>CM077503.1:7500-702659 GCA_039654745.1 Houttuynia cordata
TATCGAGTCTATCATTAAATAATTGTGTCTTCGAGGACACGGCTCAGTGTCTTACTTGTAATTGAAAATACACAAAATATAAATTAAAAATTTACATTTAAATTTCTTTTATTCTATTCATATACGTGTTTTTCAATTATGATCAAACTGCTATTGTTTATTTTACTTTTCATATCTCACTCATTTCCGATTTGTTGCCCCTTCCTCGATAACATGACTCATAGTTTGTGTAACACCCGAAAAATCAGTATGTTTACTAAAACTGCTATTTTAGGAAATTGGTCTAAAATAGGAATGTTTTGCTGCCTGTTTAGATTTTGGTTATGACTTATAATCTGGTATGTTGAATTATTATTTTGATGCATGTGGAAATGTGGAATCGATAGACTAGATTAGGCAGGACACCAGGGGCGCGAGGACTAGTCCTGACGCTAGGCTCAACCTGGTGCTGAGGCTGGCCTGGCACCAGGGGCTTAGCGCACCTGACGCTAGGAGTGGGGGGCGCCAGAGTACGAGTACAGAGTGTCTAGACTCGTTTGAGTATCATGATTTACTAAATTGGATCATAGTAATTTGAGATGCTATGTTTGGTAAGTTTTGCACGTGTGACAGAAGCTGGAGAAACATTGGATGCTAGATACACTGGGCGCCAGGGTCACCTGGGCGCCAGAGCAGGGCTAGTTCACATGTGGACACTTTCTGGATGAGACAAGATGGTTAAGAGGTGCGGTACAAGATTTACACAAGTCGGAGTGGTGGATCACGGGCGCAGGACATCAGAGCCACTCAAACGCAAGATACACACTAGACGCAAGAGTACCTGAGAGCCAGAGCCACGTGGACACAGGGCCTAGGGCATTGTGCACATGGGTGACTTGTCATGACGTGGTTAGTTTTGAACGTGAGAGAAAATCTTGGTGAAAGATTTGATTTGGACTCCTATTGGTAAACTGGGATGAGATTGTTGTCAAATAGGAAACTACCTAAGTTGGTTGTGGTAAACTTAAAAAGGACCAATCAGAATTAAGAGAGATTATTCCCAAGATTTTTCCTAACCAATCAAAGTAAGATGCCAATTTGAATAGGGCGCCCAATTGAGAGGAAGGAATTTGGAAACTACCATAAGTTGGTTATTGAAATCAATTGGAGCAAGATAGGATCCTAACAAGATATGGAATCCTAACTAATTAAGGAGTGATTTAGGGAGCTCGTCTTTGGCAAATTGGAAAGGGCTTGAATTTGGATGACTGGGATTAATTCTAGTAAGAGATCTAAAAGAGGGACTTAGCCTAGAAGGAGTAAGTAACTACCTATAAAACACCTAGTTCAAGAGAGGGCAGGCCCTCTTGCTGGTCGACCATCTCCTTCTGGGTGTGGTTCTCTGATTTTCCCTTTTCCTCTCCTTTCTCTTCACTAAACTAGCAATATAACTTCCTTCATCCTTGCCAGAACTTGCATCGGATCGAAGAGACGAGGGAGGCATCGCAAAGAAGAGATCTAGACGTTGCGTGTGGGATCAATCGAATCGTACGTACAAGAGGTAGGATGATTTTTTTCCCTACATTCTCTTCTAATGAAGTCTAAATGAGCATGATCAGCATATTGAATGATATTATGACTGATTTCCCATCCTTGTATTGATGTTGATGTCAAATTGAAATCGTTTCATGAAAGAAATTTAGATGAGTTCGTTATATGCATGTATATTTGCATCCTTATGATCAATAAGTGTTCGATCTTCACGTGCTAGTACTAGAAGGCATCCCCACTTCGTTGGGCCATCTAAATACTTCGTGTCATGCATTTGAAGAACATGTCATGTTCTGTCCAAATAAAGTTGTCCTACTACTTGATCGTTTTACATCAAGTCTTAAGGCATGTGTCCTATATCGGGTAAGTAACCCTAATTGGAAGTCAATCATGAAGTACTATCCCAAATCATGTGAATCTTTGTGTCAAGGCTCTCTGCTTTCTCATAATAGAGTCTTGATGATCTGTCAGTTCCTTGTTGGTACGAACAAGTGTCTAGAATTACTTGTCTTAGTTGGATAGTATGTGTATTAATGAGATAGCACTTGCACAAATAATTTGGTTAAGGAAATTACATCTTAAGATGGGGAAATTCCCTAATTCCAGAATGATTAAGGTTCTATAATTGACATAGAGAATAGGTAATTAAAGTCAAAAAGGTATTCTTAATCAAAGAAAAAGGGTAGTTATATTGATTAATCAAATCGGATTAAGTCTAATGCTCTCGGTTAGAACTGTTTCTACGCCGACGAGCTGTAATCGACAATTCATAACTAATTGTAGAAAAATCAAAAAATAAGCTATTGATGGGCTTAAAAACTAGACTCTCAAGGATACTTACAATAAAATTTTCATAACCTAATTCGTACTGTGCAGACTGTGGTGGTTGACGGAATTGGACTATTGTGCATATGACAATACACATTAATGTGGTTTTTAAAACACTAGTACATACTAAGACTAGAAGATATGATAAGATATGGTTATAATAACCTCTATCAACCCTTTTCAATTAAAAGGGTTGATAGAGTCAAGTTATCCTAAGTGGCGTTGTGTGCCATGAATCTTGAGCTTTCGTATACAGCTTTGCGTCAATGGAGTTCCAGGTAGGGTTTGAACTCTCAAACCCTATTATCTTGTTTACATTGTGATATGTGAAACTTATAATCAGTTGATCTTGGGGATGCTCTATCTAGGCTATGCACAATAAAGGAATTCAATGTATCGAAAGTCTGTTGATACTTCTCTTGTGAGTCATCTGATGATTAAAATTATGAATTCTTTTTTATTACTCTTTTGGTAAGTCAGATACTGATTGAGATATTGAAATTTCGTTAGTACTCTTCTGTGAGTTAGACATTGAAAGATAATCAATTGAGTTATTGAATGATGCAACCTCTGTTGTTGAAAAGTACTATTCAATTCCATGTAAAGTGCTTAACCTCTAAGAGTTCTTGTAAAGGTCTCTCCAAGGTGGAATCATAGTATGCTCAGAGAGCCATTGCAAGATCCAGAGTGATATCCGATTTATATTAAACCTCCATAGTTCAGCCGATGAAGGTACATACGTACGTTTTATATTACAAGATATTACGAAAGGTCTTATAGTCTCCACCCATTGTGCCCGTAAGCACCGATAGGATCAGCATCCCTAGACGCATGGCCGAGTTCCAAAGAGAGAACCTCTAGGATGTTCTCGTAAGTATCCACATGAGAGTGGAAAGATCTAAGAGGAGAAATTGAAATCTCCTTACACTATGGATGTCTGAAGTCAGATTTGTTGATATATTCTCCCTACACTTTGGATGTTCAGAGTCGCGGATTATTATTTCCATTGTTCCATATTTTGAGTTGATGTCACCTTGATTATGGTTGTTGTTCAGGTAAATTGAACTCTGTGTTTCTACCCTAATCTTGTGAGTATCCAATTCTATAATATGATCTTTGCTTCACAGTTATTCCTTATATCCTCTATGGGTTTTTGCATCCTACTAAGTATTTCTTCAGAATACTCATGCATCCTCTGATGCAGGCTTAAAAAGAGAATGAAGCAAAGTATGTCGATGTTACAGAAGTTGGCTGGCTGCGCAGATTTAAAGAATGAAGTAATTCGTATTTGCTTTAATTAAACTATTGTGAATTATTGGCCAAGTGTGTGCCAAGACTTTGAATTTATGTTGTTGACTATTGATTTTAAATCAATTGTAATAAGACTAAGTAGGATCTTCGTTTTTCTTTTCATTATATTAGCAATGTTTTATTTTGAGACTGAATGACTGGTGTGATGATGTTGGTTGCACATCCTATTGTGATGGTGTAACTGGTAGTAGAGATCGAGTATTTAGTCATGTGCTCGGGGTTTCTGGCCTCTTGGTTTTTGTATTTTAGATGCTTCTGCACTTTGATCGAGGTCAAAAATTTTGGGACATGACAGTTTGTTACTTGTACTTGAAAATACACAATAAAAATTATAAAATAAACGTTTAAATGTCTTCTATTATGTTTATATATACAATACATTTGATAGATTGTATGATCGTGTTTTCGATGACATGACTTTTCTCGTATTGTGTCCTCGATGACACAATAGCACTGCTTAGTATCATGTGTTGGAGGACACTATAGAACAGCGAACGTGTCTAGCATGTACTGGAATACATGATAGCAGTGTTATCGAGTAATCAAATCCACGATAGTAGTTTTATCGTGTCCTTGAACACTTTATAGTAGTGCTATCGTGTATTATGACTGTAGCGATAGTAGTGTTTAATACACTCTTAATGCTTTATTTAATTTGCACATTGTTTGTTACTGCTATCGTGTACTGGATCATACGATAGCACTGTTATGGTGTAATCAAGTACATAATAGCAGTTTTATAATGTATTCGGGGACACGATATTAGTGCTATCGTGTAATCTAGTACACGATAGTAGTTCTATCGTGTATTCGATGACACGATAGCAGCTTAATTTGTCGTATCTTCCTCATTTCTGATCAGTTTTAGCTCATTCTTTTTACGTTCTTCTTTATTTTTCTTCCACTTTCTTCTCATGATGATAGCTTAAGAATCTTGACACACCACTTAATGGGGATGAATAGTTTTAAAAGAAGAAAGAAGAAGAAATGCGGAATAAAATGCCACATGTTCCCTCTTTGAAAATTTATCTCCCCTACTAGATATAGTTGTCTTATCAAAGTTTCTGTAATAACATTTTTGGATCTCTGTTGACGAAATGGAAGTTTCTCGCCGTATTGCTACGGAGGAAGAATGTGTGAAAGGGCACGGGTGAGAGGGGAGGGGGGTTCATTGGTCAAGTAATATGGAAAATGTCGGATTTAGGGTTTCATAAGGGCAAAATAGGAAGATTTGGTCCCAAATCCAGGTTATTTAGCATGAGATTGAAAAAATAGGTAATATAGCATTTCGGGATCAGTGCCAAGATATGGAAATAACTCAAAAATCCAAAGGACGGGAGAAAGGGGAGGAACACGATCCATGCTCCCGTGCCATTCGAATCCTCATATGATTTGTATACACGACAAAGCTCTTCCACACGAGAAATTATTGGGTGTAGATACAACACCGCGCTTGCATCCGAGCGTGGTGTCGATCACCAATGAGAAAGAGACACACAACACAGGTGTGGGCCCTTGCTAAATTCAGAGACTCCGTTAACGGAGAACTACGCCGTCCACCAATTTCGATTTCCCACTCAACCTTCCCCCTCGGCTATTTCCCCCCCATTTCAATCCCGCCTCAGCTCCTCTCCTTCCCCCTTCCCCCTCTCGATCTCCGCCCCACCTCAGCCCCTTTCCCCTCTCCCTTCCCCCTCATGATCTCCGCCCCACCCAATAATTTCTCCTTCTTCGAGCTTTGTTTGTAAGCCCCAGCGGGCCACGAGCAGGGGAGCTGAGTAAAGGTGGAAAAGGCTGAGGCTAAGCCACCGGAGAGCCTGGTTGCATGTTTCAGAAGGAAGATGATGGAGGGCAAGGTTCTTTCGGTTTGTATATATGTGGGATTTCTTGGGCTTCTTACTGCTGCTCTGGGTTTCGCTGCCGAATCCAAGAGGATTAAGGTAATGGGTCGTCATTGTCCTCTGTTACCTGTAGCTTCTACTTTGCATGTGAATCATATGTATTTCTCGGCGTTTTCCCTTTTAAATTTGATTGCAAGCTGTGCGGCTTCCTTGTCGGTGTTGTTTGCTCTTTACATTTTTGGGTTTCCTGTGTCTTCCATTTGCTGGAATTGTTATGTCGTGTTTTATATATGTAAATGATGATGATAGTCTCTCCCCTTTGCCGAAATTTTGTGTTTAGGTTTATAACTACTTTCTAATAGTATTTCTACAGTAAAAAAGTTGTCTTTTCAAAAGATAAATGACATGAAAAACGGGAAACATTAGGCATGGAGCTCTTTTTATTGTTGTTGCTTTGTAATTATAATGGTGACATTCACTCTTGTTAGAAGCTTGCTTCTTGTTAGTTATTTCTAATCCGCTATCTCTTTTATATGCACAGCTTCCTAACCACTATGAATGCCTGATTACAATTTATTTTTCACGGGGCATTTGAAACTGCAAGCAGCAGGATTGTTTTAATACTATACGCTCTTGTGGAGAATGACTTCCTTTAACTGAAGCATCTATTACTTTAACTTTATAGTGCATTTCAGTCCATGTCACTTCTTTTGAAAAATCGGCACTTCTAATTGTAGAACTTTAAGATGCCACTTCACTTGTTATCAAGAAAGAAGACATAGCAACCTTATTTAAAAAAGGGCTTTCTAGCTTCTATGCATCTTCTTTCTGTAGAAACCATAGAATATGTGTGATGTCAATCTATTTTTGTAAGTTTTAATTTAGTAATTTATTTGGAAATATATATGAAAAAATTATTTCCTTAGAATAGGTGTTAGGTGGTTCTTAAAATTATCATTTTACATTAGTTGGGAAGTGAGTTTAATTTGGAACATTACTTAAATTAAACTTTGAGCCAGTGCTTGTGTCAATGTCTAATTATAGCTAGTGGGCAGGAAGCATCGAAAGTTTAGGTAACTTGCTACTTACACTAGTTCTCTGTTTGTTCTTTCCTTAGTTTATTTGGATAAAATTTGAGTTTAATCAATTATATTCCTTCCTCTAATTGTAGCCTACTGTGTTTCTTGAACCGTCTTTGTCGGCTAATTTGCAGAAAATCCAGGGAAACACGGGAGTTGTAATGTTCTGGGCTACAATCAAATTTAAATGGATGTAATGTTGTTCTTCTTTTCCTTACTGGATACACAGACTTCTATCTCAAATAAAATTGAACTCATTTAGTAACTAAGGCCAAAATATGACTGTAATTAAGATCTACCTAAAACCTATTGTGATAAATGGTTTCCATGACTGTAGTTAAGGCAAAAATATGACTATAACGAAGGCAAAAATATGACCGTAATTAAGATCGCAATGCTCAAGATGATACTTTTAATCATCTCCATGAAACCAATGTTCTAAGCTGCATATAACGGGAGAAAAAGCCATCCTGTGCTGCATGATTCGTACCCAACTGCAAAAAACTGTATATTTGTCTTTTGTTAAACTTTCAGTGGTAGTGATGCATATTTAGTTGCATGCTGAAGTTGTGATTTCTATTGCTAATTCTCGCACATTTTCAAGGAATAGGTTTCTAAGTACTTTTTTGCTAGTTTTCTTCGAAAGTACTACTATGACTGAATGTACATCCTCATCTTTGGTTGATCTTTTCAAAAGAAGCTCGTAGTTGTTAACTGGGCAAATGTTATGCATCACAGAGAATCTTCCGGGCTTTTATCTTGGTAAAGTGTAATTACCCAGACTATGGGGTAGTGAAAGTGTATCATTTTCCTCTCTTTTTGAGAAAATTGTGGTGTCTTCATTACAAAAATGAATAATGCTGCAAATGCCTAACATTCAATTCCCTCACAGGTTTCTGAGATTCAGTTGACTAGTTTACTACCCAAGAACTCCTGCTTTAGATCTGGGGTTTACTGCTGCAATGGCAATCCTGATTGCTCAGATCATCATAAATACTGCGGCAGGGTGTATTTGCTGCAAAAGGCAACCACATTCTTCAACTACAAATTGGACTCTAGCCTTGATTTCCTTTATCGTGTCTTGGTAATCTTTTGTGAACTGCACTTAAACCATTATTTGCAATTTGATTTTGAGTGAAGAAATGGGGTATTAAAAATCTCTGGCTTTGTCAAGTACACATCTTTATTCTTTTTGTCTGTGCCGCAGGATTACATTTATCATTGCATTTCTACTGTTGCTCACTGGGGCCACCCTTAACGACCAGCGTGGCAAAGAACAAAGGTACTGGGGTGATTATTGTTTTGCTGCCAAAGCGGGAGTATTTTTGGGAGGAGTTGTCGATTGCATGTGTTTGTCTTGCGATCAGCTATTATTTGACATTGTCCAAAACTAAGAACTCCCCCGAGCCCTGGCATGGTGGAATCTAGCCATCAAATACCAACAATGGCGGCATAACAATGGCGGCATTCATTGGGATGGCTCAATTTTCTTCTCCGAATTCACAACAGCAGCCACCAGTTTTTATGCCAGAAGACATATACAGACAGCAACAGTTCCCTTGAGATTTGGATCTATTTTTTAGAAAAGGCACAATAATGGTTATCAATATAGCGACTGTTGTTGACTCCTGGAGAGATTAGTCATTTCTCTTTGTGACTGGTATTTGTACAAAGCTTCTGCATGTATGATATTGTGTCCCGTCACAAAATGATCATTTTCCTTCTTTTCTGATGAACCTGTCTAAGCTCTGTTACACACTTAATTGAGCAAAAAATTCAAATTACATTTCAGTGTTTTCCATGTCGTTCAACTGAATTTTTTATATGCTCTGCTTTTTTCATGTGAGTGTGTGTGTGTGTGTGAGAGAGAGAGATTTTATAGGGAAGCAATAATTCAAATTAGCAACGTTAATTTCTTCATTTATATAGTTTGCAGTTTGCAACTTTGCATACATTTATATCCTCTCAGCAATGCAACTGAAAAAGTGAAAGAAAGCAATAGAAAATAATAGTCTAAAATCTTCTTTTTCTACTGAACTTTTCCCTGTCCACCAAAGTAATACCTCTCTTGTAGCTCTAAAAATTTGATGGAGAAAGTCTACAGAAAAAAAATTTCCAGTTCCATGAAACATACGAGGGTTTCGCAAAGGAGAGGGTTCACATTAGTAAGTGCTCTCAGGTGAAAATTTTCCATCTCAATCCTTTAAGAGAGTAAATTATCAACCTTCTATGATGAAAATGGAATTCCACCATCAGTACAGATTGAGGATAGAAACTATAGCAAAGTAGTTCCGTTGGTTCAAATCATCAATGTTGATAACGGGATACACCTTCCTAACACTAGATCATGGTTTATACTCTGTGCAATAGATCTCATAAAACTGAACATACTGTCTTGGGTGACTTTGGCAGACCAATGTTATATTTAACGTTACCTCATTATAGATATCTAATAGATTGTGATCAACGACTGAGGATGGTAACCACGAGATCCTTGAAAAAAGGATGAAAAAACCATCCTACACATAGTTAGGCAAGGTTCAGGTGATTGTGATCTATTACATTAAGCAAATCGTTTGATAGCCATAGGAGAAATAAGACTACGGGAGAATAAAATAGTAGCACATATCTATTGACCCAAAATAAGCTGCATTCGAACATTTGACTACAATAGGTGCTTCAGAATATGCCATAACAACTACAAAGACTAGTCCTTTCGGGGTAGATTTCCGCACAAGCCGTGTTAACCACCTTTATTGCTTCCTCATACATATCACGCAGATATTTGTATGTGATTAACTTGATGCAGACCTTGCTGAAGCCAAACTTTAACTTAAGTACTCATAGTAACTGTCACCACGAGACCCAAGTCGAATATTTTCTCCACTAAATGTACCTGTGTGAGGACTGTGGTAAAAAAACAAATCAGCGAAAGGACTTCAAGCATATTAAACACATGTTTGCTCTTCTTGTTTTGCAAAGTGCAGAAAAGGACAAGACTAGACTATTCTCTCTAAATATTACCCAATAACTGCAAATGATGAGCTCCCAAATAAATGCCGAACACAGGTGAATAATCAAGCGCCAAATCACATTCTTAAATATCAGGTACATTACATCTATGCACTTCCTCCATCCCATATAAGTAGACCCATTCGGAAAAAGGTCTGCTCAACCATTAAGAGCTCCATTTAAGTATCTGGGTACTTAAATGAGTGACTTAGAAGCTGATTTTCCATTTTCTTAGATGTGGGTCATACCATTAATAGAATCACTATTTTTCCAAGTGGAATTATCAATTTGGGACTGAGGACCAACATAGGGGATTTGTTTGAAATCGCAAAATAAAACTTTTTTACTATTTCATTAATGCATTACAACAACAATGATTTAGTTCTCTTTAGAAATTTCATTCAAAACTCTGAATGAAATAAAGAAATGCTAGACCATTAAACTAATTAAAGTTATATGGCAATCCATTGTGGTTAGGAAGCTGTGCATATAAAAGAGATAGCAGATTAGAAATAATCAGCAAGAAGCAAGCTTCTAACAAGAGTGAATGTCACCATTATAATTACAAAGCAACAACAAAACAAAGAGCTTCATGCCTAATGTTTCCCGGTTTCCCATTTTTCATGTCATTTGTCTTTTGAAAAGACAACTTTTTTACTGTAGAAATACTATTAGAAAGCAGTTATAAACCTAAACACAAAATTTCGGCAAAGGGGAGAGACTATCATCATCATTTACATATATAAAACACGACATAACAATTCCAGCAAACGGAAGACACAGGAAACCTAAAAATGTAAAGAGCAAATGACACCGACAAGGAAGCCGCACAGCTTGCAATCAAACTTAAAAGGGAAAACGCCGAGAAATACATATGATTCACATGCAAAGTAGAAGCTACATGTAACAGAGGACAATGACGACCCATTACCTTAATCCTCTTGGATTCGGCAGCGAAACCCAGAGCAGCAGTAAGAAGCCCAAGAAATCCCACATATATACAAACCGAAAGAACCTTGCCCTCCATCATCTTCCTTCTGAAACATGCAACCAGGCTCTCCGATGGCTTAGCCTCAGCCTTTTCCACCTTTACTCAGCTCCCCTGCTCGTGGCCCGCTGGGGCTTACAAACAAAGCTCGAAGAAGAAGAAATTATTGGGTGGGGCAGAGATCATGAGGGGGAAGGGAAAGGGGAAAGGGGCTGAGGTGGGGCGGAGATCGAGAGGGGGAAGGGGGAAGGAGAGGAGTTGAGGTGGGTTTGAAATGGGGGGAAATAGCCGAGGGGGAAGGTTGAGCGGGAAATCGAAATTGGTGGACGGCATAGTTCTCCGTTAACGGAGTCTCTGAATTTAGCAAGGGCCTACGCTGTGTTGTGTGTCTCTTTCTCATTGGTGATCGACACCACGCTCGGATGCCAGCGCGGTGTCGTATCTACACCCAATAATTTCTCCCTCCACACACCACTCTTCTCCGTTACCTTTGCATAATAATTCTTTCCTGAAAACAATGATGTGGGTCCTTAATCAGAGAGTGACAAGGAGAGAGAGAGGGTGAGCATTGACACAACTTCAAGGATGCTTGCGAAGGGAGTAGATGGTGAGTTTCCAATTTGATATAGATCTGGATCTACCCAGTCACTCTTGCTTGAACTCTTCTAGATCACTTCTGGCCGGTTGAGGGGCAGATAGAAGTAGAGGAGAGAGAGAGAGACTGCAGTCACCAAAGAGAGGGGAAAGGGTCTGTATTGGCCGCACTAACCTATGCCTAGGCTGCTCGCTCGCTGCATCGACAGTGAGACAGGAGTCTTCGTCATTTTCCCTCTTCTCTCCCAGTCTTATTGGATGTTGCAGTAGCAGAAATTTATATTTCCTGAGGACCAGCTAGCTTAGCTACAATAGAAGGTGGGTGGGAAGAACTAGTCGGTTAACCCAGTACCCTGTTGCAGCTTTGAGATACATTGCGTTATCTTATCGGGAGCTACAGCCGGCCGGTGCAGTCAGTTGTGGTATTCCAGCCTCGGCTGTATCCGGTGAGTCTTGTGCCGCTGCAAGGGATTCAATTCAAGCAGAAACTTTCGAAGTAGCTACTTAAAAGCCAAAATTGCTTTTAATTGTGCCACTCACTCAACTTCTTCATTATATTTTTGCAGACACAAATAATCTCTTCCTCTAGCTAAAAGCTTTTTTTCTTCTCCTCTTTTCAAATATTTTTTCAGTCATCATTCCTTTTTGGGAACATGGGCTAGTCCCAGTTCCTTTTAATAAGCTAGAACATGGGCTCTTTTTCCTAAAGCCCCCCACTTTTTCCTGGCTTTCACTCAGTGACTTCTACATTTTTTTTCTTTCGTTTTTTGCAATTTTTAATTTCTTCTTAGTGTGTGCAGCAGAGCAGAGTGAGGTGGAACTGTGGAAGTGGGTCTGGACTCTGGAGCCAGAACTGGGAAGGATCTTGATAAGATTTCCAGCAGGAGCTGAAGAGCTAGTTATTAGTGCTGTGAAAATTTACGCAGCGGCTGCAGCGGGCGGGTATCGTTGGCCGCAATGGATGCCTACGAGGCCACCAAGATCGTCTTCTCCAGAATCCAGAGCTTGGATCCTGAGAATGCCTCCAAAATCATGGGCCTCTTGTTGATACAAGACCACGGCGACAAGGAGATGATACGCTTGGCCTTTGGGCCCGAGTCCCTCCTCCACTCCTTGGTCCTAAAGGCCAAGAAGGAGCTGAGCCTCGTCCCCAACTCCACTCCCTCCACCCCTCTTTCACCTTTCCCCTTTATCTCCTCTTCCCGCCACCACCACAACACAACCAATAGCAACCTCACCAACACCAGCAATAATATCTCCACTTCTTCGTCTTGTGTTTCTTCCGCTTCTTCATCGTCTTTGTCGTCCACTTCCTCTACATCCACGACCCGGCTTTTGGGCGTGGGTAGCCACCTGTCCCATTCCTTGAGCATGCCCTCCGCCTCTTGGGCCGCGGCCCCAACCTTTCTTCGGGGTGTCGGCACCGGTTGCGACGGGGTTGATGACTCCGGAGCTTGCCGGAACCAAACCCAGGCTGAGGACCCTCTGATTTGCCCCATCTCCTCTGCCTCCTGCCCCATCAACGTGGGTCCCCATACCCACTCGTTTTCCTCCTCTTCCAATTCCACATCCTCCACCCCTTTCTATGCCGGCGGTAGAGACCTTATTGACGAGCTACAGCTCCAAGACCAGCTCTCCTTCCTCAACGACACCTCTTTTGGATCTTCTTCCAAGATTAACTCCCTCAGCGGAAGCGACCAGGATCCATTCTTCTACCCGCCGGAGAGCCCCGCCGCCAGCCCAGGGGAGGGCGGTATGTTCTTCCCTTATGCGGCCACGTGGGGGCCGTCTGGCACCCAGCATCGGCGCAGCTGTTTCCTCGCCGATGTCGACTTGCTCGCTGCTGGGGCTGGCGGCACCGGCTTTGGGTGGAAGCCCTGCCTCTACTATGCCAGGGGCTACTGCAAAAACGGCACCAGCTGCCGCTTCCTGCACGGCCCCCCGGACCCCTCCCCCGACGCCGCAGCAGCAAAGCAGATGGACGGGGTAGTGGACCACTGCCAGGAACTGCTCCGGTCGAGAAGCCAGCGGCTTGGAGCCTCCACCCAGCTCATATCCCCCCCATCCCCTGCTTCCTTCTCTCTGCCCAACTCCAACAAGTGTATGAACTTCCTCCTCCAGGAACAGCACCAACATAACGACCCTCAGAGGTCCAACAGTACCATTTCAGATACTTTGTAATTTCATTCTTCTAATTAGATCAAAGTGGATTCGACTAGCGCAAAAAGTTGGCGAGTGAACCAGACTCAACTAATGAATGATTTTCGTTGCCGATGATGCAGTCCTCTGGCAACCGCGGCAGCAGCCTTGATGCTAGGCGACGATCCATACAAAGTTGGGAGTCAAGCGATTATGCGGATGGAGAGAAGTGACTTCGCCGGGCCAGAGATGGTGAACCCAGGCTCCCGCCAGATCTACCTCACGTTTCCAGCAGACAGTACCTTCAGGGAAGAAGATGTTTCCAATTACTTCAGGTAGATATGTATATATAGTAGTAGAATTGATTTAGCTGGTGGATACGATTGTTGGCACAGAAGTAGGCAAAGGGGAGGAAGAAAGCTGCTAATTGGATTTGTTGGGCGTGCTCTTTTGTTTTGTTTGTGTTTAAAAGCATATACGGGCCGGTACAGGATGTGAGGATCCCGTATCAGCAGAAGCGGATGTTTGGGTTTGTGACCTTCGTCTACCCGGAGACGGTGAAGCTTATACTTGCCAAGGGCAACCCCCATTTTGTCTGCGACGCCCGAGTTCTCGTCAAGCCCTACAAGGAGAAGGGCAAAGTCCCTGACAAGTACAGGCACACTCTCCTCTCACTTTCATTCCAGCAAAATAATGGTCTCTTGAGTCCATTCTCCATCCAGTCATCAACTAGATAAATGATGCTAATCTTGTTATTATGCGTCGCTTATGCTCGCAGGAAGCAGCAGCAACAGGCTGAAAGGGGGGACTCCTCTACAATGCCCACGGGTCTCGATCCCGAGACCTCTACGATCTCCAGCAACTGGGTTAGTTTTTCATCCTTTTTTAAGCAACTTTTCCTTTTTAAATGATAAATATATGGCATTTATGGGATTTGCTTTTATGGGCTTGGCTCAGGTGCGAGGATGTTATACAACAACTCCCAGGAAATAGTATTGAGGAGGAAGCTAGAAGAACAACAAGCCGACTTGCAGCATGCATTGGAATTACAGGGGCGGAGGTTGATGGGCCTGCAGCTTTTAGATGTCAAGAGGCGGAATCTTTCCACTAATAGTCCTCTGCCTTCCCCGGATTCTTTCAATCGCGTCTATAGGGGCAGCCCTGATCTAATTCAAGGTTTTTATCCCCAACCGTGATTGTTCTTCATGTTGTTATCGCCATCCTTATTTTAACAGCAAACAAAAAAGCACGACAAATGAACTTTTTTCCTTCGTGAACTTTTTCCCCTTTGAAGGAAAAAAGAGCTGAGCTAAAAAATGTTTCTTTTCTGGGTAGCACAGAAAACAGTCCGAGCCCTGCTGCATCCATTTCCCCATCTGCTGATAATGAATCATGTTTTAACGATATCAGAAATGGAGATGAGCCGAGGAATCCAGACGAGTTCCAAGAAAGGTATAATGGAAAATTAATTGAAGCATTTTCCACGTAATTTGAGATAGTTCTTGGTACTTGCTATGCATATATGTAGAGTTCTGGCCCATGTTTATTTATAATGCGAATCTTTGTAACGGCTCGCTGGTGTGTCAGCGGGAAGCACAACCTGCCAGACAGCCCTTTTGCATCGCCCACCAAATGTTCGGGAGAAACATCTTCCATCTTCTCATCTGAAGCAGCAGCTGCTGCAGCATCTTCAACCGGAGATAGGAGTTCCGCAGCCGTCAATAGTGCTACCACCACTTCTACAGATAACCTAATTGCTGCCTCATCTCTGTTCCCAGCCACGTCCTGCTTCTTCCAGATGCCCAGGTAGGGTTTAAATTTTAATCTCCATCACGTAGTCTGATAGGAAGCCGTCTTTCTTTATAATTATTCCAAGACCATCAATGTGTAATTAAGTTGTTTTACATACCCATCCAGGCTCTCGTCTGGCCACGGAGCTATAGAAATGTAGGTGTAGAAAGTAGTTGCGCAGCTGAAAGAGGGCCGATCTCTTTTATAGTTCTGGTCAGTAAGTGCTTAAATTTTCGTATTGATTTTATTGCCCGAACTTATAATGTTCTTTTGTTTAGCTTTTCCCAATCCAGCATGTGTTTTGGGTGTCACATGCTCATTCAGTTTGATGGTCCGCTGTTCTTTTTTGGCAGTTAACCTTTCAGATGCTAGTAGATACCCAATGATATAATTATTACACAGTAGAGCCCAAAGAAGACAGACAGCATCAAACACCATACTCTACAAACACATTGCTATACATACAGGCCACTGATTTTAGGACAACCACGCCACATGGGTCATGGATCTTAAATAGCTAGCTTCTCTAGCTAGATACATCTTCCTGTAGTGTTCTTTTTCTTTCTTTTGCCACTTCCATCTTCTCAGAGAAATTCGGTTATATGTAACTGCTACCCTGTACATCTTTGGATTGAAGTTCTTTGGAAAGAGGAGGTGCTTCTGCCGCAACAGGGAACTGAAGACCAAGGTGAAGCTGGGAGGGTAGGCGTCTTGTCCCAGACTTGAGGGTTTCCAGTTTCAAAACGCAACCATCCCACTAGTCTTTGTTAACCTATGTGATTACGTGCAGACTTTCCTCAGATTTAGATTTAAAGAATATATTGTTTTTTCAAGGTAAAGTAAGGAAGAAAAAGAAGAAATAAAAAAAAGGAGAGCACCCCAATCAAGAAAAGGAGTTATCACGGCTGATTCTCTCTGCTTTTTGTAGCTTTGTCTCACCTTTTTATACCATTTTATAATTGGGAGTCACATGGGTGCTGACACATACTGCCCACGTCCGCCCGGCTCTTTCATTACATGTCAATTCTAACTGCTGGGGTCCTCACTGCAGCCTGTCGATGTCCTTGTCCTACCACAAAGACCAACTGACACGTGGACCCCTCATTAATTTTACTGTGATAAACCCACGCCGATTAAGGGGCCGTTTGGGGCGTGATAAAAACCAAACATCCACCGTGGATAATCCACTTTCAGGTGGATTTTTTGAATTTATCCACTATCCAGCTGAAACACCTCAGGAGGTGTTTCAGCTGGATAGTGGATAAATTCAAAAATCTACCTGAAAGTGGATTATCCACGGTGGATGTTTGGTTTTTATCACGCCCCAAACGGCCCCTAAAAGCAAACCATCGTTTTTTGCTACACTGTAGCATCTGGATATTTTATATATCTGAAATACCTAGATGTAAAAATTCACATGGATATTACAGTATATATCCAATATCCAGTTTGGATATTTTTGTAATAATCACCCCCCAAACGGCCCCGATTGTCAAAAATATAATGAATGTTGAAATTATAAAAAAAACGAAAGAAACACCGCGAACTTCTCCGTAATCAGTCAGGAGCCCTGTTTTAAAACTTGGTTCGGCCGGTTGGACTGGAATTGGTTAATTTTTTGGGTTGGGTTGACCTGGCTGAAATGGGCTAAAGACCCGGCCGGGTCATTTGCGACCCGATTTGGTTGACCCAGGAACCGGCCAGGTCAGATTGATCGGGTCTTCCCTCCCAGTCGTTGTCACCCCGTTGAGCCACCCTCCACTGTCGTTGCCCCCACCCCCGCCTTGCCGTGGTGTTGCCCCAGTGACCCCCCCCCCCCCCCCCCCGCCAACCCCTCTCCTTTGGTTTTCCCCTTCGCTCCCCTATGGTTTTCTCTGTCGCTCCGCTAGGCCTTACCCTGTCGCCCCGTCATTGCACCGATGTCGTCGTCGCCCTACCCCCCGCCTTGCCACGGTGATGCCCCGGTGACCCCCACACCCCTCTCCCTCTCTGGTTTTTTCCTCCCCCTCTCTCGACCGTTGTCAGCGACCCCTCTCCCTCCCCCCATCGTCGTCGTCGCCCCGCACCGCTATCGCCCTACAGCCCTGCCGTAGTGCTGCCCCAGCGACCCCCCCTCTCCCCCCCCCCCCCCCCCCCCCCCCCCCGACCTCCCCTCCCTCTCCCAATCTCCCCCCTGTGATATCCCCCATCCAAGTTGACCCGGGTCAACCCACCAGGTCAAACCAATTGGCCCGACCCGGTCACCAAACCTGGTCGGGCCCCGAACCAGGTTTTAAAACATTGGTCAGGAGTCTACGGGTTTGTTTGGTAACAGATTTAAGAAGAAGTTGAAGCAAGAATTATTTCATTCTATTTTTTTGGATTTTTGATAGAATTCAATAAAGTATTTAAACAAATTCTGAAAATAAATTGTATTGATCTTCTCAAGCAACTACTAGTCCTAGTTTGAATTCTCAAACTAGGCTTTGAATTCACGAAGATTTGATGACAAACTTAATCCATAGTTCAACAAATGAAAAAAATGAAAAACAGAGTCTCTCTAGAATTTTTGGAACAACGGATAACAACCCCCAAATAAAGAAATGAAAAACCTATTTATAGTTTTCACGTGCCATTCAAATTCAAACGGCAACTTCATGCGGGAATGGATGAGTATTGACCAGCATGACATTTATATCGGGAAGTAGCATCCAGTAAATGCTCATGAACCGCTTGATTCAGAGTTTGCCGATGAGTCAAGGTTTTAAAAGCAGAAGTATTATCACCGGAAGTTTTAGGCAATAACGGAAGATCTAAAGGAAAACGTGGGATCTAGCCATAAACAATTTCGAAAGGAGATCGACCCGTTGATCGATTGATAGAAGAATTGAAAGCAAATTCTGCTTGAGATATACCCGATAGACAACATAACTGCCCAAAGAATGATTAATAGCCTCAGTTTGGTCGTCTGTCTTGGGATGGCAGGTGGAACTGAACTGGAGTTTAGTATCAAGACGACGCCATAAGGTCTTCCAGAATTGGCTCAGGAAACGTCTATCTCGATTAGATGTTATTGAACAAGGAACCCCGAAATGACGAACAACTAAATCAAAGAAAAGAACTGCAATGCGAGTTGCATATGCAGTTTTCTTACAAGCAGAAAATTGTGTCATTTTAGAAAATATGTCGACAATCACATAAATGGAAATCAAATCCCTTCTTTGTTCTAGGTAGTCTAAGGATAAAATCCATGGATAGGTCCCCCTAGGGAGCTTGTGGAATTGGAAGAGGAGAATATAAACCTCTGTTGAGAACATGACCCTTGGACTATTGACACACAAAGCACTGCTGAACAAACCGGTGAACATCTCTTCGAACAGAAGGTAAAAAGAACCGGTCACAAAGCAGATGCAAAGTCTTGTCTTGACCAAAATGCCGAGCCAGACCACCTTGATGGAGGACAGAAATGATCTGTTGACAAAGTGAACTGTTTGGAATATAGAGTTGGTTGCCTTTGTAAAGATAACCATCTTGCAGTAAATAATCCTCAAATTGATTATTTTGGAGAATACAGTTTTGCCAAACTGCACCAAAATCAGAATCAGAAGAATATAAATCACGAAGGCATTCAAACCCAAACACCTGAAGTTGGGACGTTTGCAACAGAGCCACTTTGCGACTTAGAGCACTACACGATTGAGATGACTTGATTTATATTGGATAACAAAAGAATAATCTTGTAATTCAGCAACCCACTCAGCATACATGCGATCAAGCTTAGACAGGATATTTAAATAGCGCAATGATTGATGATTTGTATGCACTATGAATTCGTTATGCACCAAATAATGACGCCAATGTTTGATAGCCTGGACGAGGGCAAAAAGTTCAAGCTTATAAGTATTCCATTTTTGTTGAGCAGAGTTAAGTTTCTCACTAAAGAATGCAATCGGGCGGCCACTTTGGCTCAAAACAGCACCAATACCAACACTCAAAGCATTACACTCAATTTCAAATACCTTGTCAAAATACGGCATAGCCAAAATAGGAGTAGTAACAAGGCGGCTTTTAATCAACTCAAAACTAGTAGTAGTGGCAGGATTCCAGGAAAATTGATCCTTTTTATGGCAATCAGTCATAGGAGTAGTAATGAACAAATCATTGATAAAAAGAGGCCAAACCCAAGAAACTGTGTAATTGTGTGACTGATTGAGGTAGGGGCCAGTTCCAAATAGAAGCTACTTTAGATTCATCCACATGAATTCCTGAAGAACTGACAATATATCCAATGAAAACCAATTTAGAAGTAATGAAACAACACTTTTATAATTGAGGTAAAGACTATTTATGTGAAGTACTTCAAAAATCGATCGCAGATGGAGAAAATGCCCCTCTTCTTCCTTGTTGTAAATCAAAATGTCATCGAAATAAATGACAACATATTTGCCTAAAAAAGGCTTAAGAACTTGCGTCATAAGGTGCATGAAAGTACTCGGAGCATTCAATAATCCAAACGGCATCACAAGTCATTCATATAAGTCGTCCTTAGTCTTGAAAGCCATTTTCCACACGTCCCGGGACGTATACAGATATGATAGTAACCACTTTTTAAACCCAATTTAGAAAAGATTTTGGACCCATGAAGCTGACCCAACATCCTCCAATCTAAGAATCGGGAAACGGTAATCAATAATTTTATTCACGGCTCGGCTATTACTCTGTACTTGAATTGTGCATTTTATTAGCTCCTAAACTTATATTTATGTTAGTGTTTGATTATATTTTGGTGATACTTTAATGCAATTTTTTATTTTTCTAGGAAAAATAAGCGTAAGCTGCAAATGTGGTAAAAATGTGACTTTAATGGTTGAATCTTTATAACTTCATGTACATATCTCTGATTGAACTGATTCAAACTTTATGTTAAGTTCAAGAAGTCAGCTTTCCAATGCCACCGACTGCGTGCAATTTGGAATTCGGAGTGAAAAGTTATGACCATCGGAAGATTATGATGTAGAATATGAATAGTAACCTATCGATCGGCAAATGAGGCGATCGATCGCGTGAACAAAAAAACGAGATTTTCATGATCGATCATCACTTTTTGATCAATCGTATCTATAGGATTATATGGATGAACAGTAAGCGATCGATCGGCACTGTAGCAATCGATCGCCATATTCGCAAAATTGAAATAAACCCTATTTTGATGTCGGAATTGGAAGGGAGTTTTGTAGTTTCTCTTCACCCTATATATATGCCTTAAGGGGGGCGTTTTGAGCATTAGAAATTAGATCTTAAACACCTTGGAGGCTAGGGAAGAGAAGAAGAAGATTATGAAGAATATGATGATTGTTTCTCCTCCAATGCTAGGCTAACCTCTTTTCAAGGCATAGATGAAGCCCAAATAGATTGGTTGTATCGTTTTCTTTATCTCATCTTAACTTTATTATAGTTGGTGTATGAATCTTTGTTATGGTTTTAATGTTAATTCATTGAGGTTTATTCTATGTGCTTGAGAGAGGCTATAGTGAATTCTTGTGAGTTTTAATCCGAAAGAATGCTTGCATGTTCGACCAAGAACGTGAGTAGATTGAGGTGTTATATATTAATAAAGTTTCATTGGTTTATGCTCGAGAGAGATAGATCATAATTCTATGTTTTAATTGCTTATGTGTTACGTCCGAGAGGAGAGCACCATATCTTGAATTGACAAGTATATGTTCGAGAGAAATATACTAGCCAATTAGGAATCTATATAAAAGAGAGAGAGAGAGAGAGAAATGATACACTAGTTTATTGTGTGGTGGATTCAAAGCCTTAGTATTTCTCCGCATAAGTAAATCTCAGGTAATTTAGTTAAAGTTATTGTTTTCTTAGATTAATTAAAAACTGCAACTTTCTCTTGAGTTTAGTAGATTGTTTATCCGTCCCTGAGGTTCAACAACCCTTATATACTCACCGTAATACAAGTGCCTTATGCACTTGCAAAGGTTTAAATATTAAACGATCACGTTTTTGGCGCCGTTGCCGGGGACAGAAGCCAATAGTTTACCAAATTTTTAGCGTAGTTAGTTTTAGAATAGTTTAGTTTAGTTTAATTTAGTCTAACTTTCAGTAGCTTAATTTGTGATTAAGAGAAGACGTTGTAATTCTCGCCAACATTGGAAGGGTCATTCTTTCCCTTTGTTTGCACTTTCTTATCCTTCTCTTTTAGATTAACTTTGGTGCCAACACACATACGCCAGCTACCTTCTTTTTTTGGCACCTTGAGAGATGGTAGAGTGCATGGATTTAAGCTCTCACGGATCAATCCCTTTTGTAACAATTCATCTATTTGGTCCTGGAGAGTTGCATGCTCCTTCAGATTCATCCGATAGTATGGCAGATTCGGTAAAGAAGAACCAGCCTGAAAGTCAATGCAATGTTGAATGTTCCTCATAGGCAGAAGAGAATTTGGAAGCTCTTCGAGCATAATAACCTGAAATTCTTCCAAAAGTTGTTGCAGCTGAGTGGAATAAACAACATTTGGAGAATAAGAAACCAAATCTGTCATTTAAGTAAGAACATAGATAGATGAAGCTTGCTTGACATCCTTTCGAATATTCTTCACAAACAGTACAGACTTCAAATCTAGTTTCTTCTGTTTCTGAGAGAAATGAGAATTTTTGCCAAGTTTAACAATAGAAGAATTCGTTGCAGAAAGATTGTCAGAGCACACTGGAGTAACTTTGATAAAGAGAATTAGAAGGAATACTCTATTCAATATCAGTTGGATGTGATATTGAATTACTCTCAAACTATGTAGAAGACTTTAAATTTCTAGTAGCACTCATAGGATGAAGAACTATCCGTACACCTTGATGGTTGAATGAATAGGTATTGTTCTTGTCATCATGAATTGAACCAACATCATACTGCCATGGACGTCCAAGGAGAATTTGGCAAGCAGTCATGTCCAAAACATCACAAACGAGAGTGGTTTTGTAATGCTTTTCGATGGAAAATGGAACATGACACTGATATGTAATCTTTTGAGAAAAGTCAATGAAGTGAAAGCTAGATTCTTTTGAAAAAAATCTGGAGATTTTCCTGAAGGAACTAGATTCTTATAAAATCCAGTTTCTTCCCGGCTGCCAAACACGCCCTAAATATCCTCTCAAGGAGATTTTTTGGGAAAGTTGGCTTTGTTATTTCAGGGTGGAAAAGCTTGATTTCAACGGAAATCAACCACTTAATCGTGAATTTGTTTTACCAAATGCAATCCTGTGGAAATCCCCTTTTTCTGCTAAAAGTCCAATGCAGAAAGTCACTTTCTGGCCTTGCCAAACATATCTTACATTTCATTTTCATTTTCTCCCCTTTTTGTTGAAGCCTTCACTTTTCCCCGTGGCATTATGAATCGGAGCTCTTCTCTCTACTTTCTTCTCTATTTTTGCTAGGCCTTAGTTTTTAAGGTTGACTGGGCCCATTGTCTTAAAATATGAGCCATCGCATATGATTGGCCCTATTCCAAACGTTATTAATATTTTCTTTTTATGGATTGAGAAGATCTTTGGTGCATGGGCAACATGGAATGCAGGCTTGCTGATATATCGGTATTGAGCCCCACCCGATACAACGATATGGACCAATATCATTTTTTTGAATTTTTCCAAATATCGGCGATATATCACCGATATATCGTCATTAAAAAAATGTTTTAAAAAAAAATTGAAAAAAAGAAAAAAATTAACTTTCCCGTTTGTTTCCCATCCTAATATGCATATTTTGAAATCTATGCTTTGTCTAAATTAATATAACTCATTTTAGAAGTTAGTTTGTGAAAGTATATGGTAAAAACTAGTTTTTTACCACCGATATTTTTTTACATAATATCTCCGATATATCTCCGATATTTTGTCTCTTTGGTTGACCGATATTTTACCGATATCCGATACGACATTCCTTGATGGGCAATCAGTGGTTGGGTTCCTCCTATCTTCATGAACCTAAAAGGGACACAAACAGCCCATTAGTGGTTGTCTCTTAGGTAATCATATCTGGAGGTTATCTTCGTTTGATTATCCTACCGAGGGAAGTGTCGAAGACGACTTAGCAAGCTTGCGTGTAGAAAGAATGTTGTCTATTGTGTTCCTCCTTTGCAACAAAGAGCAAAATAGCGTAGGATTTCTCAAGTTTTCATAATATTAGTGATCTAAGAAAGCTTCACAAGCCGAGGAAATCTATACATTTATATTAAATTCTTCTAAGAGAACAATAATACTTCCTTTGTCCAATGAAACTTGTCTGGATTTGAAAAGAAAAACGGGTCGTGCATGACATAGCTTATTTCAGTCCCTCAAGTCTAAAAACACGGTGGAAAATTCAATTCTTTTACCCGGCCTGTGAGTTCAAAAAATTCACTCATGTAATGCAGACGAGCTTCATTAGATAGAAAGGTATGATTTTAGACTTCTTTGCAAACTAGTCTTTAAAGAGACTCCTTTGAAATTTGTCTTTAAGGATTGTTAAGGCAGTCCACTTCTTCGCTATGGTTGGAGGTCCGGAATCCAATTACAAAACTAGTTTTGGTCCCATTGTCCCGCCGGAAAGAATAGTACTGCACGAAATGAGGGAAAGCAGGGAAACCCTCTGAGGTTTTTTGTTTATACAGAGCCTCCGAGGTTTCTGACCTCGTTTACCAAATAAAAAACTCCAGAATCTCATCATGGCCACGTCATGGGTTTGTCAGCCTGCTCTGCCCCTTGGTGGAAGCTTCTTCAAGTCGATGTTTTCATTTAAACGTCAACACGTAGAGATGAATGTTTTTTTGTGACAAATAACTGTTAATTTAGTTAAAACTTAAAATTGAGAATCCATGTAACAATTCAATGGCATGGAGCTACTCTATGATGCTTCTGTAGTTCTGTTGGGTTTTGGGTCCACTACTCGTGCCCACTCCATTATACACTTGGGCCTACTACTTGTGGTCTTTACACCTACAACCCATGTATGGATACACATGTGGCTAATTGAATTTGGAGATAAATTTTTCTGTCTCTTTTGTCATACTCTATTGTTAGAGGGAAAAATTAAATTTTAGAGTTTAGGGTTTAGGATACCCCATAATAACACATCACCTACCAAAAATCAAATCGTTAGTTTATTCACTCAGCCAACCCAAATTTATAACTTCGTACACCCCTTTTGTCCTCCAACTAGCTAATATGCCTTGATGGCCCACCTGCCACCGGCCCACCGCCGGCCTGGATGACCATCCATTGCTGGCAGCGACTATCCTCCATCGCTGTCAGTGATTACCCACTTCTTCTGGGGACCCGCCAACACTGCCAGCGACCACGAGTGATCGCTGATCGTCTTTCTCTTCATTCCTCACATTGAATCAGTCCAATTAGAGATATGTACTCAAAGTAACGAAGATTCAACCATTGGAGTCATATTTCACAAAATTTGTACCTTACGCTTATTTTTCTACAAAAAACCAAAACTATATTAAAAAATACTAAAATATAATCAAACACTAATATAAACA
Source organism: Houttuynia cordata (assembly GCA_039654745.1). NCBI lineage: Eukaryota > Viridiplantae > Streptophyta > Magnoliopsida > Piperales > Saururaceae > Houttuynia > Houttuynia cordata. The sequence goes on from CM077503.1 coordinate 32,128, forward strand.
TAAGTTTAGGAGCTAATAAAATACATAATTCAAGTATAGATCACCCACTTCTTAGTACTACTAGAACCCATGGATGGAGTCAAAAATTCACCAACAACTGCTCCTTGACAATTCAGTTCTTGGTGGGAGTTATCGCTTAAACTACATTTCATACTTGGCCTATAAAAGCAAGTCCAATGGACAAACCATAACAATTCCCTCGTTCAATACTCTTCATTGATGGTCCAAAAGGATTCATTACTAATTCAAAAATGAAATCCAACCATCAATTTATTTATGTCTCTGTTGAACCCTACGTGCTTTCAGAGTCTAACTCCTTCCATATTAGACTCGTTATCCCTTCTATGATAAGTCACTTGTCGTTGATGAGTTGTCGTTGAATCTACAATACACTTAGGGTTACGTGCTTTCAGAGTCTAACCTTCCATATTAGATTCATTATAAGGCAAAACACACAATCACATGTTACAAACCATTTTATGCAAAACATACCATCTATAATTCGATCAATTCATATAAAACGTGAATCTTTATGTGAGGAACAAGTATACATGCAAGTACTACTGACTTCTGATGTATCATTCATACAATAAGTAGTTCGTCATGATCTAACACTAATTTACTCGTTATTCAGTTGAGGTTGGTTGCTCTACCTTGACTTTGACGTCGATTTCTCTTCTCTTTTCCTTCTGATCCCTCCTGGCTCTTTTTCAGACTCTCCTAGGACTTCTTTGCGTCTAGGGTTCCTCATTGAGTCCTTATACTCTATTTGGCAACAAATTCATTTTTAAAATGTTTTCATCCCCAAGACATAGTGCCTGCACTTTAGATTTTGACTTATTTGGCCATATTTTCAGAAAACCCCCATCGGTTGTCTCCTTCCTTCGGATGTTTTCCCACATGCAACCAGGTATCCTTGCACTCCCCTACTTCTCCAACTCTCTCCCTCCCCGATCTCCACTCACTGTTCATCATCTCTGCCTAGCACCTTGTTGCCGCTTGGACCTACCCTCAACCTCTCCCTCTCAACTCTGTCCAGCACTGCCGACGGCCATCCCCTCATCTTTTGGTTTGGTAAGTACTCCCTTTAGCCATACAACACCCTCTCAGGTCATCTCCCCCTCAGCTCCATCTAGATCCCTCAAAGGCCGCCCCTTTCTTCTTATTTCCCCTCTCGTCACCATGAACTTTTTGACCGCCGTCTCCCATCCATTCAATCTCTCATGGCAAGGAGGAGGTGCCGAGGCGAGAAGATGGGATGAAGAGAGGAGGTGATGACGAGAGAGGAGGTCTGACTGCATGGAGGGAGAAGAGAGGTGGGAGGAAAGAAGCAAGCGGCAAGTTAAGAGACCCGACCCCGACATTTTTTACGGTGTTTTCATCTCGGGGGAGAATTACAAAGCGATGTGGGCCCTTTTGGATTGGGAAACCTATGTGAAATGGGTTTGGGCCTATCCCCGTCCCCAAATCCCAAAATTGGGACAAAATGTGGAAAAAAAACCTTACCAAGCAAGCTATTAGTCTTCTATTTATATCACTCCCAAACAATATGATCAATCCCAATTCGAATTGAATCTAGTTTCCTTCTTTAGACTAACTATGCATATCAACTTGTCGCTGGTTCTTTTCTGAATTTCTCAAATTCATTACTTTTCCAAATTGCTTCCAATTAGTCTTATTTCTAATTTGGGTTGTTACAGTGTATGTGTTTAGGGTTTAGGGTGAGAATGGAAGAAAGGTAAGTAAGGTAATTGGTTATATGGCTTTTTGTGATGATTTAGGATGTGCTTAAATGGTAAGAGTTAGTAGGAACTAGAATTGAAGTTCGACTATGCATATGTCAATTATGAGAATTCACTGTCGCCCGAGGGGTCAGCTGATAGTGTACTTCTATGAGTATTGGCTAACTGACCTGTAATTCAAGCTCAACTGACAGTGTAGAGTAAAATAAAGGTTAAGGACATACAAATGAGCGTTAGAGACAAAAACAACCTAATGATGGTACTGAATGTAGTAAGAACTTAGTTGCCATGCATAATTAATTGAACATAGGAGTACAAGATGAGTTGTAGCCTACTAAGACTCTACATATAGCTCATAAGCTTTATGATAACCTTGATGTGAAGGATTAGGGTTTACAAGGATCTTATTGAACCCATAAACCTAATAGGAAAACAAAATGCAATCGAAGCATGTGTTGATAAAGGAAAACAGTCTACCGCAATGGAAACTCGACTTTGCAATTCAATTAGAGAAGAGATGATGGGAGATGGTCCTTCTTGTGTTGCAAGGGAAGAGGCAAAGTATAACCCATGGGCGGTGGAGGAAGGTGGAGGTGGCATTGATCACGTCGATAATGAGCCCATTGACGGCGACATGCTTGAAGGAGTCGATGCGAAGATACCTCATTCTACCAGTTCCTGTTGTCTTTCTATGAATTGCCTTCACACTCCGGTTATCTAATTTTCCACAAGTTTCTTACATATCAGTCTCCATTGCTCGTCATTTCAATTGGAAAATACTCAATCCGAAAATAAATACTCAATTTGAAACGGGTTCATTCAAGTCTCATGCCAAATTTTGCTGCACCTTGCCATAGCAAAGCAGCAGGATCACATTCCAACATTCAGTTCAATGCTAAAATCCGAGTGCCCTCTCCTACATGATGATTTCCCTGCACCTTTATTCTAACAAAACATACGAGCAATTATCTGCCAGGACATTCATAATCATAATCATAATCAAGTAACAATGGAGATCTGGTACTGAATTAAACAACTAAAAATATGTACATACATTAAAGTCACTGACTACAACTGCATAATATGTAGACCTCCGCATGCCATAAAATTCATTAGATTTACATAAAAATTATATAAAAAAGGCATGTGACGATTGCATAAAATGTACCATCTACGAATTGCAGCAGCTGGCTCACGCGGATAATTTTTAGCCTCTGTATATATGCAACCAATGGCAATGTTGCAAATCAAACGGACAACTAATCAGATCACCCTTATCATAGACCATATCCAGACTGAGCATCTTCAGAACGAAACAAACAAAAACAATAAATTCTTACACCGATGCTTTCAAGCACATTGACGATATCGTAGATCCGATGCCTCTCAACACCTGCATAAACAAAATGCACAACAATAAACCAAGATCTAACAAAAAGGTAGATCAATAATCACAAACTGGCTGCTGAATTGAAACCTAATTTGGTGGCATCCTCGTCCAGCCCAATCGACTCCACATCATCCCGATCATACAATTGAAGGAAACTGCTCGCCAAAACGAAAGAATCAAACTTAAAATTAGAATAAATACACAGAGAGAGATCTTGGGAAGAAGGAGATAAAAATGTTGGGAGAGAAGTGAACTTGGAGCAAAGGAGGCCCAAAGACTTCTCCTTTCTGCTGTAGGAGTGGAGCCGGGAGCGGGAATCCGGCAAGAAGGGCAACGAGGGAGGAGGGTGAGGAGGGCGAAGGAGGGGCCATAAGGAGGCGATGGGGGCGGCGACGAGGGAGAGGCGACTGTCGGGGGAAGGAAAGGAGAGTGGGTAAAGTAGGGTAGATTTTGGAAAACCTGCCTCAACCATCAGATTTCATTCGACATCTACTAACAAAACTGACTGAAGAGAGCTTCTCTCCGGTCGATTACAGATTACTTTTTTCCATATCATATCATATACCCATGTCGGATTTGGGTTTTCATGTAATACCCAAACCCTCTTTGACCCGATGGGTCAATTTCTCTTTTAAACCTAGAATCGGAACCGGTACTAAATAAGCAATCCCATAACTGGCCTAATAAGGCCAGGTGGCCCAGGTCTGATAAAAACTCACCAAGTTCCATCCCTACTTGCACACGTGAAAATTTTGATTTTCCTCGCAAATTTTTTTTTCCTTCCCCTCTATAAAACACCCCGTTAGTGGTTTAGGAACGTGAATGGAATGGAAAAACGCCTTTTCCGGGATTTATTTTCCGGGCTTTATTTTCAGACCCCCTTGTCTCTCTCTGGAAACCACTTTTCCAGGTCGCGTCGGGGCTCGCCTGGTCTCGGACCCTCTTCCCCCTCTCGACCCACTACCCTCCCCGCCAGCCGTCATCTCTCGTCCCTGCCGGTCGCCGTTGCTCCTCCATCTCCGTCACTCGGCCTCCGCCGTCTCAGATCGGGTATCTCTCTCACTCTCTCTCTCTGTTTCTGAATTTGCTGTGGCATATGCAAGGATTTGGGCTTTGGATTCCGGGGCAACATAGGTATTAATTCTAAAGGAGGATATTGGTTCTAAAGGCTGTGTGTGTTTGTGTGTGTGTGTTTCTGAATTTTCTGTGGCATATGCAAGGATTTGGGGTTTGGATTCCGTGGCAACTTGGGTGTTAATTATAAGGGAGGATAGTGGTTGTTGTTTAGCTTTTTGAGTCTTGTTTTCTTGAGAGAGAAGTTGGAGATGTTATTCTGGATTTCTATATAAATAACTTTTTATATTGCTTTAATTAAGAAGAATTTGATAGGCTAGTGTGTTTAATTTGAGATTTTTTTTTACAAACGTGTTTAATTTGATAATGCTTGATTGTTTTATTGCACTTTTTTTATGTCTAATTGAACACAATATACAGGATCTTTTAAAATTATATATGTTGTGGATTGCAGGATATGTATGTGCTGCAGACAAATGTACACAGTATCTCTATGGCAGTTTTTTTCTAGGAAAGGTAGTTTTCTTGGACTATAAACTCCACTTGCAGAAGTTCACTGTATCAAGTTTGCAGCTTGGGGATGTCCTATGCTTGTTACGAGAGACATTTTGCATCACTGAACTTCACTGCATGAGTTGCAAACTTTTTTTTTCAAAAGAAATGCACTTTTGATGCACTTTTCAGCTTCTGTTTTGATGCCTAACATTTGATCTCTAACATAATGGGGCTTATTGTTATTGGTCTGTTTAGTTCCTTGGAAACCGGGGAAAGAAAAGAAGAATCGCCAATTTTCCACCAGTCAACCAAACATAGAGGAAATGGGTTGGTGGAAACCAGAGGAAAGAAGGGGGGATTTGGGAGGAGGGAATCCTTTAATTTTCCACCCTCAGATGGGGGATTGTGGTGGGAAATTTGTCGGGCTCTTTCCTCATTTTTTTCCGTTTGTTTTGCTTTTCTTTATTCTCTTTGATTTCTTATACGAAGTGGTAAGATTGTTGTTTTCCAACTATTGGAAATTACTTTTCTCCAAACAAATTCAATGCAAAGGGGTTTGAATATTGTATTCTACATGGGTTAAATTCTCTCTTGAATCTTGTTTTTTTTTCTCACAATGGGTTTGATTTCTTTTTGTGTGTATGATTTCAGTAAAAAGTTTGATGCTTTGGGTGTTTTTTTGGACTTGAGCGAAGCATAGTACAAGTAGCTTTTAGTTGTATTAACTGTTGAGAAAACGTTTGAGCGAGGTTAGTCAGACCAATGTGCTCTTAATTCAATGGAAGAAAATTTGAAAAAAATTATGGGATTCTGCTTTAATGGAATTAAGTATATAATTTTTTTTGAGTTTTTTATGAATTTTCATTCTATTCTCCCATTCAATTTGCTTTTATGGAAGTAGTGGTTTTCACTGAAGAAGATGCTTAATTATTGTGTAGGACAATATCATTTCAAATGCCACAAAGTTTTGCTTGGTGGATTCATTATGCGCCTTGGCAGAGAATGTAATGGATTTATTATACTTTCCCACTAGCGCCTTGGCCGCCGTCGTAACAGGTACCCAGATTCTCTAATGCCTATCTTTCTTTCTTTTTTTCTTTTTGAAGCCCTCTAGAGAAGATATATATAGAGACTATCTTGGTGAACGTGCTGCAAATGAATTCGTTTGTTCATCCTGGACCTGGAGAAACTGGGGATTTATTAGGAAGGAATTGTTCCATATCTTTTCTTGCAGTGATTGGGGTGCTCCTGGTCGAATTGGCATACAATTGAATTCTGATGGTGGGCTGACGGCTTCGACCATCCATGATCATGGGCCACCAAAACCAAATGTTGAAATTCTATTTTGAGCCACCACAACAAAACCCTGCAGGGGCTACTCTGTTGGTGCGGCATCTTCCCGAAGCCATTCCCCGCGACATCCTTTCCCGCCTCTTCTCTCACTATGGTGCCATCTTTGTGCGCCCCTGTGCCGGTGGCAGGTGCTTCTTTACTTTTTTTCCTTGGGTTCCTTTCACAATGTTTATGTTGCCTTTCCATTCATTTTCTACACTATCAGGTTGAGGAATTGCGCATTTGTAGATTTCAAAGATGAACCATCAGCTTCCCAGGCACTATCGCAGTTAAACAGGTTCTCGAAATTTCTTCAGTTTGCTCGAGCCTACTCTAATATTTATTGCTTTTGTTTCTTTTTTTGTTGGTAATTTTGCTTTGTTTCACTTGATTGATTGCCAATGCTGCATTACTATGAAGTGACTAAGATTTTCTTGCACGTACTCAGTTGAGATTGCTTTCACAGCTTTTATTACTTCGCTTGTTGATATTGTTCGTTTCTTGGTTCAGGTTAAGGTTCCTTGGAAAAGTCTTATGCGTGAAGAGAGTTGTTAAGGCGACGCCAGATACCAATTCTCAACAAAATGAAGGGCAATTGTGGAAGGACACTTCTACACCTGCAGGATTGACAAAGGATGCTCCTCTAGCAGGAGATCCTCCTAGAGAGAGTATTGGAAGCTCATGTCTGATGAGTGAAGCAATTGCTTCCAAACTTGGTGTGGACTACCCATTCCCTCCTCACCTTGAGTATGTTTTTATATTAATTGTGCGCTTGTATAAAAAGAAGGTAGCAATCTATTTAAGCGGAAAGAATAATGACTAAAAGCTGACCGTTCTTTGGATTTTCTAGTGTTTGATAATGTGTAGTAGTAAACCGAACTCTTGATGCGCTACCCATGTTTTGTTTGGAAATAGGCAAAATATACTAATCCGGTATATTCACAAGACAGTTTTGGAGGCTTGAAGTGGGCACAAATCAACATGCCTCCACTTTAATAGAACATCTCATGTTGAAGGCTCTTTCATTTGGAAAGTTCCTTTCAAACCGACATTGAAAAGTTGAATGACAAACATTATTCAGTACATGATTGAGATTTTGTTGCTCAAGTATTTAAGCAATTGTTACAACTTGGTTGACAAATTATATGGGCCTTTGACTTGCAGCATAAGTGTTTTCGGTTTTGTATCTACATCAAAAAAGTCGTTTCCTTTACATGGACAATTTAGAAAATATGTGTCTGTTATATGTAGCTATTGTATTAAAATTTGGGCTACAAGTAGCTGCCTCAGAATTTGTTCAGCAATTGCTTCCCATATCAATGCTCTCTTCTACAAAATTTAAATCTGCATGACTTCTAATAACGAATACAAAAATAGGGACAATTTTTAAAGCATGAATCATCTCTTTGAAGGTGAGCACTTATATGGTTTCTGGTTGCAAATTGCTTTTAGCATACCTGTAGTGAAATATGTCTGTCATGGTTGTATAGGTATGCATATCCGTCTCCAGATGGAAACGTATTAACAAACATTGTCAATGCGCTGATTGCTGTTCCACGATTTTATACACAGGTTAAAGAGTTTCTTCTTCACTTATCAAATAGTTGGGCAATGCTGTTCTCCTTTCTTTTTAAGCATGTCTTGTTGAAATATATTGGCTCACATGTTATAAACCATGCGTGTAACTTCAATTTTTAGGTTTTGCATTTGATGAACAAAATGAATCTCCCTGCTCCATTCCGTATGGCCCTGCCTACTCCACCACTGATATCCCAACCACCACCTCCATCTTCTCCACCTCCTCCTCAACCAGTTGTGCCTTCATCACGTTTGGAAGATTTATCTAGTGACGAATCAGAATCAGAATCTCCAGAAGAAGTATTCCCTTCTTCTAGGCACCTTGTGTGAGTAGATTGGGAGAGTGGTATTCCTAAACTAAATTTGTGTTGTGATAATTTGATACTTTCAGGGAGATGTTGATGAGGAAAGCCACTCGGGAAGTGTCCGTCTTTCTCGAAAGCGAATTAGGAGTAAAAATATTGTTGGTCCTGCTGTTGATAAAGGCATAGCACATGAGTCTGTTGGGTTGAAACCTGCTACTTTAGTTCCTAAAGAAATCCCTGTTATAAAGAAGAAGAATCCTGTTTTACAGGTTTGTCATCCTTAATTATTTGCTTCTATGGGGTCCCTTTGTTACTGTGGACATGTCTGAATATGGAAGGGGTCGATTTCCTTCACAAATAGTCAGAAAATCAAATTTAAGTGGTAAATAACCGAACATATGATCTACCTTTTTTAAATGGTTATCATTCTTGTCCATTGGAAATGATCAATTGTCTACAGTTGATGGTTTTCATTTAACAGTTAATGGGTGTAAATTTCCCGAGAATAACATATTCGTTATTGAAAATCAAATTTTGATAATCATTGCAAAATGAGAAAAAAAGCAAAAAAAAAAAGAAGAAGAAGAAGAAGCTTCCTCTCTAGGAAGCACATATATGGATAGGGGAGACGGGTACGATACGACATGGTTGCAGCGATATGGCAGTTTTCAAAAAATAGGATACAGTTCGGGGGAGATAGTTGTACGAGAATATCATCCTTTAATATTCAGTTATATTTGTGGTTAGTGGGCCTTTTTATTCTAACTCCATGTCTTTTTTTCTTCTAAACGGATGTTTGTTTCTGCACTACCTAAGGGGTTGGCGGTCTCAAATATTTGTTCCTCTTCAAATATTTTTTTAGGCGATCTCAAATATTTGTTCCTCTTCAAACTTTTTTTTTCTAACGTATGCAATCATGTAATTTTTCTCCTCACATTTTCTATTTTGTATTTTGCTGATTTGATTTTAGATAAAGATTGCCCCAAAATCACTGCAATATCAAAGCAAACATCAAGAAAGTAGTATGAAAGAAAAGAATGAACCAGTTCATGAGGAATCAGGAGAAAAATTACATGCAACACATGAAGAAATAGAGGCCGGGAAGTTGCCTGCAGAGGAAATTTTATCACTTCCCATGTTTAAGGTATTGCAACATTCTTGCGCTTGGGCTGTGCTAGTGGACTTGAATGCCTGTGTCTGGTTTTGTATAGACAGTTAATGGTTTTGGTCTTTTACATGTCTCTGATCGTATATTGTAAACCCTTTTTTCCATGTGTGCCATGTCTTTTCACATGTTATATTAGTTTTCTGTATGGAGTCTGAACTTTATACTTTCTCTTAGTAATTCTAATCTTATAAAGTCCTTGGTGAGGCTGAGATGCTTATTTTAAGTAGTTAAATGAAAATTTTTCCTGTGGATCATACTATTTTGGTTAATTTCATGAATTTTGATAGAAATGCTACTCCATGTATAATAACTTTGAACCTTCCAATTTATCATACAGAACTATAATGCCGGGAATCCAGCACCTGTTTTGTACATAAAGAACCTTTCAAAAGATGTAGTTGTCGAGGACTTCTACTTCATATTTGGTAAGGTCTCCACATAGATATTGTTGCAATGCCCAAATTCAATTTCACATTATTTCTCAATTGTCATGGTGAATCCATAATTATCTTTTGATAGTGAGTGTTCTTATAATAAAAAAAATTCACCGTTACACTATTCTGTTTTTACTGTTTTAGTGTTCCTGCAGGATCACTTTTTGGCAATATTGATGTGGCTAAAAGTGATTTGAATGTTAAGCTGATGCAGGTGAGTAATATTTGCTTAGTTTTATTTAGTGTTTTCCCAGTGCATATGTCAACGTTACGTAAGCTGGCCAAAAATCTGTGGTAAATGATGGCGAAACCACTCAGATAGTCCTTTGCACTTGCATGGAACCCAAATGTATTAATACTTCGTGTACTTCATTTTAAGAGGAGCTCATGAATGTGCAGCTTGCTAGTTTTCATCTTTTTGCGAGTGCTGAATAACCTGGTGAAATGGGTTTCTGTTAAGGTCAATGGAATAAAAAAAAAATCAATGATGGAATGGCAGCACAAAATCCTGATGCCAACATTATGCAGATGTGAAAATGTGTTGTTGATGATGAATATCAATTGAACCCACAGCCAACATATGCATGCTGCTTGATTATTCTCATTACATCTATTATTTTCCTACTCGCATGAATATGTATCCCCTCATGTATTCCATACCATGCCCCCTTCCCGTTAAGATGTTCTTTACAAAAATGTGTAGCATTTTACATGATGCCTTTGACACCTTGCACTCCCATCCAAAAACTAAAAAATAAAATTTCACGCCGTGCACTTGCTTATGTGAGCTTGCTATTCATGTGGCTTTTTATCTTTTCAGTAATGACCATAGCAAATAGTTTTGTTATGCCTGTGATGATATCTTACTTTTTATGTTTATAACGTGCTCCTTCTCCTTACATGTTTCTGCATTCCACTTAATTATTCCATCTGGTGTTTGTTATCTTTTTTCAGGAAGGACGAATGAGAGGACAAGCTTTTGTGACTTTTCCATCAATAGATCTTGCAAATAAAGCTTTGGTATGGATCTTTAAAAATATGATTTAGCTCTAATTACCTTAAATTGTTTAAATGAACAAGTAGTGTACAAAATACAATAGTGGTAAGGTCTGGGTAGAGACGCAAAAACTGGCAATCATCTTCTGACATAAATCAAGCAACCTCATCATTAAAAATAACCTCTTTTCAGCAGATTAATGGAAACTGTTACTTCTGACACCCAGTTTGAAAAGGTTTGTTTCTAAATTGGAAGTTCTGTGATGAAATAGAGTGCAAGAGGAAAGAGAGAATGTCCAACTAGGAGAGAGGTAATGACAAGAGAGAAGATGAGAGATATCATCAAATGCACTTATTAGAGCATCATGCCATGTTCAAGATATTGTAGATCGGCCCACTACATCAAATTTTCAATCATGCCTCCTAATGAAAACTGATTCGATGCAATACGCCATAATTAACTATAACCTTGGAAACAAACAAGGATTGTTGTCTTGTTTAGCATGTCATACCTGCATGTGTCCACGAAGTTGCGAACTTTTGAAATGTGTCACAAGGGGAAAGGTTTAAAGGTTAAAGAAAGAGCTTGTCTTTGCATCACTCAGTCCTTTTTCCTTATTAGGCCATCCTAGTATCTCCTTTTCATTATTTGGGCCTTCAGAAACTCTTAAACACATTGGTATGTAGTTATGGAGGTGCCAATCACCCAACAGCGTGGTGATTGGACCTCTCCCGGTTGGGGGATGAGGTCCCAGGTTCGACTGGGGCCTGTGGCCTGTGGCCTGTGGCATGTTTAGGTCCCTGCATCAGCTCAAATGATACATTCAAGGGTATTCTAAAAGTCAAAGCACCTCCATACTACTTTTTCTTTCTTTTTGTTTTATATCAATACCACTTTTTTTTTAAAATACATGGCTTTAAATGTTTACTAAATTTACTGATGGTTATTTCATTTTATACATGCTTCTCGATCTGGCAATGAAATGGACACAGTAATTTGGACGGTGTGTAACTTGAACTAAGTTGGAATTATGCTTTTCTTTGCAGGACCTAGTACATGGATATGTATATAAAGGTAAACCCATGATCATTCAATTTGGCCGTAACCCACCTGCTGTTACTAAAGCAGACTAACAAGATGGCATGCTGGGGGTACTGGAGGTGCTCATTTCTTTTCGGTTGCCCTAATGATGCTTGCCACAAGGCATTGCTGAGAGTCGTCTTGGAAAAGATAAATGGTACGCGTCCACTTGTACCCTACTGGTGGGAACGTGGGCATTGGGCTGCAGGTGGACATGAGCCAGCGAGCATGACCCCCATGCCCTTGTGACACAAGCGGTTCCTGGATCAAGCGTGCAGCAATTCTCCTTTTGGTATTCTGCATATTCCATTGTACCTGTTTTTTTTCTAGAGATTTTTTTGTTTTCTTCCCGAAACAACAATCATCTTCCATAAAGAGTCACTAATAGGTAGATACGACATTTTAAGCCTACTAATAAACTAAGAGGGAAAGGCAACTGTATCCCCGCTGAGAAATACCAGAACTCCCACATAAATATCAAATGCGAAGAGCCTCCTAAGTTCTACTTCCTCCATGCCATATTACCTCTGTATTAAAATTTTGGCTTATTAATGCAGACAGGTTATATTGGACGGAGTATTAGAAAACTATTGCAAGGCACGACAAAACTTCTTCCTTGGAGTAGATAACACTCTTATAAAAAAAGAGAGTAGATAATACCAGACTGATTAAATACAATATAGACATAGCGCGCAACTCCACAAAGTTGGACCACCAATTGGAAAAGTGATTTTTTTAAAAAAGAAAGAAACCCTAAAGACTAGAGATGCCTAGGGCACGTATGTGTTCGTTAGTATGTTTGTCGTTTGTGTTCGTATCTGTCTGTAGTTTAACGGATCAATCGTATGGACAACGGATTGGACATGGATGGGATTTATATGTTTGCTTTTTACATAAGGGGATACGTTTTTATGAACTGAGTGATATTATGAACTATGAATGATATTATAAATATGAATGGTTTTATGAAGAAAAAACTGATTTTTTTAGTATAGGAATTAGGAAGTAGATATTTTAAAATATGAACCTCTTGTCCATTCGATGTTCACAAACGTTTGTTATCCTCATGGACAAAGACAAGAATTTTAATAGATAATTGCATACACAGGACAACCCAAGGTAAAATTACGCGAATAACAATCACGGTAGGAGGAGATTACGTACGGAGACAATCATGGTAGGAGAAGATACTACCAGTGGTGAAGAAGGCCTCATTCTCGAGGTGGAGGTGGTCGTGGTGGGGCGAACTTGGTTTTCCCCAATGCTCTTCCATGCAAGCAGCCAAGAAGCTTCATGCATCCTGACTGGATTTCACGTGCAGCCGCCTTCTTCTCTCGCCTAAGCCTGTGCCCTCTCCGCAAAAGTTGTGCATAACAATGCACGCTTTTATGGCAAACTTCAAAATGCCATAACTCGTTCATTTTTTATCCATTTTTGCTCTTTTTTTTATTCTTTTTTATTTTTCTTCTCTTTATCTCCATGAGGATAGCCCAAAATTTTAAAATATATCTACCACTAGATGTGACAAATTTTCAAAAAGGAAGCATGTGTTGAAGTCGTTATTAATTTTCTTTATTCTTCTTCTTTCTTCCTCAGCTTAAATCCATTGCATAAGGGGTCACTCCCCTTTTCAAATTGGTCATTCCACTATATGATGTCTCAATATCTTTCGGTGATCCTAATAAAATATAAGTGGAGGAAAAATAAAGAAGAACAAAAAAGGCAAAAACGGATAAAAAAATGAGTGAATTATGACATTTTAAAGTTTACCATAAAAGCATGTGTTATTATGCACGACTCTAATTCAAGTCATGTGCTTGGGCACACGGCTTCATTTCTATCATGTGCTCGGGCACACGCCGACCATAAATAGCAGAAAATTACCAGTAAGCTACAATCCATTCTGATTTTCTTTGAGTAGTTCCAACTTTTCGATTTGTTAATTTGGTTTTAGTAATGTATGCGAAATCACAAATTTATTGTATTCGTGTTTTTGTGACATGACTTGATATCATATCGTGTCATAAGACACGATTGTTTTAATTTTTGTGTACCATCTCCTTGCAGATGGATACAGAAAGAGAACTCAATTGAGCAAATACCAAGGGAAGAGGAGGAGGATCAGGAATTTCTTTTTCTACCTCGACAGCAAAAATAGAGGTGCAGGAAGAGGAAGGCTCCTATAGAGTCACCTGTATAGAGATCTTACAATGCGCGACCGGTTATTCGGACATTTGTCAACCCGGAGCGCTGAAAAAGTGTGCGGCCCTCCTACAACGTCACCAAAGATGTGGTGAACTGATCAAAGAAGCGGGTTTTTCTATAATTTTTGAAGCTGAGGACGTCGTAGTTTCTAGGAACCTCCTTGACCATTTGGTGAAGTATTGAGATGAGTCGGCCAAGGTCTTTAACATAAAGGGGAGGTCGCTAAATTTCACAGAGCAAGAAGTTGTTCTTATCATTGGATTGCCCGCAAATGGCAAAAAAGTTGAGATCGTTCCCTCCTTGTCACGCCGACCGCAAGAGGAATTTTTCAGGAAGTACTTCTCCATGAGGAAACTGGATATTTCTTACATAAAGGAAATCATTGAGAAGTTTAACGCTGGAGCAATGAAGATGACAGAGGATGACATGGCAAAAATGATCATCTGCGTCGTCTTCTCCACGGTTCTGTTTTCACGCAGCACTATAGTGGTGCTACCGTGTTTTTACCAATACATAGAAGACCTCCCAAGATTGAGCTCCTACAATTGGGTGGGGGCAATCTATAAGATGCTGCTTTCTGGTATAAGTCACACCAGCAGACAAGTGGGGGCGAGATCTAAAGGAGGGTCACGGGGCGGTGGTTACCTAAATGGCGCCTCATATGTCACGCAAGTAAGTCATTCTTTTTGGTTTTTAGTGTCTTCGAAGACACGACACGACTCTTAGTTCTTAGTCGTGTCTTCGAAGACACGACCCAATATATAGTCATGTAATCACGCCTTTTACTAATGTTTTCTTCTGCCTACTATGCAGATTTAGTTTTTTTAGCACACGACAATCTTCCATGTTGTCATGGGCCCTACCAATCCGAGGGTTAAAAGGTGGCCAGGATCAGGCGCCCTAATTACGGAGGTGAAGAGGGGTGCACATAAAAAGCACCGTATGACTGACTACTAGAAGAGGGTGTTTGATCATCTCGACATATGGGCAGAAGTCGTCGACGTAATGATCCCCCTGCTAGAAGAGGTAGTCCTCATTTCATCTCCCACAGTGGCCCCTCCTCCGCGAGAGCTCCCTCCGCGACGACAATAGACGGAGAGGCAGGAAATGAAAAGGACCCCCATTCACGGTTTCCCCTCTTCCTCGAGGATACCCGCTCAGTCAAATGCAATGGGGCGATTGGAGGGTTCTCTTTAGGGCATAAAGTCATTAATTGAGATCAGTCTGTCTTCGTATGACAAGATGGGAATCCGTGTGGGACCTCTGTGAGAAGTTCTTCACTGTATCAAGGCATCTGCCGCCACAATGTCACTGCTGTTGGATGGCCAGAACATTGAGGAGCTGAAGGAGGAGAAGATTGAGGAGATGAAGAAGGAGGAGAAGAAGCAAACAGAGAAGAAGGAGAAGATGAAGAAGCCATCAATGCATCAGAAGGAGCCCAAGCAAAAAACCGATGACAAGGAGAAGATGAAGAAGTCATCAGTGCATGAGAAGGAGCCCAAGCAGAAAACCGATGACAAGGAGGAGATGAAGAATACTCTGGCGCACATTCGGAGAAAGGAGCTGGCGCACAAGACAGTCGATGACTCCTTCAAATGGGGTAAGGGTAAGTAAGATACGGCTTCTTAATTATCGTGTCACGTTATACACGATTGTTTCATTTCGTGCTGCTACTTACACGACCGTTTAAAATTTCAATTTAGGTCCAATGAAGCGCTCGCATGACGAAGAGAAGGTACAACGGGCTACAAAGAGATCCTCTGCAAAGATGTTCCTGCAGAAGCTCCAACCAAACTTGGATGAAATATGGAGCGTGCAGAAGTGGAAAACCGTCAGAAGTACAGACGTGATCTATTCCCCCCAAGTTCCATGGTAAGGAAGTTAAGGAGGGCTGTCTCGGAGAAGGAATTGCAGAGGCTACGGGAAGATGAGCACATAAGGAGAATGGCGGTGGAGCAAGCGCGGAGGAATTTGGCAGAAGATCGGAAATCCGACTCTGTGGAGACCGCCTTCGATCGACAAACAACCTCTGTCATTAATGAGGTGATCTCTTCTTTGAAGGAGTCGGATATTGGGGTGGCCAAGGAGGGGGAGGAGAAGAAGGTTGAGGAGGGGCAGCAGAAGGATGTGGGGGACGAGAAGAAGGATGCGGAGGACGAGAAGGAGGCTACAGGCTCAACCTCATCCCAGGCTGTTGACGTTGATCTTCTCCAAACCCCTCGACGGGCTCCAATTGAACTCCTAGAATACTATGCTAATTTGGAGTTGTGCTTCGACATGGGAGTGTTGCTAGAAAGAGTGGCAATCGATGGGTGGATGGCCAATCCGACACGAGTACTTCTGCTTGTATAGTCGTGTCTTTGATAACACGAGTACTTCTGTTTGTGGTCCTTCATCTTCTCCATGACTTCTTCAAATTTTTGGTCTCCTGAACAATGCAGCAGCTCAGAATAGCAGCTCCTTCATATACTTATCATTCTACTGACTAAGCATATTAGGTGCCATATGCCTCAGGCAAAACCCATGGTGAGCCTCAGGAAAGACATCAGCAACTGCTCTCAGAAGTCCCTTCTGTCTATCAGAAATAATTGTGTCCAGAGAGGCCGGGGGGTCCGTAAATTGAAAATATTTTAGTAAGGCGAGGAATCATGTCCTACAAGTCAAAAGTGAGAGTGAAAGCATATTAAACAAAGAAGGCATCAGATTCTTAGAAGGTCGTGTATAAAAAAACACGACTTCATGCGTAGTCGTGTGCTCGAAGACACGACTATTCATAAAGTTACGACCTTCTAACAGAGTCGTGATTGCATGCTTACCACGTTTATATGGTCTCTTTCTCGACAACTACATATGCAAGACACATTAATTGTTGATTCCCGTCGACTGTTGTAGCAACCAATAAAACTCTAGGGTACTTTCTTTTTACGAATGTTCCATCAACAGTGAGCAGCGGCCTCAGTGATCTTCGGAATGTTCTTGCGACCGGGCAAAACATCCAAAACACACGTATGAAGTCGTATCTGGCTAAGTCAATTTCAATTTCAGGTATATCACAAGATCTTTTTATCACCACGTGTACTTGGAGTAGACTGCTCTAATTCCTTTCCGTAATGTGACATAATGCGATATGCGTCTTCAGGGTTGCCATTGATCAATCGAATCAATTCCTCTTTCGCTCTCTGTGCCCTTTTATAGTTGACTTTTATGTCCCAATGTTTCTCAATGTACCGCTAGATATTTAGCGTTTTTATGGAGTTTGAATCCTTATGAAGGCCATGACACATCCTTGCAATCCAGAGGTATGAAGCCAATGGATGATCTTTCGAACTTATCAAAGTGTCACATATATGCCTTTCTTCCCTCGTCACGCTGACTCCGTCCAGTCTGCTTGAAGCCCGTATGTACCACTTGCACCCTGTAATCTTGCACGTTGCAGTAAATGTGTCCTTATTCTCATCCATCACTTTGAACATGAACTTCTTCTTGATTGCCAAATCAGTTAGAACCATCTTGAACTGCTTGATGCTTTCGAACCTAGCCCCTAAGGCAAGTTGTGCCTCGTAGTCATCTGGTTGCAAACTGCCGGTCAACATCGTCTCCTCACAATGTTTTGAAGGACCGACCTGTGCAGAATAGGTACCCCAATCCCAACCACCATCACCCTCAATATTGAGGTACTCATCGTCCTCTAAATCTTGCGGCTCCGACGCGACATATTTCCCTTTAGAAGTGGATGTTGTTGCTGCATGTTGGAGTTCTATACTTGGCACAGAGTGGTCTTTTCCCATGGGATATGGCTGGCGAAAATCTGGTAGTGTAAGAGGCTCATGCCACTCCTCTTTAGACCACGGTAATTCTTCGTCATCAAAGTATTCTTCTTCATCTGCATCTTCATCTTTGTCTTCATCTTCAGCTTCACCTTCTTCCCCGTTCAAGCCATTGATTGGAAATTAGTCATCGTCTTCGGTCGGAAATTCATCCTTCAGATTTTCATTACCTACTCCCAATCTGCGTGAATAAAATTGTATGAATGGACTACATAATATCACAACTCATGTAAACGACTTGAAGTAAGGTCGTGTCGTCGCCAACACGACTTGAAGTTAGGTCGTGTCATCGAGACCACAACTTGAAGTCAGGTGAAGTCGTGAATTTCAAATCTTACCTCGTAGCTTCAATTGAATAATCTTCATCTCTTCCTCCTTCAACTGCTGATGCGGGTGTGTTATTGTTCGGGCTCGAAGGCCTCTCCTGCGGTGTCTTACTGGCTGGCCTCATTTCTGCCTCTAGAATCCTCTCCTCCTCCTCCTTATTTGCACTGGAATTCATTACCTTATTGCCAGTGGAAGTCTCCATGTTATCACCAGTAGAAGTTCACTCCACGTACAGGTCGAGTAGTCCATTTGTGCCTTGCTTGCTCTTGTGAACGAGAAATATTGACTCCGGGTCTTTATCGTCTTTAAGGACGTATGGGGATCCAAAATCAACAAGATATGTCAAAGACAATGTACCAGATATAGACTTCAGGGGTAATCTTTCTTCCACTTGCTGTAACAATTCTAGGTACTTTACTTGTGCATATAAAGGCATGAGCTACCATTTCCCGCCCACGTACCCATCAGAATTTCTAAACACTCCATCGTACTGTAAGCACACATGTATCTTCTCCATAAGTACCTGACATTACAATACCGAAATAAGTAAAAAAATCGTAAAGTTTTAAACCGTATATAAGTGAAAATTATCGTCTATTGCATGACTATTGCATTACAGTCGTGTCGTCGAAGACACGATATTGCTGACAAGTTGAAAACTTAGCAAGTTTTCAACTTTCTTCTATGGAACCAATTTTCATTATCAAAATCGTAGTATATTTTACTTGATGTACCATTTTTTATGTACGATGCCTCCGTTGCAGTTGTTGTTTTTGCAAATAGACCGCTTTCTCATTCTTTTCCACTTGTTTTCCTGCTTTTGGGTGCGAAGATGACCTTTCCTGGTTTGGACGGCGTCGGCGCCGGTGATGATATTGGCGGAAATGTTGGACGGAATTTCTCAGAAACGCCTTCTTCTCCTACTGAAAGCTTCCGCAAATGCCTAATGCAGATTTTACTGCTGTAGCCATGCTTATACATGCTCTTGGCGGTATTTTTGATAGTTTTCAGGCCATATGGTATTTTAGGAGAAAAACTAGGTAATATGGGAATATGAAAAGTGGCGTCAAGTAATACGGAAAAAGCTCCATTTTTAAGTGATATGGAAGGTTTTTGTAGATTTTAGGTGATATGAGAAAATGGTGAGTGATGCCAGATAATATGGAAAAAACTCCCTTAGCCGCATTGGCTATTTGGATCGTGCATACGAATTAATCACCAATATGCATGTGCATCCAGATCCTGTTCTCTTGAGATCTTTGCTGAGTTCTTGCAAGCAATATGGCAACTTGTATCTGGCAGAGGTGGTCACGAAAAAGGTTACTTGACCTGGATCCAAAAAATAGCGGAAACTATGTCCTTATGTTATATACTAAGAAGCACCGATACGGCATTTTTGCCGCCGTATCCGTATCCGATACGTATCGGATACGGATACGCCATCGATACGGCTGCCTGCGTATCGATGGCGTATCTGTTTTGTTTTTTTTTTTAAAAAAACCCGATACGTATCGGATACGTTTCCGATACGTATTAGGCAAAAAAACTCCGAGCCTCCCCTGAATCCCCTCTGCTCAAACGAAAGAACAGAGGGGAGAGGAGAGCTCGCCGGCGCCTGCCTGCTCGCCGGTGCCATCATCCTCCACCCCGACCAGCACGCCGTCGCCAGAGATAGACGCCTGCTCGTCGACGCCCTCATCTTCCACCCCGGCCAGCGCGCCGCCGCCAGAGCTCGCCGGATTCCCAACTCAAATTCCTCTGCTCAAACGAAAGAACAGAGGGGAGAGGAGAGCTCGCCGGCGCCATCATCCTCCACCCCGACCAGCGCGGCGCCGCCAGAGATCGACGCCTGCTCGTCGACGCCCTCATCTTCCACCCCGGCCAGCGCGCCGCCGCCAGAGCTCGCCGGATTCCCAACTCAAATTTTTTCGGATTTCAAATCCCGAAGTGGAGGCTCCGCCGCCGGCGCTGGAAGCAGCTCCCGAAGCTCCTCCTGCCAACTTGGCAGAGGATAAGGCAGTCGTCCTGCCGGTCCCGGAGGAGACGGCCGACAACTCCAAAACGCTCGCCGTTGTTGAAAGTAAGTGAAAAAGAGTTTCTTTTTCTGTGGTTTTGGCACTAAATGGATGCTGGGGAGCTCAAAGTTTGAATCTTTTTAGTGGTTTTTGGATGAAAATGTGAAAAGGATTGTCTGGGTTGTGATTTATTTGGGTTTTTGGCGATTTGTTGTTTCTTTTTCATGGAAATTTGGTCTTGGATTTGGTCATATTTGGATTATTGCATGTATTTTTCGACGTTGATCATAAGAATTATTCACCAATTTTCTCATACTGAGCTCTACTTATTTATTTAGCTTTGTTGAATGTTCCCTGGAAAAATTGCAAAATTTCGTGGACTTTCCACTATTTTTTAACCAGTACAAAGCATAAATCTTTATTTGTTTTGATATTGGATTGTTCCAAATGATGTTTGTTCTTAAAATTAATTCAATTGAGATTATTCCATGCATATTGGATGTTTGTTCTTAATGCATGAAAGAATATTTTAGCGATGTATCAATGTGTTTGTAGTGATTTTAGAATTGAATCTTGAGTTACTTGATGCATTTAATTTGATTTTATGTGACTCTATGCTTGTGCTAGTTGTTGCTATTTAGGATTGATGTTTGTTAGTTGTGGATATTAGGATTGTTAATTGTTTGTTTTGACACTAGGACCAACCTAAAATGTGTTTTAAAAATATAAAAAATATTTTTTTAACAAACGTATCCCCGACGTATCGTATCGGGACTTTTTGAAAATTGCCGTATCCCCGTACCCGTATCGTATCGTATCGTATCGCCGTACCCGTATCGGTGCTTCCTAGGTTATATACTTACGCCGGCTCGGACAGATGGGATGATGCTATGAAGCTCAAGGAGATGATGGGGGAGAATCACGTGCAGAAATCACGTGGATGCAGTTCCCTTGAAGTTAACAGAGTTGTCGAAGAATGATAACTACCCTGGGACCTCTCAGCAAGTAAGGGTTTTTGTTTGTTACCAAAGCCTGAGAACACTTAATTAAAGGCAAGGCCCATTATCAACCTTTCTTAGTTGGCTACCGTCCGTGCTCTTCTCTGTTGTGTTTACGATGACCATGCTTAGTGGGAGTTTTGTTGTTTCTTTTCCTTTCATATCAGTTGGAATTTCTGCAAGCTGCTGGGGTTCGAACAATTACTCTCCCTGGGACTCCTATGGTAATATGCCAAACAATTAGTACAAGGGTACTGGGCGACTGGCAGCACATGTTATGAATGTTATCAGGAACAAAAGTAAGGGGCTTGATGTCTCTTCTGGACCAAATTTTAAAGGAGAGTGGTGCTGCAAAATCACCTTGATTCCCTCTCCTTTAGAAGGCTTTCTTCTTCGATCTACTTCTTGAGAGTTTAAGGAAAGCTTACTTCTTGAGTGTCAGTTTATTGTCATTTAATCACTGATTTTCAGTCGCATGAAGCATTAACATAGATCCATAATTCTGATGTTTCAATGCTCAGTTGCCTAAAGACCTGGTTACCAGAAAGCCAGAAGCACTAGGCTATCACTCTAGTAGATGAATAGCGGTCTGCCGAATTTAGTTGCCTATGGAGCTGGTTATTGAAAAGCTAGAAGGATTGGACTATCACGGCAGGTTAATAGTGGTCTCTCCTCAATTGAGATGCACGAAGATCATGGGTACAGTTGGAAACTAGAATAGTAGCAAAACTGGCAACGGTGGGGTAGTGTTCATGTAATATAAGCAGCCCTTTCCTTTGGAATTGGAAACATTGTTGAGTGGAAATAGGCGGGGGATTGTGTGCTTTCTCCTTATATTCTCCATTACCCGGTAACATCTATAACCCATTTATGTTTTCCGTCTTCCAAACATTGTTGATTTGTTTTTTCATTTTTGCTTTTCAACTACTACCTGTTGAAGTTGGGGACTTCTTAAATTTTCAGACTGCTTTTTGAAACATACGGCACTGTTTAGATTCCTATATTTGATTGATGATATATTAACTTATTTTACATCTAAAACTTCCATGTTACCTTAAGCCTAAAATTCTGTATTACCCAAGTTTGTGGGCTATTCATCAATCTGAGCTATTAGGATCCCACGAAACCTACCATGAGCTCATGCCTTTGTCATGATACAGTAAATACTTTCATAAAGAATAGCTCCGTGAATATCTTTACATGTGAGCTCATCTGTCAGACGTTACTTTGAGTCGAATTCTTTTCAAATTTTTTATGCCTCATCAAATAATTCTTAATCACTGTATCAACGTGATCGAAGTGCAGATATAAGCATGGATAAAACTCAAGTCTGAGATAATGGTTTCTACCGTACAATTTGTTCTTGGCAAGTCAAGCCGGGGTTTGGTGGTGGCAAGTAGCTTTGCGTCGTGGAGTGGTCACAAAAGAGTGGACATGGAACCCGAGAGGTGACTAACATGTACCCATGCACCTGATCTAAACAGCGGTAAGTGGCAAGTAATTAGCACCTTGAATTTGGCTTTTGTTTATTGTTCCTCTATGTTCATGAGACGTTCACAACCGTAAGAAACTAAAGAAATGATTGGCATGAGTGAGGCAATCTACAGAATCTGTTGATGATAGCTGAGATGCATAGGTTAAAACCCGGTAAATGTCTCCAAGACATCCTTTCCTTCAGTAGTCAATGACAAACTCCAAGTACAACATAAATGTCAAAAAGTAGCAAGAGAGCACGTTCTCCACCAGTTAACAATCTTACATGTCGAGAGTGGATTGATCTGCAGTGACAACTACCTAATAAGTATAAAATGTAACTGACGAAGAATTTACTCCAAAAAGATGCTACTTACGTATCAAACTACTAATTTTTATTGACGGAAGTGAATCTTACTGTCAGTGCAAATATATACTTCGTCCGTAACTAAACATTTGGCTTTTGGAAATGAACTGAAAGTTATTCGTTTCCAAAAACCAAATGTTTTATTAATTCCGGACTGAGGGGATTATGCTTTCATCTGCTGTATTTACAATGCTGTGTTTATTATGGTTTCATTTATTCAGATAAGATGAACATAGTATCAAGTAGCAAAGGCAGTTTTGATGGTTTGTTCTACAACCAAACTACATACTCTAGGCCACGGACAATCCAGAATCGTAGTAAATAAGGAGTCTTGGCAAAACTATTGTGATGGAAGATACAAGATTTAAAAGATTGAAGCAGTAGCGTACTCATCTTTCTTCCGGGACCGGTAAATCCAAAGCCATCAATGGGGGTAAGATTCCAAAGAGAAAGCAATTAACATAAACTCCAGCAAAATCAAGCGCCACAGAGAAAGCAGCATGGCATAAAGATGCAATGACGACAGGAGCACCATCTACGAGCAACAACACCATTGTGTTAGGCAAATTGGGATTTGGTCCTGTTATAAATCTTGGTGATTATATGATGGTTTTGGTAAGGAAGTTAGATGAAAGGAGGAAGAGGAACCTGCTGGTGCTTGGAAACCAGTATGGCGATAGAAAGGAGAGAGTTTGGGTCGACAGAGGAGAGGGAAGGGACGAAGAAACCTGATTAATTGCCTGATCCTCCATTAGGGTGGAGAAACCCTTACATAATACGCCCTTAATGGGCCTGGGCTTTATTAACTAATACTACTTAAAGCTTTATTACATAATGGCTTTATTAACTAATACTACTTGAGGTTTAACTAATACTACTTAAAGCCTTATTACATAATTCCTAATGCCTAATAGCCCAAAAGACCTATCAATAAAAGAAATCCTACGATCCATAACAATCCACCACGCTCCGCTACCGCCTTGACCTCAAGGCGCAAAATCCGAAAAGCGAGTATAATATCATCCTCGGGCATCCAAGAAGCATCCTCCAAAGGACAACCATGCCAAGCGACCAATATCTCTGGAATTAAACGTCTAGACCGGTGAATGCGGCGAGTGTTGAGGATAGTTGAAGGACGCAAGGGTGGTGACACAGGAGCCAAAAGCGGTGGTGGCGGACTGGAAAGCACACGAGATGGATCCCCCACAAAGCGCTGCAGGCGAGAAACACGGAAAACTGGATGGACAGAAGAACCCTCAGGAAGTTGGAGGCGATAAGCAACGGACCCAATACGCTGGAGAATGAGATACGGGCCATGGAACCGGTGGGCAAGCTTCGAGCTGGGAGGAGCATACAGTGAAGATTGCCGGTGTGGAGAGAAGCTAACAAACACCAAGTCGCCCACCTGAAACTCCCTATCAGTGCGGTGCCGATCATACACCTGTTTCATGCGGTTTTGAGCCTTGGACAAATTCAGTTTAAGCTGTCGTAAGAGGACATCCCGATCTTGCAACATAAGGTCAACCTCACCGACAGCTGCTCTATGAGGCACATAAGCCAGTATAGTGGGGGGAGGCCGCCCGTAAACAATTTGAAAGGGGGTGGAACCAACGGCTGTATGGTAGGCAGTATTATAGGAGTACTTAGCCCAAGGCAGGAAATGAAGCCAATGTCGAGGATTATCTTCCACAAAACAACGTAAATACTGCTCTAAACAACGGTTCACAACCTCTGTTTGACCATCCATCTGAGGATGGTAAGCTGAACTCATCTTGAGATCGGTACCCTGCAGAGAAAAGAACTCGCGCCAAAAGTGGGAGATGAACACCTGGTCTCTGTCCGAAACCACAGTACGGGGCATCCCATGAAGCTTAGCGGCATCACGAAGATACAACTCAGCCACCTCCTTAGCAGTAAAAGGATGTCCTAATGGGCTAAAGTGAGCATATTTAGAGAGCCGATCCACCACAACCAGAATCACTGATTTACCCTGAACCCGAGGTAAAGCCTCAATAAAATCCATCGACACATCCTCCCAAATGCGCTCTGGAATAGGGAGGGGCTGAAGTAATCCTGCAGGAGCTGCCGTAGAAGCCTTTGCCCGCTGGCACGTAGGACAAGCAGCCACATAGTTATGAACATCCTTACGGATGCCACGCCATAGAAAGCTCTGACTCAGCCGCTTATATGTACGAAAAGTGCCCTCATGTCCAGCCATAGGAGTGTCATGAAAGTGGGATATGATTTTAGTGCGCAAGGCAGAGATGGAGGGAACCCAGAGGCGACCTTTCCAATATAAAAGATCCCCCTGCAAAATAAAAGAAGGCGAGCTCAAGGGATCAGCCTGGAGGCGCGTCAACAATGTATGTGCTTCCTGATCAGTTTGATAAGCCTGCTGAAGATCCTGAAGGAATGGAAAAGAAGGACTGGACATAGGCAAGGCCTGGATAGAGGCAAACTGTCGGGACAAAGCATCGGCGACCACATTTTCAGAGCCCTTCTTATACACAATTGCATAGTCATACCCCAGCAATTTAGAAATCCAACGCTGTTGTGCCGGGGTAGAAATCCGTTGCTCCAATAAATACTTGAGAGGTTGATGATCAGTCCGGATAATAAAATGGCGGCCCAATAAGTATGGACACCATTTAGTCACGGCATGCACTATAGCAAGCATTTCTTGTTCATAAGCAGAGAGGGAGAGAGATCGACCAGAGAGAGCCTTACTGAAGAAAGCAATGGGGCGGCCAGCCTGAAGTAAAACAGCTCCTAACCCAGTCTCAGACGCATCCATCTCGACAATAAAGGTCTAAGAAAAATCTGGTAATGCTAACACTGGAGCAGAGGACATGGCTGACTTAAGAAGATCGAAGGCTTCTTGAGCTGGAGGGGACCATTGGAATGACCCCTTTTTTAACAAAGCTGTCAATGGAGCTGCAATAGACCCATACTGCGACACGAACCGTCGATAATAGACGGTAAGTCCAAGGAAGCCTCGTAAGGACTTAGGAGAAGAGGGTGTGGGCCAAGCCAGCATAGCCTCCACCTTCGACGGGTCAGTCGAAACGCTACCACCTGTGATGATATGCCCGAGATACTCAACCTCAGAACTGCCAAAAACACACTTGGAGTGCTTAAGGAAGAAAGTATGTTGGCCCAAGAGGTCCAACACTCTGTGAAGGTGAACCAAGTGATCCTCCCATGTCGGACTGTAGACTAGAATGCCATAAAAAAATACAAGGACAAAACGGCGAAGATGGGGCCGAAATACCTCGTTCATCAAGCTCTGGAAAGTCGAGGGAGCATTCGTCAACCCGAATGACATCACCAGGAATTCAAAGTGGCCGTTGTGTGTCCGAAAAGCAGTTTTGTGAATGTCTGCTGGGTGCATCCTGATCTGATGATAACCAGAACGTAGGTCAAGCTTCGAGAAGAACCTAGCATGCCCCAACTCATCAAGCAACTCCTCAATAATAGGAATTGGAAATTTATCCTTGAGGGTAGAGGCGTTGAGAGCTCGATAATCAACACAAAACCGCCAAGAACCATCCTTCTTGCGAACCAACAATACCGATAAGCGTAAAATATACACATTTATATGCCTTATTTACCTATATGCTAGTGTAGTTTTTGTAATAAAATATGAATAAAACGGGTTATTTGTGATTAGGGTAGTAATTAGGGAATTAATAATTAAATTACTCTAATTAACTATTTTAGATGCATTAAAGAATTTAATGAATTATATTTTTATTATGCGTCTAATTTAAGTTTGGTTTTTGTTATTGTAGGTTTGAAAATGCGAATTGCAGATCGGTAGCAGACGAGCGCATTAGACGTGTTTCGAAATACCAAAGTGACCCATGAGCTGATATGACGCGTATTGAAGAATCTGAACCGTTAATAAGCTACTTAAAAGAAGACGGGCGTTTATTTTTAAGTACAAGCCGTTCGGATGAGAATTGGCGGTTGAGATCGTTACGACGGGTTTTATTTGATTAAAAGAAAAAAAAAAGAAGAAAAAAAGAATTTAAATAATTAATCCTTGAAGCTTTGCTATCTTTAGTTAGTTTTACTTGAATCTTTGATCGTCATTTTAGTAGTCAATTGAATTATAACTTCTCTGCATAATTTCTTATAAGAATCTTAATTTGTTAAGCTAAGTGTTTAGATTAGTTTGGAGTAGAACAATCCTACATCATTCCCTGTGGTTCGACACTTGGATTCACCGAGTATATATTACAATTTGTCAACCTTCTCTTGGGTTTGATCAAATACTAGAGAAGAATAGGAACTAGTGCTAGGGCGTATAATACCAGTAGATAGCATCTCAGAAACCAATTTTTCAATCTCATTTTTCTGAACTTGGGTATACCTATAGGGGCGGACATTAGCAGGGGAGGAGCCGGCTATAATAGGGAAGCGATGATCATGAGATCGAGCCAGGGGTAAGCCTGTAGGCTCCTAAAAGAGAAAAAAAATAAGTAGCCAACAAGTCAGCCATAGCAGATGGTAAGTTAGACCCCGGGCCCTCATTCTGGTGTACAAGCTGTAATAGAAAACCCTGATGAGCGGCGAGCCCTGAATACGAACTTGCTGCCCGGAGTATTCGAAGTCCATAAGCATCTGGTGAAAATTCCAAGTCACATCACCCAGTTCTTGAAGCCACTGGACACCCGACACGATATCAGCCCCTTTAGTCGGTAAGAGATGGAGGTCCAGAACAAAGAGGTGCCCTTGGATCTGCAACTCAGCTCGTGGGCAAATACCCTTGCTGCGGAGGTATCTACCATCCCCAATCAACACATCAAACGGAGAAGAATCAGAAATGCGACAACCAAGCCGCTGTGCCACCCGGTCATTAATAAATTTATGCGTACTGCCGCTATCAATCAAAATGGCCACCTTTTGACGCTTGAGCAACCCCTGAACGTGCATAGTCTGAGGAGTATAAATCCCTGAAAAAGCATGTAAAGATATTTCAGGGAGTACCTCGGAATCCTCAAGGGGCGGGTCTGTAGAAGGCCAGTCACATGTATCTCCCCAGGACTCCTCCAGGATCAAGGCCATGGGAGGCATTTTGCAACGGTGACCGGGCACAAATTTTTCGTCACAGTTGAAACATAATCCCTTCGATCGACGATCTTCCATCTGTGCCTGAGAGAGGCGACGGAAAGGGACTGCAGTGCCGAGAATAGTCCCTGCTGATGGGTGGCCACGAAAAGGGGTATTGGAGGACCCCCCCATGGTCGAGAAGACGATGGGCCAACGGCACGAGTGGTCCTATGCTGGCGGCTTATCTTCTCTTCTTGGATGTGGGCATGTTGAATAATGTCCTGCATCGTGGTGCACTCAAAGTGGCGGATCTCATTAGCTATCTCTGGCTTGAGGCCACGGCGGAAGGTGCCAATCAAAGCCTCAGAAGTCCAATGAGGTAGGCGAGTGGCCACTCGCATAAATTCTGTTTGATATGCCCAGACAGTAGTAGTATGAGTTAATCCTGACAAGAGCTCATTAAAATCTACGAAGTTATTAGGCCCAAACTGTGCACACAACTCTTCGGTGAACTTCTGCCATGTAGCCTGAGGGACCTCGCGCTCAAAATATTGGAACCAGACCAATGCATCCCCTTCGAGATGAAAGGCAGCAATTCGCAATTTTTCCACATCAGCAGTAGTATCTTGATATGCGAAGAATTTTTCCGCTCAGTAAACCCAATCTATGGGATTATCTTCCCCAGTGTATTTCGGGAACTGCATCCGGGCAAGCCTTGGCTCAGCGGGTCGCATGGGATGCTGTACTTCCCTGCCAAAACCAAAGTATTCGCCCTCATCCATGCCATATCCCTCATCTCGACCCCCATCATGCAACATATGGTTAGCTGCCTGTCCTGGGAGGTGTCTTGGCGGCCGGCTGTGATGGAACTCGGCTGGTGCGGACGACTGGGATCGGATAGGAAGACCCAGTCCTGAGTGGCCAGTGTCCATCAGGTTTCCCACACCAGGTTGAGGTATGGTAGGCGGCGGCGCTGGCTGGTCATATGACGGCGCTGGAGTGGGCCGTAAGGGCGGCGGTAAAAGGCCGCGATTGGTGCCCATGGAATTGTCTAGAAGGCACGCGAAAGAGATTTGCTGCTCCGTTCGAAGGGCACGAAATTCCTGTAGAAGTTCCTGAAAGAACTGCAACATCGCAGCATCTGTCCTGTTGTCGGCCGCATCCGACTTTGTCATCTCCGGCGCGGTGGGTTGCAGTTTGCTGGTGCGTTGGCGGCTGGTGCATGGGTGTCGCTGTGCATTCCGCCCGTACTGGTAAACGCCCCGGCGGTTGCCAGTGAACCGCTGGTGGCCGTGGGACCTGAAACTGCATCAAAGCCTCTTTGGTTTTGTTTGTCCTTGGCCGCCATACTTTTGGTTTGCACCATGAAGCTTCCTTCCCCAGTCAGAGGAGAACCGGCTCTGATACCAGTGTTATAAATCTTGGTGATAATATGATGATTTTGGTAAGGAAGTTAGATGAAAGGAGGGAGAGGAACCTACTGGTGCTTCGAAACTAGTATGGCGATAGAAAGGAGAGAGTTTGGGTCGACAGAGGAGAGGGAAGGGACAAAGAAACCTAATTAATTGCCTGATCCTCCATTAGGGCGGAGAAACCCTTACATAATACGCCCTTAATGGGCCTGAGCTTTATTAACTAATACTACTTAAAGCCTTATTACATAATGGCTTTATTAACTAGTACTACTTGAGGCTTAACTAATACTACTTAAAGCCTTATTACATAATTCCTAATGCTTAATAGCCCAAAAGACCTATCAATAAAAGAAATCCTACGATCCATAACAGGTCCAGTCGAGTGGGCTTCCATTATACCAGCATAAGTGATCTCTCCAGGAGTTGGAACACATTCCTGCAGAAAACGACCACGCCGGCTCTCCCACCATCGCCATCCACCATGGGAGAGTTTTCCAGGTGCCTTTCCTGATGGCCCATGCTCTTAACTAGTAAATCTAAGGTATCAAGCATCTGTTTGGGGAAGCTAACAACATAACCTATCAAACTAGTCCCCAAGGCCGAAAACACGAAACCTTGAATAGCAGGGAGGGCTGAGGAATTCAAGGAGAGCAGTAACCTAATGGGATCATGTTCATGGATGACGGCATGACCAGTTACAGCCAACACCAACACCACCAAATTCCACGACAAAACCATGAGCAAGGGACGGCACCACCTAATAGTATTGCCTTGCGAGCATCCAAGGAAGTGCCCCCCACCACCTTGCAGACGAATGGAGTAATAACATGGAATCCCAACGTAAGAACAGTAAACGGGATGGCTGGCGGGATGGCGGAAGGTGTCCAAGAAGCACGGGAAAAGGAAGCCAACAAGTTTGCCCGTCCCACAGATGATAAACCGGTTGCAACCAGTGTGGTAATTGAAACGAGCATGAGGAAACACAACAGCCTGTTGGCAGAATCAATGGCTTTGAAGGGGAAGAAGCCGATGAGGGAAGCGACAACGCCAGGAAAGAGGGCATGAGCTAGCACCATGTTCATTGAAGGAAAGCACTCAAGAACGAGGGGGGCAATGCTGGAGACACAAGCAACCATGAGCGACATGATCAAGAGCGTTCCAGGGTGCCACGGGAGGGGTGATCATTTAAAATTAAACCCTTTCAAGTGCACAAGGCCATTGTACTACAGTGAGTATAGAAAAGGGTTGTCGAACCTCAGGGACGGTTAAACAATTTACCAAATTCAATAGAAAATAATTTGTTTTAATTAATCTAGAGAAAGCAATAAAATTTAACTACTTTAAAATAGATTTTAATTAATATGGAGAAGATACCAAGACAAAGAATTCACCACTAGACATGAAATTACTACTCTCAATTATTATTACGCTCAAATTGACATGATACGGTAACTTGTGTTCATGGTCAGACACACAAATCACAATGAATCCACTCACGTTCTTGGTCGGACATGAGAGTTCATCCACTATAAATTATTGTAGCTAATTCTATCCTTGGTCGGGCATAGAATTAACACCAGCCTACTTTTAGCTAAGCATAGGAATTAAAAAGATCTAATTTCATGCATATCAATCAAGTCTATGGTCAAACACTCAAAAGAAACTCATGAAATAGCATTAAGTGTAATCATATCAACTGTATTAAATAAAACAATCAAGAGTAATAAAACAAATCTAGGGCTTCATCTACGCCTTGGACGCGAATTTAGCCGGCCATCGGATGAGGAGAACACTGTTGATTTGTCGGAGTCATCATTTACTATTCACCAAAAAACACTGCCCAAAATCACTGTAGCACTATTGTAGCAAAAGCACTATTCATGGGAAAACACTGTTCATCATCTCTCCCAAGTCGTCTGGTACTGTAGCAGGTATAATTTCAGTCCAAAACCCAGCCTTTCTCCTCTCTTCCGGCCGTCTGCTTCCACTCCCCCCTTGTATTCCGGCAAAGCACTACTGGAATCCGGCCAAAAACCACACCGGAAAGCAGAGCTTTCCGGCGGAAATTATCTCAGTAAAAGCTCCTATTTTTCTCTGTTTCTCCGGTCGGGCGTCCCTCTGTCAGCTCTCTGAAGTGCCGTTCTGTTTTTTATAGACGATTCAGAGTCCAAGTCCTAATTGAATCAAACCCAAATCCCCGTCCCAATCGAAAATGAAATCAACTTTCTAATTTGAATAGGAATCGATCTCTGTTTTCCCGATTCAGCACAAGTTACAATTTTTTTTCGATCGTCAAGCTTCGCCTCTCCACCGTCCATTGTCATCGCCGTCTTGCTTCCGCCATCGCCGTCGCCCCATGGATCCAGCTCTACCGGCACTCGCCCATAGCTCGTTCACCGGCGTTCGAGCTCTGCTCGAACGCCTCTGTTTTGAATGGCCCGAGCTTTGGCTCGGGTCTTTCTGATTTTCTTTTTTTTTTTCTTAAACCAAACCGAACCAGAACAGAACTGAACCGGTCTATTCTTTTATTTCTTTATTAGGCGAAAAACCCGTCATATTGCTATCGCGCATCCAATCTCGTCTTTGACGATCTTTTTATTTTCTTCACTTAAAACCAACACCCATTGTAACGATCTCATCCGAACGGCTCCTCGTTAATTAGCGACCATCTTCTCCTATATGTACGTCAGCGGCTCATTCTGGCTCGATTGCGTATAATATATGCCAATTGATCACACAATATTTTTGCGTACAAATCTTTAAATGATCATAACTTTTTGCCCAGAACTCCGAATTGCGCACAGTTTATGGCGTTGGAACGCTGACTTCTTCAACTTTAACATGAAGTTTAAATCAGTCCAACCAGAGATATTTGCACGAAGTTGTAAAGATTCAACCATTTGAGTCGCGTTTCACCCCATTTCTGCGTCTTGCTCTTGTTTTCTACAAAAACTAAAAACTATATTAAAGTAGCATTTATTCTAATCAAACACTAGCATAAATATAAGTTTATGAGATAATAAAATGCATATTTTATGTATAGATCAAGGGGATCTGAATTGATGGTGGCTGATGATAGGCCCAGCATTCTAGGGCCGACTGCCGTCCCCAAGATTAGGCCCACGGCAGCCCAGAAGCCTCCCCCTCTCACTCGTTTACACAAACCATCAGCATTCTCATATGAGGCGTCGGCGGCCAGTGAGGCTCCTTTGGACGTGCAGCGAGGTCGGGTAGTACTGAGGACAGAAGGATGCAACGCTTTTTGGGTGGTGATGGGCGGAAAGAGGAGGCCATGGGGAGAGGGTTTCTTTTCTTGGATGACGCAAGGGGCGAAATGGTGAGTGTCTTAGTGGACTTGGAAAAGAGGGTGGAAGTAAGCCTGCTCACGAGCCGAGCCAGCTCGTGAGCTTTTTTGGCTCGGCTCGACTCGGCTCGATTTTTAACTTGACTCGAGGTCGGATTTTTCGAGCTCAAGCTAACCTACAGCTCGACTTGGCTCCACTCGATAAAGCTCGACTCGAATTAACT
This sequence comes from Houttuynia cordata, assembly GCA_039654745.1. Lineage (NCBI taxonomy): Eukaryota > Viridiplantae > Streptophyta > Magnoliopsida > Piperales > Saururaceae > Houttuynia > Houttuynia cordata. Next base: position 64,933 of record CM077503.1, read on the forward strand.
CAAAGCTCGACTCGAGAATCAGCTCGAGCTCGACTCGACTTTCTTTTCTAAAGAAGGCCCATATACTTAACCCATTTTGGTTTCCCTTTAATTAGATTGAAAGACTACTATTTCTTTCATTTTTATAGAGCATGTATAGCCTTAGATTCATACTATTAGATGATGCAAGACTCTCATATTAGTTCATAACCCCTATCGCCCACTATTGTCGCCCCCGCAACCCACCATCGTTACCGCCCACCACTGTCGCTGCCCACCACCCCCTCTAAACATCGAGCTGAGTCAAAACTCGACTCGACTCGGCTCGTGAGCAGCCTTAGGTGGAAGAGGAGGAGAGTCGAGTGTGTGGCAGACTGGCGGAGGGGGTGTTGGCGTAACCAGGAATATGGATGCTGGGGTTGATAGTGAGATGATTGAGGGGGAGCATCCTGCATTGCTCCGTCGAACCTTTCTCTGGAGTTCATGGGGTAAAGGATGTTTACTGCAGACAAAGAGTTCGTAGGTTTTATTTCAAAGAACAAAAAATAAAAGAGTTTCATAAGTTTTTCTTGCTTTTTTTTTGGCTTTGTTTTTGCTTTTGGATGAGTAGTTCAAACCCTGCGGTCTGGCCAGCCCACCTCCCTTTATACATAGACAGTGGATCCCCACCGTCTTAATATAGATGGACGGTCTTCCATATTACTCGGCACCACTACCATTTTTCTCATATTATCTAGAATCTTTCTGTTCCTTCCATATTGCCTAAAAATTATCCAAAATACCCTTAGCTAGAGTAGGTGTAAGCATGACTGTACCATGAGTCCTCATTTTAGCGCTTTTTGGGAGCATCCAATTAAGGAAGAGGGCATTCCGGCGAAACTTCGTCCAGCATTGCGGTCCATATCACTTCCGGTGCCGTCAAACCCGAAAAAGAAGATCTCACGCCGAAAAGCAGCAAAATCAGTGGGAAAGACCGGAAAAGAGCTCTGTATGCAAAAACAACTGTAACGGAGACATTGTACAATAAAAACGGTTCGTCAAGTTTAAATACAACGATTTTTGCATTGAAAATTGGTTCCAAAGAAGAAAGTTAAAAACTTGGCAAGTTTTCAACTTTGTATGTTATCGTGTGTGCGTGCACACGACTGTAATGAAAGTCATGTGCCTATACACAGGACTGATACACGATAGTTTTCACTCATACGGTTTAAAACTTTATGGGTTTTTAATTATTTGAGGATTGTATTGTCTGGTAATTATAGAAAAATACTTGTGTGCTTACACTACGATGGAGTGTTTAGAAATTCTGATGGGTACGTGGGCGGGAAACTGAAGCTCATGATAATTGATGTACAAGTAAAGTACCTGGAAATGTTGAAGCAAGTGCAAGAGAGATTACCACTGAAGTCTGCATCTGGTACACTGTCTTTGTCATATCTTGTTTCATCTGCATCTTCATACGTCCTTGAGGACGATAAAGACCTGGAGACAATATTTCTCATTTACAAGTGAGGCACAAATAGAGTACTGGACCTATACGTGGAGAGGACTTCCACTGGCAATAAGGAAATGAATTCTAGTGCAAATAAGGAGGATGAGAGGATACCTGAGGCCGACCAGTAAGACACCACAGGAGAGGCCTGCCAACTCGGACATTAATGCATCAGCAGTTGAAGGAGGAAGAGATGAAGATTCTTCACTTCAAGCTGCGAGGTAAGATTTGAAATTCGCACAAATTCATACACGCTAACTGTACAAGTCGTGTACAGATGCACATGCTAACTATACAAGTCGTGTTCTTGAATACACGACCTGAGTTTCCAGTCGTGTACACATGCACACGCTAACTGAAAATCGTGTTCTCGAATAAACGACCTGAATTTCCAGTCATGTATTCATGCACACGCTAATTGAAAGTCGTGTGCTCAAATACACAACCTGAATTTCCAGTCGTGTACACATGCACATGCTAACTAAAAGTCGTGTGCTCGAATACACAACCTGAATTTCCAGTCGTGTACACGAGTTGTTCTCATGTGTTCCATTCATTCCATTTGTTATCGCAGATTGGGAGAAGGTAATGAAATTCTGAAGGATGCATTTCCTGATGAAGACAATGAGCAATTTCAAATCAATGGATTGAATGGGGAAGAAGATGAAGATGAAGACGAAGACGAAGATGCGCGAGGCCATCAATATGAAGAGCAAATTGAAAATGAAGAGTTCTTCGATGACAAGGAATTACTGTGGTCAGAGGATGAGTGGCATGAGCCTCTTACACAACCAGATTTTTTGCAAGGAAATCCCACGGGAAGAGACCCCTCTGTGTCAAGGATAGAACTCGAACATGCGGCGAAACCATCCACTTCTAGAGTTCCCACGGGAGGAGGCACATCTAAAAGGAAGTCTGTTGTGTTCGATAAATAAGAATTAGAGGACGATGAGTTCATTCATATTGAAAGTGATGGTGGTTGGGATTGGGGCACCTATTCTGCTTTGGCCGGTCCTTCAAAACCTTATGAGGAAGAGAAGATGTTAAGCGGCATTTTGCAACCAGACGATTACGAGTTACAACTTGCATTTGGGGCTAGGTTCGAAAGCATCAAGTGATTCAATATGGTTGTTACTGATTTGGCATTCAAAAGAAGTTCATGTTCAAAATGGTGGATGAGAAGGACACATTTGCTACAACGTGCAAGGTTCCAGGGTGCAAGTGGTACATACGGGCTTCTAATAGACTTGATGGAGTAAGCGTGATAAGGAGGGAAGAAAGATATACATGTGATACAAAAATAAGTTCGAAAGATCATCATTTGGCTTCACACCTGTGTCGTGGTCTCCATAAGGATTCAAATTCCATCAAAATGGAAAATATATAACAGTACATTGAGAAACATTGGGGTGTCAAAGTCAACTATAAAAAGGCATAGAGGGCAAAAGAGGAATTGATCTGATTGATCGATGACAACCCTAAAAATGTATATCACATTTTGTTGCATTACAGGAGGGCGTTAGAGTGGTCTAATCCAGGTACATATGTGGTGATAGAAAGATCTTGTGATATTCCTAAAATTGAGTTAAGCAGATACGACTTCGTATGTGTGTTTTGGATGTTCGGCCCGGTTGCAAGAGCATTCCAAAGATCACTTAGGCCACTGCTCACTGTTAATGGAACATTCTTAAAAGGAAAGTAATCTAGAGTTTTATTTGTTGCTACAGCCGTCAACGGGAATCAACAATTAATGTGTGTGGCATATGCAGTGGTCGAGAAAGAGACCATACAAACATGGTATGTATACAAACAGGCAGGTCCTGTATACAAACATACGCCTTCATGAGTAGTCGTGTGTTCGAGCACATGACTACTCATGAAGGCGTGTGTTTGTATACACGTACTTGCGGGATGTGGTTTCTCAGCTTACTGATCGTTTAAATATAAAACCCTTGCAAGTGCACAAGGCAATTGTACTACAGTGAGTATGGAAAGGGTTGTCGAACCTCAGGGACGGATTAATATTCTACCAAATTCAAGAGAAAAGCAGCAGTTTTTAATTAATCTAGAGAAAAGCAATGAACTTTAATTAAACTAAGCTGAGATTAATCAATAGGAGAAGTACCAAGGCTTCGAATCCACCACAATAGACTAGTGTATCGTCTCTCTCTCTCTTTTGAATTCAGATTTCCAGTTGGCTAGTGTATTCCTCTCGGACATACACTTGTCAATTCAAATTATAGTGCCCTCCTCTCGGATGTAACACATAAATCTATTAAAACATGGAACTGTGATCTATCTCTCTCGAGTATAAACCAATGAGACTTTATTAATATGTAACACTTCAGAGCCCTTACGTTCCTCTCGGACACGCAAGTGCTCTTTCAGATTGAAATCCACAAAGATCCACTCTTGTCTCTCTCGAGTACAAAGAATAAACTCTAATGAATTAACTTTTATTGCATAACAAAGATTCATACACCAACTAGAATAAAAACATAATATGAGAGAAAGAAACAATACAACCAATCAGTTGGGTTTCATCTACGCCTTGGAAGAGAGTCTAGCCAAGCATGGGAAGAGAATCCATCAACAACTTCTTCTTCTTCTTCTTTTGCTCTAGCCTCCAAGGTCTCCAAAAGAACTCAAAACTCTATTCTTGCATACCCCATACGTTCTCCCTTAAGGCATATATATAGGGGTGAAGGAAAGCCCTCAAATCCCCTTCCAAATCCGAGTCAAAATAGGGTTAAATTGCGTTTTCCGTATGCACCGATCGATCGCCCGTATAGAACGATCGATCGCCTTGCGAACGCTGCCGAACGAAGCCGTTTTCCTTTGTTAATTGCTCCCGATCGATCGTTGAGCGAACGATGCCGGACGAATCCGATCGATCGTTTTTACTGTCTTCGCAAGTCCAAAAATTCCAGTAGATACGATCGATCGTTTGGGTGTCCGATCGATCGTTATCTCCAATGTAGACGGGATCGATCGCGTAAAGGTTGCGATCGATCGTTTCTACTGTCCGGAATCTTCAAATAGCTATAACTTTTTGCTCCGAACTCCGAATTGCGCGTGGTTGGTGGCGTTGGAAAGCTGACTCCTTGAACTTTCACATGAGACTTGAATCAGTCCAATCCGATATTTGTACACGGAGTTATGATAATTTGACCATTGAAGTCCGTTTTCGCCATATTTTTGCATCTTTGCTCTCATTTCCTACAAAACCAAAAACTATATTAAAGTAGTAGTTATTCTAATCAAACACTAGCATAAATATAAGTTTAGGAGATAATAAAATGCATATTTCATGTATAGATCACACCCCCAAACCTACATTTTGCTAGTCCCTAGCAAAACAAAACAAAACAAAATCAAACAAAGTAAGGAACTAATGCATAAAAATAAACACCACTTTCGTAGGGAACACGATTGCATTGAGCGTATGCAACAAGCCGTTAAACCTCTAGGTGGCCCTAGTAGGACGAGTGTTGTCTCGTGAGGGTTTGCAGCCATGCTACCCACAAACATGTATTTATTAAACTAATTAACCTAAGTGAAGAAACAAAGCAAAAATTAAAACATTACAAAACAAGCAAACCTATTATCCCGACAAATACATACCACAATGCTTAAGAAAATCAACCACATGTACTTGGTTCATAATCAACAGGAATATAGAAGCCCTCAAGTAAGTGGTTTTATTCCACACTTTCATCTTGGAAATTTCTGCTCAAATATTATATAGCATGATAACATAAATAGTAGAAAGTGTAGAACATTGTAGCAATACAATCTAAATTTCTGTTTATACAGATCCAGTGTTACCCATTAACCAAAGAACATCAGAATCTACATAGTCATCGTAATCTTTAGGTTCATGATAGCACAGATCTGCGCGCCTCCTTCGGGTCCAACATTCTAGATTTGAGAGGATAATACACCACAGACTTTTTTTTTTCTTTTTTTTTTTTCGCTAGGACTGTGTAAGGCCTGACTTCAAGATGCTTAGGTTTAGCAATGACTCAGGCCAATGACTCCCAGCCAGTTGGCTTAGGGCATTAGGTTTTAAGAGACCGCTTCGGGCCCGAGCATCAGCCTAAGTTAATCCTATAAAGTCAAGCAGCCCCTTTTCTTTCATTTTGTTTTTATTTTTTCCATATTTTCATTTTCAGCACATATATTTTCAAGCACATCTTTATTTTGTCCAGGCTGTATTATACTCTCAACCTATTTCCGGTTCCAATCCCTTGCCATAGCCAAGTAAATGGTCTATCATGATCTTTTAAGCTCAACAGATAACTACGCATCATCCAATGACTATGACTAAAGACATCCCACTGTAGATTAGCATTCAACAAATCTCTAGATGGTATTACTTTATGTAACTAGTGTGTGTAAGTGAATTTTCTTAGTTCAAGCACCTGTTCCAAGAGGACTGTAACAGAAAGGTATGCTCAGTTAAGTGTATCTATCCTCCAGTATACTTACTCACACTTCCAATGCAAATTAATCTCCTAAGAATTATAGCATGTATCATTACGGGATAAACTATCAAAACCTAAGAAAAAGTACTAACAAACAACTTAAAACTAATCAAAATTTTTATGATTTTCAATTTTTAATTTTTTTTTATATACAAGTAATATTCCCTCCCCCAAACCTATTATGAACATTGTCCTCAATGTGAACAAAATATAGCATGACAATGAGCATATAACAAAGAAAATCAAATAAAGGAGAGAATACACCTGAATACGTGGGTTGCCTCCCACCAAGCGCTAAGTTTAACGTCTTCAGCCAGACAAAACTCCTTTAGTTCAACTTATCCAGGGTCTTTCAATCCCACGTTCAGGCCCTCAGTGGTCCTACTACACACATTAAAATTAATGAAAGAAGGAGCAAATGAATCAGTGGGACAAAACCATGGGGGTGCACCATCCACCAGAGTATCAATCAGATGAACTGCGTAATAATCATCTGGTGGTGGATGTTGTTGTTGGGCATTAAAAACATTCAGTTTGACATTTAAATTTCCAAAAGACAATTTCAGCACCCCATCCCGACAGTTTATAATAGCATTGGATGTCGCCAGGAATGGACGTCCCAAAATTACTGGAATTTGACTACCAATGTTCGGTACAGGTTGTGTATCTAAGACAATAAAGTCCACAGGAAAGAAAAATTTGTCAACCTGTACCAAAACATCTTCAATAACACCACGTGGAGTTTTAATGGATCGGTCTGCAAGTTGTAGTGTTATTGTAGTCGATTTCAATTCCCCCAACCCAAGTTGCTCATACACAGAGTAAGGCAACAAATTTACACTCGCCCCCAAATCTAATAATGCCCTGTCAACAGTATGGTTCCCTATAACACATGAAATTGTTGGACATCCTGGGTCCTTATATTTCGGTGGAAGGTTATGTGTTAAGAGGGAACTCACCTGCTCGGTAAGGAAGACCTTTTTAGTCAAATTAGATTTAGCTTTTCGCTTTTGGGTACAAAGGTCTTTCAGGAATTTGGCATAGGCAGGGACCTGTTTTATTGCATCTAGCAAAGGGAGATTGACCTTCACCTGTTTAAACACCTCGAACATCTCCTCTATCTTATGATGAGATTTATTAAACGGGGAGGGTTTGTCTAGGCATTGTGGGAATGGTACCCTGGGAATATAAGATCTCTCTTTCTGGGCCTCGGGTTGATTATCCGATGGGGTTTTAGAACTAACAGGTATGGCTTCGATGGAAGTTGGTTCTTTGTCTTCCTCATGGGACGGTGTCTCACTCGAAGGGCCAACAATGAGATCCTGAACCCTGTTGTCAACTTGTTTACCGCTCCTCAAGGTGGTTATGGCTTGCACTTGTTCAGGAGGGTAATGGGAGGCCTCAGCTACAAACTGGCCTCGAGGGTTTTGCTGGGGTTGGCTCGGCAGGGTTCCTGCTTCTCTACGGTTCAGTGCTTGAGCTAGCTGTCCCAATTGGGTCTCGATCTTGGCAATAGATTGTGTATGAGAATGGACAAGCTGGGCCTGGGACTTTTGTTCAGTCGTCAGCTCAGTTAAAACCGTGAGCATGGTGGATTGGGTGGCCATTATTTGGCTCAGCTGGTCTTCAATGGTTGGTTTCTTATTAGATTGGCCAAATTGCGGGGCTGAGGATGGTTGGTATAGTTGAGGTTGGTTTTGAAATTCCTGTCTTCGGGCCTGATTAAAAGTAGGCCTTGGATTTGGTTGCCTCCAAGAAAAATTAGGGTGATCATGCCACCCAGGATTGTAAGTATTGGAGTAAGGATTGTTGGCTTTGGGAAAAGTTTGTGCACTGTTGACATGCTCTTGTACTAAGTCTGGATACTGGAAGGCTGCAGGGCAGTCAACAATAGTGTGCATAGGGCTGGCACAGATGGTGCAGGCATCATGAGAGGTTGGGGTATAAGGTGGGGTCTGTGAGAACAACCTGTCAAATCTCTCAGTTAGGGATGCCACTTGGTGTTCTAGGTTTGTGGTTGCTTTAACATCATACATGCCTCCCCTTGAGGCACTCCTGCCAGGCATATGGCCTTCAGATCTATAGAGGGTGGCACTGTGTAGAGAGTTTTCGCTCAGGTCCTCTAGTAGATCCCAAGCATCATCCGGAGTCTTTTTCATAAATGTGCCTCCACAGGAGGCGTCTATTAAGGTTTTATGCTGATCGCACACACCCTCATGAAATCTCTGTACTAATTGCCACTTGGGCACATCATGGTGGGGACAGGACCGGAGTAGGGCTTTCATCCTCTCCCAGCTTTCATGGAATTGTTCATTAGGTATCTGGGTGAAAGTGATGATTTCATGGCGGATCTTATTGGTCCGCCCCACAGGAAAGTATTTCTTGAGGAATTCGGCTTGAAGTTCCTCCCAAGTGGAAATAGAGTTGTGCTCAAGGGAGTACAGCCATTCCTTGGCCCTATCTTTTAAGGTGAAGGGGAACAACCTAAGGCGCACCTGGTCATCCGATAATGTAAGTTTGAATGTGGTGTTAACCTCCAAGAAATTTTGGAGATGCCTATAAGGATTCTCATTAAGTTGGCCGTGATAAGTGGGCAGCATTTGGATGATGTTTGGCTTGATTTCAAAATTGGCTACGGTAGCAGGTAGTAGGATACAGGAAGGGGAGGTGTAGGCTGTTGGACGGTAGTAATCTTGCAGGGTTCGGGCATGGGGGATTAATGGATCCTGGTTTAGACCAGTACCATCCCCGAGGTTCATGTTGTTCGCCATATGTTGGATTTCAGGAATTGATTGTCTAGGAGTTCTCAAAATTCTGTAGAGTCGCGCAGGATCAGGGTCAAAAGCTAGGTCGGGGTTCAGGGAACGACGACCATGCATGCACAAATAAAATCAAACAAAACCTGTGCAGTCCTAATAGCGACAACTAGCAAACATCAACCCTAGATAGCGACAACTAGCAACCTAATAGCGACAACTAGCACGTCATGCAATCCCACAAAGAAAAGGAAAACACCAAGCACCCAAATTTATTCTAAAAGAGGGTTAAGAGAGTGCAAACAGTGGGAAGGGATGGCCCTTCCAACGATGACGAAAATCAGCGTCCTCTCTTAATCCTGCAAAAAGAAGAAGAAAGCAATTAAGCTACTAAATAGAAGTCTAAAGGAAACTAAACTACTCTAACACTAACTATGCTAAGAATTTAGTAAACTATTGTGCCGTCCCCGGCAACGGCGCCAAAAACTTGATCGTTTAAATATAAAACCCTTGCAAGTGCACAAGGCAATTGTACTACAGTGAGTATGGAAAGGGTTGTCGAACCTCAGGGACGGATTAATATTCTACCAAATTCAAGAGAAAAGCAGCAGTTTTTAATTAATCTAGAGAAAAGCAATGAACTTTAATTAAACTAAGCTGAGATTAATCAATAGGAGAAGTACCAAGGCTTCGAATCCACCACAATAGACTAGTGTATCGTCTCTCTCTCTCTTTTGAATTCAGATTTCCAGTTGGCTAGTGTATTCCTCTCGGACATACACTTGTCAATTCAAATTATAGTGCCCTCCTCTCGGATGTAACACATAAATCTATTAAAACATGGAACTGTGATCTATCTCTCTCGAGTATAAACCAATGAGACTTTATTAATATGTAACACTTCAGAGCCCTTACGTTCCTCTCGGACACGCAAGTGCTCTTTCAGATTGAAATCCACAAAGATCCACTCTTGTCTCTCTCGAGTACAAAGAATAAACTCTAATGAATTAACTTTTATTGCATAACAAAGATTCATACACCAACTAGAATAAAAACATAATATGAGAGAAAGAAACAATACAACCAATCAGTTGGGTTTCATCTACGCCTTGGAAGAGAGTCTAGCCAAGCATGGGAAGAGAATCCATCAACAACTTCTTCTTCTTCTTCTTTTGCTCTAGCCTCCAAGGTCTCCAAAAGAACTCAAAACTCTATTCTTGCATACCCCATACGTTCTCCCTTAAGGCATATATATAGGGGTGAAGGAAAGCCCTCAAATCCCCTTCCAAATCCGAGTCAAAATAGGGTTAAATTGCGTTTTCCGTATGCACCGATCGATCGCCCGTATAGAACGATCGATCGCCTTGCGAACGCTGCCGAACGAAGCCGTTTTCCTTTGTTAATTGCTCCCGATCGATCGTTGAGCGAACGATGCCGGACGAATCCGATCGATCGTTTTTACTGTCTTCGCAAGTCCAAAAATTCCAGTAGATACGATCGATCGTTTGGGTGTCCGATCGATCGTTATCTCCAATGTAGACGGGATCGATCGCGTAAAGGTTGCGATCGATCGTTTCTACTGTCCGGAATCTTCAAATAGCTATAACTTTTTGCTCCGAACTCCGAATTGCGCGTGGTTGGTGGCGTTGGAAAGCTGACTCCTTGAACTTTCACATGAGACTTGAATCAGTCCAATCCGATATTTGTACAAGGAGTTATGATAATTTGACCATTGAAGTCCGTTTTCGCCATATTTTTGCATCTTTGCTCTCATTTCCTACAAAACCAAAAACTATATTAAAGTAGTAGTTATTCTAATCAAACACTAGCATAAATATAAGTTTAGGAGATAATAAAATGCATATTTCATGTATAGATCACTTACTAAAATCTTCTCTTTACGGACCTCCCCCCCCGACCAATATGGACACAATTATTTATGATAGACAGAAGGGACTTTTGAGAGCAGTTCCTAATGTGTTTCCCGAGGCTCACCTCAGGTTTTGCCTGCGGCATATGACAGCTAATATGCTTAGTTAGTGGAATGACAAGTACCTGAAGGCGCTGTTGGTCAGAGCTTCTGCATGCTTCAGAAGACTAGAATTTGACGAGATCATGGAGAAGATGAAACAACACAATGAGGACGCCTGAAAATATGTTGACAAGATTGATAAAAGATATTATGCTAACATGGAATATCCCGATAAAAAATATCACACTCTTACATCAAGCAGGCCAGAAAGTGTAAATAATATACTTCTGAAGGCTAGGTTTTGGCCAATAACTCGATTGATCGAGTAAATACATGTGACGACAACCGCCCATTTTGAGAGACGCTGAATGGAATCCCAAGGGCTAACAACTCTGTTAACAAAGTATGTGCAGAATCATATCAATGACATGAGAGAGAAGAGTGTTAGAACAGTTTGAGTGCTACCGCTATCATTGCGGCAGTTTCAAGTGACATCTTTATACCATGTGGTAAGTACAATACATTACTATGTTATCGTCTATATGAGGATAGTAGTTTTAAAATTGTCGTTCATTTGCACACACCATTGTCATAATGTCGTGTGCATGTGCGCACGACATTTTGATATTGTGTATACGAGGACACGAGACTTTAAACTGTCGTGCATTCAAACACACGACCGTTATAAAGTCGTGTGTTCATATGCACGACATTTTCATGTTGTGTATACGAGGACACGAGAGTTTAACGTGTTGTGCATTCGAACACATGACCGTTATAATGTTGTGTGTTTGTATGCATGACAATATGTTCATGCACACGCATACCTAATTGTGTCAATCATTATCATTGTTGGTCACAACCGAGAATTGAGTCACATCCTGATACGCTAGAAACCTTGAGGAGGAAATGTGACAATTGTCAGCAAGTTGGTCACAACTGGAAAAAATGTACTAACCCAACGGTTGAGAAAGAGCAGAGGAAGCGGAGGACGCGAAAAATCGCGCAACAAGGTAAACTTAATACAACCAAGACATCTCATATACATCGGTCTGGCTTGCCAAAGCCCCCACCATTCTTCATGTAGATTGTATGGAACCTACTCTTAGAAACATCGTTCTGGCAAAAATTTACGATATATGAAAATTGAAGAATTAGAATTTTTATTGACATAAATGTTTGTACACCAAGAATGATTACATAACTTTGAAAAAAGACTTGAGTACTTGAAATGTATGTACAATATAAATGATTAGAAATAAAAAAATATGTGTATTAGTCTTCATCTGATTCCCTCACAAAACTCGCAACTATCACTTTCAGAGTTTCATCTTTAGTTGAATTGTTGTCGAACTCCCAGTCAATCTCCCCACAAATTATACAGGCTGCAATGATTGGGCGTCATAAACGTGTAATTGTGTCTTGATCAAACTCTGGAGGGTTGATATTAGATGCCAAGTGTGCCGCTTACATCATGACAAAGATCCCGCAATCTTTTGAGTTGGATTGTCGCGGCGGTTTGGAGATCTGACTCATCCTCCACTCCAAACAACCCGTCCACTTCAGGTTGTGTGCCATGACAATGTTCATGAACTTCCTGAATTTATATGTTGCCGCCCTATGATGTGGGACCATGAACGGGGGTCCTCTTTATTTTCTGTCTCTATGTCTTATGTTGTCAAGCCCCGGGCACCGCCCGATTCGAACCGAAAACGGTCCAAGAGTCGAACCGGCACACGGGGGCGACGTTAAGAGATATAGCGGAAGGCTTATGCCCCTCTTACGGGCAGTCTCACTAACAGAGTTACGCATAAACAGTTTTGAGCAAGAGTAAATAAGAGGAATAAATGTAGAGTCTAACTCAAAGTAGATCGACAAATCATTAAACCCACAAAATACAAATTTGAGCCAACACACCAGCTCAAATCAAAAGGGTCTACAAGTCTCAACATACCAAATATAACAACTCTAAAAGATAAACCAATCAAGTCTAAGGCATCCACACCCAATCCCGCTCTCTCTACGATCACTCCTCAAATGGAGGATCCTGTCTGTCTGCGTGTCGCACCACGCAGCCCCAAAACAAAACAAAGAAAGAGGGGTGAGTATAAAACTCAGTAATGGTTTTATATAATCGACAATAATCAGAAATCACAAGGTATCATAACATAGCTAAAAATCCATAATCGACATGATTATCTCATTATCCAGTCATGCATATATAACACATAAACCTGCATATCCATATCTCATTCACATACTCCCATATCATGCATTCATAACACATAATCCTGCAATATGATATCTCATCCACATACTTCCATCCAATCAGGCATTCTATCTCATAAATTCACCCTGCATATCCAAAGTAACCAACACATGGTAAAATCATGCATTCATATCTCATAAATTCACCCTGCATGTCCAAATTATCCAACGCATGGTATAAGCATGCATAACATCGCAATAAGCATATATCATCACAATGGTGAATGCCTCCATCAAGGAGTAACACAATCTGCCATAAAAGCGGGACACAATCAAGGCCCGAAGGCGTATCATGGTCCGGTTCCTACATAGGAACAAGGGGGTGGTCAATTTCAATGTGCTGCTCGCCCTGGACAATCCTGGCCAAGGATGCCCGAATCTCAAATAGAGAAACTAGAGCAGGTGTGTTCTCCCTGGGTAGTCTCCTGCGGTGGGGGAGAGCCCGAATCTCATCCTGAGAAACTAGAACACGTGGTAGCTGGTGCACAAGAACCTACCACCCGGGTGTTCAGTGTCCGGTTTTTGACCTCTCAACTCCGCAAGGCGAGTCCATCCCTCGCCCCCTCATATCTCAATCAAACTCAACCCGGGGAGTGAACCTGTTCCAGGAGGGAACTAAATCGAAAACATGTCCTTTCGGACCAACCAAGTTTCGATTAATCCATCGATCGATTAATCCGGCATACAATCTCACACATTGCATACAATCGATCAATTCCGTTTAAACAACGATAAAACTTCATCCATGAAGTCCGATACATGATGCATGCTATCATGGTACATCCGTGAGCAATCCTACGTGGGTTCCAACACATGGAACGTGCTCCCAATCCATCCCCTCATGCATCATAATCAAGCATATATCAACTACAATATCATGATAAACTCCTAAATATGTGTGTGTTCATGCACATTCTAATCACATGGCAATATGCTCTGACATAACCTCATAAGACATTAAATGCATTCTTAAATCCCATTTCAAATCACAATTCTCAATAAAACCATACTTGACACAAAAGAGCACATCTCATAGTTCACAATATCATAACTTTGCCGGAAACATGCTTATTCACAAGGATTTTACTATGATATAATTTCAATATCAACATGTGTCATTATCAACATGTGCAACAATATCACATACTCTATTTAGCTTAATCCATCCATGTAGAGTTGAAGGCTTACTCCTACAAGCATGCTCTTTTACTATACAATAAACCATAACATGATCACCTCAATTACTCATAAGCCATATGATTTACACATGAATGATACATTTCATAAGCCATTTAACCTATGTTTATGTTGGTGTTTGATTAGAATTAGGGGTACTTTAATGTAGTTTTTGGTTTTTATAGGAAAACAAGAGTAAGATGCAATGATGGGGTAAAAAGTAACTCTAATATTTAAATCTTTATAACTTCGTGCACAGATATCAGATTGGATTGATTCAAAATTCATTTTAAAGTTCACGAAGTCAGCTTTCCAACGCCACCAACCACACTCAATTTAGAGTTCGGAGTAAAAAGTTATACTCATTTGAAAATCGGGTTGTAAATCAAAACCGAGAAGATGATCGCGGGTCATCTCTCCCATTTTCAAATTTTCAAAAACCGAGACTCCATTAACACATCTTGAAAGCTTAATACATGCCTCAAATATTAATAAAAACCCATCAAACATTCCAGAATATATCCACATATCATTCTAAGATGAAACCCTAAGAAATCATAGCAAAAGATCAGCATTTGTTAAACCCACCATTAGAGCCCTAAACAAGAACACCCATTCAAGAAAAAGCTATTAAAACAAACCATTCACTACCCAAAACTGAGATTAAAGAACATATTACCTTGATTTGATGAGAGAAACCTTGAACCACCTTGAACACCTTTAAAATAAAATAATTTTATATTAATACTCTATTAATCATTATTAAGCTTTGAAAAATAAATGCTAAACCTTAGATCTAGGGCCTTTTAAAAACATAGACATATGATTTTGAAGATTAGGCTTAGTAGATAAGTATAAAACAGCAATTTTTATGCTTTCAAAATGGATTAAAACATTGAATGAATCAAGATTAAGAAATGATTAAAAGATTTTTAAAGAAAATAACAAAGATTAGGCTAAATACCTTTAATACCTTCCTCTTTAAGCAAGGGGAAAGAGGCTCCTAATTCTCCCAGCCAAGCCTTTTTTCCAAATTAGGAAAGGGCACAACACTTTCCTTTTATAGAAAAATTTGGGATAAAAATAAGGTTTTTGGCTAAAATTGGATAATTTGGCGATTTTAATCCTAAAGTAAGTCCAGAAAATTCTGAAATTTTTTGAAATGACTTTCTATAATGTCTGGGGCATTTTTGTTATAAAAACCTAATTTCGGCGGCGGGGCCCGCCGGGTCCCGTCAAACCCTAATTTTCGGAAAATTAGTGAAAAATTCCAAAAATGCAGGTTTGATCTAAAATCACTTGAAACTCATTATTGTGAAATCAGTTTTAATAAAAACCTTTGTAAACTTATTTATTTTTGAAAACAACCGAGTTAAATCGGAAATCACTTAAACCACACGATTAACCAATGACTAATATTAAAATAAACTGGTTCAAAAGTTAGGGTCCTTACATATGTCGTCGAGGAGGAGGGGCCACTGAAGGAGACGAAATAAGGACTGCCTCTTCTCGCAGTGGGCTAATGACGTCGGCGACTTCTTCCCAGACGTCTACATGCTCAAACACCTTCCTCTAATAATCAACCATACGGTGCTTTGCATATGCGCCCTGCTTTACTTCCGTAATGAGGGCGCCTGAACCTGGCCACCTTCTAACCTTCAGTCTTATTGGCCCTATTATAGAGTGGAAGATTGTCGTGTACTCAAAAAACTAAATCTACATAATCAGTAGAGCAAACCATTAGTAAAATTCATGTATAACAAGCTAACACGATACTGAGTAGTCGTGTACACGAACACACAACTCAATATGTAGTTGTGCATGTTCATACATGACTACATATTGGGTCGTGCGTTTGTGTACATGACTACTCAGTATCGTGTCTTCGTACACACGACTACAAACTGAGGTGTCTTGTACATACATACACCACTAAAAAGCTCGAAGAATGGCTTACTTGAGGTACATATGCAACGCCGTTTAGGACAACACCCCTATCTGAGTCTCTTTCATATCTTGCCCCTACTTGTCTACTGGTGTGGGATATACCAAAAATCAGCATCTTATGGATTGCTTGGGGCTAATTGTAGGAACTCAATCTTGAGAGGTCTTCAATGTATGAAAAAAAACATGCTCTCTAGTGTTGTGTGGAAACAGAACCGCGGAGAAGATGAGGTAGATGATCATTTTGTCATTTCTCTGCTATCTTCATTGCTCCATTGTTAAGCTTGTCAATCAATTCCCCTATGTATGGCTTCTCCGGTTTACAAACATAAAAGTACTTTATGCAGAATTTTCCGTGTGGTCGGATACCCACGTGGGAACGATCTCAACTTTTTTGCCCTGTGCGGGCAATCTAGTAATAAGAGTAACTTCTTGCTATGTGAAATAGCCTAATCAATCCTTATCGTTTTATCGGGTAGGGCCCAATACCGATATATCGGCGATATATTGGGATATAACATTCCATGCACCTTCGTATGTCTTGCTTCCGTGCAACTTTTTTCGAACGTCTAATCTTATCCAAATGGAAAATGTTTTGCTGACCGAATTTGGGGACCAGATTGCAGGACCCCAGGCCACATAGGCCTGGGGATCTGCAATTGTGCATCCCCATGTAAACTTTACATGGGGATGCACAATTGCAGATCCCCAGGCCTATGTGGCCTGGGGTCCTGCAATCTGGTCCCCAAATTTGGTCATGCTAGACGCTCTCTATCCAAATCCAACCAACTTGTGGAACCGAAATCGACGACTTTGTGGACACAGGAGGACAGTGAATCATGATGTTTCGTATGGCTGGTTTCCGCTCCACGCCACGCGTCCCCCCCAACCCCCACAAGAAAGCCAACACGTTCCTTCTAAAAACCCGGCCCTGAATCCGTTATCGGCTTCTTTTTTCTTCTTTTAGATTTAGTTTTAAACTTTTAGAATTAGGGGCCGTTTGGGGCGTGATAAAAACCAACTATCCACCGTGGATAATCCACTTTCAGGTGGATTTTTTGAAATTATCCACTATCCAGCTGAAACACCTGATCAGGTGTTTCAGCTGGATAGTGGATAATTTCAAAAAATCCACCTGAAAGTGGATTATCCACGGTGGATAGTTGGTTTTTATCACGCCCCAAACGGCCCCTTAGATTGAAGACAATCGGATGGGGTAAAGATAAATTATCTGGACCTAGTGTTGTTTCTTTTATCCTCTCTCGATCCTCTCCCTTCTCCTCCTTGCCTTTTCCCTCCTATTTTACACCTCTACCCCTAACGCCGGCTTCCTTTTTGCTCCAGCACCATCATCATCATCTTCTTCTTCTTCGGTCTTCGGTGTTAAGTAGTCAAGAGAAACGGCAGTAGCGGCAGCGGAAGCGGCAGCGGCGAACAAACACGATCTACACAATGGCCGTCCTCTTCTTCTCCCCTCTCATCACTCGGCTTCCTCTTCCGCAAAACCACAACTCTTCTTCTGCAACTCTTCCTCCTTTCGCCGTTGCTACCCTCAGACGCACCGACCTTCTTGGCCAGCAACTGGTCATCCCCCATCAGCTTGTCTCGCCTAGACCCAGATCGACTTCCACCCTCGTCCGTTCTGTTCCCCAGGTTCGTTATCGATGACTTTCTTACAAAAAAGATCAATCTTAACCAAAAATATAAATCAAACAATTCTTGCTAGGTGAAAATTACTAGGGTTTCTCTTACATGCGTTGGTTCGGGATCGTGCAGATGACGAGCCTTCGTATTGGGAAAGCTATGAGATGGTGGGAGAAGGGGCTTCAACCCAACATGCGCGAGATCACGTCTGCCCAGAGTCTCGTCGATTCCTTGTTGACTGCAGGAGATAAGCTTGTTATTGTGGATTTCTTCTCCCCTGGCTGTGGGGGCTGCAAAGCCCTTCACCCAAAGGTTCAATCCTTAATTTCCTTTTTTTTTTCTGGGGTTTTCTCTGAATGCCCTAAATTGTTGACTTTTTTTTTCTTTTTCCTTGTTGTGATGAATAAATTATAGACTGAATTTTGTGCAAAAAATTTATCCTGCTTTGTTTGTTTGTTTGTTTCCAGATTTGCCAGTTGGCGGAGCAAATTCCAGATGTGGTGTTTCTTCAGGTGAACTACGAGGAGCATAAATCCATGTGTTACAGCCTGAACGTCCACGTTCTTCCCTTCTTCAGATTCTACAGAGGAGCTCAAGGCCGAGTCTGCAGCTTCAGCTGCACCAATTCCACCGTATGTCTTTTCAACACAATATTACGCTTGAGTTTGAGTTCCCACTAAAAAAAAGCCGTTCGACTTTGGACACCAAAATTCATATCTCGCTGCTTCTGTTGTTGTTTCTGAAACGAGAACAGTGTTACTAATGTTCTATAACAGACGATCTGAGTCTTGTATTATTTTTTAATTAAATCTGCCATGTTCGAATATTACAGATCAAGAAATTTAAAGATGCATTGGCAAAGCACGGCACAGATCGATGCAGCCTTGGGCCGGCGAGAGGACTGGAGGAGTCAGAGCTCCTTGCTCTGGCATCTAACAAAGATCTGTCCTTGAGCTATACTCCGGCGCCGCCGGTAGTGTCCCTTCAGCCTTTGGAGGAACGAGATGCAGAAAAGGCTCCACCTGCAAGCACAAAGCTTCCTCTCCCGTCAATCCAAATGCCCACTCGAGCGATCAACAAGAAAGCTCCAGTTGCTACTGGGACATGAACTCATTACAATCGGGGTCCCCTTCTTATAAGTAGGGCTGTTCTCGGACAGCCGTGTCCGCAGGGCCGGCTGTGTCCGAGGTGTCCGTGGCCGTGTCCGCGCCGAGGAGGAAATGTTCGAGGACCACGACTACTGCCACGGCCAAGGGGCCTCGGACAGCCGTCTGTCCGAGGTCCGAGGAGGGCTGTAGAAGGGAGGCGGCGGCCATGGCCGAGGCTGGAAGGAAGAGCGGCGGGGTAGAGGAGGAGGAGGAAAGGCCCCTCCTTTTTGGCTTGAGCTTGAGGAGGAGGGCCGCGGAGGAGGATTGCGGGGGTGGAGGAGGAGGGCCGCGCGGAGGAGGACTGCGGGGGTGGAGGAGCCGCCCTGGCGGGCGGCGGGGTGGAGGAGGAGGAAAGGCCCCTCCTTTTTGGCGGGCGGCGGGGTGGGGGTGGAAAAAGGAGGGGCGGCGGTGTGGAGGAGGAAAGGCCCCTCCTTTTGGCTTGAGCTTGAGGAGGAGGGCCGCGGAGGAGGACTGCGTGGGTGAAGGAGGAGGGCCACGCGGGGGTGGAGGAGGAGGGGGGCGGTCGAGGAGGAAGAGGGGCGGCGGCGCGGCGGGGTGGAGAGGAGGAGGAGGGGTGGTTGCGGAAGAGGAGGGGGGCAGGGGTGGTGGAGGGGCGGCGCCGCGACGGGATGGGGGGGGAGGACGGAGGGGCCGCTGGCGGGGAGGGGAGAGGAGGGGCCGACGGGGGCGGTCGTGGAGGAGGAGGAGGGGCAGGGGGGGAGGAGGGAGCGAAGGGGGGGGGAGGGTATAAAAAGAGTTGTCCGTGTCCATCGGACATGGACACGGACAATATATTAACGGACAGACTTTTACGGACACGGATGCGGACAATCTCTGTCTTAGGTTTGTCCAGTCCGTGAACAACCCTACTTATAAGGATGTTGTTTGTACATTGTATATATTGAGGATTGTCTCCAGGCTGTTGGTTCTATTTTTTTGAAGTCATGGCCTGTGAGCGAGACTGGAGATTTGATGTAGCAGATGTAAAAGAGAAGCAGCCTCCCTTGGCCATTGGAACGGGAAGGAGAGGGCTGCGGTTCACATTGTTCCCTGAGGATGTAAAAAATTTTTGGGCGTCAAGAATGTACATAGATGCAGTTATCTGCGACCTGTAGTTTTTTTTTTGTTTTAAGTTTTTGGAGAAATTGCCATATGTAGGTGTTTGATGTGCTGTATTCGGCACTTATGCTTGATTGACGCGCAGTAGGAGCTAGATGGATGTATCTAGCTGGTTGCCGCTTTGAAATTTCTGATGCTGCCGCTCGCGGAGAGAAGCTGGCTCGAGTTGATTCTTTTAATAGTCAATGAAATCGGATGGTTGAGACGGGTATTTCAATATTTACCCTAATTTTACCCACTCCCCTCCCAGGACAGTCGGCTTTCCCTCGTCGCTATCCCCATCGCCTCCCTCTTTGCCCCTCCTCCACCCTCCTCACCTTCTTCCCTCGTTGCTGCCCGTATTGCCTCCCTCGTTGTCGCCCCCATCGCCCTTGTCTCTCTGGACACGCCGAGTCGGGTATCTGTGCAACCTCCTCCGCCCTCATCGTCGTCCAAAGATATGATTTTTATTCTTGCTAATGACAGACTTCATATCTTGCTTGTACTATTGCGAAGAGATGCAATTTTTAATTGAGTGCTAACAGTTCACTAGTTTTTATCAAGTTCTTGTTTACCTTTTAGTGAAATGCAATTCTGTTGTTAATTATCATTTTCCTATGATCTTTGCATCCCAAAGGCTATGTTTATTTTTACAATTAAGATAAGCCGTTGTTTTTGTTGAGTTTTTTGTGACCTTTAATTTGCATATAGATTATCTATCCTTCCAAATCCATTGGCTAACAGTTAACATGATTTTGAGGAATTATGATAGTTTTTGCATCAATAGCACTACTCAGGCAATTGTTTATTCTTCTTGGGTGGATAGGTAAGGCACCCACACTCACACTATGTGTGCCAATAGTATCTGACTCGACAACAAGCGGGAAAGATCTCACGAGCCCACCGAAGGCTGAATCTGCCACTTTTGTCCTTAATTATTGATTAGAAACGCCTGTATGTGTGTATATATGCTTTCTTGGGTGCGTTTAGAAAGCTGAAAAACCAATATTTCAGCCCTGAAAGGTGAAAATTTTCACCTTTCAGGGTAAAAAGTGTTTGGAAGCTGAAACGGTGAAAAATGGTCGGTGACGGTGATAGGTGAAAATTTTTACTCTTTCACCTTTCAGGCCTAAAAAGTGTTTGTTTGCTGAAAGGCCGAAAATTGGCCCTGAAAGGTAAAAGGTGACAATTTTTTACCTTTCACCCTGAAAGGCTGATTCTCACCAAAGTGAGAATCAGACTGACGAATCGATCGTCGCACCTCTTCAACGAAAAAAAAAATCAACTCTCTTACTGAGGTTCGTCCCCCCGGTGAGTACCCCCACCCCGATGGTGCCTCGTTGAGCTGAGAGAGTTTGTGCCCCCCGGTCGCCGCCGCCGCTCGTTGAGCCCCCCTCCCCATCGGTCGCCGCCACCACTGATTGAGGCCCCCACCTCGTCGCCGCCGCCCCGTTGAGCTGAGGGAACCCGTTCCCACCCCTCCCGGGCATCTGCTCAGGTCGTCCAAAGCCGGTCACCTCGGTATTTGGCCCGACGCCTCCGCCGCCGCACCGTTAAGCCGAGGGACCCCCCCTCCCCATCATATCTCTCACATTTTTATCCGTTTTGAATATTTTTTTATCATTATAAGAAAGAACACTAAAAATGAAGAAGAATGAAAAAAAATGGGCCAAAACGGATCAGAAATGAGTAAGATACACATCGTTGAAGTTTGTCTCATTAAAAAGTTATCGCATACTCGATTACTCGATAGCCAGTTTTATACTGTAACCAATTACTCGATAAGCAGTACTATAGTGTAACCAGTTACTCGATAGCCAGTTTTATAGTGTAACAAATTACTCGATAAGCAGTACTATAGTGTAACCAGTTACTCGATAACCAGTTTTATAGTGTAACCAATTACTCGATAAGCAGTACTATAGTGTAACCAGTTACTCGATAGCCAGTGCTATAATGTAACCAGTTACTCGATAAGCAGTACTATAGTATAACCAGTTACTCGATAGGCAGTACTATAGTGTAACCAGTTACTCGATAGCCAGTGATATAGTGTAACCAGTTACTCGATAAGCAGTACTATAGTGTAACCAGTTACTCGATAGTCAGTCCTATAGTGTCACCAGTTACTCAATAGCCAGTACTATAGTGTAACCAGTTACTCGATAGCCAGTCCTATCGTGTAACTAGTTACTCGATAGCCACTATTATAGAGTAACCAGTTACTCGATAGGTAGTACTATCGTATAATCGATTGCACAATAACAAACTGGATCATGTAATTCCTCGTTAAAATGGAACAAACTTCAATAGTTCATATCTCCCTCATTTTTTATCCGTTTTGGCCCATTTTTTTTTCATTCTTCCTAATTTTTAGGGATCTTTCTTATAATGATGAAAATAAAAAAAATGGATTAAATTTAAAGGAGATATGATGAAGATATTACTGGGGGGCTCCCTCGGCTCAACGGTTTGGCGGCAGAGGGGTAGTCGTGCACGCACACACCAGGGTGAGGCCAGCGGTAGTGTCGAGGTGGGGGGCTCAATGAGGCAGCGGCGGCGACGACCGGAGGAGGGGGGCTCAACTAGGCCACTGCCGCCATCATCACCGGGGAGAAAGAGGGCGATATCAATGTGATTTATTTTCAGTTCCCAAACATATTTCACCTTTCACAAATCATGCCTGAAATTTTTCACCCTGACGCTTGTTTACTTTCAGGTTCCAAACGGGTTGTCACCAATCATAAAATATCAGTGTGATAATTTTCAGGATGATATAAATTTTCACCCTTTCACCTATCAGCTTCCAAATGCACTCCTTATATGAGGTTGCTCGAGGGAAAATCAATATTCACATTGTCAGGGCTCTTTGTCTCTCTCTGATATTTTTAAGAATTTGTCAAGCAAAGCTTTCTTCTACTTTTTTGCAACTTGGTGCTGCTACTACTTGTCAATGCTGCTAGTTCTCCATGAAGAACTGTTACCATTTTGAAAGTCAAATTGGATATAGTTCAACTGCTTTATGTCTATTTCCCAGGTGAACCAAGTTCTCATTCTAACTATGACAGGGCAGATGGGTGTTTTACCTGGACATGTGCCTGCCATTGCAGAGCTCAAACCCTGAAGGGAATGAAGTTACTAAGTATTTCATTAGCAGTGGGTTTGCCTTTATCCATGCAAGTTCCTTCACGGATATAGTGTCTGTAGAGGCAGTCCCACTTGATCACTTTGACCTAAGCGCATTCCATAAGGGACTTACAGATTTCTAACAAAAGCTAAACTTGGTGTCCACTGATTTGGAGAAGGCCAAGGCTCAAATTGGAGTTGATGTTTACAGTGCACTTAATTCAGCACTCTCTTGCTATACTAGATTATTTCTGATATTAGTCTTGAAATCGATTTGTTTAGAGTCATGCTGGATGATTGCAAGATATGAAGTTAGTTAGTTTTATGACCTTTTGTTGCTGGTACTATTGCGAAGAGATGCGATTGTGTCTGATGTCAAAGTTTTATGACCTTTTGTCATTCCTGCTCATGACAGACTTCATATCTTGCAATCCCCCATTTTAATAAAACTGATAAAATGTAGATTGCATACAATTAATCAACTATTTGATAACTGTTTATTACATTTTGGGTTGATCTGCATTTTTTTAACAATGTTCAGAAATGGATGCATCTAGTAGTAATAGCATGTGAATGAGGAACTATGCCCTCGTTGTCTCGGCCACTGCATGATATTTTATGTTTCTTGTACTGATGAAAACCCTGGAAGGCCTTTTTTGAAATGTCAGAATCGCTATGTAAGTTATTACAAGCCTTAGTTAATTCTATGTTATATGTATTTGTATATTTATACTTTATCTGGTATTGGCTGGGAGAGGCAGGCTATGGGTACTTCAGGTGGTTGAACAAGCAGCCAAAACATCCAATCGCTACAAGAGTTCATCCACGAGTGCCTTCCAACATGCCTAATCAACAAAGAAATCGAACGTCCATGGTGGAAGAGTACATTAGGGATAACACCCGGACCACTATGTTATTTATATTTTTGATAACATGCTTGATGTTAGTTATATTTAGAGGGAGATGGATGCGAACAATGTAATACTTATAAATTGAAGTACTTATAACTACGTGTCAATTTTCCATCATTTGGACTAAAGATTTCATTACTGGTAATACTTTGATTTGTGATCCAGTAATATCTACTTTTATGCCATAACTTGGAAAATGTTGTAAAAAGTAACTTAATTTTGTTGATTCGTCAGTTATGATGGCCTAATTACCAAGGATGAAATCAACTGCCTGATGTGATAAGGTGGAAAAAGAAGTGTGCATAGCCACCTACAATAAATGGGAGACAATAAGCTGCACTTAAATGAAAAAAAGGATCTAAAATACAATGGCAGAACCCAACTTGTGAGAAGTTGCTGCAGTGCTCCACCAAGAAATCAACACAGTGGCTTGGATCAGTGTTTTAGAGAAGCAATTGTATTCAATATTCTGAGACAGCACAGTGGCTTAAAGAAGCAATGAACAGCAAGCAATGGATATTGTAGCTAAATTAGAAGTAGTTTCAAAGGCCGATTACATTCTTCAAAAATTATTCGCAACTAGTTGACCAAAATACAAGATTGGAAGAATTGACCATTCCTTGCTATTCTTTGAACATTTAACAAGCTTGAGCACAACATCAATGATATCAGTGATAGGGAATAAGGAATCAATATTCCTAAAACAATCAGCTTGATCTTCATGTTCTGCAGCAACATTTTCCTCCTCATCTTAGTTCTCGTACTCAGGAATCTACAAGCACAACAGGTACAACGTTTGCCATGACGCATTTAAAACATAAGAAGTATAAATAACTAGTTATACAAAAAAAACTGCAGATGCAACGACTTTTAGTAACCAACAACATTTATATTACCCTGTTCACATTACTAACAAATGGGACAAAAGTCTAATTTTATACCGGTAAAATATAGAGACATTCAATACAATGTTCAATCACTCTCAACCAATAAGGCTTCTACACCAGTGAATACCATTTATAAATAAAAGTAAAACTACCACGGATAAATCACAATTGTATGTAGATAGCAACCAAGCATCAACCACCTTGCTCATAAAGCAGATACATTGCCATTGCTATCATGGACTATGTTCTATATTAGACATCAAATCTGACAAGACTAACTACACAGATAATATAAATATATTCAACATCTGCTTCCCATTCTTGATAGGGCATCTTATCTTTAAACTCCATTATACTTTTTGTTCTTTAATTTTGTTTTTTCTGCATGCCACCTTTAAACTCCATTACCAAACCGGAAAAAAATGTCATTAGTGTGATAGTTAGAAGGGAAGCTTCCACTATGCAGCCTTTAAGGAAACAACCAAAAACAGAACTTCATTTTTTTGTCAGTATCGGTTTTAGCTAGAATTGCGACATGTTCTCCCCTTGTAATTGTAAATAGGAATGAAAAAGGGAGCAGTATAGTATACAATAAGCTTCCACAAACAAATCCAGTATATCATATTGTTAACTATTTAAATCATCTAAAAGAACATTTCGTCAACACTTCGCTCCACATGATCCATTTGTGATTACTCACCATGATTTGCATAAGAATTATCTCCATGCATTGCAAATTCACAGAACAGTTGGAGTAATGAAGTAAAAATGTCCAATAGATAGATTAAAGTGTGTACCTTATTTTGCGCAAAAGTATTTGTGTAATGGCCTATTTGTTGACAACTTCCACACTTCCTCCTTCAATCTTAGATGGATCTCTTACTGTGATTGTTGACATGTATGGTTTTCGGTTGACATTTGCTTCTGATAGACTTGGAACTGTGTCTTCCATTTGAATGGTAGATGATGCTCTCATATTTGCTAGTTTATGGAAGAGCATCTTTAGTGTAGGCATGACAATATTCCATTGATCTAAAGAAGTTAACCCCAAATCTCCAATCTTATATAAGATATCACACATGCAATATACCAAATATGGCGTAACTGTGGATGTGCTAAACTGATGAGACATTGCCGTTCATGGTTGTAGAAGCAGAATACATAGCAACAATTCTCCAACTGGACAAAATATATATTTCGGAAAGATCTTGTACATTATTTTGGAAAAAAAACCGAAGTATGTGCCTACACAAAATGCCTTTCGACTCAAACATTTTACTACTGTAATTTCCACCAATTTTAGGCTCATTTTGGAATATCACAATGTGAGATCTTCCTTCTACATCCTTGTTCACCTTATATATAGAAATTTCTCCTTCACATTGAAGTGTACTACACATGTAAGTTAATCCTTGCTTAAACTGTTCTTGAAATAAACTAAGGGTGGGTTAGGGGTTATGGAAAATAAAAATTTTCCACGAAAATACTTTTCTCAGGAAAAATTAACTTTCATGAAAAAATGGATTTTCCCGTAAAAATCTGTTAGGGGTGACAGAAAGTGTTCATGAAAATTTCACTGAAAATTAATTTTCTGGCTTACTTAGGGCTCCATAAAATCAACTTTCATGAAAATCTGCTACTAATTCATTAGAACTAACCTGAAATTGAAAGGCCACTATGTTCCAAAACAAACAAAATTATGCATCTCATATTAATTGTTCTATTTCCCGTGTCATCCTTCTACCCTTATGCACCGTAGCTCTTTTAAAAAAATCTTCTTGTTTAAATATGGTTCTCAATATTGGAGCACATGTATGCGAAATCCAAGAAAAAAAAACAAGGGTCCAATCTTTTGCTTCCATTTCATTGCATGAACATCTATGCTAGTTTATGTCTGCTCATACTAGAGGACAAAATCAGTTATTACTTAAACAAAATGCAAACTCTTCCTTTTCAGTGCAAAATAGGAAGTGGGTGCTACAAACTTTTCTCTTAAAAACGTAGCTAGGAAAATATACCATTTCACAATAATAGTTTCACTTATTATACATATATAAAGCATATGGCTATGAGCCATATTGTTATGCGATTATTTTAGTTTCCAATCAAAACACTTGAGTTTCTATTTGAACACATTTGAAACACTATTTTACAGCGGTTGCGTTTGTTTTCTGTACAATGCGAGTATGAATCTAGAAATACAAAACATTTTCAGTCTTTATAGTATAAATGATTTAGAATTTTTTTAGGAACTATGGTAGCGCTATAGAACAATTCAACTCTATTTGACATGAGCAAAAGCTTCTTTTCAGCAGAAAAACAAGTGATCATTTTCTCTCAAAGGGCTAAGATCCTCCACTTCTGAGCAATTAGACAGAAGAATTACTCCCAATTTTCCCAAGCTTTTCCTCTGCGCCAGAGGAAATTATACAACATTAGAGGCTTCATAATAGATAGTCATAAATTGATTTTGAGATTGTTGTGGTTGAAAAGTTTGTAATACAGACTGGTAAGAGCTTCAATTGGAAAACATATTATTCAAAAATACACTTTCAACATTTGACAATACTATGGTTCTGAAAGTCAAAAACACTTATTTAGTTTTATGAAATGACTTCTGTACATCACACATAAAGCAATAGACCAAAAACAGGGTAGTAAAACCTTTTCTATTGGGGTCTAAGACGCCTTCAAATGGTGGAACATCACAAGCTTTTCTGGTATGGGTCCAATGCTCTAAGAAACCATAGAATTAGCATCACAAGCAGGCAATATTGTCGGATGGAGGAACAGAAGTTATTTGTGAGATTGCCATATGAGTCATGTTTTGTAGAAACTGTTGTATAATTTCAATTATCATTTCAGGGAAATTTATTTATACAACATCAGTGTTAGTATTAAATGTACCTCGCCATCCATGTGTTCTAGCAAATCTAACGCAAATGGTAATTCCTCCAAAATATCTTTTGTCATACCTTTCAAATGCTGCAAATTTTAATCCATCAGAGGTTGAAAATGTTCCTATGGAGATAAAGAACTGAACGGTGCTTTATAAGCTACAACCTACACGTTTAAGTTTATACTGATGAATAAAATTAACATCGACAAGACATGCAGATATGTCACTGATAAATAAATGAGGAACTCCAAACTTTGACATGCATATTATCTTTTACCTTCATTAGTGGAACTATTTGGCACATTTACTTGTTATGCTTTATTTGCTTTCTAAAAAATAATAACACTACAAGATTAAGGCTTCTAGTGACAGGAGACAAAATGAGCTTAGGATAAAAAACTATAATTAAAATAAAGTAAGAAAAATAGTGAAGTCAATCCAAGTACCTGTAGAAAATTGGTGACTATTAGTCTGTTATGTTCCGCTTATTACAACTTATTATATACCTGCTAGCCCAGCTTAGGGAATAGCCCAGCCGGCCAGTATTAGGGGAGTAGCCCAAGTTTCTTTATTATTATTTGTAATAAGGCCACAGGCCTAACTAAAGGGAAATAGCCCAGTGAGTAGTTATAGCCCATCAGGGGAACTATATATTTGAGCACATGCTCTCTTAATGGATTGTGAAAGAATTTGCCCTAATCTCCTCTCTTGCTTCTCGTCCCCCTCAACTGAGCCGCCGGCCCAGCTGAGAGATCCCCCTCTCCTTCTTCCCTTCCTCCGACCCCCTACCTCGTCTCCTTTCCCTCCTTCCTCCTTCCTCCTTCTTGACTCCATCTTTCCCCTTTTTCTTATCTCCATTCTCAACTACTCCAATCCTTACTGTCTCAGTTTACTGGGACATATCATTGGTATCAGGGCAACGATCCTTTAATTCGCGAGGACCCTTCGCGATGGCCAGAAGCAACCCACGACCAGACCATGATCCTCACTTAGCGGCTGGGCCAAACATGCAAGGGGAGTCTTCCAATGATGTGCCACCCACCTCACCCAGAGGGGAGGATCTGCGCGAGGCCTTGACGGCTTCCCTGGCACCCTTACTCCAAGTTCTCATATAGGGCCAGCAGCAAACACAAATGGAGATGGCTTCAGTTCGCGAGTCCCTTGATCGCCTATCCCTGTCCATGACGGCTAACAATCGTGCAGGCCGTACTGACAAGGGGGTCCTTCCACCCCCCCCTGACGGGTTCCTTCACGAGATGCCCTCCTTTGGTGAGTCGCCACCAGGACCAGCACCCTCCCTATCCACCACCCAGAGGGGCCGACGCACCAGAGCAACAGGGAACCAGACCACCTCCGGCCTCGACCCCTTTTGCGCCACTACACACTGGCCGGGGCTCTAAGAGGAGGAGCGGGACTTTGACTGGCACACTCACCAGGCAGAATCTAGTTGGGCTAACCAAGGGCATATGAGAGATGAGCGCCATGGCCCTAGACCACTGGTGGCAGAGACAAGGTTGGCCAGACAACAATTTCCAAAGTACTCTGGCGATGACAACCCAGTGGATTGGCTATACCAGGCTGAGAAGTTCTTTCGTTACCAAGATACACGATCTGATGAGGACAAATTAACGGTAACATCCTTTCATCTCACGGGTGATGCTTTGATATGGTACCAATATTATGAGCAAGAGCAACCAGGGCATTCATGGCAACAATTCGCAAAGGGGCTCTGTATTCAATTCGGGCTGACAGAATATGCAGACTTCAATGAACTTATTAGCTCCTTAAGGCAAACATCTACCGTGCGTCCTACCAGATGGACTTCATGCGCATAGCCAACCGTCTTCCCTATTGGACACAGGAAGCAGTGGTGGGCAAGTTCATGCACGGGCTGAAGATAGAGATTTCCGATGCTATTCGGCACTACCCGCAGACATCCATGGCTGAGGTCATTAAGTGATGTAAATTTTAATATAATACTCGCAAGCGCACAAATCTAATGCAGAATAATGGCTACGAGGTCGATCCCTCAGAGACTTAATAGGATATTCAACCTAATTCTAAGAGCATGTGTAACAAGCAACAATGAAATGAAAAGTTCTAATTTTTATTTTCTAATCAATCAATCAGATGTTCAACTAATGAAATGAAATTAACAAAACAAAATATCAAAGAAAGAAAAAGCCTATTCTCAGTTCTTCTGCAATTAGTCCTGGTTTTGCAATCCTGTCCTGCTTTACTCTCTCCTCCACCTTCTACAACAATCTCTCGATTGCACGCCTCAACCGTTCTACTCTTTCTCTCGAACAGAATAGAACAGTCCCCAATTCCAGCCAAAGTAAAGCAACCTTTTTTCCAGTTCAGTCTTTCCTCTCCAGCATCAATTATTCTCAAATCTACGAACCCACCAGTTCCTCTCTCCCGTTTTGACTCAGCACTTTTCTCTCTCCTCCTTCAACGAAAACCAGCCAGTTTTGCTTCACTCTCTCGAGCAAAAGTAATTCTGACTTATCTGCAGCAGTCTCTAGATTAAACAGCCCTCCTCTGTTGTTGCAAACACAATTCCGGCCTCTCTGCTCAGTTGACAAGCAGCCAGAATCTCCTCTCTCCCTTCTCTGCCTCTCGACAGAGCAGCTGCCACCCAAAACAGTCCTTCCTTTCTCTCTCGACTGAGCTGCCAGAAAACAAAACCAATCTGCTTCACTCTCTCGAGCCAAAGCAGCCTCTCCTCTGTCCCCCCCCGATTCCAATCAACTCCATCGGCCAGAACAGAGCCGCCACCCAAACAGTTCTCCTCCTCTTACTGCACAGCCAATTGCTTTGTCTATATAGATGAACTCTTCTGTCCAAGATCAAACAACCTTCCAATCCCGTCCAGATTTAAGGTAAAAATTCCATCTTTATCTTCCCAAAATCAGAGTAAAAATTACCCAAATACTCCTCTTTCCCGTTCCGAGCCAAATCGAACCTCTTTGAAATCTCAAATGGAATTGAAAATCAGCACCTTACCATTCCAAGACAAAGCCGAAATTGAAGCTTCCTTTTAATGCTTTCATCTTCCCGATTTGATTTTCTCTGTTTCTAAATCTTTCAGAATCGAACTTTTCCAAAAATTGGAACCTTCCTTCCTTTGTTCACCATCACTTCCTCGCTGCCGGCTTCTTCTTCGTCGTCGAACATGTCGCCGTTGCCTCACCGTCAAGCTTCTCTACCGACGTCGGACCTCGCCGCCGTGACCCATCGCTGCAATCGCCCATGGCCGCCTACCTTTTGCCGGCGTTCCCAAGCCATCAGCTCGGGCCTTTCTTTTTTTTTTATTTTATTTCCTGGCCGAACCGAAATACTGAATCGCTAAACCGGTTCAATTCCGGATCTTTTTCTTTTTTTTCTTTTATTGGGTTAAAACCCATCGTAGCAACCACGTCCGTTGGATCTTCAACCTCTTCACATAAGCTGATTGACGTGCATTTGCGTTTGGCGATATGAATCTGGAGCTCTAAAGCCTGCATAAAATAAAATTAAATCGTAATTAGACGCATAATAAAATATAAATCTATTAAATCCAATTACAGCATCTAAATAATCAATTAAGCGTATTTATTCATTAAACTCCGAATTATTCACTTAACACTAATAACCATTAATTATCCTTATTTTAACTAAAATTACGACTAACATATAGGTAGAAAGGCATATAAAAATGTGTATATTTTGCATATATCATTAAGCACGCCCGGATTGCGGAGGAGAGACTTAATCGGCAACGAAGGTCAAGGAGGCCCCCTTCTCGGCCGCCCACGGCCCTAGCCTCCCCGGGCCCTCCGGGTGACTCCCATGCTCCTCCGGCAGCACAACCCCTATTAGACGTCTGACTCAGGCCCAAATGGAGGAGCGCCGCTCTAAAGGTCTTTGCTTCAATTGTGATAAACGATTCGTGCCCGGACACCGCTGCAAGACTAGTGCCCTCCTGACGTTAGAGGGTCTATGAGACGATGGCCCTGATGACGAGGATGGGGCTGGATTTGCATCAGACTTGCCCCCTGCTGATCTACCCGAGATCTCTTTCCACGCCTTCTCGGGCGTGTACATGCCTCAGACTATGCGCGTCCAAGGCACTATCAAGAAGCAAAAGGTATCTGTTCTGATTGATTCGGGTAGTACTCATAATTTTATAAATGATAAAGTAGCAGTGCAGCTAGGATACCCCTTGCAAGCCTCGTCCCCATTCGATGTCCGCATTGGTGATGGCTCGAACCTCCGCAGTGATGGTATGTGTCCCCGCGTGGAGTTGACTATCCAGGGTCACTCCTTCTCTGTGAACCTCTATTTATTGCCTACGCAGGGAGCTGATGTGGTCCTGGGCGTACAGTGGCTCCGTGGTCTCGGAGATGTGGTTTGGAATTTTGATGCAATGACCATGCAGTTTACGATGGGCGGCCAGACTGTTAGGCTCTCTGGCGGTCTTCCAGGTACCCTTCACTCTATGTTTTCGGTGGATTCACTCACACATGGTACTCCTTAGGGCTTTTTATTGCAATTATTATCATCTGAGGGCATTACCCCTCGAGAGGACCCCCCTGACTTGGCCAACCTCCTGTCGGATTTTGAGGACCTCTTTCATGAGCCTTCGGGCTTGCCACCCCCACGGTCACATGACCATCATATTCCCATCATACCAGGGGCTGCCCCGGCCAATGTGCGACCATACAGGTATCCACATATTCAAAAGGCTGAGGTCGAGAAATTGGTCCATGATATGCTTTTGATGGGAATCATCCGTCCGAGCTCTAGCTCATACTCCTCTCCAGTCTTATTGGTCAGGAAGAAAGACGGTACATGGAGATTTTGTGTGGATTACAGGGCTCTCAATGCGATTACTCTCAAAGATAAGTATCCCATTCCTGTCATCGAATAGTTGCTGGACAAACTCACCCATGCGCGGGTCTTCTCTAAATTGGACTTGCACGCGGGATATCATCAGATACATATGCATCGAGAGGACGTCCACAAAATAGCCTTTTGCACACATGATGGCCACTATGAATTCTTGGTCATGCCTTTCGGTCTTACTAATACTCCGGCCACCTTTCAAGGTCTTATGAATGACTTATTCAGGGATTTCTTACGGCGGTTTGTTCTCGTCTTCTTTGACGATATACTGGTTTATAGCTCTTCTTGGGAGCAGCATCTACCACATTTGCGCACTATCCTCGAGGTAATTCGCGCCAACTCTTTATTTCTCAAACGGTCCAAGTGTTCTTTTGGTTGCTCTCAGGTTGATTATTTGGGACATGTTATTTCTCATGGCGAAGTGTCCACCGATCCCTCCAAAGTGGCCGCTATGCTCAGTTGGCCGGTACCGACTTCGTTGAAGAGCCTCCGGGGATTCTTGGGGTTGACCGGCTACTATCGACGTTTCGTGGGCCACTTTGGGTCTCTGGCAGCTCCCTTGACCGGGTTACTTAAGAAGGGTGGTCCCTGATGGCCCAACAAGCTTTCGATGCTTTAAAAGCTGCTATGTCTTCCGCCCCTGTTTTAGCCTTTCCGAATTTTTCACGCCCTTTTGTGGTTGAGACGGATGCCTCCGGTCATGGGCTAGGTGAAGTTTTGCTCCAGGACGGACACCCCATTGCCTACTGGAGCAAGGCTTTGTCTGGTCGCTCCTTGTCCCTCTCGGCTTATGAGAAAGGGATGTTGGCTATTGTGCATGCTATGACTAAGTGGCGCCCATACTTATTGGGACGACATTTTCTTATTCGCACAGACCACCAGCCACTTAAGTACTTCTTAGACCAGCATATTGCTACTCTTGCCTAGCAGTGTTGGGTGACTAAATTGCTTGGCTATGATTATGAACTGATCTATAAGTGTGGCTCTGAGAATATTGTTGCAGATGCTTTATCCCGACAGTTCAACGATGCCTCCCATTTGGGTATGTCTGCCCCTATGTTCCCTTTCCTCGCCGACTTACAGCAGGCCTATCAGCAGGACCCAGCGACAGTTACTCTCTTGGCAAAACTTCAGTCGCAGACTTTGGATGATCCTTCATATGCCTTGTAGAATGACATTATTTATTGGACGGGTCGGTTGTGGGTCCCTAATTGTGAGTCCCTTCGTCATACTATTTTGACTCATTTTCATTCTACACCGACGGCAGGACATGAGGGCTCCTTTCGTACCTACAAGCTTATTTCTTAGTGTTGTTTATGGCGTGGGATCAAACGCTCCGTCCAGAAGTTTGTGGCTGAATGTGAAGTGTGCCAACGTGCAAAGGCCTCTACTCTCCGCGGGCCTCTTGCAGCCATTGCCTATTCCGGATCAAATCTGGGAGGATGTCTCTATGGATTTCATAGAAGCTCTTCCGGTGGTGAGGGGGAAATCTATGGTGATGGTTGTGGTAGATCGTCTTTCGAAGTACGGCCATTTTTCTGCTCTGGGCCACCCTTATAGAGCCAAGACCGTTGCTGAACTTTATGTTCGAGATGTGGCTAAATTGCATGGGATGCCACATACTATAGTGTCGGACCGTGACAGGGTTTTTATTTCACAATTATGGCAGGAATTTTTCACTCTCCAAGGCTCTCGCCTTCTTATGAGTTCGGCATATCATCTGCAAACTGATGGGCAAACGGAGGTTGTTAACCACTGTTTAGGGTAATATCTTCGTTGTTTTGCAGGGGAGAATCCACGTCGCTGGCTTCAGTTTCTACCATGGGTGGAATGGTCCTACAATACCGCCTATCATACTTCTTCTAGGTTCTCTCCTTTCCAGATTGTATATGGCCGCCTTCCTCCCACTTTACTTCATTATGTGCCTCAGCGCACTTTGGTTAGTGAGGTTGATTATCTTTTGCAAACCCGGGATGATATATTATGGTAGTTGAAGCAGAATTTATACTTGGCCGAAAACCGCATGAAGCAGATTTATGACAACCACCATAGTGACCGCGCATTCCACATTGGTGATTGGGTCTATGTCAATTTTCTTCCTACGCCACAATCCTCCTTATATCAGCCCGTCAGTATCAAATTGGCCCATCGATTTCATGGTCGTTATCAGATTACGGAGCGCATTGGTTCAATTGCCTACCGACTACTCATGCCGCCTGATTCTTCCGTTCAGCCCATGTTTCACGTCTCGGGCGTGTTGTTGGCGATCTGGCTCTTTTAGTCTCTACTCCACCTCCTATGACTATTTCTTCTGACATACCTTTGGTTCCCGCTTCCAAGGTGGATTCTCGTCGAGTTCGTCGATCTGGGCGCATTATCACAGAGGTTCTTATTGCATGGTAGGGTAAGCCCTTGGACGAGGCTTCTTGGCTTCCAGAGGATGAGTTTGTGGCCAAATTTCCAGGTTGGACACCTTGAGGTCAAGGCTAGTAGCAGAGCGTGATGGAATGTTATGTTCCGCTTATTATAGCTTATTATATACCTGCTGACCCAGCTTAGGGAATAGCCCAGCCGGCCAGTATTAAGGGAGTAGCCCAAGTTTCTTTATTATTATTTGTAATAAGGCCATAGGCCCAACTAAAGGGAAATAGCCCAATGAGTAGTTGTAGCCCATCAGGGGAACTATATATTTGAGCTCATCCTCTCTTAATGGATCATGAAAGAATTTGCCCTAATCTCCTCTCTTGCTTCTCGCCCCCCTCAACTGAGCCGCCGGCCCAGTTGAGAGATCCCCCTCTCCTTCTTCCCTTCCTCTAACCCCCTACCTTGTCTCCTTTCCCTTCTTCCTCCTTCTTGACTCCATCTTTCCCCTTTTCCTTATCTCCATTCTCAACTACCCCAATCCTTACTGTCTCAGTTTACTGGGACATATCATAGTCTTCCATCTCCACTATCTGGCTGGACAACTTGCTTAAAGTGCTAGTGACTTATCCTCACAAATTGAGAGAGCCTTTTGGTTCTAACCGTAAACGGCTGTGGAATATTGAAAAGCACCCCTACTTCTCCTGCCATGTCCGAAGATTCTAGTTTTGACAGAAACTACAATTCTTTGACATTAATAGTAATCACCAAGAAACAGGTTGACAACACTCTATCTGATTATAATTATCCAGATTTTTTAAAGCTTGCAAGTATGAACCATTTCGCATTGTGGCACAGGTTGGAAATACCTATTCTGTTCCATTCTTGTATGTCAATAACTCCTGCAAGATTAGCTATCTGTTAGTCTAATCATTTCTTAAGTAAGATTGTGTTCAAACAGAAGACCAAAATGTGGACTAGAAAAAGGTGAATCATACTACTGCCCCTGACACAAGAATATAGAAGTCTATAGGGATCTCATTTCGTATAATAATGTCAGCTTTAGGGGGGAAGTACTCTGCTTTCATCTCAGACACCTACACCAACAGTGACGAAATAAACATAAATCACAACCTTTCCATAGTATAAAACTTGTATTAACCTAAATGCCACACGCAGAACAATTGTGCTACAAATTTTTATGAAGGAATCACAACTTGGCAAAAGCATATTGCTATAATGAATCTCAAATACCTCCAATTTCTGTAGGCTTTCTTCCGAAACATGACACTTAGCGCATTGCCAGGAACAGAAAATGCCATGAATCGGAATACCCACCTCAAAAGTGATGAAATCCGGTAGAAAACGAAAACCTCAAAACATTGAACTCACCGAAAAACTTTCAAATAGCTCCCTCAACCTTGTGCAGAAATAGAGCATTGAGAGCTCTGCCATGAACATACCAGGATGAAACACCGTGAATCAGGAAACCCACGAAGAGGAGAGATCAGAGAAGAGAATAGAGAGGGGTTCACCTGGAAGATGGAGAGAGGCGGGAGCTGAGAGAATGGAGGAAAGGCTGTAGGGAGGAGAAGGTCCTGCGATCGTCGCTGGACAAAGGCCCCGCGAGGTCGATTCGCCCTTAGAGGAGCGACTGTAGCAGGAGGGAGGTCGATTCGCCAGAGCCCCCGACATTTTTTTCAGTCCGAAAAAGCACTTTCGTACCCTTCAAGGTCTGAAAATTTTGGGCCATATTCAGAACTTTTTTCAGGGCCATTTTTGGGCCCTCCAGAAAAGCAAATTTTCAAAGTCCTATTTTTCTTTAACCCCTAACCAGGTGAAAAAACCATTTTCCATGAAAATGGTTTTCCATTTTTAATTTTCATTAACCCCTAACCCATCCTAAATAAATTCCTTGTGTAAAATCTGCGTGCTTGTTCCTCCAATCGGTGGCCTAAAATTAGTGTTGGATTGGTATGCATTGACTTATGGTCTTTAGAAGCCTCTTCTTCTCGTTCACCTTTACCCAATTACCTAATGAGCAATTCCATGAAAGCTGGGAAAGGATGAAAGCCCTACTCCGGTCCTGCCCCCACCATGATGTGCCCAAGTGGCAATTAGTGCAGAGATTTCATGAGGGTGTGTGCGATCAGCACAAGAACGTCTTAATTGAGATTGAGTTGGGTGGGTACTCATGGACTAGGTCCAATTTTCCATGAACGTCTCGAGTGTGGGTGGGTACTCATGGACTAGGTCATCTGGGCTCATGAACGTCTCATTCTGGAACATGAAAGTTAAGTTAAACATCTTTAGTGCTTCCCAACAACCCTCTAGTGAAGCTGAGTGTCTTATGGTCGATGACCTAGATGACCTAGTCCACGAGTACCTTCCCTTTGTGGTGCTTAAGGATGCCCTAGAGCATACTGATCGTTTAAATATAAACCCTTGCAAGTGCAAAAGACAATTGTACTACAGCGAGTATAAATCGGGTTGTCGAACCTAATATTTTACCAAATTCAAAAGAAAGAAGTAGTGTTGATTTTAGACTAAGAAAGCAATGAAATTTAACTAAACTAATTGAGAATTAATCAATGTGGAGAAGACCAAGGCTTCGAATCCACCACAATAAACTAGTGCACCGTTTCTCTCTCTCTTTTGAATAAAGATTTTCAATTGGCTAGCATATTCCTCTTGGATATACACTTGTAAACTCAAAATATAGTGCTCTCCTCTCGGACTAACACATAAAACGGCTAAAATATGGAATTGTGATCTATCTCTCTCGAGTATAAACCAATGAAACTTTATTGATAGATAACACCTCAGTCTACTTACGTTCCTCTTGGATACGCAAGTATTCTTCGGATTGAAACTCACAAGAATTCACTCTTGTCTCTCTTGAGTACAAAGAACAAACCTTTAATGAATTAACAATGATTATACAATAAAATCCATACACCAACTAGAGTAAAAACATAAGATGAGAGAAAAGAAACTACACAACCAGATTATTGGGCTTCATCTATGCCTTAGAAAAGTGTTTAGCCTTGCATTGGAAGAGAAAT
The DNA here is from genome assembly GCA_039654745.1 of Houttuynia cordata. Classification (NCBI taxonomy): domain Eukaryota; kingdom Viridiplantae; phylum Streptophyta; class Magnoliopsida; order Piperales; family Saururaceae; genus Houttuynia; species Houttuynia cordata. Next base: position 103,036 of record CM077503.1, read on the forward strand.
CACCATCATGTTATTCATCTTCTTCTCTCCTTTGCTCTAGCCTCCAATTTAGCTCTAGATTCTCCAAGGGTTTCAAGATAGAACAAAACGTTCTCCCATAAGGCCTAATTATAAGTTTGAAGAGAAACCACGAAGTCCCCTTCCAAATCCTAGTTGAAATAGGTCTTATTTCAGTTTTCCACACACAACGATCGACATAAATAAAATTAAATATCATTTAGATGCATTATAAAATGTAAATCCAATAAATCTAATTAACGCATCTAAATTAATCAATTAAGTGCATTTATTTATTAAACTCTTAATTACTTTCCCAACCATGATTATCCGTTAATTATCCTTACTTCAACTAAAATTACGACTAACAAATAGGCAGAAAGGCATATAAAATGTGTATATTTTATAGATATCAAATACCCCCAAACCTAAATTTTGCTAGTCCTCGAGCAAAACAAAATCAAGCAAAGACAATAAAAACAACTAAAGTAACCTAAACTAGAAAAGTAAATGCCACTTTCGTAGGTAACACGATTGCATTGAGCGTATGCAACAAGCCGTTAAACCTCTAGGTGTCCCTAGTAGGACGAGTGTTGTCTCGTGAGGGTTTGCAGCCATGCTACCCACAAACATGTATTTATGGAATTAACCTAATTAACTTAAATGCAAAAACAAATCAAAACATTGCAAAACAAACAACCTATTATCCCTTCAAATGCAGACTACAATGCTTAAGAGAATTAACCACACGTACTTGGTTCATAATCAACAGGAATATAGAAGCCCCCAAGTAAGTGGTTTTATTCCACACTTTCATCTTGAAAATTTCTGCTCAATATGATATAGCATTATACTTTAAATATTAAAAGTGTAGAACATTGTAGCAATACATTCTAAATTTCTGTTTTATACCGATCCAGTGTTACCCATTAACCAAAGAACATCAGAATCTACATAGTCATCCCAATCTTTAGGTTCATGATAGCACAAATCTGCGCGCCTCCTTTGGGTCCAACATTCTAGATTTGAGAGGATAATACACCACAGACTTTTTTTTTCTCGCTAGGACTGTGTAAGGCCTGACTTCAAGATGCTTAGGTTTAGCAATGACTCAGGCCAATGACTCCCAACCAGCATAGCTTAGGGCATTAGGTTTTAAGAAACCGCTTCGGGCCCGAGCATCAGCCTAAGTTAATCCTATAAAGTCAAGTAGCCCCTTTCTTTCATTTTGTTTTCATTTTTTTCGCATTTTTATTTTTAGCACATATTTTTCAGCACATCTTTTATTCCGTCCTGGTTGTATTATACTCTCAACCTATTTCCAGTTCCAGCCCTTGCCATAGCCAAGTAAATGGTCTATCATGATCTTTTAAGCTCAAAGCACAACTACATATCACCCAATAACTCTGACTAAAGATATCCCACTGAAGATTAGTATTCAACAAATCTCTAGAGGGTATTACCTTATGTAACTAGTGTGTGGAGTGAGTTTTATTAGTTCAAGCACCTGATCCAAGAGGACTGTAACAGAAAGATACTGCTCAGTTAAGTTCTCTATCCTCCAGTATACTTACTCACACTTCTAATGTAAATTAATCACTTAAGAATTATAAAATGCATCATCACGGGATAAACTATCAAAACCTAGGAAAAATACTAACAAACGACCTAAAAACTATATTTTTTTTCATTTTTTTTTCAATTTTTTTTTCAATTTTTATGATAAACACTTCTTTTCTACACCCCCCAAACCTAAACTAAACATTGCCCTCAATGTTTACCAAAATAATACTACAATGACTAGTAAAAGAAAAGAAGTGAGGAAAGAAGTCACCTGAATGGAGAGCATCCCCACACAGGTAAGAAATAACCTACAATAAAAGTAAAAATAAAATAGAAAACAAACAAGAAAATAAAATTTTGGGTTGCCTCCCAAGAGCGCTAAGTTTTACGTCTTCAGCCAGACGTAGCCCCAACAAGTCAACCTGGACCAATTAAATGATTGCCCCACACACTCCTATCCTTATTACCTAAGTACGGATCATATCGTGAAATGAAAGGGTGGAGTGGTGGGCGGGTAAGCTTAGGGAATAGAGGCCTGTTCATTGGCCATGGGAAGAGGTCATTAGAGAAGTTCAAAATGAATGGCTCATCTTCCACATCACCCAATTTGGCCTTAGTGGTCTCCTCTCGTAACACATTTTGGGGAGGACTCTCAAATAATGGATTGAATGGGCAATCGATAGAACGCTCTAAGTCACGTTCAACAATCAAAGGGGAAGGTTGGTCTAGACATTGTATGAGTGGTGCTTCGGGAATAGAAGGTTCCGTTAATATTATTGTAGACGGTGACTCCCCAGAGCTAGAAGATTTAAAAATTGGTTCTAACGACCCATTCACTTCTTCTTTAATTTCCACCCCTCCTTGCTCATTTCCTGCACTATATCCAACCTCATTTTCAAATTGTTGTGCACTCCGAAGGGTTATAACATTTTGGACATGGTTAGGGGAAAAACATATCCCCTCTTCAACAAATTGGCCCATCGGGTATTGTGATTGGATAGGTAAATTGTTTACTTCATTAATATCGCCCCATGCACTACTATTGATCTCAATTAGATTATCCAACATGGACAAGACCTTATCTTCAAAGCTAGGATTCCATGTGGGTTAGGCATATTGGGGTTGGGGAAGTGGTGGCGGTGGAACAGGGCATGACATACCTTGTAAGGGTGGATTAGTGGTTGGTTCAAACATTGCCCTTTTGTTGAGAGTGTGCCAAGAAAAATTAGATTGATCCTCCCACCTATGAAGACCTTGGGCCGCATGTACATGATCGCGCACCAATTCCGGATACTCATGGGCCGAAGGGCACTCCATTAAGGTATGAGTGGGGCTTAAGCAAATGGCACATGGTTCCAAAATAAAAAGGGTCGTGGGTTGTAGGGAAGATATGCTACTCCCAAAGTTGGATTGATTTTCCCACCCATGGTTATAAGTATCAAGATATGAGTGACATGGAGGGAATGACACTTCAAAGGGAGGGGAAGTAGGTGTGTGTGAAGAATAATAATCATTAAAGTACATGTATGGGTTATTATGGCTAAATCCATAGGAAGGTGAAGTCATTTTTTTTTCTTTCACCACACAATCACCAACACCATAACCACACCATCACTCATCCACAACACAAAACAACCCTAGATATCCATGACTAGCAATCAACAGTCCTAAAGATTGACAACTAGCAGCTATCCACAACTAGCACTGCATGCTTTCATCACCACCTCTCTCATGTGAGGATTCAACCGTCTCTACCCCTCCCTAGAAGGTTTGGCCTGGCCCTCCAGGTTTATGCGATGCATGCACACAGAGGGGTCTATACCCCGGAGGTTAGCCACTGTCCACCCTATAGCTCGCCGGTGTGTGGTAAGGATCTCCAACAACTGGGCTTCCTGGTCAGTAGATAGGCTAGATGAGATAATCACAGGATGGGTGTTGTTGGGTCCTAGGAAGACGTATTTGAGGGAGCTAGGAAAGGTTTTGAGTTCAAGTGTGGGTGGGAATTCTACGGAGGGTTTAAGTGGTGGGGCGGTAGACACAGGGAGAGGGTCGGGGTGGGGTCTCCATGGGATATGTCCAGGGTATAAAGCGGCTACTAAATTGTTATGTACCTCCTCAAGGTCAGGTGTGCCCTCATTTTTATCGATCCAGTCATAGAAAAGGGTGTGCTCGAGGGCATCCTTAAGCACAGCAAAGGGAAGGTATTCCTGGACTAGGTCATCTAGGTCATCAACTAAAAGGCACTCAGCTTTGCTAGAGGGGTGTTGGGACGCACTAAAGATGTTTAATTTAATTTTCATGTTCCCAAATGAGACTTTCATGAGCCCTGACCTACAGTTAATGGTGTCATTGGCTGTGGCTAGGAAAGGGCGGCCAAGGATAACAGGGATATGAGATTTGGAGTTGGCAACAGGTTCCATGTCTAAGACGACAAAATCAACAGGAAAGTAGAACCAGTCAACTCCAACAAGAACGTCTTCTATAACACCCCTAGGTCGACGAACGGATCGGTCTGCTAACTGAAGGGTGACTGAGGTGGGCTGCAACTCTCCTAGGCCAAGTTGTTCATAAACTGAGTAAGGGAAGAGATTGGCACTGGCCCCTAAATCCAAGAGAGCTCGGCTAATGGTATGGTCGCCTATGACAATAGATATAACAGGGACTCCTGGGTCCTTAAATTTAGGTGGCATATCTCTAGTCAGTAAAGAGCTCACTTGGTTAGTCAAAAAGACCTTTTGGGTGACATGGGATTTGGTTTTCCTCTTTTGGTTGCACAGGTCTTTCAGGAACTTAGCATAGGCAGGTACTTGTTTGATGGCATCTAAGAGGGGAAGGTTGATCTTAACCTGCTTGAACACCTCTAACATATCCTCCATTCGTTGGTGGGACTTACTAAACGGAGAGGGTTGGTTGAGGCATTGAGGGAAAGGAGCCCTAGAGATGTAGGATTTTTCATCGGTGGGTTCCGTAGGGGCTTCCTGCTGCAGTGGGAGACTAACAGGATCAGGCATGGTAGGAGTGGGTTCTGTAGCTTTATTTGGGGAAGTTGTTTCACTCGCAATACCCATGGATGGGTTCCTAACCTGATTGTCAACTTGTTTACCATTTCTTAGGGTAGTAATGGCTTGCACCTGCTCATTTGGATAATGGGAACCTTCAATGGTGAACTGGCCTCTAGGGTTATGCTGTGGTTGGCTGGGCAAGGTTCCTACTTCCCTGCGGTTCATAGATTGGGCCATCTGTCCTAATTGGGTTTCTATTCTGGCAATGGATTGTGTATGGGAGTGGACTAGCTGGGCCTGGGTTCTTAGCTCACCTGTCAGCTCTCTGTGTTTGGTTTCTATCTTAGTATCCAACTTGGCTTCCATCGCATTAAAAGCTGAGAGGAGAGTAGATTGGGTGGCTAGCATTTGGCTAATTTGATCTTCTAGAGATGGTTTCTTATTGGTTTGGCCAAATGGGGGAGCTGTGGCTGATTGGTAAGACTGAGTTAGGTTTTGAAATTCTTGTCTTGGGGCATGATTGTAAGTGGGCCCCTGGTTAGGTTGTTTCCAGGTGAAATTGGGATGATTTCGCCACCCCGGGTTATAGGTATTTGAATAGGGGTTATTGGCTCTAGGGTATCCTTGTGCAAAGTTGGCATGCTCCTGTACAAGATCTGGGTATTGGGAGGCTGAGGGGCAATCAACTATGGTGTGCATAGGGTTGGCACAAATGGCACAGGCATCTTGAGAGGTTCGGGTATAAGACGGAGTCTGTGATAAAAACCTGCCAAACCTCTCAATAAGGGATGCCACTTGGTGTTCTAGGTTCGTGGTAGCTTTAACATCATACATGCCTCCCCTTGAGGCACTCCTGCCAGGCATATGGCCTTCAGATCTATAAAGGGTGGCACTGTGTAAAGAGTTTTCGCTCAGGTCCTCTAGTAGATCCCAAGCATCATCCGGAGTCCTTTTCATGAATGTACCTCTACAGGAGGCGTTTATTTGGGTCTTGTGCTGATCGCACACACCCTCATGAAATCTCTGTACTAATTGCCACTTAGGCGTCTAGTAGGGATTTTATCCTCTCCCAGCTTTCATGGAATTGTTCATTAGGTAACTGGGTAAAGGTGATGATTTCATGGCGGATCTTATTGGTCCGCCCCACAGGAAAGTATTTCTTGAGGAATTCGGCCTGAAGTTCATCCCAAGTGGAGGGGGAGGTGCAGGCAGTGGGACGGTAGTAGTCTTGCAGGGTGCGGGCATGGGGCATTAGTGGATTCTGGTTTAGGCCATTCTCACCCCCAAAGTTCATGTTGTCCGCCATTGGATGGATTTCAGGGATTGAGTTGCTAGGAGTTCTGCAAATTCTATAGTCGCTCAGGATCAGGGTCAAAGGCCAGGTCGGGGTTCAGGGAACGACGACCATGCATGCATAATAAAAATCAAACAAAACCTATAACAGTCCTAATAGCGACAACTAGCAAGCATCAGCCCTAGATAGCGACAACTAGCATTCCTAATAGCGACAACTAGCATGTCATGCAATCCCACAAAGAAAATAGAAAACACCAAGCACCTAAATTTACTCTAAAAGAAGGTTAAGAGAGTGCAAACAGTGGGAAGGGATGGCCCTTCCAACGATGACGTGAATCAGCGTCCTCTCTTAATCCTGCAAAAGAAGAAGAATGCAATTAAGCTACTGAAAAGAAATCTAATTTAAACTAGACTACGCTAAAACTAACTATGCTAAGAATTCAGTAAACTATTGTGCCGTCCCCGGCAACGGCGCCAAAAACTTGATCGTTTAAATATAAACCCTTGTAAGTGCACAAGGCAATTGTACTACAGCGAGTATAAATAGGGTTGTCGAACATCAGGGACGGACTAATATTTTACCAAATTCAAGAGAAAGAAGTAGTGTTGATTCTAGACTAAGAAAGCAATGAAATTTAACTAAACTAATTGAGAATTAATCAATGTGCAGAAGACCAAGGCTTCGAATCCACCACAATAAACTAGTGCACAGTTTCTCTCTCTCTTTTGAATAAAGATTTCCAATTGGCTAGCATATTCCTCTCGGACATACACTTGTCAACTCAAAATATAGTGCTCTCCTCTTGGACGTAACACATAAAACGGTTAAAACATGGAGTTGTGATCTATCTCTCTCGAGTATAAACCAATGAAACTTTATTGCTGTATAGCATCTCAGTCTACTTACATTCCTCTTAGATACGCAAGTATTCTTCGGATTGTAACTCACAAGAATTCACTCTTGTCTCTCTCGAGTACAAAGAACAAACCTTTAATGAATTAACAGTGATTATACAATAAAATCCATACACCAACTAGAGTGAAAACATAAGATGATAGAAAAGAAACTACACAACCAGATTATTGGGCTTCATCTACACCTTGGAAAAGTGTTTAGCCTCGCATTGGAAGAGAATCCATCATCATGTTCTTCATCATCTTCTCTCCTTTGCTCTAGCCTCCAAGGTTGTCTCGATCGTAGTTACTGTTCACAATCTTCAAATGGCTATAACTTTCTGCCCTGAACTCCAAATTGCACGTAGTTGGTGGCATTGGAAAGTTGACTTCTTGAACGACCTTGCAAAATGTAGGGTTGGGGGTGTGATCTACACATGAAATATGCATTTTATTATCTCATAAACTTATGATTATGCACACGAAGTTATGATGATTTAACCATTGAAGTCTATTTTCACCTCATTTCTGTGTATTACTCTAATTTCCTACAAAAACCAAAAACTATATTAAAGTAGTATAAATTCTAATCAAACTCTAGTAATAAACAATAAAAATTAAACAAAACCTGTAACAGTCCTAATAGCGACAACTAGCAAGCATCAATCCTAGATAGCGACAACTAGTAATCCTAATAGCGACAACTAGCACATCATGCAATCCCACAAAGAAAATGGAAAACACCAAGCACCCAAAGTTACTTTAAAAGAAGGTTAAGAGAGTGAAACAGTGGAAATTGATGGCCCTTCCAACGATGACGAGAATCAACGTCCTCTCTTAATCCTGCAGAAGAAGAAAGAAATTATACTACTGAAAAGAAATCTAATTTAAACTAGACTACTCTAAAACTAACTATGCTAACAATTCAGTAAACTATTATGCCATCCCCGGCAACGGCGCTAAAAACTTGGTCGTTTAAATATAAAACCCTTGCAAGTGCACAAGGCAATTGTACTACGGCGAGTATTAAGAAGGGTTGTCGAACCTCGGGGACGGATTAATATTTTACCAAATTTAAAAGAAAGCAGTAGTGTTGATTCTAGACTAAGAAAGCAATGAACTTTTAACTAAACTAACTGAGAATTAATCAATGTGGAGAAGATCAAAGCAAAGAATCCACCATTAGACATGCAATTACTACTCTAAATTATTATTAAGCATAAATTGACATGATATGGTAATTCGTGTTCTTGATCGGACACACGAATTACTAATGAATTCACTAACGTTCTTGATCGGACACAAAAGTTCATCCACTATTGTGTAATCAATCCTATCCTTGATCGGGCATAGAATCAATCACAACTCTATTATAATACAATTAATCTTATCCTTGATCGGGCATGAAATCAATGACAATATCTAATTCCATTCATAATCAATCAAGTCTATGATCAAACACTCAAAAGAATACTCATGAAATCGCATTAAGCATGAATCATAATCAAATTTATAAAATTAAATAATCAATCAAGTCTATGATCAAACACTCAAAAGAATACTCATGAAATCGCATTAAGCATGAATCATAATCAAATTTATAAAATTAAACTATCAAGAGTAGTAATACACATCTAGGGCTTCATCAAGCCTTGAATAAAAGTTTAGTTACACATAGAAAGAAAGAAAAGAGAAGCCTATTTATGTAGATCCATCGTCATAAATCCTTCTTTTTTGCTCCAAAAGACTCATTCTCTTGCTTCTCTCTAGCCTCCAATGTAGCTCAAAGGTCTATTCTCTAGTTCCCAAAACATTCTCCCATAAGGCCTATTTATAAGTTTGAAGAGAAACCACGAAGTCCTCTTCTAAATCCGAGTCGAAATAGGTCTTATTTCGGTTTTCCGCACATGGCGATCGATTGCTCCGTATTGCAGATCGTTCGCTTACCGATAGATCACTTTTCCTTCGTTATTTTCCTCCGATCGATCGCTTTGGCGATTGACGCCGTATGATACCGATTGATCGTAGTTACTGTCATGCGCGGATCTAAAATTCCAGTAGATACAATCGATCGTTTCCTTCAATACACTGCTTTTGCGGCTCTGGCGATCGATCGCATTGATAGCCGATCCATCGTAGTTACTGTTCATAATATTCAAATGGCTATAACTTTCTGCTCGAACCTCCGAATTGTGCATAGTTGGTGGCGTTGGAAAGCTGACTTCTTGAGCTTTAACATGAAGCTTAAATCAGTCCAATCCGACATTTTTATACGAAGTTATGATGATTTAACCATTTGAGTTACTTTTCACCTAATTTCTGTGTATGACTCTTGTTTCCTATAAAAACAAAAAACTATATTAAAGTAGTAGAAATTCCAATCAAACACTAGCATAAACATAAGTTTAGGAGATAATAAAATGCATATTTCATGTGTAGATCAAACAAACTAAGGAACTAATGTATAAAAATAAACACCACTTTCGTAGGGAACACGAATGCATTGAGTGTATGCAACAAGCCGTTAAACCTCTAGGTGTCCCTAGTTGGACGAGTGTTGTCTCGTGAGGGTTTGTAGCCATGCTACCCACAAACATGCATTTATTAATCTAATCAACCTAAGTGTAAAAACAACAGAAAAATTAAAACATTACAAAACACACAACCTATTATCCCGATAAATATAAACTACAATGCTTAAGAGAATTAACCACACGTACTTGGTTCATAATCAATAGGAATATAGAAGCCCTCAAGTAAGTGGTTTTATTCCACACTTTCATCTTGGAAATTTCTACTCAATATGATATAGCATGATAATATAAATAGTAGAAAGTGTAGAACATTGTAGCAATACATTCTAAATTTCTGTTTTATATAGATCCAGTGTTACCCATTAACCAAAGAACATCAAAATCTACATAGTCATCGTAATCTTTAGGTTCATGATAGCACAAATCTGCGCACCTCCTTCAAGTCCAACATTCTAAATTTGAGAGGATAATACACCATAGACTTTTTTTTTCTGCTAGGACTGTGTAAGGCCTGACTTCAAGATGCTTAGGTTTAGCAATGACTCAGGCCAATGACTCCCAACCAATTTTGCATAGGGCATTAGGTTTTAAGAGACCGCTTTGGGCCCAAGCATCAGCCTAAGTTAATCCTATAAAGTCAAGGAGCCCCTTTCTTTCATTTTATTTTTATTTTTTCGCATTTTCATTTTCATTTTCAGCATATATTTTCAAGCACATTTATTTTGTCCAGGTTATATTATACTCTCAACCTATTTCCAGTTCCAAGACCTTGCCATAGCCAAGTAAATGGTTTATCATGATCTTTTAAGCTCAACAGACAACTACACACCATCCAATGACTATGACTGAAGACATCCCACTGTAAATTAGCATTCAACAAATCTCTAGATGACATTACTTTATGTACTAATGTGTGTGAGTGAGTTTTCTCAGTTCAAGTACCTGTTCCAAGAGGACTGTAACAGAAGGATATGCTCAGTTAAGTGTATCTATTCTCCAGTATACTTACTCACACTTCCAATGCAAATTAATCTCCTAAGAATTGTAACATGCATTATTATGGGATAAACTAACAAAACCTAACAAAAATACTAACAAGCAACTTAAAACTACTCAAACAAATTTAAAATTTTTATTTTATTTTATTTTCCTTTTCTGATTTTACAATGAAGCACATCCTCTCCCCCAAACCTAATATAAGCATTGTCCTCAATGCACAACAAAGACAAAATACAATGATCACAAAAGGTAAAAGAGAAAGAGGAAGGAAAACACCAGAGGAAGTGGACTAGAAATCCCGATCGTCGCCATCACCATCGCCTAGAGGAAAATGCCATGCATGAAGAAAATCGTCTATGGAGTCGAGGCGTTCCGTAATGGCATGCTGGGAATCCATAAGCTCCTGCAGTGACTTGTGAATCTCCTGCACATGGCCAGTGAGATCGGTGATCTATTGCTGCATCGTCGTCCAGGGTGCTTGAACAGGCTCACCCTCAGGTATCTCGGCGTGCTCCTCAAGATGGGGAGCCCGTGGCCACCCGCGTCATGTATGGCCCATCATACGGTTATACGCATCCACTCCAATAGGCCCCAGTCCATGAGATACTCTAGAATGCTCAGGAAAATGTACCCCATGGGTCAGAAATACCCGCTCTAAAATGTAGGGATACGGTAACCTCTCATCTTTTCGGCCCACCATCATTTGCTTCATCCAGCCAAAGACGAATGAAGGCAAGTCAAGATCACGGCGCCGAGTATCGTCGCCGAATACAAATAACAAATTAGCCATGGTTCGATCAACTTTCTCTTTCCGAGCTAACCATACATCATGTTGTAGAATTAAAAAGGCAAAGCGGAACTCAGATTGCATGCTGATGGTGGCCAGGTAGGTAGAGGTCCCAGGTCCTACTACAGATCCCATTAACCGCCCTATGATATTGCGGTAGGGAGGAAACTGATATCCATCAAAATCAGGGTGATGAATCGTACCTCTGTCACACCCCATGGCGTTAGCAATATCGGCGACCCGGACCCGGACAGGAATACCACATTCAACGCTCTAAATGATCACCTGCTCCGGATTATCATTGTCTTCAATGGTGCCATTTGCATAGAATTCCCGAACCGGGTCCTCGTGGACCATTGCAAATGCAGTCTGCCTCTTTGCAGCGATATGGGTGAAATAGTTCACCCAATCCGGCCGTTCCTCGATCCATCTCTGAGTCGGAAGATCGGGAATAGACGGGTTCAGGACCACCTACCTCACATATTGTATGGGTCATGGCTGTGCAGCAGGTTCAGGTGGAGGGGTGGAAGGAGTAGGACGTGATGAGGAAGCTTCACCCCTTTAGCATTTGTGAGCGACTGATTTCTGAGGCATTGTATCTAAAAACCAAAGATAATAGTGAAAATCAAATCAAGGTACAAAAATATGCAGCATGTAATTTCAAACTTAAACATCACAGCAAGCATGTGATAGCAGATCCATTTCACAATTTTTGAAAAAAAACTTTCAGAAAATAATAATGAATTTCTAAAAAAAAAATTTTTTTTAATGAAAACATAGTAAATCAAAAGGGATTACCATGCATAAAAATTGCAATCGTCACTCTGAAAGTATGCATGAGAAGGGTGTATATCCCAAAAATCAGATTTAGAATTTTTTTTTAATATATATAGCAAAACACTGTTCACCGCATGAACATAAATCCTAAAAAAAAAATTAAATGAAACACCTAAAATCGAAGAATTAGAAGCTAAAAGTCATGCATAAGCATCACAATAATCAATATAAGGGAATGCATGAGAGTACTTGCAACAATATCTACCGAAAACTAAGAAAAATCGAGTTTTTAAGTTTCGGCTTACCGAAAGAAAAAAGAGTGATTGCGATGAAAGGAGTGGGAAATCACAGAAACAGACACCGGATCTGGATTCTATGTGCAAAAATCCTTCAGGGGCCAAAGTTTCATCTCAAACAAGGGTCAGAAACGGCGGCAACGAGCGGAAATAGATTTCTCTCGCCGCAACCGTTCGAATTTTAAACGCGAGGAAGACGACCCGCGATCGATCGCGTTTTGATCTGATCGATCATTTTATAAACGAGAAATAGTGCCCGTCAGATTGCAGATGAATGGCATCGATGTACTGCAGGGCGATCGAGCGGAATAATAAGGCGTCGATCGTCTAGAGATCGATCATTTATATCCGATCGATCGTATCTACTGTTCTTTGATTTTTTTTAAGCATATCCTCTCCTTCAAACCTAATTTGTACATTGTCCCGAATGTACAACAAAGGAAAAATGGCAATGAAAATAAGACAATAAGGAGAAGAAAAGGAGAGAATACACCTGAATACGTGGGTTGCCTCTCACCAAGCGCTAAGTTTAACATCTTCAGCCAGACTGGGCCAGGATCATTCTGTTTGATCCGGAGCATCCACGTAGACAGCCACTGCATCCATGCCGGCAACAGTCTCCAAATAAGGTTTCAATCAGTGGCCATTTACTTTGAATGTACTCCCATTTTTTGGATTGTGAATCTCAACAGCGCCATGGGGGTAGACATTTTTCACAATAAAAGGTCCATACCAACGAGAACGAAGTTTCCCAGGAAAGAGATGTAGCCGAGAATGGTAAAGTAACACTTTCTGCTCAGGCTGAAAAGATTTCCTGGAAATCATCTTGTCATGTATAGCCTTGGTGCTCATTTTGTAGAGTTTCGCATTCTCATATGCCTCAAAGCGCATCTGCTCTAACTCACTCAATTGGAGTCTTCGCTGCTCACCGGCTTTATCCATATCGAAGTTGTACGCCTTAATAGCCCAATAAGCCCGGTGTTCCAACTCAACAGGTAAATGGCAAGCTTTGCCATATACCAATCTATAAGGAGACATGCCAATAGGGGTCTTGAAAGCTGTCTGGTAGGCCCATAATGCATCATTAAGTCTTAAGGACCAATCCTTTCTATCGGGGCGAACTGTCTTCTCCAGAATCTGCTTGATTTGGCGATTGGAGACCTCCACTTGGCCACTCGTCTGAGGATGATATGGTGTGGCAACCTTGTGGGTGACAGAGTATTTCTTGAGAAGAGCCTCAAAAGACTAGTTACAAAAATGAGAACCTCCGTCACTAATGATAGCACGAGGACTTCCAAACCTGCTGAAAATGTTAGATTTCAGAAATTCCAGCACAACTTTATGATCATTGGTCCGAGTGGCGACAGCTTCAATCCACTCAGACACGTAATCCACAGCAACAAGAATATATGCATGACCAAAAGAGGGCGGAAAAGGTCCCATAAAATCGATACCCCATACATCAAACATTTCAACAATCAATATGGGTTGTAGGGGCATCATATCCCTTTTTGAGAGGGCTCCTAATTTTTGACACCTATCACAAGATTGACAATAAACATGGGCATCTTTGAATAAAGTTGGCCAATAAAAACCGCTTTGAAGTACTTTGGCCGCAGTTTTCTTACCACCGAAGTGTCCACCACAGGTCTGAGAGTGACAAAAAGATAAGATGCTATGGAACTCACTCTCTGGGACACATCGTCTTATGACTTGATCAGCACATATCTTAAACAGGTCAGGGTCATCCCAATAGTAATGTTTGACTCGAGAGAAAAATAAGTCTTTGCAATGTTTAGACCAAAAGGTTGGGATTTGACCTACAGCAAGATAATTCACAATATGTGCAAACCAAGGTGGAGATGTAGTGGAGACAACAAAGAGCTACTCATCAGGGAATGATACTCTTATAGGGTCATGGCTATGCAGATCAGGAATAGGAATTTTGTAAAGATGATCAGCCATGACATTCTCAGAAGCCTTTTTATCTTTAATTTCAAAGTCAAATTCCTGCAGGAGTAAGATCCACAGCATCAGCCTCGGCTTGGCATCCTTCTTAGAAAGAAGGTACCGCAAGGCTGCATGATCAAAGAAAATAATGATCTTACTCCTCAAGAGATATCACCGGAACTTATCTAATGCAAACACAACAGCAATCAACTCTTTTTCTGTGGTAGTATAATTCAATTGAGCATCAGTGAGCATCTTGCTAGCATAGTATATAACATGAGGAATTTTGTTGATGCGTTGGCCTAACACTGCCCCTACAGCAAAATTAGATGCGTCGCACATTATTTCGAAGGGCAGTGTATAGTCATGGGGCTAAATGATGGGGGAGCTAGAGAGGAGGGTTTTTAATGTGGTAAAAGCTTCTTTACATGACTCATCAAATTCAAATTTCACATCCTGACCGAGAAGGTGATATAATGGACGTGATATCTTGCTAAAATCTTTGATAAATCGGCGATAGAACCCTGCATGGCCAAGGAAAGACCATATTTGCTTAACTGATGTAGGTGGTGGTAAATTAGCAAACAGGTCAACCTTGGCCTTGTCAACTTCTATACCCTTTTTTGAGATAACATGTCCAAGCACAATCCCTTGTTGAACCATGAAATGAGTCTTTTCCCAACTTAACACTAAGTTTGTTTCCTCACAGCGTTTCAAAACCAAAGTAAGTTTGTGTAAGCAGTCATCAAAACAAGCGCCAAAGACAGAAAAATCATCCATAAAAACTTCCAAAAATTTGTCAATCATGTCAGAAAAAATGGACATCATGCATCGCTGAAATGTCGCAGGGGCATTGCAAAGACCAAACTGCATCCTTCAATACGCGAATATACCGAAGGGACATGTGAAAGTCGTCTTTTCCTGATCCTCTGGAAAAACTGGCACTTGATTGTATCCTGAGTACCCATCTAAAAAGCAATAAAACTCTTGGCCCGCTAGTTTCTCTAGGATTTGGTCAATGAATGGGAGAGGGAAATGGTCGTTATGGGTGTTAGATTTCAACTTCCTATAGTCAATGCACACCCGCCATCCCGTGGTCTCTCTCACAGGCACTAGCTCACCATCAGAGTTTGTTTTCACAGTTAAGCCAGACTTCTTGGATACAACCTGGATGGGACTCACCCACTCACTGTCGGAGATAGGATATATGATTCTAGCGTCTAAGAGTTTCACTATCTCTTTCATCACCACCTCTCTCATGTGAGGGTTCAACCGTCGTTGCCCCTCCCTAGAAGGTTTGGCCTGGTCCTCCAGGTTTATGCGATGCATGCACACAGAGGGGTCTATACCCCGGAGGTCAGCTACTGACCATCCTATAGCTCGCCGGTGTGTAGTCAGGATCTCTAACAACTGGGCTTCCTAGTCACTAGATAGACTGGAGGAGATAATCACAGGAAGGGTATCGTTGGGACCTAGGAAAGCGTACTTCAGGGAGCTAGGAAGGGGTTTCAGCTCAAGTGTAGTGGGTGACTCTATGGAAGGTTTTAGTGGTAGAGCGGTGGACACAGGAAGAGGCTCAGGATGGGGTCTCCATGGGATATGTCCAGGGTGTAGGGCAGCCACTAAATGATGATGGACCTCCTCAAGGTCAGGTGTGCCCTCATATTTATCGATCCAGTCATAGAAAAGGGTGTGCTCGAGGGCATCTTTAAGCACAGCAAATAGAAGGTATTCCTGGACTAGGTCATCTAGGTCGTCAACCATAAGGCACTCAGCTTCACTCAAGGGTTGTTGGGAAGCACTAACGATGTTTAATTTAACTTTCATGTTCCTGAAGGAGACATTCATGAGCCCTGACCTACAGTTAATGGTGGCATCGGCTGTGGCTAGAAAAGGGCGGCCAAGGATAACAGAAATTTGGGATTTGGAGTTGGCAACAAGTTCCATGTCTAAAACTACAAAGTCAACAAGGAAGTAGAACCGGTCAACTCCTACAAGAACGTCTTCTATAACACCTCTAGGTCGGCGGATGGATCTGTCTGCTAACTGAAGGGTGACTGAGGTGGGCTATAACTCTCCTAAACCAAGTTGTTCATACATTGAGTAAGGGAGGAGGTCGACACTGGCCCCTAAATCTAAGAGAGTTTGGCTAATCGTATGGTCACCTATGACAATGGATATAACAAGGACACCTGGGTCCTTAAATTTAGGTGGCATATCACTGGTCAGTAAAGAGCTCACTTGGTTAGTCAAAAAGACCTTTTGGGTGACATGGGATTTGGTTCTCCTCTTTTGGGTACACAAGTCTTTCAGGAACTTAGCATACACAGGCACTTGTTTGATGGCATCTAAGAGGGAAAGGTTGATCTTAACCTGCTTGAACACCTCTAACATTTTCTCCATTCGTTGGTGGGACTTACTAAACGGGGAGGGTTGGTTGAGGCATTGAGGAAAAGGAGTTCGAGGGATATAGGATTTTTCATTGGTGCGTTCAACTGGGACGTCCTTCTGTGGTAGGAGTGGGTTCTGTAGCTTTATCCGCGGAACTTGTTTCACTCACAATACCCATGGCCTGATTATCAACTTGCTTACCACTCTTTAAGGTAGTGGTGGCCTATACCTGCTCATTTGGACAACGGGAACCTTCGACGGCAAAATGTCCTCTAGGGTTCTACTGTGGTTGGCTTGGCAAGGTACCTGCTTCCCTACGGTTCATGGATTGGGCCAGCTGTCCCAATTGGGTTTCTATTTTGGCAATGGACTGTGTATGAGAATGGACAAGCTGGGCCTGGGATTTTTGGTTTGTTTTCATCTCCATTAGGGTGGCTAATATTTGGCTCATCTAGTCTTCTAAAGATGGTTTCTTGTTGGATTTGCCAAATTGAGGAGGGAGGATGGTTGATAAGGTTGAGATTAGCTTTGGAATTCCTGTCTTGGGGTCTGATTAAAATTGGGCCCCTGGTTAGGTTGTCTCCAGGCGAAATGTAGATGATTTTGTCACCCCATGTTGTAGGTATTTGAATAGGGGTTATTGGCTCTAGGGTATCCTTGTGCAAAGTTGGCGTGCTCCTGTACAAGATCTGGATATTGGGAGGCAGAGGGGTAGTCAACTATTGTATGCATAGGGCTGGCACAAATGGTGCAGGCATCATGAGAGGTTGGGGTATAAGGTGGAGTCTGAGAGAAAAACCTGTCAAACCTCTCTGTCAGGGATGCCACTTGGTGTTCTAGGTTCGTGGTAGCTTTAACATCGTACATGCCTCCCCTTGAGGCATTCCTACCAGGCATATGGCCTTCAGATCTATAGAGGGTAGCACTGTGTAAAGAGTTTTCACTCAGGTCTTCTACTAGATCACAAGCATCATCCGGAGTTTTCTTCATGAATGTGCCTCCACAAGAGGCATCAATTAGGGTCTTGTGCTTATCGCACACACCCTCATGAAGTCACTGCACTAATTGCCACTTGGGCACATCATGGTGGGGACAGGACCGGAGTAGGGCTTTCATTCTTTCCCAACTTTCATGGAATTGTTCATTGGGTAGTTGGGTAAAGGTGATAATTTCATTGCGGATCTTATTGGTCCGCCCGATAGGGAAATATTTCTTTAGGAATTCGGCCTGAAGTTCTTCCCTAGTGGAAATGGAGTTGTGTGCAAGGGAATATAGCCATTCCTTAGCCCTGTCTTTCAAAGTGAATGGGAACAACCTAAGGAGCACCTGGTCATCAGACAGCGTGAGTTTGAAAGTTGTGTTAACTTCCAGGAAATTTTGGAGATGCTTATAAGGGTTCTCATTGAGTTGGCCATGGTATGTGGGCAGCATCTGGATGATGTTTGGCTTAATTTCAAAATTAGCCACGGTTTTAGGCAGTAGGATACAGGAGGGGGAGGTGTAGACAGTGGGACGGAATAGTCTTGCAGGGTACGGGCATGGGGCATTAGTGGATTCAGATTTAGGTCATTCCCACCCCCAAGGTTCATGTTGTCCGCCATTGGATGAATTTCAGGGATTGGTTTGCTAGGAGTTCTACAGATTCTATATAGGCGCTCAGGATCAGGATCAAAAGCAAGGTCGGGGTTTAGGAAGCGATGACCATGCATGCACAATAAAAATCAAACAAAACCTGTAACAGTCCTAATAGCGACAACTAGCAAGCATCAATCCTAGATAGCGACAACTAGTAATCCTAATAGCGACAACTAGCACGTCATGCAATCCCACAAAGAAAATGGAAAACACCAAGTACCCAAAGTTACTCTAAAAGAAGGTTAAGAGAGTGTAAACAGTGGGAAGGGATGGCCCTTCCAACGATGACGAGAATCAGTGTCCTCTCTTAATCCTGCAGAAGAAGAAGAAAGAAATTAAGCTACTGAAAAGAAATCTAATTTAAACTAGACTACTATAAAACTAACTATGCTAAGAATTCAGTAAACTATTATGCCGTCCCCAGCAACGGCGCCAAAAACTTGATCATTTAAATATAAAACCCTAGCAAGTGTACAAGGCAATTGTACTACGGCGAGTATTAAGAAGGGTTGTCGAACCTCAGGGAATGATTAATATTTTACTAAATTCAAAAGAAAGCAGTAGTGTTGATTCTAGACTAAGAAAGCAATTAACTTTTAACTAAACTAAGTGAGAATTAATCAATGTGGAGAAGATCAAGGCAAAGAATCCACCACTAGACATGTAATTACTACTCTCAATTATTATTAAGCATACATTGACATGATATGGTAATTCGTGTTCTTGATCGGACACACGAATTACTAATGAATTCACTAACGTTCTTGATCGGACACGAAAGTTCATCCACTATTGTGTAATCAATCCTATGCTTGATCGGGCATAGAATCATCACAACTCTATTATAATCCAATTAATCTTATCCTTGATCGGGCATAAAATCAATCACAATATCTAATTCTATTCATAATCAATCAAGTCTATGATCAAGCACTCAAAAGAATACTCATGAAATCGCATTAAGCATGAATCATAATCAACTTTATAAAATTAAACTATCATGAGTAGCAATACACATCTAGGGCTTCATCAAGCCTTGAATATGGTTTTGATTTTGATTTTTATGGTTTTGATTTTTTTTTCTGATTTTTTTAGTCAAGCAATATTCTCTCCCCCAAACCTATTATGAACATTGTCCTCAATGTGAACAATATAAAACTACAATGATAACATAACAAGGAAAGATTAAAAAGGAAAGAATACACCTGAATGTGTGGGTTGCCTCCCACCAAGTGCTAAATTTAACGTCTTTAGCCAGACTAAGCCACGATCATTATGTAATTATCGGATTAATTAAATACATCAGCCCATCATCCAGGTCACCAACAGCCTCTAGATAGGGTTTTAGAAGGTGGCCATTAACTTTGAATGTACTCCCATCTTTTAGATTTTGGATCTGAACAGCACCATGTGGAAATACTTCTTTGACAATAAAAGGCCCAGACCACCGAGATCGGAGCTTTCCAGGATATATGTGGAGCCTAGAATTGTAGAATAACACTTTCTGATCAAGCTGAAAGGACTTTCTGAATATCATCTTGTTATTTACGGCTTTGGTCCTCATCTTGTAGAGTTTGGCATTCTCATATGCATCAAAGCGCATCTCCTCTAACTCACTCAGTTGGAGTTTTCGTTGCTCACCGGCTTTATCCAGATCAAAGTTGTAAGCCTTAATAGCCCAATAAGCCCAGTGTTCCAACTCAATAGGTAAATGGCAAGCTTGGCCATATACCAATCTGTAGGGAGACATGCCAATAGGTGACTTGAATGCTGTCCGGTAGGCCCATAATGCATCATTGAGTCTCAAGGACCAATCCTTTCTATCGGGGCGAACCGTCTTCTCCAGAATCTGCTTGATTTGGCGATTGGAGACGTCCACTTGGCCACTCGTCAAAGGATGATATGGTGTGGTAACCTTGTGGGTGACAGAATATTTCTTGAGAAGAGCATCAAAAGACCTGTTATAAAAATGAGAACCTCTGTCACTAATGATAATACGAGGAGTTCCAAACCTGCTGAAAATGTTAGATTTAAGAAATTCCAGCACAACTTTATGATCATTGGTCCTAGTGGCAACAACTTCAATCCTCTTAGACACATAGTCAACAACAACAAGAATAGATGTATGACCAAAAGATGGTGGAAAATGTCCCATAAAATCAATCCCCTATACGTCAAACATTTCAACAATCAATATGGGTTATGGGGGCATCATATTCCTTTTAGACAAAGCTCCTAGTTTTTGACACCTATCGCAAGATTGACAAAAAGCATGGCCGTCTTTAAATAGAGTTGGCCAATAAAAACCACTTTGAAGAACTTTGGCCACAATTTTCTTTCCACCGAAGTGTCCACCACATGCCTAAGAGTGACAAAAAGATAAGATGCTATGAAACTCATTCTCTGGAACACATTATCTTATGACTTGATCAGCACATATCTTAAACAGGACAGGGTCATCCCAATAGTAATGTTTGACTCGAGAGAAAAATAAATATTTATCATTTTTAGACCAAAAGGTTGGGATTTGACCCACAGTAAGATAATTCACAATATGTGCAAACCAAGGTAGGGATGTAGTGGAGACAGTAAAGTGCTGCTCGTCAGGGAAGGAATCCCTCAAAGGTTCATGGCTTTGCAGATTAGGAGTAGGAATTCTGGATAGATGATCAGCCACGACATTCTCATAACCCTTCTTATCTTTGATTTCAAAGTCAAATTCTTGCAGGAGTAAGATCCAATGGATCAGCCGTGGCTTGGCATCCTTCTTGGAAAGAAGGTACCTCAAAGCTGTATGATCAGAGAAAATGATAATCTTACTACCTAGGAGATATGACCTGAACTTTTCTAATGCAAATAAAACAGCAATCAACTACTTTTCTGTGGTAGTATAATTCAATTGAGCATCAGTGAGTGTCTTGCTAGCATAGTATATAACATGAGGAATTTTGCTGAGGCGTTGGCCTAACACTGCCCCTACAGCAAAATTGGATGCATCGCATATTATTTCGAAGGGCAGTGTATAGTCAGGGGGCTTAATGATGAGGGAGCTAGAGAGGAGGGTTTTTAATGTGGTAAAAGCTTCTTTGCACAACTCATCAAATTCAAATGGCACGTCATGACCTAAAAGGTGACATAGTGGACGTGATATTTTGCTAAAATCTTTGATGAATCGGAGATAAAACCCTCCATGGCCAAGGAACGACCGTATTTGCTTAACTGATGTAGGTGGTGGTAAATTAACAATCAGGTCAACCTTGGCCTTGTCGACCTCTATACCCCTTTTTGAGATAACATGTCCAAGCACAATCCCTTGTTGAACCATGAAATGAGTCTTTTCCCAACTTAACACTAAGTTTGTTTCCTCACAGCGTTTCAAAACCAAAGTAAGTTTGTGTAAGCAGTCATCAAAACAAGCGCCAAAGACAGAAAAATCATCCATAAAAACTTCCAAAAATTTGTCAATCATGTCAGAAAAAATGGACATCATGCATCGCTGAAATGTCGCAAGGGCATTGCAAAGACTAAAAGGCATCCTACAGTATGCAAATGTACCGAAGGGGCATGTAAATGTTGTCTTCTCCTGATCCCCTGGAAAGACCAACACCTGATTATATCCTGAGTACCTATCTAAAAAGCAATAAAACTCTTAGCCCGATAGCTTCTCCAAGATTTGGTCAATGAATGGGAGAGGGAAATGGTCTTTACGGGTATTAGAATTCAGCTTCCTATAGTCAATGCACACCCGCCATCCTGTGGTCTATCTCACAGGCAATAGCTCACCATCAGAGTTTGGTTTCACAGTTAAGCCCGACTTTTTTGGTACAACCTGGATGGGACTCACCCACTCACTGTCGGAGATAGGATATATGATTCCAGCGTCTAAGAGTTTCACTACCTCTTTTATCACCACCTCTCTCATGTGAGGATTCAACCGTCTCTGCCCCTCACTAAAAGGTTTGGCCTGGTCCTCAAGGTTTATTCTATGCATGCACACAGAGGGGTCTATACCCCGGAGGTCAGCCACTGTCCATCCTATAGCTTGCCGGTGTGTGGTAAGGATCTCCAACAACTAGGCTTCCTGGTTACTAGATAGGCTCGAGGAGATAATTACAAGAAGGGTGTCGTCGGGTCCTAGAAAAGCAAATTTCAGTGAGCTAGGAAGAAGTTTCAACTCAAGTGTGGGGGGCAACTCTATGGAAGGTTTTAGTGGTGGAGCAGTGGACACAGGAAGAGGGTCAGGATGGGGTCTTCAGGATTCTTAGGTCACCTGTTAGCTCTTTGTGTTTGGTCTCCATTTTGGCTTCCATCGCGGTTACCACTGTGAGGAGAGTAGATTGGGTGGCTAGCATTTGACTCATTTGTTCTTCTAAGGTTGGTTTCTTGTTGGTTTGGCTAAATGGGGGAACAGTAGCTGGCTGGTAAGGTTAAGCATGGTTTTGGAATTCTTGTCTTGGGGCCTGATTGAAGGAGGGCCCCTGGTTGGGTGTTTTCCAGGCGAAATTTGGATGATTTCACCACCCCATGTTATAGTATTTGAATAGCGGTTATTGGCTCCAGGGTAGGTCTGTGCAAGGTTGACATGCTCTTGTACAAGGTCAGGATACTGGGAGGCAGATGGGCAGTCAACTATGGTATGCATAGGGTTGGCACAGATGGCACAGGCATCTTGAGAGGTTGGGGTATAAGGTGGAGTCTGAGAGAAAAACCTGTCAAACCTCTACGTAAGGGATACCACTTGGTGTTCTAGGTTGGTTGTGGCTTTGACATCGTACATGTCTCCCCTTAAGGAACTTCTGCCAGGCATATAGCCTTCAGATCTATAGAGGGTGGCACCGTATAAAGAGTTTTCGCTCAGGTCCTCTACTAGATCCCAAGCATCATCCGGGGTCTTTTTCATGAGTGTGCCTCCATAAGAGGCATCTATTAGGGTCCTGTGCTGATCGCACACACCCTCATGAAATCTCTGTACTAATTGCCACTTGGGTACATCATGGGGGGACAGAACCAGAGTAGGGTTGTCATCCTCTCCCAGCTTTCATGGAATTGTTCATTATGTAATTGGGTAAATCTGATGATTTCATGGCGGATCTTATTGGTCTGCCCCACAGGAAAGTATTTCTTGATGAATTCGGCCTGAACTTCCTCCCAAGTGGAAATAGAGTTATGCTCAATGGAGTATAGCCATTCCTTGGCCCTATCTTTTAAGGTGAAGGGGAACAACCTAAGGCGCACCTGGTCATCAGACAGTGTAAGTTTAAAGGTTGTGTTAACCTCTAGGAAATTTTGGAGATGCCTATAGGGGTTCTCATTTAGTTGGCCATGGTAAGTGGGCAGCATCTGGATGATGTTGGGCTTAATTTCAAAATTAGCTACGGTTGCAAGAAGTAGGATACAGGAGGGGGAGGTGTAGGCAGTGGGACGGTAGTAGTCTTGCAAGGTACGGGCATGGGCATTAGTGGATTCTGGTTTAGGCCATTCCCACCCCCAAGGTTTATGTTGTCTGCCATTGGATGGGTTTCAGGGATTGAGTGGCTATGAGTTCTACAAATTCTATAGAGTCGCTCAAGATCAGGGTCAAAGGCCAAGTCGGGGTTTAGGGAACAGCGACTATGCATGCACAATAAAAATCAAACAAAACTTGTGCAAACCTAATAACGACAACTAGCAAGCATCAATCCTAGATAGCGACAACTAGCAACCTAATAGCGACAACTAGCACGTCATGCAGTCACACAAAGAAAATGGAAAACACCAAGCACCAAAATTATTCTAAAAGAAAGTTAAGAGAGTGCAAATAGTGGGAAGGGATGGCCCTTCCAACGATGATGAAAATCAGCGTCCTCTCTTAATACTACAAAAAGAAAAAATGCAATTAAGCTACTGAAAAGAAATCTAAATTAAACTAAACTACTCTAAAACTAACTATGCTAAGAATTTAGTAAACTATTGTGTCGTCCCCGGCAACGGCGCCAAAAACATAATCGTTTAAATATAAAACCCTTGCAAGAAGTGCACAAGGCAATTATACTATGGCGAGTATTAAAAAGGGTTGTCGAACCTCAGAGATGGTGAATACTTTACCAAATTCAAGAGAAAATTTGCAGTTTTTAGTTACTCTAATGAAAGCAATGAACTTTAACTAAACTAAGTGAGAATTAATCAATGTGGAGAAGACTGGTCTATACATGAAATATGCATTTTATTATCTCTTAAACTTATAATTATGCTAGTGTTTGATTAGAATAACTACTACTTTAATATAGTTTTTGGTTTTTGTAAGAAACAAGAGTAATACACAGAAATGAGGAGAAAAATAACTCAAATGTTTAAATCATCATAACTTCGTGTATAAATATCGGATTGGACTGATTCAAGCGTCATGTTAAAGCTCAATAAGTCAGCTTTCCAACACCACCAACCACGCATAATTCAGAGTTTGGAGCGGAAAGTTATAGCTATTTGAAATTCATGAACAGTAACCACGATCGATCGGCTATCAATGCGATCGATCGCCAGAGCCGTAAAAGCAGTGTATTAAAGGAAACGATCGATCGGACCTCAAAATGATCGATCGTATCTACTGCAATTTTTCAATCGTGTAAGACAGTAACTATGATCGATCATTATCATATGGCGTCGATCGGCAAAGCGATCGATCGGAGTAAAATAACGAAGGAATTACGATCGATCGGACAGCGAATGATCGGCAATAAGAAGCGATCGATCATCGTATGCGGAAAACCGAAATAAGACCTATTTCGACTTGGATTTGGAAGGGGACTTCATGGTTTCTCTTCAAACTTATAAATAGGCCTTATGGGAGGACGTTTTGGGAAATCTTGGAGAAACCAGAAAATATACTTTTGAGCTTTCTTGGAGGCTAGAAAGGAGCAAGAGAAGGAGTCTTTTGGAGCAAAGAAGAAGAAGGATTCATGACGATGGATCTACATAAACAGGCTTTTCTTTTCTCTCTTTCTATGTATAACTAAACTTTTATTCAAGGCTTGATGAAGCCCTAGATGTGTGTGGCTACTCTTGATAGTTTAATTCTATAAAGTTGATTATGATTCATGCTTAATGCGATTTCATGAGTTTCTTTTGAGTGCTTGATCATAGACTTGATTGATTATGAATGAAATTAGATATCATGTTTGATTTTATGCCCGATCAAGGATAAGATTAATTGCATTCAGCCCACCTCAGTCACTCTTCAATTAGCAGACCGATCCATTCACAGACCTAGAGGTGTTATAGAAGACGTTTTTGTTGGAGTTGACCGGTTCTACTTTCTTGTTGATTTTGTCGTCTTAGACATGGAACCAGTTGCCAACTCCAAATCCCAAATTCCTATTATCCTTGGCCGCCCTTTCCTAGCCATAGCCGATGCCACCATTAACTGTAGGTCAGGGCTCATGAACGTCTCATTTGGGAACATGAAAGTTAAATTAAACATTTTTAGTCCTTCCCAACAACCCTCGAGTGAAGTTGAGTGCCTTATGGTTGACGACCTAGTCTAGGAGTACCTTCCCTTTGTTGTGCTTAAGGATGTCCTCGAGCACACCCTTTTCTATGACTGGATCGATCAATATGAGGGCACACCTGACCTTGAGGAGGTCCATCACCATTTAGTGGCTGCCCTATACCTTGGACATATCCCATGGAGACCCCACCCTGACCCTCTCCCTGTGTCTACCGCCCCACCACTAAAACCTTCCATAGAATCCCCACCCACACTTGAACTAAAAACTCTTCCTAGCTCCCTCAAATACGTCTTCCTAGGACCCAACAACACCCTTCCTGTGATTATCTCATCTAGCCTATCTACTGACTAGGAAACCCAGTTGTTGGAGATCCTTACCACACACCGGCGAGCTATAGGGTGGACAGTGGCTGACCTCCGGGGTATAGACCCCTCTGCATGTATGCTCCCCTGTTAGATGCCATCAAACAAGTACCTGCCTATGCCAAGTTCCTGAAAGACCTGTGTACCCAAAAGAGGAAAACCAAATCCTATGTCACCCAAAAGGTCTTCTTGACCAACCAAGTAAGCTCTTTACTTAAAAGTGATATGCCACCTAAATTTAAGGACCCAGGTGTCCCGGTTATCTATATTGTCATAGGTGACCATACCCTTAGTCGAGCTCTCTTAGATTTAGGGGCCAGTGTTAACCTCCTCCCTTACTCAGTGTATGAACAACTTGGCCTCGGAGAGTTACCTTCCAACGATGACGAAAATCAGCATCCTCTCTTAATCCTGCAAAAGAAGAAAAACGAAATTAAGCTACTGAAAAGAAATCTAAATTAAACTAAACTACTCTAAAACTAACTATGCTAAGAATTTAGTAAACTAATGTGCCATCCCCGGCAACGGCGCTAAAAACTTAATCGTTTAAATATAAAACCCTTGCAAGTGCACAAGGCAATTGTACTGTATTAAAGGGTTGTCGAACCTCAGGGACGGATTAATCTTTTACCAAATTCAAGAGAAGAAAGTTGCAGTTTTTTTTAATCTAAATAAAGCTATGAACTTTAACTACTAAGCTAAGTTTTAATCAATGCAGAGAATTATCAAGGATATGAATCCACTACTAGACTTGCAATTACTACTCTCAATTATTATTAAGCATACATTGACATGATATGGTAATTCGTGTTCTTGATCGGACACACGAATTACTAATGAATTCACTAACATTCTTGATCGGACACGAAAGTTCATCCACTATTGTGATGAAAGAGATAGTGAAACTCCTAGACGCAGGTATCATATTCCCTATCTCTGACAGCGAGTGGGTGAGTCCTATCCAAGTTGTCCTTAAGAAATCGGGCATCACGGTGAAACCAAACTCATAGGGTGAACTTGTGTCAATAAGAGAGACCACGGGCTGGCGGGTGTGCATTGACTATAGGAAGCTGAACTCTAACACCTGTAAGGACCATTTCCCTCTCCCATTCATTGACCAAATACTAGAGAAATTAACGGGCCAAGAGTTTTATTGCTTTTTAGATGGGTACTCCGGCTATAATTAAGTGCCAATTTTTCCTGGGGATCAGGAAAAGATGACTTTCACATGTCCCTTCGGTACATTCGCGTATCGAAGAATGCCTTTTGTTCTTTATAATGCCCCTGCTACATTTCAATGATGCATGATGTCCATCTTTTCCGACACGATTCATAAATTTTTGGAAGTTTTCATGGATGATTTTTCGGTGTTTGGCGCTTGTTTTGATGAATGCTTGCACAACCTTGCTTTGGTTTTAAAACGCTGTGAGGAAACAAATTTAGTGTTAAGTTGGGAAAAGAGCCAATTTATGGTTCAACAGGGGATTGTGCTTGGGCATGTTATATCAAAAAGGGGTATAGAGGTTGATAAGGCCAAGGTTGACCTGATTGCTAATTTACCACCACCTACATCAGTTAAGCAAATACGGTCTTTCCTTGGCCATGCAGGGTTTTATCGTCGATTCATCAAAGATTTTAGCAAGATATCACGTCCACTATGTCATCTTCGAGGTCAAGACGTGCCATTTGACTTTGATGAGTCGTGCAAAGATGCTTTTACAAAGCTCAAAATCCTCCTCTCTAGCTCCCCTATCATTAAGCCCCCTGACTATACACTGCCCTTCGAGATAATGTGTGATGCATCGAATTTTGCAATAGGGGCAGTGTTAGGCCAACGCATAAACAAAATTCCTCATGTTATCTATTATGCGAGCAAGACACTCAATGATACACAATTGAATTATACCACCACTGAAAAAGAGTTGCTTGCTGTTGTGTTTGCATTGGATAAGTTCAGGTCCTATCTCCTGGGTAGTAAGATCATCAGCTTCTCTAATCATGCAGCCTTGAGGTACCTTCTTTCCAAGAAGGATGCCAAGCCGAGGCTGATTCGGTGGATCTTACTCCTGCCGGAATTTGACTTTCAAATTAAAGATAAAAAGGGTTCTGAGAATGTCGTGGCTGATCATCTATCAAGAATTCCTATTCCTGATCTGCATAGCCATGACCCTCTAAGAGATTCATTCCCTGATGAGCAGCTCTTTGCTGTCTCCACTACATCCCCACCTTGGTTTGCATATATTGTGAATTATCTTGCTGTGGGTCAAATCCCAACCTTTTGGTCTAAACATGATAAAGACTTATTTTTCTCTCGAGTCAAACATTACTATTGGGATGACCCTGGCCTGTTTAAGATCTGTGCTGACCAAGTCATAAGACGATGTGTCCCTGAGAGTGAGTTTCATAGCATCCTATATTTTTGTCACTCTCATGCATGTGGCGGTGGAAAGAAAACTGCAGCCAAAGTACTTCAAAGTGGTTTTTATTGGCCCACTCTATTTAAAGACGCCCATGCTTATTGTCAATCTAGTGGTCGGTGTCAAAAATTGGGAGCCTTGTCTAAAAGGAATATGATGCCCCTACAACCTATTTTGATTGTTGAAATGTTTGATGTATGGGGTATCGATTTCATAGGACCTTTTCCACCATCTTTTGGTCATACTTATATTCTTGTTGCTGTGGATTATGTGTCTAAGTGGATTGAAGCTGTTGCCACTAGGACCAATGATCATAAAATTGTGCTGGAATTTCTGAAATCTAACATTTTTAGCAGGTTTGGAACTCCTCGTGCTATCATTAGTGACGGAGGTTCTCATTTTTGTAACAGGTCTTTTGAGGCTCTTCTAAAGAAATACTCTATCACCCACAAGGTTGCCACACCATATCATCCTCAGATGAGTGGCCAAGTGGAGGTCTCCAATCGCCAAATCAAGCAGATTCTGGAGAAGACGGTTCGCCCCGATATGAAGGATTGGTCCTTGAGACTGAATGATGCATTATGGGCCTACCGGACAGCTTTCAAGACCCCGATTGGTATGTCTCCTTATAGATTGGTATATGGCAAAGCTTGCCATTTACCTGTTGAGTTGGAACACTGGGCTTATTGGGCTATTAAGGCGTACAACTTTGATATGGATAAAGCCAGTGAGTAGCGAAGACTCCAATTGAGTGAGTTAGAGGAGATGCGATTTGAGGCATATGAGAATGCGAAACTCTACAAAATGAGGACCAAGGCTGTACATGACAAGAAGATTTCCAGGAAATCTTTTCAGCATGAGCAGAAAGTGTTACTTTACCATTCTCGGCTACATCTATTTCCTAGGAAACTTCGTTCTCGGTGGTATGGACATTTTATTGTGAAAAATGTCTACCCTCCTGGCGCTGTGGAGATTCACAATCCAAAAAATGGGAGGACATTCAAAGTAAATGGCCACCGATTGAAACCTTATCTGGAGAGCCGACATGGATGTAATGGCTGTCTACATGGATGATCCAGACCAAACAGAATGATCCTCGCCGAGTATGGCTGAAGACGTTAAACTTAGCGCTTGGTGGGAGGCAGCCCACGTATTCAGGTGTATTCTCTCCTTTATCTGATTTTCTTTGTTATATGCTCATTGTCATGCTATATTTTGTTCACATTGAGGACAATGTACAAATTAGGTTTGGGGGAGAGGATATGCTTAAAAAAAATTGAAGAATAGTAGATACGATCGATCGGATATAAACGATCGATCGCTATCCGATCGACGCCTATTTTGGCGATCGATCACCCTGCGGTACATCGACATCGTCCATCTTTAATCTAACGGGCACTGTTTTTCGATTTATAAAACGATCGATCGGCTAAAAAAGCTATCGATCGCGAGTCGTCTTCCTCGTGCTTAAAATCCAAGCGGCCGCGGCGAGAGAAATTTATTTCCGTTCGCCGTCGCTGTTTTCGACCCTTGTTAGAACTGAAACTTTGGCCCCCGAAGGATTTTTGCACGTAGAATCCAGATCCAGTGTCTGTTTCCGTGATTTCCCACTCCTTTCATCGCAATCACTCCTTTTTCTTCCGGTAAGCCAAAACTTAAAAACTCGATTTTTCTTATTTTTTGATAGATATTGTTGCGATTACTTTCATGCATGCCCTTATATTGATTATTGCGATGCTTATGCGTGACTTTCAGCTTCTGATTCTTCGATTTTAGATGTTTTATTTAATTTTTAGGATTTGTGTTCTTGCGGTGAACAGTGTTTTGCTATATTTAAAAAAAAAATTCGAAATTTGATTTCGGGGATATATATCTCTCATGCATACTTCTATATTGCTAATTGTAATTTTTGTTATGCATGATGATTCCTTTCGATTTCCTAAGTTTTCATAAAATGTTTTATTTTTTTTTATTTTTTTAGAAAATTCATTATTATTTTTTGAAAAAAAACCAAAAATTGTGAAGTGAATCTGCTGTTACATGCTTGTTGTGATGTTTAAGTATTGCAATTACATGCTGCATATTCTTGTACCTTGATTGGATTTTCACTATTATCTTTGGTTTTCAGGTACAATGCCTCAGAAATCAGTCGCTCACAAACGTTCAAGAGGTGAAGCTTCTTCATCACGCCCTGTTCCTTCCACCCCTCCACCTGAACCTACTGCACAGCCACGACCCATACAATATGAGAGGCATGTGGTCCTGAACCCATCTATTCCCGATCTTCCGACTCAGAGATGGATCGAGGACCGGCCGGATTGGGTGAACTATTTCACCCATAACGCTGCAAAAAGGCAGAATGCATTTGCAATGGTCCACGAGGACCCGGTTCGGGAATTCTATGCAAATGGCACCATTGAAGACAATGATAATCCAGAGCAGGTGACCATTCAGAGAGTTGTATGTGGTATACCTATCCGGGTCCGAGTCACCGATATTGCTAGTGCTATGGGGAGTGACAGAGGTACGATTCATCACCCTGATTTTGATGGATATCAGTTTCCTCCGTACCGGAATATCACAGGGCGATTGATGAGACATTCTTTTTCATGAATGTGCCTCCACAGGAGGCATCTATTAGGGTCCTGTGCTGATCACACACACCCTCATGAAATCTCTGTACTAATTGCCACTTGGGCACATCATGGTGGGGACAGCTTTCATGGAATTGTTCATTATGTAATTGGGTAAATGTGATGATTTCATGGCGGATCTTATTGGTCCGCTCCACAGGAAAGTATTTCTTGATGAATTCGGCTTGAACTTCCTCCCAAGTGGAAATAGAGTTATGCTCAATGGAGTATAGCCATTCCTTGGCCCTATCTTTTGAGGTGAAGGGGAACAACCTAAGGCGCACCTGGTCATCAGACAGTGTAAGTTTAAAGGTTGTGTTAACCTCTAGGAAATTTTGGAGATGCCTATAGGGGTTCTCATTTAGTTGGCCATGGTAAGTGGGCAGCATCTGGATGATGTTGGGCTTAATTTCAAAATTAGCTACGGTTGCAAGAAGTAGGATACAGGAGGGGGAGGTGTAGGTGTAGGCAGTGGGACGGTAGTAGTCTTGCAAGGTACGGGCATGGGCATTACTGGATTCTGGTTTAGGCCATTCCCACCCCCAAGGTTTATGTTGTCCGCCATTGGATGGGTTTCAGGGATTGAGTGGCTATGAGTTCTACAAATTCTATAGAGTCGCTCAGGATCAGGGTCAAAGGCCAGGTCGGGGTTTAGGGAACGACGACCATGCATGCACAATAAAAATCAAACAAAACTTGTGCAAACCTAATAACGACAACTAACAAGCATCAATCCTAGATAGCGACAACTAGCACGTCATGCAGTCACACAAAGAAAATGGAAAACACCAAGCACCCAAATTATTCTAAAAGAAAGTTAAGAGAGTGCAAACAGTGGGAAGGGATGGCCCTTCCAACGATGACGAAAATCAGCGTCCTCTCTTAATACTACAAAAAGAAAAAATGCAATTAAGCTACTGAAAAGAAATCTAAATTAAACTAAACTACTCTAAAACTATGCTAAGAATTGAGTAAACTATTGTGCTGTCCCTGGCAACGGCGCCAAAAACATAATCGTTTAAATATAAAACCCTTACAAGAAGTGCACAAGGCAATTGTACTACGACGAGTATCAAAAAGGGTTGTCGAACCTCAGAGATGGCGAATACTTTACCAAATTCAAGAGAAAATTTGCAGTTTTTAGTTACTCTAATGAAAGCAGTCAACTTTAACTAAACTAAGTGAGAATTAATCAATGTGGAGAAGACTGATCTATACATGAAATATGCATTTTATTGTCTCCTAAACTTATGATTATGTTAGTGTTTGATTAGAATAACTACTACTTTAATATAGTTTTTGGTTTTTGTAGGAAACAAGAGTAATACACAGAAATGAGGAGAAAAATAACTCAAATGGTTAAATCATCATAACTTCGTTTATAAATATCGGATTGGACTGATTCAAGCGTCATGTTAAATTTCTAGAAGTCAGCTTTCCAACGCCACCAACCACGCATAATTCAGAGTTTGGAGCAGAAAGTTATAGTCATTTGAAATTCATGAACAGTAACCATGATCGATCGGCTATCAATGCGATCGATCGCCAGAGCTGCAAAAACAGTGTATTAAAGGAAACGATCAATCAGACCTCAAAACGATTGATCGTATCTATTGGAATATTTCAATCGCATAAGACAGTAACTACGATCGATCGGTATCATATGGCATCGATCGGCAAAGTGATCGATCGGAGTAAAATAACGAAGGAATTGCGATCGATCGGACAGCGAACGATCGGCAATACGAAGCGATTAATCGTCGTATGCGGAAAACCGAAATAAGACCTATTTCGACTTGGATTTGGAAGGGGACTTCGTGGTTTCTCTTCAAACTTATAAATAGGCCTTATGGGAGGACGTTTTGGGAAATCTTGGAGAAACCAGAGAATATACTTTTGAGCTTCATTGGAAGGAGCAAGAGAAGGAGTCTTTTGGAGCAAAGAAGAAGAAGGATTCATGACGATGGATCTACATAAACAGGCTTTTCTTTTCTCTCTTTCTATGTGTAACTAAACTTTTATTCAAGGCTTGATGAAGCCCTAGATGTGTGTTGCTACTCTTGATAGTTTAATTCTATAAAGTTGATTATGATTCATGCTTAATGTGATTTCATGGGTTTCTTTTGAGTGCTTGATCATAGACTTGATTGATTATGAATGGAATTAGATATTGCGATTGATTTTATGCCCGATCAAGGATAAGATTAATTACATTATAATAGAGTTGTGATTGATTCTATGCCCGATCAAGGATATGATTGATTACACAATAATGGATGAACTTTCGTGTCCGATCAAGAACGTTAGTGAATTCATTAGTAATTCGTGTGTCCGATCAAGAACACGAATTACCATATCTTGTCAATGTATGCTTAATAATAATTGAGAGTAGCAATTGCATGTCTAGTGGTGGATTCATTGCCTTGACAATTCTCTGCATTGATTAAAACTTAGCTTAGTAGTTAAAGTTCATAGCTTTATTTAGATTAAACAAAAACTGCAACTTTCTTCTCTTGAATTTGGTAAAAGATTAATCTGTCCCTGAGGTTTGACAACCCTTTAATACTCACCGTAGTACAATTGCCTTATGCACTTGCAAGGGTTTTAATTTTAAACGATCAAAGACCAAGGCTTCGAATCCACCACAATAAACTAGTGTATCGTCTCTCTCTCTCTCTTTTGAATAAAGATTTCCAATTGGCTAGCATATTCCTCTCGGACATACACTTTTCAACTCAAAATATAGTGCTCTCCTCTCGGACGTAACACATAAAACGGTTAAGACATGGAGTTGTGATCTATCTCTCTCGATTATAAACTTATAAAATTTTATTGATATATAACACCTCAGTCTACTTACATTCCTCTCGGATACACAAGTATTCTTCGAATTGTAACTCACAAGAATTCACTCTTGTCTCTCTCGGGAACAAAGAACAAACCTTTAATGAATTAACAGTGATTATACAATAAAATCCATACACCAACTAGAGTAAAAATATAAGATGAGAGAAAAGAAACTACACAACCAGATTATTGGGCTTCATCTACACCTTAAAAAAGTGTTTAGCCTCGCATTGGAAGAAAATCCATCATCATGTTCTTCATCATCTTCTCTCCATTGCTCTAGCCTCCAAGGTTGTCTCCAAGATATCCCAAAACATTCTCCCATAAGGCTTATTTATAAGTTTGAAGAGAAACCACGAAGTCCCTTCTAAATCCGAGTCAAAATAGGTCTTATTTCGGTTTTTCCGCACACGGTGATCGATCGTACGTATTGCCGATCATACGCCTACCGATCGATCACTTTTCCTTCGTTACTTTCCTCCGATCGATCACTTTGCCGATCGACGCCGTATAATTCCGATCTATCGTAGTTACTGTAATGCGTGGATCAAAAACTCCAGTAGATACGATCGATCGTTTTGAGGTCCGATCGATCGTTTCCTTCAATACACTGTTTTGCGGCTGAAGCGATCGATCGCTTTGAATGTCCGATCGATCGTAGTTACTGTTCACAATCTTCAAATGGCTATAACTTTCTGCCCCGAACTCCGAATTGTGCGTAATTGGTGGCGTTGGAAAGCTGACTTCTTGAAATTAACATGAAGCTTGAATCAGTCCAATCCGAGATGTGCCACGAAGTTATGATGATTTAACCATTGAAGTCTATTTTTACCTCATTTCTGTGTATTACTCGTGTTTCCTAGAAAAACCAAAAACTATATTAAAGTAGTAGAAATTCTAATCAAACACTAACATAATCATAAGTTTAGGAGATAATAAAATGTATATTTCATGTGTAGATCAAGTATCAATTTTATGAGACCTTTTCCACCATCTTTTGGTCATACATATATTCTTGTTGCTATGGATTATGTGTCTAAGTGGATTGAAGCTATTGCTACTAGGACCAATGACCATAAAGTTATAGTAGAATTTCTGAAATCTAATATTTTTAGCAGGTTTGGAACTCCTTGGGCTATTATTAGTGATGGAGGCTCGCATTTTTGTAACAAGTCTTTTGATGCTCTTCTCAAGAAATACTCTGTCACCCACAAGGTTGCCACACCATATCATCCTCATACGAGCGGCCAAGTGGAGGTCTCCAATCGCCAAATCAAGCAGATTCTTGAGAAGACAGTTCGCCCCAATAGAAAGGATTGGTCCTTGCAATTGCAAGATGCATTATGGGCTTATCGGACAAGATTCAAAACCCCTATTGGTATGTCTCCTTACAGATTGGTATACGGCAAAGCTTGCCATTTACCTGTTGAGTTGGAACACCGGGCTTATTGGGCTATTAAAGCTTATAACTTTGATATGGATAAAGTCGGTGAAAAGCGAAAACTCCAACTAAGTGAGTTAGAGGAGATGCGCTATGAGGCCTATGAGAATGCCAAGTAATACAAAATGAGGACTAGAGCTATCCATGACAAGATGATTTCTAGAAAGTCCTTTGAGTTTGATAAAAAAGTACTACTTTACAACTCTCGACTGCACTTATTCCCTGGGAAGCTCCGATCTCGGTGGTATGGGCCTTCTATTGTGAACGAGGTATTTCCACATGGTGCTGTTGAGATCCGCAATCCAAACGATGGAAGTACATTAAATGTTAATGGCCACCGCTTGAAACCCTATCTCGAGGCTGTTATTGACATGGAGGACACAATGTTATATTTGACTGCTCCACCAATTACAACATGATTGCAACTCAGTCTGGCTGAAGACGTTAAACTTAGTGCTTGTTTTAGAGCTTGTTTCATACCGTATAGGGACTTAACTTATACACTTTATATTCTTGTCCTCTAACAACGAATCCTTCCAGTTGCTCTCTCTCTCTATATATATATATACATATATATTTCCTATATTTCCTCTTTCAAATCACCATTAAGGAAAACCATTTTTATATCCATTTAATGTATCTCAAGGTTATAAATAGTGGTAATGGACATTAAGTCCCTTATTTTAGAAATTCTAGTGATTGGGGTATATGTCTCAAAGTAGTCAATACATTCATTTTAGGTAAAACCCTTTGGCACTAATCTAGCTTTAAACTTATCAATAGTTTCATCAATCTTCATTTTCTTTATAAATAACCACTTGCATGATATTATATTTGAACCCTGGGGTAAATCAACAAGTTTCTATGTCTTATTACTCATTATAGAATCCATTTCATCATTAATTACCTCTTTCCAAAATGCTAGATATTGAGATTTCATAGCTCCCTCAAAAGAGTGAGGATTAGCCTCAACCGACAAAGCAATTTCAAAATTTTGAGATGTTTCTTGTCTTGTTCCTTCTACCAAATAGATTTTAAAATATGGAGCAAAGGTCTCGGGTGTTACCTTCCTTTTTGTCCTCCTTGGTTTTACTTGTTTATTTGTCTCCTCTTGAGTTCCACTCTCAATTGGTTCATCATCCGTAGACACATCTTTTGATGTTTGACCAATCTTATTAGAATATCTCCCTCATTTTTAGTCTGTTTCTTTTTCCCTTCTCTTTTCCGAATCATATCTCCCTCATTTTAGTCCATTTTCAGCTATTTTTTTTGTTCTTCCTTATTTTTTATGCTCTTTATGATCATCATGATATCCTAATGACCTTGATATCCTATCAAAAAAATACCATAAAATCTATGATAAATAGTACGCGGTGGCTCAACATCTTTATAATATCATCATTATAAGAAAGAGCATTAAAAATGAAGAAGAA
Organism: Houttuynia cordata; assembly: GCA_039654745.1. Classification (NCBI taxonomy): domain Eukaryota; kingdom Viridiplantae; phylum Streptophyta; class Magnoliopsida; order Piperales; family Saururaceae; genus Houttuynia; species Houttuynia cordata. The sequence continues at coordinate 139,774 of CM077503.1, forward strand.
TAAAAAAATGGGCAAAAACGAATCAGAAATGAGTAAAAAATACATCATTGAAATTTGTCCCATTAAAAAGCTATCGTGTAATCAATTACACGATAGCCGTCTGCTTCGAGTATTCCTTTCCAAACACAAATATGTGTAATTTATGTTCAGTTCCCTAACATATTTTATCTTTCACAAAATCAATATGATAATTTTCACCTTGAAAGGCAGTCACACCTGAAAGTATTTTCGCTTCCATATGCACCCAAAGACTACAAGATAAAACTTGATGATGAAGGAAAGGTAGATTCAAATTTGTGGTCTGGAAGTGCAATATGCTGGCTACTCTCCAAAGGCTTCTTCGGCAAATCGTTCCCTTTGAGATTTATGCTCCATCGTTGCCAACTTTGTGTTTGACTTGAGCTCAATGGACCTGTGTGTTAAGCTTGAGGTGTATTCCAACGAGCTTGACTCAAACTCATGGAAGAGCTTTTTATTGTCCAATTGCTTGAGGAGAAAAGAAAAAAAAGTCTGGATGGGACGAGATTTTGACAAAGTTTGTGGAAGTACTCATTTTTGTGCACTGAGCCTCCTGGGGCATACCTCTTTATAGGCACAATCTTGTGAGACTTACAGAACCGTTATCGCGCTAGTACTACTAGGCAACCTTAGCAGCGTAACACTATCATAATAGGGTATATTTCTATCGCTTATTGTATGCAGAGAGAATTGATAGGGGTGGCTCCTTACATCGTTCTACCAGGAGCTCAAGCCATCGTAATCAAATTTCCTTTTGTTACATGAATGTGACATCCTTTTTAAAGGCAAAGGCCCCAAGGGCACTACAACAAACTAAGATATCTAGGAAAAGCACGATGAGACAGGTTGGCCTGCAGAATTAGAATGACAAATTAAAATAAAGGATGCGGATGCTAGTATGTTACCTGTCTGTTATGATACTAAACTCGAATTATATAACCTGACAAACAAAGCAAACCTGATGTTGTTCGAGGCGCAGGGAAGTGCTAAATTTGAATTATATTTGTCGTTTGTGCACTGACTTCTCAGAAAATCTATCTCCAATATACCAAGGACCATCAATCAGATCAAGGAATGTCGTATCGGATATCGGTAAAATATAGGTCGACCAAAGAGACAAAATATCGGAGATATATTGAAGATATTGTGTAAAAAAATATTGGCAGACTAAAACTAGTTTTTACCATGTATTTTCACAATATAACTTCTAAAATGAGTGATACTAATTTAAACAAGCATAAATTTTAAAATATGCATAAAAATGTGTATATAATTTAAAATATGTATTTGTGTTTTAAACCCGTATCCTTCCACTTGGCATAAGATGGAAAACAAATGGGAAAGTTGATTTTTTTCTTTTTTAAAAAAAGTTTAATTTTTTTTTAAAATACCGGTTTCAGTCCTATATATCGGTTATGCATCGCCGATATATAGGCGATATTTTAAAAAACTGCCAAAATCAATATTATACTATCGTTTTATCGATTGAAGCCGGATATCGATATATCGCCAATGCAACTTTCCATGAATCAGACTAATAGTGCACTATAACAAGCATAATCTAGAACTCAAGGGTGAAAGTATTCTGTTACCTACAAACTTGCAAGAGAGATAAAGCAACTGAATATGAATTTTGGCACCAGTTAGTCTAGCCTGACCAATTTCCATTACCAGCATCACATCACCACCGAGGAATGTTGTAAAAAAGAGCTGAATAGAAAAAAAATTTACAACTTTACCTAAATTTCCAGGATCCCACCTCCACATGGCCCCTAGTCCTTGCTTGTCACATAATACTGGACAGCAAAACAGTTTTCCTTTGTATAGTTGTATTGTATGTTCTGTGGGTCTTTGAGGCTCTATTTCATGGGTTTATATGGGTCATAAGCCACCGGGATTCTATAAATCATATTTTATTGCGATACAAGTCGCGGTAAGAAATCAAATGTATTCTTTTTTATTCCCAATAAATTGACAAAACATGTCAATTCCAATCCACCAGGGAATATAGCAAAAAACAAAATATCCACCAGTTCATGAGTCACTAGCTTTAAATCACAAGTTCAGGCCGCATCCCTAGAGTTCAGGTTCGGGCCAAAACCTAAACTTTGGGAATTACAAGCCAAGAAGCTGAACTTCGAGGAATTTGGCAAAAGTGACCTGAATCATAGTTAAACAGGGCTATACACGTATTCGAACACATTTAATGATCAGTTATGTAGATCAAGAACTGATGATAGATTCATCTCAAAAAAAATATATATCAAGACTGCAAATGAAAAACCAAAAATAGATATATCATCACTACAAATGAAAAACCACCAATTCCAAAGAACAATTTTTTTTTTATACAGGAATGAATCTAAAGAACAATTTTGATTTTTATTATGTCAAGATTACAACTTGCAATAGAACCATAGATGGTAGTAAGACAAGAATTCATCTAACTCCCCGCTAGAAAGCAGATGAGCACTTAAAAGTACACAGGAGAATCAGTGCGCACTTTTACATTCCCAAATCTGCTCTTCCTTATTCCCTTTGCCATATGACATTCCTCATCCACCACCAATTTATGAAAAAGAAAAACAAATATTTCTACTAAGATATAGAACATGAAAACGTACTAAAAAAGTTATTCTCACGCTCCCCCACAAGCCCCTGATCAGCAGGAAGAAATAAAAAACAATGGTCCTCAAAAATTAAAACAGACATAGCAGCCCGATACTATACCAACCAATGCGTCTATTCCCTCTTTCTGCATTAGTTATCTTATTATCTCTGACTAGACTCCACAGTACGAATGTTAACACCCGCCATCCCTTCAATTCGATCTTTAGTTATATCCACAAAGTGACCTATCATTTCATGGAACTGCTTCAATCCAGACAAGGGCAGAATGATTGACGAGCGTTCTGGCCCAGCTACCTGTCAACAACAGTTTCCACCATTAAAATTTAAATATCTGGACTTGCAGCCATCAAAAGAAGTTCCAAGTGCATAACATTTGACAAAATGAAAAGATGATACGATGTTAGAAGTGCATTTAACTTCACGTGGACATGATACAGAATAAATTCACCAGAAAAGCGACAAAACATTTTAAAGACAAAATTATGGCATCATTATAACATAATAAAGATTAAATGACATTCAAAAGTTTCAGTTTCTAGGAAGCAGAAACTCAAAACTTTTCGTCCAAGAAAAAGGGTCATTCGCAAAAGAGAATTCATGACACCTGAAAAAGACAACTGCTTCAAGCAACAATTGTTTGAATCACGGGAGGTCAAATAGGTAATTTTCAGCGAAGTACAAAAAATAATTCTTAATTTATATACTTAATAGTCTCGTATGCCAATTACCACTAAAATAAAATTGCATGATAGATGACACAAACTTTCTCTATGATGCCTAAATGTGATGCCACATCATCCCTGCGCCTGTATCGGTAGACCGCTAAGTACATATGGTTTACCACTAACTCTTATATCCTTCAACTATATTGTACCGGTCTATTGCTTGTGAGCTCCAGTAGACTCTTAGTGTTTCTGTCCACTCCATCATATCATCCAATCTACTGCTAATACCGTCCAGTATACCGCAGGAGCTTTTGTAAACTCCAAAAGTTACAAATCCAAATATGATAGGCTGCTAAGAGGAGCCGGTCTACCAAAGGGTCTTCTGTCCGCTTTTCAAATCCTCTTGAGCAGTCTCCCATATACAACAAGAGCGAGTGTAAAGTATGAATAAGTAATAGCATAGAACACAAAATAATGAAGGTTATGTGGATATATATGTGTAAGATATTTTAATATGAAGTAAAATCCATGTGTTTGACTCCAATTAGCTGGGATATGGTGTGTGACATAGAAAATCAGGTATATCCTGAGTATCAAAATCAACAAGACTCCTTGTTTGAATGCAGAACAGCAAAATAAAGGAAGAGGATGGACTGCAGGATCGGTTCTTAAAGCAAATTAGAGTTGGTAGGCACAAATGAGATCTAGTACCAAAGCTATCAATAAGAATTATTAGAAGTACAACAATTGTAAACAGCCAAATTTTTAATTCTTTTTCTCTGCGTTTCTAATTTTTTAACTCAATTCTTCACAGATGAAAATATTATAAGCATTCTTTTTAATTTTACATGAATTCACTATTGACAAAATTCTGGACAAACAAGATCTCCAAATGTGTACAAACAATGCATCCTCAGACACTGTTCAAAGGCCAATCTAGACCCGAGAGTTACCCAGCAAATACAAGAAGGATCGTTCTCATGTTTCCAGAAAATTTTACCAATTTTTATAACTCACCAATCAATTGCAAATTAATTATTAATCTCGTAGGGATTCAGCAGTAGAACTGACCTAATATGCAGCTTGAAAACATGAAATTCAAATGTAAATTAATTATTAATCCAGGATAGTGAAGCAAAATTACATCTGAGTTTTTTTGTTAAATACATGAAAAAGGAGACAAAGTATCAAGGACGTCTGTTTGGTTTTTGGTATTAATCCAGGAAAATAAAAACAGATTTCTGATTCCAACAATTTGCAACACTAAGCAAGAATAACTTACCTCAGAAATCCTCAAAAAATGGCCCCTATTGTTACTTCCCAGGTCAAAGAAAAACCTCTTTTGATCAGCTCTAATCACTTTAGAAACCCCAAAATTCCCAATTTCATCCTGTGGAGGCAATTCCATTGACTCCAATGAAGGGGCATTCTGAGTAGTGTGGCCTGGAATGAACCCAGCTCCCACATCATCTGAAAGCCCAGCAAGCCGCTCAGAAGGTTCTGAATTTTGCTGAATCAATATAAACAGAGACACAGTGAGGACATGCACATAAAACCTTCAACACAAAAGGTATCAGAATTTGCACATCACATACTTGGTTGGGCACAACAAAAAGACGTGCAGCTTCGTAAATCTCCATCAAAATGTTCCTAAAAGCTGCCCAGCCTTCATCACGAGTGCTTCCAGCAGGAACAATTATCGTACTCCGATTTCTACTAACAGATGCTTCTGAAATCTGGAAACACAGAGAAAAGTCGTAATAAAGTTGCAGATTTTTCCACAAGACATGAGGACCTAGCATGAAAAAAAATGCCATCACGTAGCAAACAAACCAGCGGCTTCAGAAAGGAGCTTTCAGTAAGGATCGACCCTTCTCAACAACAAGGTCACACAAAAGTACTAAGAAATCAAAGAGATATATCGTGGCAATCTGGGTGACGGAAATAAGCAGTTCCGCTTACCACAATACTACAACACCACAATGCATGAAGACAAAATCCCTCATAAACATAATCATAATCAAGTAGCGCCTTTTCCAACAATTTGAGGTCTGACATGGATCTCACGCCTCCCTCTAGCCTGTTTTGTGCCAACTCTTTTGTAAGAATAGCAAAGCCATATTCCTTTTTATTAACTCAATCCAAGTTCTCTTATGTCTCCCTCTCAATCTTTCGGCATTAACTACATACATCCCTTCTAATCTTCTTACTGGGGCATCCATTCGTCTTCTTTACATATGCCCATACCAACACAACCTACACTCCCTACGCTACTCCCCTAAAGATTCAAACTTCTAACCCTAAGTTCTCACAAATATATCCATTTATGATCCTTACTCTCCTAGTTATCCCACACATCCACCTTAGCATTCTCATTTCAGCTACCTTTTACATTACGACTTTTCTTTTTGAGCCCAACAGCTCCATAAAGTATCGCAGGCCTAATGGTTGTCCTATAGAACTTGCCTTTAAGCTTATTTGGAACGTGCCTAACACACAGAACCCTTGAGGCTGCCCTCATTTACAAATCCCTCAGTATATTTTTAAGAAATTCGACCTAAACCCAGTTTTCCTGTTGGTTAAACTAAGTACAACCTTGGCCCAAAAAAGAGTGGTTGCACCGACATGCTTCGTTCCCACCATTAGCAATCCAGAGTTGTTCATTACCAACACACTTCAGAAGGGAACAGCATGTCGATCACAAATGACCTTTTTTGAACGCTCAATCCATTGACACAGAAAACAGAAACCCCATAAAAAACCCGTAATCATAGGTTTTTAACAATCACAACCCACAGAAAGTGATATCATGAGACAGAATTCCAACCAAAATGCGTGAAAATCAGTACCTTTAAAACACTGTTGACAACAATATCAAACACTATGTCCACGAATTAACTGTGGCATCATATAACCAAAAAAGGAATTACAGTGCTCCTTCCTAAATAGTAAGCAGTGCCATGATTGTACGTGGACCATTTATTTGTAGGGATAACAAAACAAGTAACAGAATTCCATGAAAAAAAAGAAAGAAAGAAAGAATACATCAATCAAAACACAGTAATTATAATTGGGATGAGACTGTTACCTTGAGAAATCGCCCCCTTTTATTCTCGCCAATGTCAAAGTAAAAGACCTAAAAAGAAGAAGAAAAACCTCGAAAACAATTACAACGAATTTCGTATTGAAAAAGGAAGGAAATGTGGAAGAGAAGAAGGAGCGAAAGGAGAACCTTGGTGTCGAGCTGCAATTCCTTGCTGTAGAGGTCCTGGTCGACGGAGTCGACGTAGTAGTTAAAGAGGTCGAGGAAGTAGACAATGCCGGCGACGGGAACGATGATGGTGGAGCGGGTAGCAGCGGTCTTTTCGGAGATCTTAAGGTAGCGGCCGCGAGGGTTTTCTTTGAGGTCGAAGTAGAAGAGCTTGTGCTCCACCTGCAGCGTCCTCGACACCAATTCTACGTCGCTGTTCCCTCCTCCAGCGCCCCCTTCCATCGATCTGTCTCAATTTCAACCTTTCCACCACCAAAAACGTTTTCCAATTTGCCGCCACAGCAGATGATTCAGACGGAAAAAGGAAGAAGAAGAAGAATTCGCTTCCAAAATTGAGATAGGCGAACGCCTAATGTTGGAAGATACAAATCAAAAGTGCGAATGAATTGAATTGGATGCGGGCGGGTAGAAGATAAGAGAAATACGTGACATATATATATAGAGAGAGAGAGAGAGATCTGAGTGGATAATCAGAGGGTGGACGACGGGATCTCTCAGCAAGGAGAGAAGACAAAAAGGGGGAAGAAGGGGTTTAGGGTTGGAGGAGGAGGAGGAGGAGGCTGAAGGAGGAGGAGCGAATTGGAGAGAAGGGTTTGACCGCACGAACCAAAATACCCCTCTCGCTCTCTTTTATCCCTCCACCTTCTTAACCAATCGCGCCGGTTTTTTTACGCCGCCGGCCCGCCGCAGATAAATGGGGTTATTATGCTTACCCCGCTCGCTCTCTGTTTCCGTCCAAGCCCACGTATGACTGTATGAGTTATTCTCTTTGTTATTGTTAAAAGGTGAAGTATGATGTTGCTCTTTTCTTTTAAACCAAAGGATTGAGCTCTCCTGTTACATGACTTTGCAAGAAAAGAGGGAATTAAAATGACCTTATTTGCACACATTACTTCAACCAAGCGCCACCCATGTTTGCTTCTTCTCACCATGTAAAGGAATTAAACTTAACTTTATATACACCACTCATAGTGCTTTCCGAACTTCAAATGTAGTTTGTATCAACATAAAAAGAAAAAAACTTCAAATGTAATCTATGTACTTATGTGCTAACATACTAAATAGATAATTATTTTTTTTGTCATATATTACTTGTCTGTATTAGAAAACCAAAATCAAGTTAATTTTATGCATTTTGGCTTTCTAATGCGGACAACTAATATGGGCTAGAGGGAATATGTAATAGGGTCGCGGATTTGGTCACGATAATTTGGTCAGGAGAACATTTTTCATAGTGCTTCTAGCCACCACCCTCCAATTTTCTCTCCATGCTGACTCAATGAAAGGTTAGCGAGTGCAGAATTGAATTCTAGGGTTAAAGTTCACAGTTACAACACTTTCCTGGAGTTTTTACCTGGCCAATACTACATGTTTTCTTGGGCTCATGCCATATAACCTGGTTTCGAGACCCGGTCTTCTCATTTTGCCCTCCCTCCTAATACTTCATGTTTTACCTCACTTCACACAAGCTTCCCCCGCAGTGATTATATGGCAAGGAGGTTTTTTTTTTTGCCGAAGAGATGGTGCTATGTGGTAGGCACAAATATTTTTAGCACCTTTCTCGGGTCATATGACTTCTTTTACCCTTGAGCAGGAAGAAGAAACTCACCAACGCGGCCCGAAGAAGCACTCATAACCTCCCCCTTCAATTGCAAAAGTGATTTGATAACTCAGAATCATTGTCTTTTTTTTATTCACACATTCTCAGAACTAAAAAAGTTAAAATTTTGCTCTGAGAAGTACTTGTGGCCAAGTGGCGAACTACTCTTTGCAAATTTGCCATCCCCGCAAGAAGGTGTCTCAAGGAATTTGAGATATCCTCATAGGGAGAAAGAAGAGAAAACATAGAGAAGAATGCATAAAGAATGGGCCAAAACATATAAAAAATGAAGGAGATATAACAAGATTGAATGTTGTCCTCAAATCGTTTATTTAAATACATAATAGCACTGCTATTATGTCCTCGATAATATGATACCACTGGTATCATGTACCCGATTACACAATACCACTGCTATCGTGTCCTCGATGACACGATATCATTATCGTATAATCAGTGACATGATACCACTATTATCGTGTAATCAAGTACATGATAGCAAGTCAAAATTCAATGAGGCATATCTCCCTCATTTCTTATTAGATTTCGCTCATTCTTTTTGCGTTCTTCTTTATTTTTCTCTCTTCTTTCTCCTATGAGGATATCCAAAAATTTCTTTACCAACGTCTAATGAGGATGATGAATTTTTTGTAACTCCAATGCTAATGAATACTTCATGATAGTGAGTACACGATATTCGAATAATCGATATAATGTGTTCTTGACAATATTTTGTGTTTTTGATCTTAGGGGGTGACTGATAGTAATGGAAAAAGTGGATGTTAGATTATTTGGAAGTCATCATGAGTATGTAGGGGGAAAGTGAAGCTGATGACCATTGACACACGGGTAAAGTTCTTAGATGTGTTGATTCACGTTGAACAAATATTATGATGCAAGTCTCCAATGAGTAACCTATCCTTCAAATATCTAATTGCATCAGCATCTCCATACATATCATACATATTGGGAGATGATGAAGACCTGAAAATTGTCTTTAATATTAATAAGAAAGCAAGGAGGGAAGTGTTGGAGTTGCAAGTGGAGAGGATTTTTAGTGTCAATAAGGAGAGGATATCCCTATCAGATCAACTTGTTCACTTTAAATAGAGGTGAAGGAAGGAAACAGTCAGAGCTTGTATTTGGAACAACAAGGTAAGAACACAATATTGCATCATCGGTGACACAACTCTACAAGTTATTATTGTTGTTTTAATTAATCTTCTTAAATTACTTGCAAGTGTATGAATCGTATTAGAGTAGTCATATGATTTATGAGGTGAACCCACATGGACTTGTATAACGGAAATCTAATCGAACCCTAGCTAAACCCTTGAATTAATTATGGAATTGTAGAGATTGATTAACTAACAAACAACTAATTAAATTGCTTAACAAAGAAAAAATAAACTTTATAAAATTAACAAACTACTAAGGCTTTGGAATCGACATGCAGTAATTCATAGAGAATCCTAAACTTACAATCATTTATCATTCTCCATAATACTCATAACAATCTATAATCTTATTCAAGTTGTTACATAAGATTTTACTTTAACGCACAATTACTCATACAAAAATCGCACTCTTTATGCTATTTAAATTAACACCTCAAATCACTAGATGTATCCACTTACGAGTAAATCACAACTAGTATCTAATTGAAAAATATTTTTGTCACCAAATATCATCACCAAACTCCGTCACCCCCCGCCATGTGGGCGTGGAGCCCACCAAATTCAGGGCAAAATTATAATTTTGCCCTGAATTTGGTGGGCTCCACGCCCACATGGTGGGGGGTGATGGAGTTTGGTGATGATTTTTGGTGATGCTAGACGTACTCTATCTAATTTATTATTTAAATAATTAATACAAGCATGCATTGGTAGTAATAATCCCAAATCATAGCTAAAACGTGATTGATACTATATCCGCAATTAACTAAGCACTTAGAACTTCAACGCACAATTCTAAGAGAAAAGATCAACTTTCACAAGTAAGCCTCATCCTAGCCTTAGCAACTAATCTAGCCAAACATACTAACAAAAACACATGCAAAATTAATAATTAAACTCATTAGAATTAAAAAAATAACTTACTTAGACTTGGAGAATCAAATAAAAATATCAGCTTTGATCTTCCTTTGAATCAGCCATAAAGTGTCACTCCTTGCACTTGAATCTCCGGAATTACAATTGAAAATAAATTACACAAATGGAAAATAAAACTCTTAAAGCTGAAATTAAAAATTAAAAAAGAACTAAAAAAAATAAAAACTGCTCGATTGTAATCTCGATCGTTTCCTCCTTCTCGATTGTTCTGTTCTGCTCTGTTTTATAGACTACAAAACAGTCCTCTTCATCCTAAAATCAGACCTTTCCCAAATCAATTTCGGGTATAAAGAAAATCTTCCTTTTGCTGCCATAAATTCTTTCAAGTCTCGCCCATTTTTGTAATAAAAATCCCATCTTTAACTCCCCTTGAAATAGAACCAAAAACACCTAAAATTTTTAGCTTTCCAATCTAACCAAATCCGCCCTTTTTGAAATCTCAATCGACCTAAAATTAGTATATACCATTAAAAAACAGATCAAGATTCGTCATTCCCAATCCCTTGCCACCTTCCCATTTCAGCTTCCTTCATGCGTCTTTCCAAATCGAGTATTTGCTTCCTTGTTCATCTTGATCGCGCCATGTTCCTTCCCATCGATCCTCCTCTGCCAGTGGTTGCCTTTTCCAAGACCCTGTCGTCGATCGCCATGAGACCGCCGCCATCAAACTGTTCGATCGTGCTCCTTTGCTCCTATGGCTGCCGTCGCTTCGAATGATTGCCGCTGTCGCCATCAAATCTTCATCTGTGCTCGATCATCGTCGGCTTCGCCGTCGAGCTCAAGCCCAGGCCACTGTCTCTCGCCGTCTTGCTGCTCCTTCTCTACTGAACCCGGGTTTCATCTTTTTTTTTTTCTTTCTCTCGGTTACAACCCATTGTAGCTATCTCATCCATTAGATCTAATCTGAACGTCTCTTTACTTTAAATCAGCGTCCGTCTTCTCTTAAGTGAACATTAATGGTTTAGATTTTTGACGCACTTGATCTTAACTCTTGGGTCACTTTGGCACTTCAAAACCCATCTAATGGCTTTAGTTTGATCGTTCCGTAGTCCGAGCACTTGAACCTATATAAATAAAATATATCCCACAATAGACGCACCAACTAATTCATAAAATTACAAAACACATTTAAATTGAGAATTATTTAATTCATAATTACTAAACTAATTACTAGTAACCCACTTTATTCCTTATTTTAACTAATAAATTAGTAATATGAGTATATAAATGCGTATTTTCATGTGTAACAAATACCCCCAAACCTAGATTTTGCAAATTCTCGAGCAAAAAAAAAGACAAGAACAATAAAACTACACAAAAATAAATGTCATTGTCGTAGGGAATCACAATTGCATTTATAGCATATGCAACAAGCCTTTTAAGCCCCAAGGTGTCCCTGACTGGACAAGTGAAGTCTCGTGAGGGTTTGCAGCCATGCTTCCTACAAACATGTATTTATAAAATTAACATTATTTATCTAAGTGAGAAAAAAAAATCAAACTAAATACTAAAGCACAAAATCCTATTATCTCTTTAAATTATTGCAATTCTTTCTTCAATTCTTTTTCATTTTCATTTTTTTCTTCAGCATGGGTGTATTATAATTATGATTATGATTATGATTATGGGTGTATTATACTTTTAACCTACTTTCTTTCCTTCCTCCGCCATAAGCTAAGTAAATGGTCTATCATGATCGTTTAAGCTCAACAATAACCATGTTTCAACAGATGACATTGACCAAAGTTATCCCACTACAAATTAGTACTCAACAAATTTCTAGAGGGTATTACTTTATGTAACTGAAGTGTGTGTGAGTGCGTTTTATTAGTTCAAGCATATGATCCAAGAGGACTGTAATAGAATGATACTTCTCATTTAAGTGTTTCTATCCTTCAGTATTCAACTCACGCTTCCAATGTAAATTAACCTCTTAAAAATTGAAGTAAAACCTATGAAAATACTAGCAAACAACTTAAATACAATTTTTTTAAGTTTTTTTTAAGTAATATTTAAAATAAGCAAGAAAATAACTAACTTATCCTAACCAAATATCTTCCTACACCCTCAAACCTACATGAAACATTGTCCTAAATGTAAAAAATAAGAAATAAGTACTCATGAAAATTAATAGATAAGGGAAGGGAAGATAGTACCTGTACTCCACTGGAAAGTTGTATAAGCTATCAAAATAAAAAGAACAAGTGAAGCACATGAATAGCTTAATAAAAAGTAACCAACATTAACATAAAACTAAAAACTTCAAAAACTTGGGTTGCCTCCCAGTAGCGCTAAGTTTAATGTCTTCAGCCAGACATAGCTACTGACGCTTTAGTCATAATAAATTGGGTCTCCCAAGCTCAATTCATTGATCTGAAATTTTTGCAATTCTAAGAATGGTTTAAGACGATGATCATTAACTTTGAATATATCACAATTCTTAGGGTTTTCTATTTCAACCGGACTATGAGAATAAACAACACGAACTATAAAAGGTCTTGTCCATCAAGACTTCAACTTGCCTGGGAAAAGATGTAGACTTTTTGCCCCGGTGTAAAAGATTTTCGCATAATATTTTGGTCATGAACCTTTTTCATGCGGTCCTTGTATGATTTTGCACATTCATAAGCATCATTACGAAGCTCATCCAATTCATTCAACTAGAGATCTTGCTTTGTTAAGATCAAAATTCAGGTGTTTAATAGCCCAATAAACTTTATGTTCTATTTCAACAGGAAGATGACAAGACTTCCAGTAAATAATACAGTATGGAGATATTCCAAAGGGAGTTTTAAATGTAGTACGGTAGGCCCACAAAGCATCGATGAGTCTCAGAGACCAATCTTTACTATTAGGATTGACCATCTTTTCTAAAATATGCTTAATCTCCTTATTATATATATATATATATATATATATATATATATATATATATCAACTTGACCACTTGTTTGGGAGTGATATGGAGTAGCAATTTTATGGGTTATGCCATATTTCTTCATTAACTATTCAAAAACCCTATTACAGAAATATTTACCCCCATCATTGATGATAGCACGGGGGAAACCAAAATGTGCAAAAATGTTATCTTTCAAAAATTGGACCACCACTTTATTGTCATTGGTCTTTCATGCTACAACCTCTACCCATTTAGAAACATAATCTAGCCCCACAAGGATATAAAAAATGTCAAAAGAATCAGGCAAAGGACTCATGAAGTCAATACCCCATACATCAAAAGGGTTTACAATTAGGATTGGGGTTAAATGTATTATCGTGAAAGTGCTCCTAACTTCTGACATCTTTCACATACTGATTGTTATGATTTTTAACCTTTTACTCGTAATTGCATGAGCCTAGTTATAGACTAGCAGATACGAGGTCAAATCCAAAAGACTTGGTATGATTAAACCTAATTCTAACAAAGGAGTTGATTTTGCAATAAACAAAGGAATAAACTTTAACATTATATGTATGAAAATACCAAGGCTGTGAATCCACCTCTAAACAAGTAATCACTACTCTCAATTATTATTATCGCACAAGTTGATATGACATGATAACTTGTGTTCTTGGTCGGACACACGAATTAGCAATTTAATGAACTACACATTCTTGGTTGGACATGAAAAGTTCATTCAATGTAAATTAATGTAGTTAATTCTATTCTTGGTGAGGCATAAAATTAACATAATTCTGTTCCTTGGTTAGACACAGGAATCATTAAGATCAAATTTAATAAATAATCACACCAGTCTCGGGTCAAACACTAGAGGAAAAACTACGAAATCGGATTAAGCATATATAAAAGAAATCATATCAACTATCATTAAATGAAACAATCAAGAGTAGCCATACAATCAAGAGTAGCCTTGATAAAAAGTTTAGTTAGACATAGAGAAAGAGAAAGCAAAAGCCTGTTTTGATAGATTCATTGACATGTTTCAACAAATCTCTCGCCATAGTTCTTCTTCTTTGGCCATCAAAGGACTCCTTCTCTAACTCCTCTCTAACTTTAATATTTCGTTTCCAATTGTTCTATTTTTTAGCCCTCTCTAAAGCTTATATAGTAGGGTAAGAAAAGCCACGAAACCCCTCTCCAAATCCGACTTGAAAAAGGTTCTTTTTCATGTTTCCGATTATGGTGATCGATCGCTTGGTTCTGCAGATCAATCGCTTCTTGATTGATCGCATACTTTCAACGTCTGCTCACTGCATCCCGCGATTGTTCATCAACTTCTCTTCACACGGCGATAGATCGCCAAAGACCCGATCGATCGCTACCATCGAAACAAAAATCACAGTACTTAAGATCGATCAAAACAAGGGTGATCGATCGGGAAAATCAGTTTGCGGTCATTCTGGTTTCGGCAATCGATCGCGTATAATGTGCAGATCGATCGCACATTGGTTTTGCATCAAAATCTTCCAATGATCATAACTTTTCGCTCAGAACTCTGAATTACGCACGGTCAGTAGCGTTGGAAAGCTGACATCTTGAATAACATGAAATTTGAACAACAATAATCAGAGATATGAACCCAAAGTAATAAAGACTCAACCATTGGGGTCACATTTCACCATATATGTAGCTCCTTATTTTCCTACAAAAACCAAAAATGACATTAAGAAATACTAAACATATTCTAACATTAGTATAAACATAAGTTTTAGAGCTGATGAAATGAATAATTTAAGTATATATCAAACCCCAAACCTTCATTTTTCTAGTCCCTATCAAAACAAAATCAAGCAAGGAAAAACAAGAACAACTAATCAAAACTAGAAAGAGTAATGCCACTTTCGTAGGGAACACGATTGCATTGAGCGTATGCAATAAGCCGTTAAACCTCTAGGTGTCCCTAGTAGGATGAGTTGTGTCTCGTGAGGGTTTGCAGCCATGTACCCACAAACATGTACTTATGAAATTAACCTAATTCAACTAAGTGCAAAAGAAATCAAAATAAACAATCCAAAACACACAATCCTATTATCCCTTCAAATACAAACTGCAATACTTAAGAAAATTAACCACATGTACTTGCATTTATAATCAACTGGAATATAGAAGCCCTCAAGCAAGTGGTTTTATTCTACACCTTCATCTTGGAAATTTCAGCTCAATGTGATATAGCATGATAATTTAAATAGTAAAGTGTAGAACATTGTAATAATACACAATAAATTTCTATTTTGAACATATCCAGGGTGACCCACCAATCAAAGAACATCAGAATCTACATAGTCATCCCAATCTCTAGGTTCATGATAAAAACAAATGCTTATGTACCTCCTTCGGGTCCAACATTCTAGATTTGAGAGGATAATATACCATAGACTTTTTTTATGAAACTGTGCAATGCCTAACTTCAAGATACTTAGGTTTAACAATAACTCAGGCCAATGACTCCCAACCAGTTGGCTTAGCGCATTAGGTTTTAAGTATAGACCGCTTCGGACCTGAGCATCAGCCTAAGTTAATCCTATAAAGTTAACCAGCCCCGAGCTGTTTTTTTTGTTTAGAGCAATATTTTGTCCAGCTTGTATTATACTCCCAACCTATTTTTGGTCCATACCTCTGCTATATTGCCAAGCAAATGGTCTATCATGATCGTTTAAGCTCAACAATAACCATGTATCAACTAATGATTTTGACAAAAGTTATCCCACTGAAGATTAGTACTCAATAAATTTTAGAGAGTATTACTTTATGTAACTAGTGTGCGTGAGTGAGTTTTATTAGCTCAAGCACTTGATCCAAGAGGACTGTAACAAAATGCTATTTCTCAGTTAAGTGTCTCTATCCTCTAGTATCCTTACTCATACTTCCATTGTAAATTAATCTCTTAAAAATTGAAGTACGCATCACAAAGGGATAAACTACCAAAACTTATGAGAACTAATTTTTTTTATAGAAGAAACAGATAATAATAAAACAAAGGAACACTACTTTTACCCCCAAACCTAAGCTAAACATTGCCCTCAATGTTTACTAAAATGATACTATAATGACTAGTAAAAGAAAAGGAGTGAGGAAAGAAATCACCTGAATGGAGAGCCTCATGGTAGATGTAGAGCATGAAACATAGGCTAAGATTGAGGAATTAATATAAATAAGGAAAAATAAAATACACCCCCAAACCTAGACTTCAACATCCCCATATAGGTAATAAAGAACCTATAAAATGAAACAAGTAAACAAAATAGAAAATAAGCAAGAAAAGAAAATTTGGATTGCCTCTCAAGAGCGCATTTGAAGTCTTCAGCCAGACATAGTCATGCAATTCACTCAGGGTAGATAGGATCATCAAGATAATCAGTGGTTCCATTTGAGTCTGCAACACCCTCGAAATATGGTTTTAATTTCTGGCCATTTACCGTGAAAGTATCACCATCTTTAAGGTTGTGAATTTCAACTGTACCATGAGAAAACACCTTTGTAACAATAAAAGGGCCATACAATTTAGAGCGTAGTTTTCCCGGAAAGAGATGCAATCTTGAATTGTAAAGCAAAACTTTTTTGTCAGGTTGAAAGGACTTCCGAAGAATGGATTTGTCATGAAGTAGCTTAGTCCATTCCTGATACAGTTTTGCATTCGCATAAGCATCATAGCTCATCTCTTCCAACTCATTAAGTTACAGTTTACGTTCTGTTCCAGCCTTGTGCATATCAAAATTCAAAGCCTTGATTGTCCAATATGCACGGTGTTCCAATTCCACTGGTAAGTGACAGGCTTTCCCAAAAACGAGTCGATAGGGCGACATACCAATGGGAGTTTTGTAAGCAGTCCTATAATCCCACAAAGCATCATTCAAGCGCAAGGACCAATCTTTCCTATATTGTCGGACAATTTTCTCAAGAATATTTTTGATCTCCTGGTTAGATAATTCAACGTGGCCACTTGTTTGAGGATGATATGGAGTGATAACCTTATGTGTAATAGAGTACTTCCGCAACAAAGAATCAAAAGATCTATTACAAAAGTGAGTGCCTCCAGCACTGACGATTGTTCTTGGGATCCCAAAGCGACAAAATATGTGGTCTTTCAGAAATTTCACCACTACCTTATAGTCATTAGTCTTAGTGGCAATTGCTTCAATCCATTTAGAGACATAATCCACTGCAACTAGAATGTAAATGTGACCAAATGATTGTGGGAAGGGTCCCATGAAATCAATTCCCCAAACATCAAAAAATCCATCACAAGAATGGATTGGAGAGGCATCATATCTCGTTGAGAGATAGATCCTAATCGTTGACATCTATTTCAAGATTTATATACTTCATGAGCATCTTTAAACAATGTTGGCCAATAAAACCCGCTATGTAAAATCTTGGCAGCAGTTTTCTTTCCTCCAAAATATCCTCCGCATGCTTGAGAATGACAAGAATGTATAATACTATGAAACTCATTCTCAGGCACACATCGTCTAATCACCTGGTCTGAATATATTTTAAATAGGTATGGATCATCCCAAAAATATGATTTAATCTTTGAAAAAAACCAATCTTTATCTTGTTTGGTCCAACGGGAAGGAATTTGACCTATGGCAAGGTAATTCACAATGTTGTCAAACTATGAAGTTTTTATTTGTGAGATGGTAAATAATTGTTCATTAGGAAAAGAATCATATAGTGGCTCCTCATCTGGAGATGTTTCAACAAGAATTCTAGACAGATGATCGGCCACCACATTTTCAACACCTTTCGTATCTCGAATTTCATAATTGAATTCTTGTAGAAGCAAAATCCATCTAATCAATCGAGGTTTGGTGTCTTTCTTGGACAAGAGATGTTTCAATGTTGCATGATCAGAGAAAATGATGATTTTAGATCCTAAAAGGTAGGATCTAAATTTATCCAGGGCATAAACTACTGCTAGAAGTTCCTTCTCCGTAGTGGTGTAATTCAATTGAGCATAAGAGAGAGTTTTAATAGCATAGTAGATGACATGTGGATCCTTATTGACTCTCTGGCCTAGGACAGTGCCAATGGCATAGTTTGAAGCATCACACATTATTTCAAAGGGTAGAGAGTAGTCAGAGGGCTGAATAATAGGTGTAGACAATAAGATACGAAATGTGTCAAAAGCTTGTCTACATGCATCATCAAACACAAAAGGCACATCTTGGGCTAGTAGATTGCTCAAGGGTCAAGCAATTTTACTAAAATCTTTAATGAAACGCTTGCAAAATCCTGCATGGCCAAGGAAAGATCTAACTTGTTTCACTGTAGTTGGTGGTGGCAGGTTATGATGAGATCTACCTTGACTTTATTGAATTCAATTCCCCTCTTTGAGACTACATGTTCCAAAATAATACCCTCTTGAACCATATAATGGCTCTTTTCTCAGCTCAAGACAAGATTTTTCTCTTCACATCGTGCAAGCACCAATGACAGATTATGTAGACATTCATCAAATGATGGTCCAAAGATAGAGAAATCGTCCATGAACACTTCTAAAAATTTGTCTACCATATCAGAGAAGATGGCTAGCATGCACCGTTGAAAGATGGCAAGTGCATTACTAGCCCAAAAAGCATTCTTCAGTAAGCAAATGTACCAAAGGGACATGTAAAAGTAATCTTCTCTTGCTCTGCTGGAAACACTGGACTTGATTATATCCAGAGTAACCATCATGGAAACAATAGAATTGTTGACCTACTAGTTTCTCTAAGATCTCTTGAATAAAAGGTAATGGAAAGTGGTCTTTTCTTGTTTTTGTGTTCAATTTTCGATAGTCAATGCACACCCTCCACCTAGTGGTTTTAGGGTTGGGACTAACTCTCAATCAGAGTTTTGTTTCACTGTGATGCCAGACTTTTTAGGCACGACTTGTATAGGGCTGACCCACTCACTATGAAAAAAGGGGTATATGATACCTGCATCTAGTAGTTTCACAATTTCTTTCTTGACCACATTCTTCATGTTGGGATTCAATCTCCGCTTATTCTCTCTTGAAGGTTTGGCATCATCCTCCAAATGAATTCGATGCATACAGACTGAAGGATCAATGCCTCTTAAATCAGCAACAATCCACCCTATGGCTCTCCTATGCTTAACTAGAAGCCTAAGCAATTGATTCTCATGGCTGCTAGAGAAGCTAGATAAAATGATGATCGGAAGAGTATCATTAGGACCTAAAAAAGCGTACTTGAGAGAACTTGGAAGTGGCTTCAAGTCAAGTTGAGGAGACTCAATGGAAGGTTGAAGTGATGGACTAGTTTGAGCACCAGACATGAGCTCATTCAAAAGTGTCTCTTCCATAAGATCATCAATTTCATCAACAAGAGAATAGTTTTGCTCATTTTCAGTTGTTCCTTGGTTCGAAGCTTAGAAAACATTGAATATGATTTTCATATTCCCAAATGACATCTCCATCATTCCAGATCGACATTGGATGCATGCATTGGTCGTCTCTAAGGAAGGGCGACCTAAAATGACTGAAATGGTGTGAGAAACATTAGACACAGGTTCCATGTCCAAAACCAAGAAGTCAACTGGAAAGAAAAACTTCTCAACCCCAACTAAAACATCTTCGAGAAAACCTCGGGGTTTTCTAATGGATCTATCGGCTAACTGCAGAGTTGCCAATGTTGGTTGCAAGTCTCCCAGGCCTAATTTCTCATATACTGAGTAAAGTAAAAGGTTGACACTGGCACCCAAATCTAAAAGAGCCTTGTTAATGATATGGTCTCCAATGACACATGAAATTGTAGGTGTGCTAGGGTCTTTAAATTTTTGTGGCGTGCCATGTTTCAAAATGGAACTTACCTGCTCGGTAAGGAAAACCTTCTTTGACACATTTCTAGACTTCCACTTTTGCGTAAAAATTTTGCATAAGCGGGTACTTGTTGTATGGCTTGTAGGAGTGGAAGATTAATTTTAACTTGTTTGAATGTTTCAAGCACCTCATCCATCTTAGCCTTAGTTTTGTTGAAAGGGGAAGGTATGTCTAAGCACTGAGGAAATGGAGCACGGGGTACATAAGGTACCTCATGGTTGGCCTCAGACACAGATCCTGATGAAGACTTTGAAGGCGAAGCAACATCCTTCTGCTTTGGCTGATTCAGAGTAGGTGATGTCTCTAAGGTTTCTTCATTCTCCAAATTTCTTATCTTACCCCGATCCGTATCTTCTCTCACATCAACACCAACTTGGTTTTCAATTTATTTCCCACTCCGTAGGGTTGTTATAGCTTGCATGTGTTCATTGAAAATAGTTTGTTGTTCAAGCATAAAGTCAATACTTCATACATCAAAAAAGTTTACAATTAGGATTGGGGTTAAAAGTATCATCATGAAAGTGCTCCTAACTTCTGACATCTTTCACATGCCGATTGTTATGATTTTTAACCTTTTACTCGCAATCGCAAGAGCTTAGTTATGGACTAGCAGATACGAGGTCAACCCAAAAGACTTGGTATGATTAAACCTAATTCTTACAAAGGAGTTGATTTTGCAATAAACAAAAGAATAAACTTTTAACAATAAATCTAATGTATGTAAATACCAAGGCTGTGAATCCACCTCTAAACAAGTAATCACTACTCTCAATTATTATTAACGCATAAGTTGATATGACATGATAACTTGTGTTCTTGGTCAGATACACGAATTACCAATGAATGAACTACACGTTCTTGGTCGGACACGAAAAGTTCATTCAATGTAAATTAATGTAGCTAATTCTATCCTTAGTGAGGCATAAAATTAACATAGTCCTATTCCTTGGTTAGACATATGAATCATTAAGATCAAATTTTAAAACTAATCACACCAGTCTCGGGTTAACACTAGAGGAAAAAGATATGAAATCGCAATAAGCATATATAGAAGAAATCATATCAACTATCATTAAATGAAACAATCAAGAGTAGCAATACAAGCTAGAGTTTCATCTAGCCTTGATAAAAAGTTTAGTTAGACATAGAGAAAGAGAAAGCAAAAACTTATTTTGATGGATTCATTGACATGTTTCAAGAAATCTCTCGTCGTAGTTTTTTCTTTGGTCATCAAAAAACTCATTCTCTAACTCCTCTCTAATTTTAATCTTTCATCTCCAATTGTTCTATTTTTGAGCCCTCTCTAAAGCTTATATAGTAGGGTAAGAAAAGCCACGAAACCCCTCTCCAAATCAGACTTGAAAAATGCTCTTTTTCATGTTTTCGATTACAGCGATCGATCGCTTGGTTCTACCGATCGATCGCTTCTCAATTGATCGCATACTTTCAACGTCTATTCACTGCATCCCGTGATCATTCATCAACTTCTCTTCACACAGCGATAGATCGCCAAAGACCCGATTGATCGCTACCATTGAAACAAAAATCACAGTACTTACGATCGATCAAAACAAGGGTGATCGATTGGGAAAATCAGTTTGTGGCTCATTCTGGTTCAGGCGATCGATCGGATATAATGTGCGGATCGATCGCACACTGGTTTTGCATCAAAATCTTCCAATGATCATAACTTTTTGCTATGAACTCCGAATTGCACATGGTCGATGGCGTTGGAAAGCTGACTTCTTGACTTTAACATAAAGCTTGAATCAATCCAATTAGAGATATGCACCCGAAACCATTGGGGTCACATTTCACCATATATGCGACTCCTTATTTTCCTACAAAAACCAAAAATGACATTAAGAAACACTAAACATGTTCTAACACTAGCATAAATATAAGTTTTAGAGCTAATGAAATGAATAATTTGAGTATATATCACATACTGAGCAATTAACACGACAATCTCTAAAAATGATAGACTAATAAAATCCACACTGCAAAATCTTTGCAGTAGTCTTCTTTGAACTAAAATGGCTGCCGCAAGCTTGATCATGGCAAAAGGAGATGATGCTTTGCTGATCATGTTCAGGAATACATCTCCTAATAATTTGATCAAGATAATACTTGAAAAAATATTGATCACCCCAAAAGAAATAATTAACCCTGGACAAAAATTTAAACTTATCTTGGGAAGAACAATGAGACAGAATTTGTTCAGTTACTAGATAGTTAACTATGTCAGCAAACCAAGACAACTGAGACACTGCAAGTAATTGTTCATCAGGAAAATATTCAGTTAGTGGCAATGAATCATCACTGAAATCAACTGTCAACCTAGACAAGTGCTCAAGTACAACATTTTCAGAACCTTTCTTATCCTGAATTTGAATATCAAATTCCTGTAACAACAATATACATTGGAGAAGATGAGGTTTAACATCTTTTTTGGATAATAAATATTTCAATGCAGCATGATCCAAGTAGATATAGACCTTAGATCCCAATAAATAAGACCTAAACTTATCTAAAGCAAAGACTACTGCCAATAACTTTTTTTCAGTTATAGAATAATTAAGTTGAGATCAAATGCGCAGAAAAGATATGAGCTGTTGATGTCCACTTAAGAGAAGACGGGGCGCGGAATTAGAAGACATGCGTTCAGATTCAATCTGGCGGATAAGATTCATACAACGGGTTTTAATCAAGCAATTGAAAAAAAAAAGAAGAGAAAGGTCGGGTGATCAGAAGAAAGAGGGACAGAGGAGAGCCGGTTCAATGGTCCGGTTCAATGAAAAGAAAAAAAAAATAATCCGAGCCGGAGCTCGAGTTTGGTTGAGATTGACGGCTGGGTTCGAGGTCAAGGCAACGGCTGACAGAACAGGGTGATGAAGGCGGCAGAGCTCGAATCGGTGGCAGTGGGTGCGATGAAATGACGGCGGTGGAGCTCGAGCGATGATGAAACCAGAACGACAGCCTGGGTCGACCTCGATGGCGGATTTGGAGCCCGTATTCAACTAGGAAAGTAAAAGGACAGCAGCGGCGTGCTCAATTTGGAATGTGAAGAATCCAATCTGATTTAGAATGTTTGGATTTTTTTTAAGATGGATTCGGGCTCATCCTCAAGGTGGATTCGGATTGGAAAAGATGTCTTCTTTTGGGCTCTATATAAACAGAGTAAAAAGAAGAACAAAGAGTCTAGTGTGCGCAGTCGACGGGAGAGGAAGACGAACATAATTCTTTTTATTCCAGTTAAAAAATTTGTGTTTTTTTTCTATTCCATTTTCATTTTGATCGTTGTGTTATTCTAAAGAAGAAATTTGTAACGACTGTTGCTAGGAAGTGGGAACAGTCAATCGAGAGGGAACAATACTGTTTTCTTTCCTTTAAGGGGAAATTATATAACTCATCAAAAAAAAAATTTCACAATGTCATACTGTAGCAAATATTTCCCGAAATGGTGCACTGACAAGCCACGCAGGCGCCCGCATGGCATGGGCGCATGCGTGGCTTTTTTTTAAACTAAACCGAAAGGCGTCGGTTGAACTGACGCCACTCGGGTTTAGGAGAGAACCGACGCCTAGAACCGACGCCTCTCAACCGATGCCTTTCGGTGCCTTCATCATTTTCGTCCCATTTTAAACAGGCTGCTACTTCAATGATGCATATCTCTCCCATTTCTAATCCGTTTTCACCCATTTTTTTCCATTCTTCCTTATTTTTAGTGCTCTTTCTAATCATTATGATATCACAAAGATGTTGAGCCATCACATATCATTTATCATAGTTTTTATAGTATTTTTTTTATAAATAACATGCAATGGATCAACATCTTTGTGATATCATGATGACTAGAAAGAGCACTAAAAATAAGGAAGAATGAAAAAAAATTGCCAAAAACAGATTAGAAATAAGAGAGATATGCATCGTTGAAGTTATCGCTCCTTTAAAATGGGAAAAATTTGTTTTAGTGGGACAAATTTCAACGATGAATATCTCTCTCATTTCTAATCTGTTTTCGCCAATTTTTTTTTCATTCTTCCTTATTTTTAGTGCTCTTTCTAGTCATCATGATATCACAAAGATGTTGATCCATCGCATGCTATTTATAAAAAATAAATACTATAAAAACTATGATAAATGGTATGTGATAGCTCAATATCTATGTGATATCATAATGATTAGAAAGAGCACTAAAAATAAAGAAGAATGAAAAAAAATGGGCGAAAATGGATTAGAAATGAGAGAGATATGCATCGTTAAAGTAGCGGCCTATTTAAAATGGGACGAAAATGGTGAAGGCACCAAAACCGACGCCTTTCTCCTTCACCCTAGAGGCGTCGGTTCAACCGATGCCTTTCGGTTTAGTTTTAAAAAAAAAGTCACGCAAGCGCCCGTGCCACGCAGGGCCTACGTGGCTTGTCAGAGCAACATTTTGGGAAATATTTGCTACAGTATGACATTTTGGAAAAAAAAATTGATGATTTTTTTATATAATTTCCCCTTCCTTTAATATCAAAAATTTTTGTAAGTCCATTTTATTTCTTTTATTGAAATGAGTTTAATTATTCATTTAGTATGTGTTTTTATTAATATGATTGGCTAGTTTCATTGCTAAGGCTAGGATGAGGCTGTAGTAAGTGTAGAGAATGCCTACATGTGAAAGCTGATATTTTACTCGAATTGTGCATTAATTGTTTATCCGTTCCAATCATGGAATGTCAGATCGCCGATATATCGGTATCGGACCGATATATCGGCCTTTTTTTAAAAAAAAAAAAATTTTAAAAAAAAAATTTTTTTTTTTTTTTTTTGGGAAAAAAAAACTTTCATGTTTGTTTTCTATCCTAATATGCATATTTTGAAATCTATTCTTTGTTTAAATTAGTATAACTCATTTTAGATGTTAGATTGTGAAAATATATGGTAAAAACTAGTTTTTGACGACCGATATTTTTTTACACAATATCTCCGATATTTCGTCTCTTAGGCCGACCGATATTTTACCGATATCCGATACGACATTCCATGGTTCCAATTGGTAATTGCTTAGTTAAATGCAGATATAGCATCAATCATATGTTTGCTATAATTTTGAATTACTATTGTCAATGCATGCTTGTTTTAATTAGTTAAATAACAAATTTGATACTAGTTGTGTTTCTCTCGTAAGGGGATACATCTAGTAAATTAAATTATTAATTTAAATAGCATAAAGGACGTGATTTTTGTATGAATATTTATGCGTTAAAGTAAGATCTTCCGTAACAATGTGAATAGGATTCTAGACTGTTACGAGTATTTTGGAGAATTATAAATGATTGAAAGTATAGGGTTCTCTATAATTTACTACATGCCGATTCCAAAGCCTTAGTATTTTGTTAATTTGGTGAAGTTAAAATTTTTATTCCGTTAATTAATTTAATCATTCATTAGTTAGTTAATCAATTTCTATAAATTCCAAAATTAATTCAAGGATTTAGTTAGGGTTCGATTAGATTTCTGCAATACAAGTCCCTGTGTGTTCGACCTCATAAAATTGTGCGTCTATTCTCCAATATGATTCGTACACTTGCGAGTAAAATTAAGAGATTAATTAAAACAACAAGTTTTTGGCGCCATTGCCAGTGACTTGTAGAAAATCAAATTCTAAGACTAATTATACCCTTGCAGTTAATTTTAGGTAAAAAAAGAAAAAAAAGTTTAAAAATTTAAAAATAATAAAAATACACACGTGAGAGTTGATTGAGTGTGTATGACCACGTGGACACGTGATCACATACTACGTCTGGTTCGCAATAATTCTAATCCCTTAGAGAATAACGAAACTGCAATTGATTTTTTAGTTAAAATGGAAGACCAACCCGAGAAATCTCTGAGGGAGTTATTTTCTCCAATCACAATTAACCCTCCATCTTGCATAGTGTTGCCTGCAACCTCTGCAAAACATTTTAAATTGAAACCTCAAATAATTCAACTCTTGCCAAATTACCATGATCTTAACAGAGAGGTTCCTTACATGCATGTAAAGGATTTTCTAGAAATTTGTGCAACTTTTAGGTTCACAGACTTCTCAGATGAGTCTGTCCGTCTGCGCCTTTTTCCCTTCTCTTTGAAGGACAAGGCCAAGGCATAGTTGAATTCTCTTCCCGCCGACTCTATTACAACGTGGGATATGTTGGTAAGCAAATTTTTTTCTAAATTCTTCCCAATGGACAAAACTAATGAATTAAAAAGAGAAATAACTAATTTCATGGAAGATGAAAATGAAAAATTTTATGAGAGTTGGGAAAGATTTAAAGACCTGTTACTAAAATACCCACATCATGGGTTTGAAACATTGAGGTTAATTCAGCATTTTTACAACGGTTTAACTCAAACACATCGCAATATGATTGGATCAATGAACGACGGTGCGTTCTTAGACTTAGGAGGTTAAACTACGTATAATTTCTTAAAGAGATTAGCTTAAAGGTCCCTACAGTGGGATTTTGCAAGTCATAGGGAGAGACAACATCAATCTCCTAAGAAGGGAGGTCTCTACGAGATCAAAGAGGACGTAGATGTCAAGGTCAAACTCGATGCGCTAACCAAGAAAATAGATGCCTTGAGTTTGAACCGAAGCATCAATGCCCTCAACATGAATGAAGTATGCTTTGTGTGTGCTAGCCCGATGCATTCATCTCTGAACTGTCTTTCAATGAATACTTATCCAGAGTGTTATGCAGAACAAGTCAATGTTCTGCACAATTATGGGAACTTGACATGAAATCCCATCTCTGAAACCTACAATTCAGGATGGAGAAATCATCCAAATTTCTCTTGGAGGCAGAATCAACCACCTATGAATGTCGGTGGGCAACCCATGCATAATCAGTTTAGGCAGAACAACCCACATTATCTAGCTTTGTCCCAACCTCCCACCCAATATCAACAACCGGCCACTCAATCTCAGGGTCTTACACAAAAATAATCATCATTAAAAGACACTCTAAAATCTTTCATGCAATCTACAAGCCAAGTTATTCAGTCAACCAACCAAGCTATGCTTGAAATAAAAAACTCTACACACATGAACACTCAAGCAATTGCTAAGTTAGAGACTCAGGTTGGTCAATTGGCTACTCAATTAGCAGAAAGAGAGAGAGGGAGATTCCCTAGTCAACCAGTGCCTAACCAGACGGGCCAATTCTCCATTGGTAGTAGCTCTAATTCTTCACAGAATGAGGAGCATGTTCAATCAATTATCTCCCTTACATCCGGAAAACAAGTTGATAATAAAACTGAAGTAGCTGAACAAGAAGAAAGTGAAAACACTAAGATTGAAATAGAGACAAAAGAAATTAATTCCTCTACAACTGTTGACAATGATTCTCCACCTAGGAATTTTGTGCCTAGGGCACCATATCCGCAAAGACTAGTAAATCCTAAAAAAGGTGCACAATTTGGAGATATTCTAAAAGTGTTTAAACAAGTACAAATAAACATTCCTTTTCTAGATGCAATTCAACAAGTGCCTTCATATGCAAAATTTTTAAAAGATCTAGTCTCTGTCGAAAAGAAAAATAATGTTCCTAAGAAAGCATTTCTAGCAGAACAAGTTAGCTCTGTCATTCAATATAAATTTTCTATCAAATATAAGGACACTGGTTGTCCCACAATTTCATGCATGATAGGGAAACATCAAATTGAGCGAGCATTGTTAGATCTGGGGGAAAGTGTGAATTTATTGCCATATTTTGTGTATATGCAATTAGGTCTGGGAGAGCTAAAACCCACGTTAATGACACTCCAATTAGCTGACCGTTCAGTTAAAATTCCTCAAAGTGTTGTTGAAGATGTTTTGATTAAGGTTGATACATTTTATTTCCCTATAGACTTTGTTGTCCTTGATACTCAACCTATTCCAAACATAACTGGGCAAATACTTGTCATTTTGGGTCGTCCATTTTTAGCTAAATCTAATGCTATCATTAATTGCAGAAATGGAGTGATGCAAAATTTTTTTGGGAATATGAAGGTGGAATTGAACATTTTTGACATCAGTAAACAACCACCTGACATGGATGATGTGAATGAAATGAACCTAGTTGAAACACTTGTCCATGAAACCTTTCTTCAAACACACTCCCAGGATCCCTTAAAGGCCTGCTTAACACATTTTGGTTGTGAATTTGATATCGATCAGTCAATTGAATAAGTAAACTCATTGCTTGAGTCTGTACCACTGATAAGTATTGAACGGTGGCAACCAAAAGTGGAGCCTCTTGCTTTATCATCATCACCAGTAGTTCCATCGAGTGTTGAGCCACCTAAATTGGACCTGAAACCATTGCCTGATACTATGAAATATGCTTATTTAGGTCCTGCTGATTCCTTACCTGTCATTATTGCATCTGACTTAGATGTGGCTCAAGAGCGTAAACTACTTGATGTTCTTGTAAAGCACAAAGAAGCCATATGGTGGACCATTGCTGATATTAAAGGCATCAGTCCCTCTGTTATTATGCATAGAATTCATTTGGAGAATGTTGTTGTTTTAATTAGTCTCCTAATTTTACTCGCAAGTGTACGAATCGTGTTTGGAGTATAGTCGCACAATTCTCACGAGGTCGAACCCACAGGGACTTGTGTTTTTGGAATTCTAATTCGAAGATCAGATTATTACCCTTGTTGAAGAATTAAATTGATTTGATCCACTACAACTACGACTAATCTAAGACTCAATGCAATTAAACAGCTTTAACTAAGAAATTAATCTAAAGGCAATTAAATAATCTATGAAAAAGAAACTAATTGACAAATAAAAATTGAAACTTTAATCAAGAATTTAAAACTCTAGGGCATAAGAATCAGCACATGACAATCATAGCAATATTTCTTTTAAAATCAGCAATTGTTTTCACGATTATCTCGTAGAGAATTGGAATTCAATCTATTCTCCTACGGAAAATTTCAGCATTAAAGCATATAGATTTTTAAATAGAGTTTTGCATTCTCTTGCATATCAATAGATGAGATTCAAATCATTAGCTGTATCCATTATACGATGAATCACAGGTAATACCCAAATATCATATTAAACATATACCTCATTGTAATTTAATTTGAGAATAACAATCATTAAAACACATTAATTTAGATTATCAATTACATCACATGAATACCATTCCTACAACTAATCATGGCTTCATCTCAGCCCTAGACAGGGATTTAGCTACTCATGCTATTTAATTGAACTACAAAAGTAATAAGATTCATCTCAAATAAAATCAGCAATTGACTTACAAGAATTTCGAAATTAAATGCAAAATAACAGAGTACTGTTCCACTTCTCTTTCGGTCGACTGTTCCAGCAGCAACAGCTCGAGCAACTAATACAACTCCAAAATAAAAACGAAACAGAGAAAAGAAATTTTCTGGAACTGTAATTGAAACTAAAGAAACTCTCGAACTGTAAAAAAAACTGAAACTGTAATTGAAGATGAAACTCAGAACTGTTGGTCGTCTTCCTCGCTCGGACTATTCTTGCTTTTGCCGGTGCATCCCTTTTTATAGACGGCCAAAGGGAGCTCTCTTCCACCTTGAGGATGAGCCCGAATCGAGTAAGATTCCATCTTCGGCACGCCTCTCCTTTGGACGATTCCCAAATCCGTCCCAAAATAAAGATCCGAACTTTCCAAATCGAGCCCCCAAATCCGGCACAACTCTACAGTCCAAATTGAGCGCGATTTCTCCAAAATCAGACTTCTTTCCTCCTCGCCATGGCCTCCAGTCTCGCCGTGAACTCCGCCGCCTTCATTTAACCACCGCCCATGGCCTCAGAACTTCTGCCGTCGTCATTTAACCATCGCCCGAGGTCGCCATCTTGCCTCGCCACGAGCTTCTGTCATCGCCGCCGTCGGACTCTCATCACCGGAACCCATCATCATCGCCGCCGCCCATCGCCCCTACCGTGAAGTCATCATCTTCACAGGCAGAGAGCTCTCTGCTCTGTTTCAGACAGAAGATACCCAGCAGCTCGAGTGCAAACTCGGGCTATTTTCTTTCTTTTTTTTCTTCTCATTAAACCGGACCATTGAACCGGTCCGGTTTTTTTTTTCTTTCTTTTCTTTTTTTTTTCTTTTCTTAAAACCCGTTGTATCAATGCCATTCGTTTGATCAAATCTGAACGCCCGTCATTGCATTCTGCGCCCGTCTTCTTTTAAGTAGCTCATCAACGGTTCAGATCTTCGATACACGTGATCTCAGCTCTTAGGTCACTTTGGCACTTCAAAACCCGTCTAATGGCTTTACTTTAGCTGTTCTACAGTACGAGCACGCGAACCTATACAAAATAAAATATGTCCCATATTAGTCGTATCAAATAATTCATAAAATTACAGAACATATTGAATTTTAGGCATTTAGAGCACATTGTTTATTTAATTCATAATTAATCAACTAATTACTAAAAATCATTTTATTCCTTATTTTAAATAGAAAATATGACTAACAAACAGGTAAAAAGGCATATAAAAATGTGTATTTTTCATGCTTAACAAATACCCCCAAACCTAGATTTTGCTAGTCCTCAAGCAAAACACAAAAGAAAAAATAATAAAACTACTCAAAAATAAATGCCACTGTCATAGGGAACCACGATTGCATTTAGCATATGCAACAAGCCTTTTAAACCCCCAGGTGTCCCTGGCTGGACGAGTGAAGTCTCGTGAGGGTTTGCAGCCATGCTACCCACAAATATGTATTTATAAAATTAACCTTATTCTTTATCTAAATGAGAAAGAAGTCAACTAAACACTTCAAAACACAAAACCTATTATCCCTTCAAATACACACTGCAATACTTAAGAAAACTAACCACACGTACTTGCATTTATAATCAACTGGAATATAGAAGCGCTCAAGTAAGTGGTTTTATTCTACACCTTCATCTTGGAAATTTCTGCTCAATATGATATAGCATGATACTTTAAAATAATAGAAAGTGTAGAACATTGTAGCAATACACTCTAAATCTCTGTTTCACACAGATTCAGTGTTACCCATTAACCAAAGAACATCAGAATCTACATAGTGATCGTAATCTTTAGGTTCATGATAGCACAGATGCTTGCGCGCCTCCTTCGGGTCCAACATTCTAGATTTGAGAGGATAATACACCATAGACTTTTTTTTTTCATTAGGACTGTGTAAGGCCTGACTTCAAGATGCTTAGGTTTAGCAATGACTCAGGCCAATGACTCCCAGCCAGTTGGCTTAGGGCATTAGGTTTTAAGATGGACCGCTTCGGACCTGAGCATCAGCCTAAGTTAATCCTATAATAGTCAAGCAGCCCCTTTTTCTTTATTTTCGTTTCCATATTTTCTTTTTCATTTTCAGCATATATATTTTCAAGCACATCTTTATTCTGTCCAGGCTGTATTATACTCTCAACCTATTTCCGGTTCCAAGCCCTTGCCATAGCCAAGTAAATGGTCTATCATGATCGTTTAAGCTCAACAGACAACCACACATCATCCAATGACTCTGACTAAAGACATCCCACTGAAGATTAGTATTCAACAAATCTCTAGAAGGTATTACTTTATGTAACTGGTGTGTGAGAGTAAGTTTTATTAGCTCAAGCACTTGATCCAAGAGGACTGTAACAGAATGCTATTTCTCAGTTAAGTGTCTCTATCCTCCAGTATACTTACTCACACTTCCAATGTAAATTAATCTCTTAAAAATTGAAGTATGCATCACGAATGGATAAACTACCAAAACCTATAAAAATACTAACAAAAAGCCTAAAAACTACAATTTTTTTTTGATTTTTTTTTAACTGGAAGATTCAAAACAAGCAAGAAAATCACTAAGATATCCTAAACAAATATCTTCCTATACCCCCACACCTGCATGAAACATTGTCCTCAATGTAAAAAGATATGAAATAAATACTGAGGAAAATAAATAGACGAGGGAAGGAAAGATAGTACCTGCACTCCACTGAAACGCTATAGTATCTATCAACATGAAAAGAACAAGTGAAGCACAAGAATAACCTAAGAAAAATAAGCACAAAAATAAAAATTCTAAAAACTTGGGTTGCCTCCCAGTAGCGCTAAGTTTTACGTCTTCAGCCAGACACAGCTATTACTTCACTCATTAATGGATGATGCAGATTCTACCAAGGATTTAGCGTGAGACCACATAGAATAAAAATATGACCAAATGACATCTCTCAAATTGCAAATTAATGTTCCCAGTCTTCTCTTCAATGTCTCCCACCTAGACTCTCTGGGGAACAAAAACGAATATGAAATGGGAACAACATTGACAGCAGCTATGGGCCCCTGAAGATCAAGCTCATCTATGGGTGAGTCATCCATAGTCCCCGCTAACTGATGTGGTAGTAATGGTGCCCAAGGATAGACGACTGGAATATCTATGTCTGGACTTAGTGGATGTTCATTCACTACTTCTTCTAACTGTGCAGGCATCACCCAAAGGTGTAAGAATATGGCAGCCATCTAGATATCCTGTGAGAATCATGAACCTAAAAATGTGAGTGATAAATAATGAAAAATAAAGCACACAAAGAAAACGAAACCCACTATGCACAAAGCAAATTACTGCAACTTTAGTCATTATAAGTCGGGTCTGCTAGACTCAATTCATCGATCTGAGGTTGCTGCAATTCCAAGAATGGTTTAAGACGATGACCATTAACTTTGAATATATCACCATTCTTTGGGTTTTCTATTTCAACTGCTCCATGAGGATAAACAACACGAACTATAAAAGGTCCTGTCCATCGAGACTTCAATTTACCCGGAAACAGA
Organism: Houttuynia cordata; assembly: GCA_039654745.1. NCBI lineage: Eukaryota > Viridiplantae > Streptophyta > Magnoliopsida > Piperales > Saururaceae > Houttuynia > Houttuynia cordata. Next base: position 172,685 of record CM077503.1, read on the forward strand.
TGTAAACGAGAATTGTATAAAAGAACTTTCTGCCCCGATGTAAAAGATTTCCGCAGAATATTTTGATCATGAACCTTTTTCATGCGATCGTTGTATGATTTTGCACATTCATAAGCATCATTACGAAGCTCATCCAACTCATTCAATTGCAGTTTCCTTTGAATTCCTGCTCTATTTAAATCAAAATTCAGGTGCTTAATTGCCCAATAAGCTTTATGCTCAATTTCAACAGGAAGATGACAAGCTTTCCCGTAAACAATACGGTATGGAGACATTCCAATGGGAGTTTTAAATGCAGTACGGTAAGCCCACAAAGCATCGGTGAGTCTCAGTGACCAATCTTTGCGATTAGGATTGACTGTCTTTTCTAAAATATGCTTAATCTCCCTATTAGAAATCTCAACTTGACCGCTTGTCTGGGGATGGTATGGGGTAGCAATTTTGTGGGTTATGCCATATTTCTTCATTAACTGTTCAAAAACCCTATTGCAGAAATGTTTTCCCCCATCACTTATTATAGCACGAGGAGAACCAAAACGTGCAAAAATGTTGTCTTTCAAAAATTGGACCACCACTTTGTGGTCATTGGTTTTACATGCTACGGCCTCTACCCATTTAGAGACATAGTCTACCCCCACAAGGATATAAAGATTGCCAAAAGAGTTAGGAAAAGGTCCCATGAAGTCAATACCCCAGACATCAAAAAGGTCTATAATAAGGATTGGGGTTAAAGGCATCATGTTACGGCGTGAAAGTGCTCCTAACTTCTGACATCTTTCACATGCTGAACAATAGGCATGACAGTCTTTAAAAATAGTAGGCCAATAAAATCCACACTGCAAAATCTTTGCAGCAGTCTTTTTAGAACTAAAATGGCCCCCACATGCTTGATCATGACAAAAAGAAATGATGCTTTGTTGATCATGTTCAGGAATACATCTCCTAATAATCTGATCGGGACAATACTTGAACAAGTATGGATCATCCCAAAAGAAGTACTTAACTCTGGACAAAAATTTGGACCTATCTTGGGAAGACCAATGAGATGGAATTTGTTCAGTTACCAGATAATTAACTATGTCCGCAAACCAAGGCAACTGGGATACTGCAAGTAATTGCTCATCAGGAAAAGATTCAGTTATGGGCAATGATTCATCAGTAAAATCAACTATCAACCTAGATAAGTGGTCGGCTACAACATTTTCGGAACCTTTCTTATCCCGAATTTCAATATTAAATTCCTGTAGCAATAATATCCATCGGAGAAGACGAGGTTTAGCATCTTTCTTAGATAAAAGATACTTCAATGCAACATGATCCGAATAGATATAGACCTTTGATCCCAATAAGTAAGACCAAAACTTATCTAGAGCAAAGACTACTGCCAGCAACTCTTTCTCAGTTGTAGAATAATTAAGTTGAGCATCATTCAATGTTTTACTGGCATAGTAAATCACATGGGGAAGTTTATTAATTCGCTGCCCCAACACAGCACCAATAGCATAATCAGAGGCATCGCACATTATTTCAAACGGTAGGCTCCAATCAGGTGGCCGAATAATAGGTGCAGATGTTAACTCTGATTTGAGTTTCTGAAGGGCATTATTACAGGCATCATCAAAGACAAATGATGTATCTTTTGCAAGAAGATTACACAAAGGTCTTGAAATTTTACTAAAGTCTTTAATGAATCTTCTGTAAAATCCAGCATGGCCTAAAAATGATCTGATTTCTTTCACAGTTCGTGGTGGTGGAAGATGTGAAATCAAATCAACTTTAGCTTTATCAACTTCAATGCCTTTATTAGATATAATATGCCCAAGAACAATTCCTTTTTGAACCATAAAATGACATTTCTCCCAGTTAAGTACCAGATTCTTCTCTTTACACCTCACTTACACTAAAGATAGATGGTGCAGACATTCATCAAAATTAGACCCAAAGACAGAAAAATCGTCCATGAATACCTCTAAAAATCGCTCTACCATATCAGAGAAAATGCTCAACATACACCTTTGAAAGGTAGCAGGTGCATTGCATAGGCCAAAGGGCATGCGACGGTAGGCAAAGGTACCAAAAGGACACATGAAAGTGGTCTTTTCTTGGTCTTCAGGGGCTATGGGAATTTGGTTATACCCAGAATAACCATCAAGGAAGCAATAATATTCATGTCCCGCTAACCTTTCCAGCATTTGGTCAATGAAAGGAAGGGGAAAATGATCTTTTCTTGTCAAAGCATTCAACTTCCTATAATCAATACAGACACGCCAACTCGTTTGAACTCGAGTTGGCACTAACTCATCAGCATCGTTTTTCACAACAGTTATGCCAGACTTTTTCGGTACAACTTGAACAGGACTTACCCATTTACTATCAGAAATTGGGTAGATAACTCCTACATCTAAAAGCTTAAGGATTTCAGCTCGAACAACTTCTTGCATTACAGGGTTAAGACGCCTTTGGGATTCACGAGAAGGCTTGGCATCATCCTCCAAATGAATTCTATGCATAACAATAGAAGGACTGATGCCTTTAATATTTGCAATGGTCCACCCTATGGCTTCTTTGTGCTTTACAAGAACATCAAGTAGTTTACGCTCTTGAGCCACATCTAGGTCAGATGCAATAATGACAGGTAAGGACTCAGCAAGACCTAAATAAGCATATTTCAAAGTATCAGGTAATGGTTTTAGGTCTAATTTAGGTGGCTCAACACTAGATGGAACTACTGGTGATGATGATAAGGCAAGAGGCTCCACTTTTGGTTGCCACCGTTCAGTACTCATCAGAGGTACAGACTCAAGCAATGAGTTTACTTGTTCAATTGACTGATCGATATCAAATTCACAACCAAAATGTGTTAAGCATGCCTCTAAAGGATCTTGGGAATGTGTTTGAAGAAATGTTTCATGGACAAGTGTTTCAATCAGGTTTATTTCATTCACATCATCCATGTCAGGTGGTTGTTTACTGATGTAAAAAATGTTCAATTCCACCTTCATATTCCCGAAAGAAATTTGCATCACTCCATTTCTACAGTTAATGATAGCATTAGATGTAGCTAGAAATGGACGACCCAAAATGACAGGTATTTGCCCACTTATGTTCGGAACAGGTTGAGTATCAAGGACAACAAAGTCCACAGGGAAATAAAATGTATCAACCTTTATCAGAACATCTTCAACAACACCTCGAGGAATTTTAACCAAACGGTCAGCTAATTGAAGTGGGTTTTAGCTCTCCCAGACCTAATTGCACATACACAGAGTAGGGCAATAAATTCACACTTGCCCCCAGATCTAACAAGGTTCGCTCAATCTGATGTTTCCCTATCATGCATGAAATTGTGGGACAACCAGGGTCCTTATATTTGATAGGAAATTTACATTGAATGACAGAGCTGACTTGTTCTGCTAGAAATGCCTTTTTAGGAACATTATTTTTCTTTTTGACAGAGAGTAGATCTTTCAAAAATTTTGCATATGAAGGCACTTGTTGGATTGCATCTAGAAAAGGAATGTTTATTTGTACTTATTTAAACACTTCTAGAATATCTCCATATTGTGCACCTTTTTTAGGATTGACTAGTCTTTGTGGATAAGGTGCCCTAGGTACAAAATTCCTAGGTGGAGAATCACTGTCAACAGTTGGAGAAGAATCCTTAGCTCTATTTCAGTCTTAGTGTTCTCACTTTCTTCTTTTTCAGAAGTTTCAATTTTATTATCAATTTGCTTTCCAGACCTAAGGGTAATGACTGATTGAACATGTTCCTCATTCTGTGAAGAATTAGAGCTACTACCAATGGAAAATTGGCCCTTCTGGTTAGGCACAGGTTGACTAGGGAATCTCCCTCTCTCTCTTTCTGCTAATTGAGTAGCCAATTGACCAACTTGAGTCTCTAACTTGGCAATTGCTTGAGTATTCATGTGTGTAGAGTTCTTCATCTCAAGCATAGCTTGGTTAGTTGACTAAATATCTTGGCTTGTGGATTGGATGAAAGATTTGAGAGTGTCCTCTAACGAGGATTGTTTTTGAGTAAGGGATGGAGATTGATTGGCTGGTTGTTGATATTGGGTAGCAGGTTGAGACAAGGCTGGATAAGGTGGGTTGCTCTGCCTAAACTGATTATGCATAGGTTGCATAGGCTGCCCACCTACATTCATAGGTGGTTGACTTTGTCTCCAGGAGAAATTTGGATGATTTCTCCAACTTGAATTGTAAGTTTCAGCGAAAGGATTGCCTGTCGGCTTCCCATAATTGTTTAGAACATTGACTTGTTCTGCATAACACTCTGGATAAGTATTCATGGAAGGGCAGTTCAGAGATGTATGCATCGGGTTAGCACACACAGAGCATGCTTCATTCATGTTGAGGGCATTGATGCTTCGGTTCAAACTCAGGGCATCTATTTTCTTGGTTAGCGCATCGAGTTTGACCTTAACATCTACGTCATCTTTGATTTCGTAGAGACCTCCCTTCTTAGGAGCTTGATGTTGTCTCTCCCTATGACCTGCAAAATCCCACTGTTGGGACCTTTCAGCTAATCGCTCTAAGAAGTTATAAGCTGCTTCACCTCCCAAGTCTAAGAAAGCACCGCCATTCATTGATTCAATCATGTTGCGGTATGTTTGAGTTAATCCATTGTAAAAATGTTGTATTAACCTCCATGTTTCAAACCCATGATGTGGACATTTTAGTAAAAGGTCTTTAAATCTTTCCCAACTCTCATAAAATTTTTCATTTTCATCTTCCATGAAGTCAGTGATTTCTCTCTTTAATTCGTTGGTTTTGGCCATTGGGAAGAATTTGGACAAGAATTTGCTCACCAACATATCCCACGTTGTGACAGAGTCAGCGGGAAGAGAATTTAACCATGCCTTGGCCTTGTCCTTCAAAGAGAAGGGGAAAAGGCGCAGACGAATAGACTCATCAGAGAAGTCTGTGAACAGAAAAGTTGCACAAATTTCTAGAAAATCCTTTACATGCATGTAGGGATCCTCTCTGTTAAGACCATGATAATTGGGCAACAGTTGAATTATCTGAGGTTTTAGTTCAAAATGCTTTGCAGAGGTTGCAGACAATACTATGCAAGATGGAGGGTTGATTGTGATCGGAGAAAATAACTCCCTCAGAGATTTCTCTGGTTGATCTTCCATTTTGAATGAAAGATCAATTTTAGTTTCACTATTCTCTAAAGGATTGGAATTACTGCTAACCAGACGCAGTGTGTGATCACGTGTCCACGTGGTCAACCACCGTCAATCAACTCTCACGTGTTGAAATTTTCTTTTTTTTTAATTTTTTAATTTTTTAATTTTTTAATTTTTTTTATTTTTGACCTAAAATTAACTGCAAGGGTAAAATTAGTCTTAGAATTTGATTTCCTACAAGTCCCCGGCAGCGGCGCCAAAAACTTGTTGTTATTTTAATTAGTCTCCTAATTTTACTCGCAAGTGTACGAATCGTGTTTGGAGTATAGTCGCACAATTCTCACGAGGTCGAACCCACAGGGACTTGTGTTTTTGGAATTCTAATTCGAAGATCAGATTATTACTCTTGTTGAAGAATTAAATTGATTTGATCCACTACAACTACGACTAATCTAAGACTCAATGCAATTAAACAGCTTTAACTAAGAAATTAATCTAAAGGCAATTAAATAATCTATGAAAAAGAAACTAATTGACAAATAAAAATTGAAACTTTAATCCAGAATTTAAAACTCTAGGGCATAAGAATCAGCACATGACAATCATAGGAATATTTCTTTTAAAATCAGCAATTGTTTTCACGATTATCTCGTAGAGAATTGGAATTCAATCTATTCTCCTACGGAAAATTTCAGCATTAAAGCATATAGATTTTTAAATAGAGTTTTGCATTCTCTTGCATATCAATAGATGAGATTCAAATCATTAGCTGTATCCATTATACGATGAATCACAGGTAATACCCAAATATCATATTAAACATATACCTCATTGCAATTTAATTTGAGAATAACAATCATTAAAACACATTAATTTAGATTATCAATTGCATCACATGAATACCATTCCTACAACTAATCATGGCTTCATCTCAGCCCCAGACAGGGATTTAGCTACTCATGCTATTTAATTGAACTACAAAAGTAATAAGATTCATCTCAAATAAAATCAGCAATTGACTTACAAGAATTTCGAAATTAAATGCAAAATAACAGAGTACTGTTCCACTTCTCTTTCGGTCGACTGTTCCAGCAGCAACAGCTCGAGCAATTGATAGAACTCCAAAATAAAAACGAAACAGAGAAAAGAAATTTTCTGGAACTGTAATTGAAACTAAAGAAACTCTCGAACTGTAAAAAAAACTGAAACTGTAATTGAAGATGAAACTCAGAACTGTTGGTCGTCTTCCTCGCTCGGACTGTTCTTGCTTTTGCCGGTGCATCCCTTTTTATAGACGGCCAAAGGGAGCTCTCTTCCACCTTGAGGATGAGCCCGAATCGAGTAAGATTCCATCTTCGGCACCCCTCTCCTTTGGACGATTCCCAAATCCGTCCCAAAATAAAGATCCGAACTTTCCAAATCGAGCCCCCAAATCCAGCACAACTCTACAGTCCAAATTGAGCGCGATTTCTCCAAAATCAGACTTCTTTCCTCCTCGCCATGGCCTCCAGTCTCGCCGTGAACTCCGCCGCCTTCATTTAACCACCGCCCATGGCCTCAGAACTTCTGCCGTCGTCATTTAACCATCGCCCGAGGTCGCCATCTTGCCTCGCCACGAGCTTCTGTCATCGCCGCCGTCGGACTCTCATCACCGGAACCCATCATCATCGCCGCCGCCCATCGCCCCGACCGTGAAGTCATCGTCTTCATAGGCAGAGAGCTCTCTGCTCTGTTTCAGACAGAAGATACCCAGCAGCTCGAGTGCAAACTCGGGCTATTTTCTTTTTTTTTTTCTTCTCATTAAACCGGACCATTGAACCGGTCCGGTTTTTTTTTTCTTTCTTTTCTTTTTTTTTTCTTTTCTTAAAACCCGTTGTATCAATGCCATTCGTCTGATCAAATCTGAATGCACGTCATTGCATTCTGCGCCCGTCTTCTTTTAAGTAGCTCATCAACGGTTCAGATCTTCGATACACGTGATCTCAGCTCTTAGGTCACTTTGGCACTTCAAAACCCGTCTAATGGCTTTACTTTAGCTGTTCTACAGTACGAGCACGTGAACCTATACAAAATAAAATATGTCCCATATTAGTCGTATCAAATAATTCATAAAATTACAGAACATATTGATTTTAGGCATTTAGAGCACATTGTTTATTTAATTCATAATTAATCAACTAATTACTAAAAATCATTTTATTCTTTATTTTAAATAGAAAATATGACTAACAAACAGGTAAAAAGGCATATAAAAATGTGTATTTTTCATGCTTAACAGAGAATAATGCCAAGCCATCTCGTGAATCCCGAAGGCGTCTTAACCTTGTAATGCAGGAAGTGGTTCGAGCTGAAATCCTAAAGCTTTTGGATGTAGGAGTTATCTACCCAATCTCTGATAGTAAATGGGTAAGTCCTGTTCAAGTTGTGCCAAAAAAGTCTGGCATAACTGTTGTGAAAAATGATGCTGATGAGTTAGTGCCTACTTGAGTTCAAACAGGTTGGCGTGTTTGTATTGATTGTAGGAAGTTGAATACTTTGAAAAGAAAAGATCATTTTCCCCTTCCTTTCATTGACCAAATGTTGGAAAGGTTAGCGGGACATGAATATTATTGCTTTCTTGATGGTTATTCTGGTTATAACCAAATTCCCATAGCCCTTGAAGATCAAGAAAAGACCACTTTCACGTGTCCTTTTGGTACCTTTGCCTACCGTCGCATGCCATTTGGGCTATGCAATGCACCTACTACCTTTCAAAGGTGTATGTTGAGTATTTTCTCTGAAATGGTAGAGCAATTTCTAGAGGTATTCATGGACGATTTTTCTGTCTTTAGGTCTAATTTTGATGAATGTTTGCACCACCTATCATTAGTGTTAGTGCGGTGTAAAGAAAAGAATCTGGTACTTAACTGGGAGAAATGTCTTTTTATGGTTTAAAAAGGAATTGTTCTTGGGCATATTATATCTCATAAAGGCATTGAAGTTGATAAAGCTAAAATTGATTTGATTTCACATCTTCCACCACCACGAACTGTGAAAGAAATCAGATCATTTTTAGGCAATGTTGGATTTTACAAAAGATTCATTAAAGACTTTAGTAAAATTTCAAGACCTTTGTGTAATCTTCTTACAAAGGATACACCTTTTGCCTTTGATGATGCTTGCAATAATGCCTTTAAGAAACTCAAATCAGAGTTACCATCCGCACCTATTATTCGGTCGCCTAATTAGAGCCTACATTTTGAAATCATGTGTGATGCCTCTGATTATGCTATTGGTGCTATGTTGGGGCAGCGAATTAATAAACTTCCCCATGTGATTTACCATTCCAGTAAAACACTGAATGATGCTCAACTTAATTATTCTACAACTGAAAAGGAGTTGCTGGCAGTAGTTTTTGCTCTAGATAAATTTAGGTCTTATTTATTGGGATCTAAAGTCTATATCTATTCGGATCATGCTGCATTGAAGTATCTTTTATCTAAAAAAGATGTTAAACCTCGTCTTCTCCGATAGATATTGTTGCTACAGGAATTTGATATTAAAATTCGGGATAAGAAAGGTTCTGAAAATGTTGTAGCTGACCACTTATCTAGGTTAACAGTGGATTTTACTGATGAATAATTGCCCATAACTGAATCATTTCCTAATGAGCAATTACTTGTAGTGTTCCAGTTGCCTTGGTTTGCTGACATTGTTAATTATCTGGTAACTGAACAAATTCCATCTCATTGGTCTTCCCAAGATAGGTTCAAATTTTTGTCCAGGGTTAAGTATTTCTTTCGAGATGATCCGTATTTGTTCAAATATTGTCCTGATCAGATTATTAGGAGATGTATTCCTGAACATGAGCAACAAAACATCATCTCATTTTGTCATGATCAAGCTTGTGGCGGCCATTTTAGTTCGAAAAAGACTGCTGCAAAGATTTTGCAGTGTGGATTTTATTGGCCTACTATTTTCAAAGACTGTCATGCTTACAGTTTAGCCTGTGAAAGATGTCAGAAGTTAGGAGCACTTTCACGTCATAACATGATGCCTTTAACGCCAATCCTTATTATAGACCTTTTTGATGTATGGGGTATTGATTTCATGGGACCTTTCCCTAACTCTTTTGGAAATCTTTATATCCTTGTGGGGGTAGACTTTGTCTCTAAATAGGTAGAGGCTATAGCATGCAAGACCAATGACCACAAAGTGGTGGTCCAATTTTTGAAAGACAACATTTTTGCACATTTTGGTTCTCCTCGTGATATCATAAGTGATGGGGGAAAACATTTCTATAATAGGGGTTTTGAACAATTAATGAAAAAATATGGCATAACACACAAAATTGCTACCCCATACCATCCCCAGACAAGCGGTCAAGTTGAGATATCTAATCGGGAGATTAAGCATATTTTAGAAAAAATAGTCAATCCTAATTGCAAAGATTGGTCACTGAGACTCACCGATGCTTTATGGGCTTATCATACTGCATTTAAAACTCCCATTGGAATGTCTCCATACCGTATTATTTATGGGAAAGTTTGCCATCTTTCAGTTGAAATTGAGCATAAAGCTTATTGGGCAATTAAGCACCTGAATTTTGATCTGAATAGAGCAGGAATTTAAAGGAAACTACAGTTGAATGAGTTGGATGAGCTTCGTAATGATGCTTATGAGTGTGCGGAATCATACAAGGATCGCATGAAAAAGGTTTATGATCAAAATATTATGCAAAAATCTTTCACACCGGGGTAGAAAGTTCTTTTATACAATTCTCGTTTGCATCTATTTTCGGGTAAATTGAAGTCTCGATGGACATGACCTTTAATAGTTCATGTTGTTTATTCTCATGGGGCGGTTGAAATAGAAAACCCCAAGAATAGTGATATATTCAAAGTTAATGGCCATCGTCTTAAACCATTCTTGAAATTGCAGCAACCTCAGATCGATGAATTGAGTCTGGGAGACCCGACTTATCATGACTAAAGCTGCAGTAGTTTGTTTTGTTTTGTACATAGTAGGTTTCGTATTCTTTGCTTGTTTGTCATTATTTTCAATCACTCACATTTTTATGTTCATGATTCTCACAGGACATCTAGATGGCCGCCTTATTCTTCCACCTATGGGTGGTGCCTGCACAGTTAGAAGAAGTAGTGAATGAACATCCATTGAATCCAGACTTGGATATTCCAGTCGTATATCCCTGGGCACCATTATTACCACATCAGTTAGCGGTGAGAATGGATAACTCACCCATAGATGAGCTTGATCCTCAGGGGACCATAGTTGCTGTTAGTGTTGTTCCCATTCTATACACTTTTTCCCCAGAGAGTCTAGGTGGGAGATATTGAAGAGAAGGCTGTGAACATTCATTTGCAATTTGAGAGATGTCACCTGGTCATACTTTTGTTATATGTGGTTTTATACTAATTCCTTGGCAGAATTATCAACATCCACTAATGAGTGAATTAATAGCTGTGTCTGGCAACCCAAGTTTTTAGAATTTTTAGTTTTGCATTTATTACTTATTTTTATTTCATTGTGCTTCACTTGTTCTTTTCATTTTGATAGATAATACAACGTTTCAGTGGAGTACATGTACTATCTTTCCTTCCCTCTTCTATTTATTTTCCTCAGTACTTATTTCATATCGTTTTATATTGAGGACAATGTTTCATGTAGGTTTGGGGGTGTAGGAAGATATTTGCTTAGGATACTTAGTTATTTTCTTACTTATTTTGAATTTTGAAAAAAAATTCAAAAAAAAAATTTGCATAATTTTTAGGTTGTTTGTGCTAGTATTTTTATAGGTTTTGGTAGTTTATCCATTCGTGATACATACTTCAATTTTTAAGAGGCTAAATTACATTGGAAGTGTGAGTAAGTATACTGGAGGATAGAGATACTTAACTGAGAAATAGCATTCTTTTACAATCCTCTTGGATCAAGTGCTTGAGCTAATAAAACTCACTCACACACACCAGTTACATAAAGTAATACCTTCTAGAGATTTGTTGAATACTAATCTTCAGTGGGATATCTTTAGTCAGAGTCATTGGTTGATATGTGGTTGTATGTTGAGCTTAAAAGATCATGATAGACGATTTACTTAGCAATGGCAAGGGCTTGGAACCGGAAATAGGTTGAGAGTATAATACAACCTGGACAGAATAAGATGCTTGAAAATATATATGCTAAAAAAAACCAAAAAAATGATAAAATAAAAAGAAGGAAAGAAAGGGGTTGCTTGACTATTATAGGATTAACTTAGGCTGATGCTCGGGCCTAAAGCGGTCTATACTTAACACCTAATGCCCTAAGCCAACTGTGTTGGGAGTCATTGGCTTGAGTCATTGCTAAACCTAAGCATTTTGAAGTCAGGCCTTACACAGTCCTATTCGAAGAAAAAAAATCTATGGTGTATTATCCCCTCAAGTCTAGAATATTGGACCCGAAGGAGGCCCGCAAGCATTTGTGCTATCATGAACCTAAAGATTACGATGACTATGTAGATTCTGATGTTCTTTGGTTAATGGGTAACACTAGATATGTGTAAAACAGAGATTTAGAGTGTGTTGCTACAATGTTCTACACTTTCTATTATTTATATTATCATGCTATATCATATTGAACAGAAATTTCCAAGATGAAGATATAGAATAAAACCACTTGCTTGAGGGCTTCTATATTCCAGTTGATTATAAATGCAAGTACGTGTGGTTAGTTTTCTTAAGTATTGTGGTGTGTATTTGAAGGGATAATAGGTTGTGTGTTTTGTAGTGTTTAGGTTGATTTCTTTTTCACTCAGATAAAGAATAATTTTTTTATAAATACATGTTTGTGGGTAGCATGGCCGCAAACCCTCATGAGACTTCACTCGTCCATCCAGGGACACCTGGGGGTTTAAAAGGCTTGTTGCATATGCTAAATGCAATCGTGATTCCCTATGATAGTGGCATTTATCTTTGAGTAGTTTTATTATTTTTATTTTGTGGTTTGCTCGAGGACTAGCAAAATTTAGGTTTGGGGGTATTTGTTACGCATGAAAAATACACATTTTTATATGCCTTTTTACCAGTGTGTTAGTCTTAATTTCTAGTTAAAAATAAGGAATAAAATGAGTTTTAGAAATTATTTTAATAATTAATGTGCTCTGAATGGCTGAATTTAGATATGTTCCGTAATTTTTTGAATATTTGGTGCATTTAATTTGGGACATATTTTATTCTATATAGGTTCAAGTCCTCTGACTGTGGAACGTCCAAAAGTGAAGCCAATAGATGGGTTTTGAAGTGCCAAAGTGACCCAGGAGCGGAGATCAAATGTGTAGAAAAGATATGAGCTGTTGATGTCCACTTAAGAGAAGACGGGGCGCGGAATTAGAAGATGTGCGTTCTGATTCGATCTCGTGGATGAGATTCATATAACGGGTTTTAATCAAGCAATTGAAAAAAAAAAGAGAAAGGTCGGGAGATCAGAAGAAAGATGGACAGAGGAGATCCGGGTCAATGGTCCAGTTCAATGAGAAGAAAAAAATAAAAGATAAAAAAACAACCCAACCCGGAGCTCGAGTTTGGTTGAGATTGACGGCTGGGTTCGAGGTGACAGAACAGGGTGATGGAGGCGGCGGAGCTCGAATCGGTGGCCGTGGGTGCAATGAAATGACGGCGGTAGAGCTCGAGCGATGGTGAAACCAGAATGGCAGCCTAGGTCGACCTCGACGGCAGATTTGGAGGGCATATTCAACTAAGAAACTAAAAGGACAGCAGCGGCGTGCTCGATTTGGAATGTGAAGAATCCATTCGGATTTGGAAAGTTAGGATTTTTTTTAAGACGGATTCGGGCTCATCCTCAAGGTGAATTCGGATTGGAAAAGACATTTCTTTTGGGCTCTATATAAACAGAGTAAAGAGAAGAACAGAGAGTCTGGTGTGCGTAGTTGACTCGAGAGAAAGACGACCAAAATTCTTTTTATTCTAGTTAAAAAATTTGTGTTTTTTTTCTATTCCATTTTCATTCTGATCGTTGTGTTATTCTGAAGAAGAAATTTGTAACGACTGCTACTAGGAAGTGGGAACAGTCGATCGAGAGGGAACAATACTGTTTTCTTTCCTTTAATATCAAAATTTTTTGTAAGTCCATTTTATTTTTTTTATTGAAATGAGTTTAATTATTCATTTAGTATGTGGTTTTATTAATATGATTGGCTACATTCATTGCTAAGGCTAGATTCATTGCTAAGGCTAGGATGAGGCTGTAGTAAGTGTAGAGAATGCATACATGTGAAAGCTGATATATTTTACTCGAATTGTGCATTAGTTGTTTATGCGTTCGAATTGTTAATTGCTTAGTTAAATGCACATATAGCATCAATCAGGTTTTTGCTATGATTTGGAATTACTATTGTCAATGCATGCTTGTTTTTATTAGTTAAATAACAAATTTGATACTAGTTGTGATTCTCTCGTAAGGGGATACATCTAGTGATTTAAATTGTTAATTTAAATAGCATAAAGGACGTGATTTTTGTATGAATATTTATGCGTTAAAGTAAGATCTTCCGTAACAACGTGAATATGATTCTAAATTGTTACGAGTATTTTGGAGAATTATAAATGATTGAAAGTATAGGGTTCTCTATAATTTTACTACATGTCGATTCCAAAGCCTTAGTATTTTGTTAACTTGGTGAAGTTCAAATTTTTATTCCATTAATTAATTTAATCATTCATTAGTTAGTTAATCAATTTCCACAAATTCCATAATTAATTCAAGGATTTAGTTAGTGTTCGATTAGATTTCCGCAATACAAGTCCCTGTGGGTTCGACCGCGTAAAATTGTGCAACTGTACTCCAATACGATTAGTACACTTGCGAGTAAAATTAAGAGATTAATTAAAACAACAACAATGATCTCAAAAGATCGGCTCCAATCAAGTAGCCGAATAATAGGTGAAGGTGTTAACTCTTATTTGAGTTTCTTAAAGGCATGATTACAAGCATCATCAAAGGCGAACAATCCATCCTTTGCAAGAAGGTTACACAAAGGTCTTGAAATATTACCAAAGTCTTTAATGAATATTATATAAAATCCAACATGGCCTAAAAATGATTTGATTTCTTTCATAGTTTGCGGTGGTGGAAGTGAGGACATCAAATCAATTTTGGCTTTATCAACCTCAATGCCTTTTATGGGATATAATATGCCCAAGAACAATTCCTTTTCGAACTATAAAATGGCATTTCTCCTAGTTAAATACAAGATTTTTTTCTTTACATCGCACTAAATATAGGTGGTGCAAACACTCATAAAAAATCGTCCATGAATACCTCTAGAAATCGCTCTACCATATCAGAGAAAATGCTCAACATACACCTTTAAAAAGTAGCAAGTGCATTGCACATCCCGAAGGGCATACGACGGTAGGTAAAGGTACCGAAAGGACATGTGAAAGTAGTCTTTTCTTGGTCTTCAGGGGCTATGGGAATTTTGTTATACCCAAAATGACCATCAAGAAAGTAATAATATTCATGTCTCGCTAACCTCTCTAGCATCTGATCAATGAAAGGAAGGGGAAAATGATCTTTTCTTCTCAAAGCATTCAACTTTTGATAATCGATACAAACACTCCAGCCTGTTTGAACTCGAGTCGGAACTAACTCATCAACATCATTTTTCACAACAATTATGCCAGATTTTTTTGGCGCGACTTGAACAAGACTCACCCATTTATTAGAGATCGATCGGTAAGCGATCGATCGGTGAACAGTGCGATCCATCGCCATATTCGGCAACTTAAAACAAGACCTATTTCAAGACCAAATTGGAAGGGGGTTTCGTGGTTTTTCTTCACTCCTATATATATGCCTTATGGGGGAACGTCTTGGGACATCTTAGGTCATATCTTAGACATCTTGGAAGCTAGAGAAAAGGAGAGAAGAAGAAGAAGAAGATGATGAAGATAAAGATGCTTGTTTCTATTCCAATGCGTAGCTAAACTATTTCCAAGGCGTAGATGAAACCCGAGTAGATTGGTTTTGTCGTTTCTTTCTCTCATCTTAATTTTATTTTAGTTGATGTATGGATCTTTATTATACAATTAATGCTAATTTATTAAGATTTATTCTTTGTGCTCGAGAGAGGCAAGAGTGATTCTTGTGAATTTTAATCCGAGGAATATTTGTGTGTCCGAGAGGAACGTACGTAGAATAAGGTGTTATTTGTTAATAAAGTTTCATTGCTCTATGCTCGAGAGAGATAGAACACAATTCTATGGTTTTTATTATTTTATGTGTTACGTCCGAGAGGAGTGCATGATATTTTGAATTGACTAGTATATGTCCAAGAGGAATATGCTGATCAACTAGGAATTTTTATAAGAGAGAGATGATAAAGCTAGTTTATTTCGTGTTGGATTCGGAGCCTTGGTACTTCTCCATATAAGTACAACTCATTTTTAAGTAGCTAAAGTTAATTGTTTTTTCTTAGATTAAATTAAAACAGCAACTTTCTCTTTTGAGTTTGGTAGATTAATCATCTGTCCCTAAGGTTCGACAATCCTAAATATTCATTGTAGTACAATTGCCTTGTGCACTTGGAAGGGTTTAATATTTAAACGATCAAGTTTTTGGTGCCGCTGCTGGGGACTTGGTAACGGTTCAACATAGTTCTAATTAGCTCACATTTTCTTCGTAGGATTTATTTTTCATAATTTCTAGTTTTAAAACTTTCTTCTACTTTTCTTATCTTCGTAGTAGGATTTTGATATTGAGTTTGCTTGTCTTTGTAGGAGTCATACTGAGAGGCAAAAAGGACACGTGGAGTTTTTGCCAACGTGGAAGGGCCACCCCTTCCCCTCGTTTGTAGCCTTTATCCTCTCCTTTTAATTTAATTGAGTGCTGGGTGTTTTCACTTTCTTTTTGTGATTGCATGATTGTGCTAGTTGTGGCCATTGGGTTGTTACACCCCGTTTGGGAGCGTTTTCTAATTTGAAATGTTTTTGTCCCCAAGATCCGGTGCAAAAAACATTTTGTCCCAAAATCTGAAATTGTTACATTTCAAGTGCTGACCTGTTTGGTAGAAATGCACTAATTTTCAAAAATGATGACAAACCTGTTTGGCAGTAAACTCAATTTTTTAAAGAAATTGAATAATTAAAATTTTGTAATGAGAGGAAGAACATAGCAAACAATTTCCATAGTAGTAATACATACATATATAACCTATAGAATTGACAAACCTTCCATCATCAATTTCCATAAAACATTACATACCATCCACCATGAAACATAGTCATAGCAAAAATACTTTATCCATCTTCTAAATCCAAAAGAACATACATCATCTTTACACCATTTATGCCCTTCAACCACCAAGAAATAATACACATATCATACATCATCTTTCACTATACATGCCCTTTAGCCCCTAAAATATGAAACACAAAAACAAATATCTTCTAGTATATATGCCCTTTAGCCCCCCAAAAATGACACACTATTAGTTCAAAAAAACCTGCTTTTGCCATAGCCCATGCCACTATTTCTGTAAGTGCATTTTTAGCCACAATACACGTGTATCTTCATCCAAGTGGATGAACACGGTATAAGCATGGTTGAGCCTTACAATGTCAATAGCTCGTGCCTTCTCTTCTAGAGACAATTCCCTCAGACTCATAATTATCTTTATGCATTGTTCAATCATCGAGTCAGAATAAGGAACTGGAGCCTTTTTTCATTCCTCAGCCACGATAAGCAGTGCATTTGTGAAGGATGCCTCTGGTGCAACCTTCACTTTTGTCCTTTTAGCCTTCTTGGACATTGCTGAAATGTCTCGTTTGCTATCAACTTTAATGTTGGCAACATTAGTATCAAGGCTATAAGTGTTGGTAACATCAACACCACTAAAATCTTGTGTGAGATCCACATGTGCACAAGGAGATGGCATAGCAGATGCATCATCAATTTCATTAGTTGATGTTGGAGAACTACTTTGTTGCCTACTCCCATCAGCTTTACAACTTATACGAGGGAGATGATCTACACATGAAATATGCATATTATTAGCCCTAAGCTTATGTTTATGCTAGTCTTTGATTATAATAAATGCTACTTTAATATAGTTTTTGGTTTTTGTAGGAAACAAGAGTAAAATGTAGAATTGCGGTGAAACGTGACTCTAATGGTTAACCTTCATTACTTTGATTGCATATCTATGATGGGACTGATTCAAGCTTCATGTTAAAGTACACGAAGTCAACTTTCCAACACCACTGACCGTTTGCAATTCGGAGTTCTGAGCAAAAAGTTATGATCATTGAAAATATAGTACGTGAAAGAGGTATGACTAAAGAGAAAAACCGTCAAGATGAGACAAGATGGATGAGATCGATACAATGGGCTTTCATTTAATGAAGAAAAAAAGAAAAGAAATATGAACCAGTTCAGTTCCGATTCGGTTCAAGAAAAAGAAAAAAAGAAAGAAAAAGCAGGACGACCTGAGCCGAAGCTCGGGCCATTCAGAAACAGAGCTCGAGCACTTTGTTCCCACCTGTGAAGGGCGAGGACTCTGACCGGCGGTTGAGACCCCGGCGGGGCTGGGCTGAGCTCCGTGAGGCAACGGCGATAGCGGATATCACGGCGGCGCTGATGACGGTGACGGCAAGACGGCGGCGGAGTGGCTTGACGAGTGGAGGAACAAAGGAGGGCCCAATCGGGAAAATAGGAGCAGATCTGTGCCGGAATTGGAAAGCTTCGATTTGGATTCCTTCCTTGAATAGGAATCGACGAAGAATCGAATTTGGACTCTTAATTGCCTGTAAAAACAGACCGGAGGAGAGCTTTTAGATAGAGAATTTTCGGCGGAAAAACATTACCTTTGAGGGATTGTTTCCGCCGGATTCCGGTGGAGCTTTGGCCGAAAGGGAGCTTTGGCCGGAGGAAGGAGACTTTAAGAGGAGAAAGACCGGGTTTTGGGCTGATTTGCAAAACTGCTACAGTGCTACAGTAACCGCGGCTAAGTGGAGAAGACGATGAATAGTATCTGCACATGAACAGTGATTTTGCTACAGTGCTCGTGAACAGTATTTTTGGGTGAATAGTGCACAATGACTCCGACAAATCAACAACGTTCTCCTCGTCCAATGGCCGGCTAAATCCTTGTCCAAGGCGTAGATGAAACCCGAGTAAATTGGTTGTATCGTTTTCTTTCTTTCATCTCAACCTTAATTTTATCTTAATTGGTGTATGGATCTTATTATAAAATCACTGTTAATTTATTGAGGTTTATTCTATGTGCTCGAGAGAGGCTAGAGTGAATTCTTGTGAGTTTCAATCCAAGGAATACTTGTGTGTCTGAGAGGAATGTAAGTAGACTAAGGTGTTATAAAGGAATAAAATTTCATTGATTTATGCTCGAGAGAGATAGATCACAGTTCAATATTTTAATTGATTTATGTGTTACGTCTGAGAGGAGAGCACTACATTTTGAATTGACAAGTATATGTCTGAGAGGAATATGCTAGCTAATTAGGAATTTATTCAGAAGAGAGAGAGAAGATAAGCTGGTTTATTGTGTGGTGGATTCGAAGCCTTGGCACTTCTCCATATTCGTTTAATTAGTTAAAGTTTACTGCTTTCTTAGATTAAATCAAACTACAACTTTTCTTTCACTTGGATTTGGTAAATCATTCATCCGTCCCTGAGGTTCGACAATCCTTTAATACTCACTGTAGTACAATTGCCTTGTGCACTTGCAAGGGTTTTATATTTAAACGATCAAATTTTTGGCGCCGTTGCCGGGGACGGCACAATAGTTTACTGAATTCTTAGCATAGTTAGTTTTAGAGTAGTCTAGTTTAAATTAGATTTCTTTTTAGTAGCTTAATTGCATTCTTCTTCATTTGCAGGATTAAGAGAGGACGCTGATTCACGTCATCATTGGAAGGGCCATCCCTTCCCACTGTTTGCACTCTCTTAACCTTCTTTTAGAGTAAATTTGGGTGCTTGGTGTTTTCTATTTTCTATGTGGGATTGCATGACGTGCTAGTTGTCGCTATCTAGGGCTGATGCTTGCTAGTTGTCGCTATTAGGACTGTTACAGGTTTTGTTTGATTTTTATTGTGCATGCATGGTCGTCACTCCCTGAACCCCGACCTTGCCTTTGATCCTGATCCTGAGCGCCTATATAGAATCTGTTGAACTCCTAGCAAACCAATCCCTGAAATTCATCCAATGGCGGACAACATGAACCTTGGGGGTGGGAATGGCCTAAACCAGAATCCACTAATTCCCCATGCCCGTACCCTGCAAGACTACTACTGTCCTACTGCCTACACCTCCCCCTCCTTTATCCTACTGCCTGCAACCGTGGCTAATTTTGAAATTAAGCCAAACATCATCCCTATGCTGCCCACATACCATGGCCAACTCAATGAGAACCCCTATAGGCATCTCCAAAATTTCCTGGAGGTTAACACAACCTTCAAACTCACATTGTCTGATGACCAGGTGCGCCTTAGGTTGTTCCCATTCACTTTGAAAGACAGGGCTAAGGAATGGCTATACTCCCTTGCACACAACTCCTTTTCCACTTGGGAGGAGCTTCAGGCTGAATTCCTAAAGAAATATTTCCCTGTAGGGCAGACCAACAAATTCCGAAATGAAATTATCACCTTTACCCAACTACCCAATGAACAATTCCATGAAAGTTGGGAAAGAATAAAAGCCCTACTCCGGTCCTGTCCCCATCATGATGTGCCCAAGTGGCAATTAGTACAGAGATTTCATGAGGGTGTGTGCGATCAGCACAAGACCCTAATTGATGCATCTTGTGGAGGCATATTCATGAAGAAAACCCCGGATGATGCTTGGGATCTACTAGAGGACCTGAGCAAAAACTCATTACACAGTGCCACCCTCTATAGATCTGAAGGCCATATGCCTGGTAGGAGTGCCTCAAGGGGAGGCATGTACGATGTCAAAGCCACCGCCAGTTTAGAACACCAAGTGGCATCTCTGACCGAGAGGTTTGACAGATTTTTCTCTCAGACTCTATCTTATACCCCAAGCTCGCATGATGCCTACACCATTTGTGCCAGCCCTATGCACACCATAGTTGACTAACCTTCTGCCTCCCAATATCCAGATCTTGTACAGGAGCACGCCAACTTTGCACAAGGATACCCTAGAGCCAATAACTCCTATTCAAATACCTACAACCCGGGGTGGGAAAATCATCCAAATTTTGCATGGAGACAACCTAACTAGGGGCCCAATTTTAATCCGGCCCCAAGACAGGACTTCCAAAGCCAACCTCAACCTCATCAACCATCCTCAGCTCCTCAATTTGGCCAATCCAATAAGAAATCATCCTTAGAAGAGCAGATGAGCCAAATACTAGCCACCCTAACGGAGATGAAAACAGACCAAAAATCCCAAGCCCAGCTTATCCATTCTCATGCACAATCCATTGCCAAAATAGAAACCCAACTGGGACAGTTGGCCCAATCCATGAACCATAGGGAAGCAGGTAGCCTGCCAAGCCAACCACAGCAGAACCCTAGAGGACAGTTTGCCGTCGAAGGTTCCCATTGTCCAAATGAGTAGGTCCAGGCCATCACTACCTTAAGGAGTGGTAAGCAAGTTGATAATCAGGCTAGGAACCCATCCATGGGTATTGCGAGTGAAACAACTTCCCCAGATAAAGCTACAGAACCCACTTCTACCACACCTGTCTCGGTTAGTCTCCCACCACAGAAGGATGTCCCAGCTCAGCCCACAAATGAAAAATCCTATATCCCTCGGGCTCCTTTTCCTCAATGCCTCAACCAACCCTCCCTGTTTAGTAAGTCCCACCAATGAATGGAGGAAATGTTAGAGGTGTTCAAGCAGGTTAAGATCAACCTTCCCCTCTTAGATGCCATCAAACATGTACCTGCCCATGCCAAGTTCTTGAAAGACCTGTGTACCCAAAAATGAAAAATCAAATCCCATGTCACCCAAAAGGTCTTTTTGACTAACCAAGTGAGCTCCTTACTGGCCAGTGATATGCCACCTAAATTTAAGGACCTAGGTGTCCCTGTTATATCCATTGTCATAGGTGACCATACTATTAGCCGAGCTCTCTTGGATTTAGGGGCCAGTGTCAACCTCCTCCCTTACTCAATGTATGAACAACTTGGCCTAGGAGAGTTGCAGCCCACCTCAGTCACTCTTCAGTTAGCAGACCGATCTATTCGTCGCCATAGGGGTGTTATAGAAGACATTCTTGTTGGAGTTGGCCGGTTCTACTTCCCTGTTGATTTTGTTGTTTTAGACATGGAACATGTTGCCAACTCCAAATCTCATATCCCTGTTATCCTTGGTCGCCCTTTCCTAGCCACAGCCGATGCCACCATTAACTATAGGTCAGGGCTCATGAACGTCTCATTTGGGAACATGAAAGTTAAGTTAAATATCTTTAGTGCTTCCCAACAACCCTCGAGTGAAGCTGAGTGCCTTATGGTCGACGACCTAATCTAGGAATACCGTCCATTTGCTGTGCTTAAAGATGCCCTTGAGCTCACCCTTTTCTATGACTGGATCGATACATATGAGGGCCCACCTGACCTGGAAGAGGTCCACCGCCATTTAGTGGCTGCCTTACACCCTGGACATACCCCATGGTGACCCCACCCTGACCCTCTTCCTATGTCCACCACCCCACCACTTAAACCCTCTATAGAATCCCCACCCACACTTGAACTAAAAACCCTTCCTAGCTCCCTCAAATACGCCTTCTTAGGACCCAACAACACCCTTCCTGTGATTATCTCATCTAGCCTATCTACTGACCAGAAAGCCCAGTTGTTGGAGATCCTTACCACACACCAGCGAGCTATAGGGTGGACAATGGCTAACCATCAGGGTATAGACCCCTCTGTGTGCATGTATCGCATAAACCTGGAGGACCAGGCCAAACCTTCTAGGGAGGGGCAACGACGGTTGAACCCATATATGAGAGAAATGGTGATGAAAGTAGTGGAATTGTTAGACACTGGAATTATTTACCCTATCTCTGACAGTGAGTGGGTGAGCCCCATCCAGGTCGTCCCTAAGAAATCGGGCATCACGGTGAAACCAAACTCAGAGGGTGAACTTGTGCCAATAAGAGAGACCACAGGCTAGCGGGTATGCATTGATTATAGGAAGCTAAACTCCAATACCCGTAAGGACCATTTCCCTCTCCCATTCATTGATCAAATTTTAGAGAAGCAAGCTGGCCAGGAATTTTATTGTTTCCTAGATGGGTACACCGTCTATAATCAAGTGCTAGTTTTTTCAGGGGATAAGGAAAAGACGACTTTCACATGTCCCTTCGGTACATTTGCATATCGAAGGATGCCTTTTGGTCTTTGCAATGCCCCTGCGACATTTCAGCGATGCATGATGTCCATTTTTTCCGACATGATTGATAAATTTTTGGAAGATTTCATGGACAATTTTTTGGTGTTTGGTACTTGTTTTGAGGATTGCTTGCATAATTTGTCTTTGGTTTTAAAATGTTGCGAGGACACAAACTTAGTGTTAAGTTGGGAGAAGAGCCACTTCATGGTTCAAGAGGGGATTGTGCTTGGACATGTTATATCAAAAAGGGGTATAGAGGTTGATAAGGCCAAAGTTGACCTGATTGCTAATCTACCACCACCTACATCACTTAAGCAAACATGGTCGTTCCTTAGCCATGCAGGGTTTTATCGCCAATTTATAAAAGATTTTAGCAAGATATCACGTCTGCTATGAACCTTTTAGGTCAAGACGTGCCATATGAATTTGATAAGTCGTGCAAAGAAGTTTTCACGACACTAAAAACGCCCCTCTCTAGCTCGCCCATCATTCAGCCCCCTGACTATACACTGCCCTTCGAAATCATGTGCGACGTATCTAATTTTGCTGTAGGGGCAATGTTAGGCCAACGCATCAACAAAATTCCTCATGTTATATACTATGCTAGCAAGACCCTCACTGATGCTCAATTGAATTACACTACCACCGAAAAAGAGTTGCTTGCTATTGTGTTTGCATTAGATAAGTTCAGGTCATATCTCCTAGTAGTAAGATCATCATCTTCTCTGATCATGTAGCCTTGAGGTACCTTCTTTCTAAGAAGGATGCCAAGCCAAGGCTGATCCGTTGGATCTTACTCCTGCAGGAATTTGACTTTCAAATCAAAGATAAGAAGGGATCTGAAAATGTCATGGCTGATCATTTATCCCAAATTCCTACCCCTGAATTACTCAGCCACGAGCCTTTGAGGGATTCCTTCCTGATGAGCAGCTCTTTGCTGTCTCCACCACTGCTCCACCTTGGTATGCACATATTGTGAATTATCTTACTGTGGGTCAAATCCCAACCTTTTGGTCTAAAAATGATAAATATTTATTTTTCTCTCGAGTCAAACATTACTATTGGGATGACCCTGACCTGTTTAAGATATCTGCTGACCAAGTCATAAGACGATGTGTCCCTGAGAGTGAGTTTCATAGCATCCTATCGTTTTGTCACTCTCATGCCTGTGGTGGACACTTTGGTTACTTCAAAATGGTTTTTATTGGCCAACTGTATTTAAAGACGCCCATGCTTATTGTCAATCTTGTGATAGGTGTCAAAAACTTGGAGCTTTGTCTGAAAGGAATATGATGCCCCTACAACCTATTTTGATTGTTAATTTATTTGATGTTTGGGGTATCGATTTTATGGGACCTTTTCCGCCATCTTTTGGTCATACATATATTCTTGTTGCTGTGGATTACGTGTCTAAGTGGATTGAAGTTGTTGCCACTAGGACCAATGATCATAAAGTTGTGCTGGAATTTCTGAAATCTAATCTTTTTAGCGGGTTTGGAACTCCTCGTGCTATCATTAGTGACGGAGGTTCTCATTTTTGTAACAGGTCTTTTGAAGCACTTCTCAAGAAATATTCTGTCACCCACAAGGTTGCCACACCATATCATCCTCAGACGAGTGGCCAAGTGGAGGTCTCCAATCGCCAAATCAAGCAGATTCTGGAGAAGACAGTTCGCCCCGATAGAAAGGATTGGTCCTTGAGACTTAATGATGCATTATGGGCCTACCGGACAGCTTTCAAGACCCTTATTGGCATGTCTCCTTATAGATTGGTATATGGCAAAGCTTGCCATTTACCTGTTGAGTTGGAACACCGAGTTTATTGGGCTATTAAGGCCTACAACTTTGATCTAGATAAAGCTGGTGAGCAGCGAAAACTCCAACTGAGTGAATTAGAGGAGATGCGCTTTGATACATATGAGAATGAAAAACTTTACAAGACGAGGACCAAAGCCGTACATGACAAGATGATATTCAGAAAGTCCTTTCAGCCTGATCAGAAAGTGTTACTCTACAATTCTAGGCTTCACATATTTCCCGAGAAGCTCCGATCTTGGTGGTCTGGGCCTTTTATTGTCACAGAAGTATTTCCACATAGTGCTGTTGAGATCCAAAATCCAAAAGATGGGAGTACATTCAAAGTTAATGGCCACCGTCTAAAATCCTATCTCGAGGTTGCAGATGACTTGGATGACGGACTGGTGTATTTAATTGATCCGATAATTACAGAATGATCGTGGCTCAGTCTGACTGAAGTCGTTAAACTTAGCGCTTGGTGGGAGGTAACCCACGTATTCAGGTGTATTCTCTCCTTTGTCTGATTTTCTTTGTTATATACTCATTGTCATGCTATATTGAGGGACAATGTTACAGTGGGTTCACATCGAGGACAATGTTCATAATAGGTTTGGGAGAGGGAATATTACTTTCATAAAAATAAAAATCAAAAAATGAAAAAAAAAATTTGATTAGTTTTTAGGTTGTTTGTTAGTATTTTTTGTTAGGTTTTGATAGTTTATCCCGTAATTATGCATGTTACAATTCTTAAGAGATTAATTGACATTGGAAGTGTGAGTAAATATACTGGAGGATAGATACACTTAACTGAGCATATCTTTCTGTTACAGTCCTCTTGGAACAAGTGCTTGAACTAAGAAAATTCACTCACACACCCTAGTACATAAAGTAATACCATCTAGAAATTTGTTGAATACTAATCTTCAGTGGGATGATTTTATTCAGAGTCATTGGATGATGTGTAGTTATCTGTTGAGCTTAAAAGATCATGATAGACAATTTACTTGGCTATGGCAAGGGATTGGAACCGGAAATAGGTTGAGAGTATAATACAACTTGGACAGAGTAAAGATGTGCTGAAA
Source organism: Houttuynia cordata (assembly GCA_039654745.1). NCBI lineage: Eukaryota > Viridiplantae > Streptophyta > Magnoliopsida > Piperales > Saururaceae > Houttuynia > Houttuynia cordata. Next base: position 198,084 of record CM077503.1, read on the forward strand.
AAAAATGAATGCTGAAAATGAAAACGCAAAAAAAAATGTAAACAAAATGAAAGAAAGGGGCTGCTTGACTTTATAGGATTAACTTAGGCTGATGCTCGGGCCCGAAGCCGAATTGGTTGGGAGTCATTGGCCTGAGTCATTGCTAAACCTAAGCATCTTGAAGTCAGGCCTTACACAGTCCTAGTGGAAAAAAAAGTCTTTGGTGTATTATCCTCTCAAATCTAGAATATTGGACCCGAAGGAGGTGCGCAGATTTGTGCTATCATGAACCTAAAGATTACGATGACTATGTAGATTTTGATGTTCTTTGGTTAATGGGTAACATTGGATCTGTATAAAAAAGAAATTTAGAATGTATTTCTACAATGTTCTACACTTTCTACTATTTATATTATCATGCTATATCATATTGAGCAGAAATTTCCAAGATGAAAGTGTGGAATAAAACCACGTACTTGAGGGCTTCTATATTCCTGTTGATTATAAACCAAGTACGTGTGGTTAATTCTCTTAAGCATTGTATTTTGTATTTGTCGGGATAGTAGGCTTGTTTGTTTTGCAATGTTTTAATTTTTACTTTGTTTTTACACTTAGGTTAATTAGGCTAATTAATACATGTTTGTGGGTAGCATAGCTACAAACCCTCACGAGACAACACTCGTCCTACTAGGGACACCTAGAGGTTTAACATCTTGTTGCATACGCTCAATGCAATCGTGTTCCCTACGAGAGTGGTGTTTATTTTTATGCATTAGTTCCTTATGTTTGTTTGATTTTGTTTGATTTTGTTTTGCTAGGGACTAGCAAAATGCTAGCAAAATGTAGGTTTGAGGGTGTGATCTACACATAAAATATGCATATTATTAGCCCTAAGCTTATGTTTATGCTAGTGTTTGATTAGAATAAATGCTACTTTAATATAGTTTTTGGTTTTTGTAGGAAACAAGAGTAAAATGCAGAATTGCGGTGATGGTGGATATCATGGCGATGGCGACGGCGGATATCACGGCGGCACTGATGACGGCGACGACAAGACGGCGGCGGAGTGGCTTGACGAGCGGAGGAACAAAGGAGTGCCCAATCGGGAAAATAGGAGCAGATCCATGCCGGAATTGGGAAGCTTCGATTTGGATTCCTTCCTTGAATAGGAATCGATGAAGAATTGAATTTGGACTCTTAATTGCCTATAAAAACATACCGGAGGAGAGCTTTTAGATAGAGAATTTTCGACGGAATTTGAGGGACTGTTTCCGCCGGATTCCGGTGGAGCTTTGGCCGAAAGGGAGCTTTGGCCGGAGGAAGGAGACTTTAAGAGGAGAAAGGCCGGGTTTTGGGCTGATTTGCAAAACTGCTACAGTGCTACAGTAACCGTGGCTATGTGGAGAAGACAATGAATAGTATCTACACATGAATAGTGATTTTGCTACAGTGCTCGTGAACAATATTTTCCGGTGAATAGTGTACAATGACTTCAACAAATCAACTGCGTTCTCCTCGTCCGATGGCCGGCTAAATCCTTGTCCCAGGCGTAGATGAAACCCGAGTAAATTGGTTGTATCATTTTCTTTCTTTCATCTCAGCCTTAATTTTATCTTAATTGGTGTATGGATCTTATTATAAAATTACTGTTAATTTATTGAGGTTTATTCTATGTGCTCGAGAGAGGCTAGAGTGAATTCTTGTGAGTTTCAATCCAAGGAATACTTGCATGTCTGAGAGGAATGTAAGTAGACTAAGGTGTTATAAAGGAATAAGATTTCATTGATTTATGCTCGAGAGAGATAGATCACAGTTCCATATTTTAATTGATTTATGTGTTACGTCTGAGTGGAGAGCACTACATTTTGAATTGACAAGTATATGTCCGAGAGGAATATGCTAGCCAATTAGGAATTTATTCAGAAGAGAGAGAGACGATAAGCTGGTTTATTGTGTGGTGGATTCGAAGCCTTGGCACTTCTCTATATTCGTTTAATTAGTTAAAGTTTACTGCTTTCTTAGATTAAATCAAACTACAACTTTTCTTTCACTTGAATTTGGTAAATCATTCATCCGTCCCTGAGGTTTGACAACCCTTTAATACTCACTGTAGTACAATTGCCTTGTGCACTTGCAAGGGTTTTATATTTAAATGATCAGGAGACATATGAAAGGTCATAAGAATGTCAAAGATATGTTGAAGCTGAAGGAGCTATATCAAAAGTAGTCATACCCTCAAAGATTTCATACCACTCATTATAGAGTGGAATTGTCACTCCTCTCCATGCTTTTGCATTTGGATTTTTCTGTTATACAAATGTTCTACGTGTAAGTCTCATTGTATATTTCATAATATACAATTGAAACTAATAATTACTCACCTCTATGTAGGCATCCCACACTTTATCATCTGCCTTAAATGTATTCTGATTTGGATCAAAACCAAATCCACTTTGGTTAAATATTTTTTTATAACTCCATAATTTGCCTTCATGACTTGTACTCGAGCTTTTAGTTGCCTTGAGGTGATACTCAAGTTAAACTTCTTATTAAATTCAGTCACCATCACAGCTCATGCCTCGGGTTTCCATCCAGCAGATGCCCTTTTACTATTGCGGTCTTGGTTAACCAGTAATTTGGTAAAAAAAAAGGCTACACGTGTTTGATTCCACTCCAACCTTTCATTTGCCCCTTTAGATCCACAATTCGACATCTATAAATTTTCATTCATCCATGTCACATTTTCATTCAAGTAATGTAAGTAGTCTCAAATATTCCATCCTAGTTCTTAGCATAGCATAGAGGACAATGATGAGGAAACTAACCAGGAAAGCTCGAAAAAAGAAGAACTACCGGAGGGAACCGGTGGGAGACAATCTACCGGACGGAGGTTGCACACGAGATGAGCCGATCGAAGAGGTTGTTCCTACTGCTGGTTGAACGAGAAATCTGTTAAAAAAACAAATAAAACCAAATCAACACATTGTTTTGTGTGAATCAATTAGCTTTTTCCACATCTCAAACCTATGATAGGAACCAATGAACACAAGTAAGAAACAAATTATTATGCTCTTTGTAATGCTCAAACCTATAAAACAGGTAACATTCAAGGGAATGATAGCCTTTTCCTCCATTATTGGTAAAAAAATTTAAATTGACTATTGGCAACCTTACTGCACAATGGAAGCAGGGTCAAATGGGAGTAAACAATCAGGAGAGAAAATGGCATCAGACTAGGACTGTTGAAAACAGAGGAACACGGTGGTCTAGCAGCCAAACAATGGAAACAACAAAGTTAGCAACAAGTCACATTGACTTGAACTGATTACCAAATTCTAGTCTCCGATCTTTTGGAAACAACAATGGATTCTCTAAGAAAATCTGTTAACTTTAAGAAGCCTGGTGCTTGTGCTCAAATGAAGCATTGTCAGATGAGAATGAACAATCAGAACATTAAATGGTATCAATCAAAGACTGTTGAAAACAGAGAAAAAGAATGGACTGGCAGTCAAATAATGAAAACAATAAAGTTATCAACGAGTCACTTTGCCCATAATTGATTGCCGAATTTTAGTCTTCGTATCACTCTTTCGCAAACACACCAAAACTTTAAAAAAATTTGTGAAGGATAAGATGTAGAGTTTCTCTTGAATCAACAAAAGAGAGCCAAACTGGTGGAGATTTGCAAGAGATGAAGCACAAGAATTTTGTACATAAACACAAGAATTTAAGACTCCTTATGATGGAAGACATGAAATGTTTTGCAGACAAATCTTAGAGTACATGGGGACAAGGTACGTAAAAATCATCTGATCGCTTCTATCAAAGGAGCACACAACATTACCTTAGAGTACACCATAAGATCAAGCACGCACAGCTAAAAATCAGATCTTTATCCAATAATGCATAGTGCTTTAACCAAAAAGCTTTGGATTTATTCAAAGCACCCAATCAGTAATAGCATACTCATCCACAACGAGAATCTAGAACCAACAAAAAAAACAACTTTTCATTTTAGCTATTTGTCGCCCATACGGACAAAGAAGGGAAGAAAAAAATCGTATACAAACCCGATTAGAGAAGAAATATAGAAAATCAGAAGATGGGGTTCCTCGTAGCAGCAGACGAGAGATGAGCGATTGACGAGGAAGAAAGCGCCGACACAATGAAGCAGTCTCCTTTGGAAACAGTACGGGGACCGTGTTGAAAGATACACGAGACGAAGAGATGGTGGTAAAGCGGTGGCAGTCTTGGAAAGGCTGGATGGGAGAAGAAAGAGAAGGGGGCTATGGAAATCCGGGCAGCGCCGGCCAGCAGTGTTTGGGGAGAGAGTGGGCGAGAAAGAGATAGAGAGGGACAATGGAGAAAGAGGAGGGAGGGCAAGTGGTCGAAAAAGACGCCGACGCTGGTGGAATTTGGAAGTGCAAGGAATGGAGAAGCCTGAGAGCGGAGGGGGAAAGACATGTCCTTGCTTTCTACGCATCCAACCCGACGCCCGATGTTTTCTGTCGCAAAATAGCTCAAGGGGTATTAAACTTGGAAAAGTTTAACGAAGGCAACCTGGCCCTAATTTAGGGGCCGTAGAAAAACATCCACAGTGGAAAACCTCAACCAAATAGGTTAGCAGCCTCATCCCCGTCCCCGATTTCAGAAACAAAACCAAACATCGGGGCAAAAGCGTTCCCTAACAGGCTGAGTTGTAGATATCTATGATCGTTGCTTGCTAGTTGTGGATTTTAGTACTACTACAGGATTTGTTTGTAGTTTTGTAATTGTGCATGCATGGTCGTCGTTCCCTGAACCCTAATGTTGCCACCTTTGATCCTGATCCTGAGCGCCTGTCTAGAATCCGTAGAACTCATAGAAACTCGATCCCTGAAATCCATTCCATGGCTGATAATATGAACCTTGGGGGTGGGAATGCCTTAACCAAAATCCGGTAGTACCCCATGCCCGTACCTTACAGGACTACTACCATCCCACAGCTTACACCTCCCCATCCTGCATCCTCTTACCCAATCATGTGGCTAATTTTAAAATTAAGCCAAACATCATCCAGATGCTTCCCACTTTCCATAGCCTACTGAATGAGAACCCTTATAGGCACCTGCAAAATTTCTTGGAAGCCAACACTACCTTTAAGCTTACATTGTCTGATGACCTGGTTCGTTCCCTTTTACCCTGAAAGATAAGGCCAAGGAATGGCTGCATTCCCTAGAACATAATTCGATTACCACTTAGGAGGAACTGCAAGCCAAATTCCTGAAAAAATACTTCCTTGTATGGTGGACCAATAAAATTAGAAATGAAATCATCACATTCACCCAGCTCCCTAATGAACAATTCCATGAGAGTTGGGAAATAATGAAAGTCCTGCTCCCGTCTTGCCCACACCATGATGTGCCCAAGTGGCAACTTGTGCAGAGATTCCATGAGAGTATGTGTGATCAACACAAAACCCTAATTGATGTCTCTTGTGGAGGCACATTCATGAAAAAGACCCCAGATGATGCCTGAGATCTATTAGAGGATTTGAGCGAAAACTCCTTACATAGTGCAACCCTCTATAGATCCAAAGGCCACGTACCTGGCAGGAGTGCCTCAAGGGGAGGCATGTATGATGTTAAAGCCACAACAAGCCTAGAACACCAGGTAGCATCTTTAACAGAGAAGTTTGACCGATTTTTTCTCTCAGTCTTCACCTTACACCTAAGCCTCTCAAGATGCCTGCACCATCTGTGACAGCCCCATGCATACAATCGTTGACTGCCTGATATCTATAAAATATACACATTTTATATGCCTTTCTGCCTATTTGTTAGTCGTAATTTTAGTTAAAGTAAGGATAATTAATTGTTAATCATGATTAGATGAGAAATTAGGAGTTTAATGAATAAATGCACTTAATTGATTAATTTAGATGCGTTAATTGGATTTATTGGATTTATAATTTACGATGCGTCTAAATTATATTTAACTTTGTTCATGTAGGTTTTCAGAGTCCAATTGCAGATCGCCAAAAGTGGAGCACGTCAAACGGATTTTGAAGATCCGGCAGTGGAGATTAAGAAGACGGGTTTTAAAGAAGAACAAGAAAAGAAAAAAAAGAAATTGAACTGAACCGGTCGGTTCCGGTTCGGTTCAGAAAAGAAAGAAAAAAAAACTGAAAAATGAAGACAACCCGAGCCAAAGCTCGGGCGTTCGGGCGTCTGTTTCAGAACAGAGCCGATGCTCTGTTTACTTGAGCTCACCGGCAAAAGCTCGAGCTGGGCAGCGGATCGACCTGGGCTGGGTGGCGACGGTAATGGCCACGACGGCGGAGAGTTCGACGGCACCGGATAAGAGATGGCTGGGCCTCGGCGGCAGATCTGAAGTCAAGACTGGGTGACGGCGGAGCGCCACTGGGTCTTGACGGCGACCACCTGAAGGAACGACAACCACGGTGGCAATGGGAGAGGACGGTGACGGAGGCAGTGAAGCTCGACGGCGTGCTCAATCGGAAAAATGGCAACTTGGGCTGAATCGGGAAAATAGAGTCTCACCGGAATTAAAAACAGCAACTTGTGCTCAATCGGGAAAGTGAAGCAAAATCATGCCGAAATTAGGAGAGGCTAGAAAGGCCTATAAAAACCCAAGACAACAGAGCGAAAAGAGGACGACATAGGAGGAACTCGAGCCAAACAGAGCCGCCGACAGAAAGAAAAAAACAGAGCTTGACGATCGGACTTTCGACTGAAAAAGCCAGGCTTTCCGGTGAGTCTCAGTCGGAGCAAGAGGCAGGGTCTTGGCCGGAAGGAAGAGGAGTCGATCGCCGGGAGCAGAAGGTCGGATTTGGAACTGCTACAGTACCATTGTGACATTGCTACAGTACGCGTCTTACCGGGGAAGACAAGTGAATAGTGAACAGTGCTACAGTACTTCGGTGAACAGTGTTCGTGCATATGACCAATTCAACGAATCAGGCTTTTTCTTCCCTTCTTATCCATGTCTAGCTAAATTTCATTGTACTAAGACTAGATGAAGCTCTGCTGAATTTGTTGACTCTCAATACTTATTTGCAATTCTAAAGTTGTGATTTTTACTCCATATGCTTAATATTTTGTTACGATTATTCTGTTGCTCGAGAGAGGGTAGAGTAATTGTTAGTGAAATTAAACTAAGGGTTTGTTAATGTTCGAGAGATCTTAGCGAATTCTAAGGTATTATTTGAATAAAAATTGCATTTTTATGATTGATCTTTGCTCGAGAGAGGGAGATTAATTAAGTTAGATTTAATTGTTTAGTTGCATGTTCGAGAGGGTTGCACACATTACGATTATTCGTCACTTCGAGAGGGACACGGGTAATTGATCACTTGGAATTGTACGGGTTTAACGGAGAGGATAGCTATTTGGTTTGGGTGGATTCGAAGTCTTAGTATATTTCTCATCATATTATTTTCACATAAATTTCATTGCTTTGTTAAATTAGAACTTTTCATTCTGTTATAACTAGTTTCATAAAAAAATCAAATCTTTCATTAGAATTAAGTTGAATCAATCCAAGTCCTTTGGGTTCGACCTCGTTACCACTAGACTATACGTAGTCTCGTGCGATTGCGAGTAAATAGTAAAAAAATCAATCAATCAATTGGCGCCGTTGTCGGGGACTTGGTAACGGTTTGACTTAATTCTAATTAGTTTAAACTTGTCTTTGTAAGATTTTGATACTTGATTTTCTTGTCTTTGTAGGAGTCAATTTGGAGAGGCGGATAGTGAAACTTGGAACTTGCCGACGTTGGAAAGGACACTCCTTCCCCTCGTTTGCAATCTATCAACCTTTCTTTTTAAGTAGATTTGAGTGTTTTTAATATTTTTCTTTTTATTTCTGTGAATGCATGCAATGCTAGTTGTCAATAGCTAGGTTTGCTTGTTGTCGATATTTAGGACTCTTGATTGCTAGTCGTGGATATCTAGGGTTGTTTTGTGTTGTGGATGTGTGATGGTGTGGTTACGGTGTTGGTGATTGTGTGGTGAAAGAAAAAAAAATGTCTTCACTTTCCTATGAATTTAGCCATAAGAACCCATACATGTACTTTAATGATTATTATTCCTCACACACACCTACTTCCACTCCCTTTGAAGTGTCATTCTCTCCATGTCACTCATATCTTGATACTTATAACCATGGGTGGGAAAATCAATCCAACTTTGGGAGTAACATATCTTCCCTACAACCCACGACCCCTTTTATTTTGGAACCATGTGCCATTTGCTTAAGCCCCACCCATACCTTAATGGAATGTCCTTCGGCCCATGAGTATCCGGAATTGGTGCGCGATCATGTAAATGCGGCCCAAGGTCATCATATGTGGGAGGACCAATCTAATTTTTCTTGGCACACTCTCAACAAAAGGGCGATGTTTGAACCAACTACTAATCCACCGTTACAAGGTATGACATGCCCTGTTCCACCACCACCACAGCCCCAACTCCAATATGCCCAACCCACATGGACCCCTGACTTTGAAGATAATGTCTTGTCAATGTTGGATAATATAACAGGGATCTATAGTAGTGCATGGGGCGATATTAATGAAGTAAACACCTTACCTATCCAACCACAATACCCGATGGGCCAATTTGTTGAGGAGGGGATATGTTTTTCCCCTGACCATGTTCAAAATGTTACAACCCTTCGGAGTGCACAAAAATTTGACAAAATGGTTGGATGTAATTCAAGAGATGAGGAAGGAGGGGTGGAAATTAAAGAAGAAGTGAATGAGTCATTAGAACAAATTTTTAAATCTTCTATCTCTGGGGAGTCACCATCTACGACAATCTTAACGGAACCTTCTGTTCCCGAAGCACCACTCATACAATGTCTAGACCAACCTTCCCCTTTGATTGTTGAACGTGACTTAGAGTGTTCTATAAATTGCCCATTCAATCCATTATTTGAGAGTTCTCCCCAAAATATGTTACGAGAGGAGGCCACTAAGGCCAAATTGGGTGATGCGGAAGAGGAGCCATTCATTTTGAAATTCTCTAATGACATTTTCTCATGGCCAATGAACATGCCTCTATTCCCTAAGCTTAACCGCCCACCACTCCACCCTTTCATTTCACGATATGATCCGTACTTAAGTAACAAGGATAGGAGTGTGTGGGGCAATCATTTAATTGATCCAGGTTGACTTGTTGCGGTTACGTCTGGCTGAAGGCGTAAAACTTAGCGCTCTTAGGAGGCAACCCAAATTTTATTTTCCTGTTTGTTTTCTATTTTATTTTTATTTTTATTGTAGGTTATTTCTTACCTATGTGGGGATGCTACAGTCGAGGTTTGGGGGTGTATTTAATTTTTTCCATATTTATATTATCTTCTCCTTCTTCGCTTATGTGTTTCATGCTTTCATCTACAATGAGGCTCTCCATTCAGGTGATTTCTTTCCTCACTTCTTTTCTTTTACTATTCATTGTAGTATTATTTTGGTAAACATTGAGGGCAATGTTTAGTTTAGGTTTGGGGGTGTGTAGCAAAGAAGTGTTTATCATATGTTTTCATTTATTAAAAAAAAATTATGAAAAATTTGAAAAAAAACCATAAATATATATATAGTTTTTAGGTTGTTTGTTAATATTTTTATAGGTTTTGATAGTTTATCCCATGATGATGCATGTTATAATTCTTAAGAGATTAATTTACATTGGAAGTGTGAGTAAGTATGCTGGAGGATAGAGAACTTAACTGAGCAGTATCTTTCTGTTACAGTCCTCTTGGAACCTGTGCTTGAGCTAAGAAAACTCACTCACACATATTAGTACATAAAGTAATACCCTCTAGAGATTTGTTGAATACTAATCTTCAGTGGGATGTCTTTAGTCAGAGTCATTGGGTGACATGTGGTTGTCCTTTGAGCTTAAAAGATCATGATAGACCATTTACTTGGCTATGGCAAGGGCTGGAACCGAAAATAGGTTGAGAGTATAATACAACCTGGACGGAATAAAGATGTGCTGAAAATATGAATGCTGAAAATAAAATAAAAAATAAAACAAAATGAAATAAAGGGGCTGCTTGACTTTATAGGATTAACTTAGGCTGATGCTCAGGCCCGAAGCGGTCTCTTAAAACCTAATGCCCTAAGCCAACTGGCTGGGAGTCATTGGCCTGAGTCATTGCTAAACCCAAGCATCTTGAAGTCAGGCCTTACACAGTCCTAGCGAAAAAAAAAAGAGAAAAAAAAAAGGTTTGTGGTGTATTATCCTCTCAAATCTAGAATGTTGGACCCGAAGGAGGCGCGCAGATCTGTGCTATCATGAACCTAAAGATTGGGATGACTACGTAGATTCTGATGTTCTTTGGTTAATGGGTAACACTGGATATGTGTAAGACAGAAATTTAGAAGGTATTGCTACAATGTTCTACACTTTTAATATTTAAAGTATAATGCTATATCATATTGAGCAGAAATTTCCAAGATGAAAGTGTGGAATAAAACCACTTACTTGAGGGCTTCTATATTCCTGTTGATTATGAACCAAGTACGTGTGGTTAATTCTCTTAAGCATTGTAGTCTGCATTTGAAGGGATAATAGGTTTGTTTGTTTTGCAGTGTTTTGATTTGTTTTTAAATTTAGGTTACTTAGGTTAATTCCATAAATACATGTTTGTGGGTAGCATGGCTGCAAACCCTCACGAGACAACACTCGTCCTACCAGGGACACCTAGAGGTTTAACGGCTTGTTGCATACGCTCAATGCAATCGTGTTCCCTACGAAAGTGGCATTTACTTTGCTGTTTTAGTTTAATTTAGTTATTTTTGTTTTCCTTGCTTGATTTTGTTTTGCTCGAGGACTAGCAAAATGTAGGTTTGGGGGTATTTGATATCTATAAAATAAACACATTTTATATGCCTTTCTGCCTATTTGTTAGTCGTAATTTTAGTTGAAGTAAGGATAATTAATTGTTAATCATGATTAGATGAGTAATTAGGAGTTTAATGAATAAATGCGCTTAATTGATTAATTTAGATGCGTTAATTGGATTTATTGGATTTATAATTTACGATGCGTCTAAATTATATCTAACTTTGTTCATGTAGGTTTTCAGAGTCCAATTGCAGATCGCCAAAAGTGGAGCACGTCAAACGGATTTTGAAGATCCGGCGGTGGAGATTAAGAAGACGGGTTTTAAAGAAGAAAAAGAAAAAAAAAGAAACCCGGTTCGGTTCAGAAAAGAAAGAAAAAAAAAACTGAAAAAATGAAGACAGCCCGAGCCGAAGCTCGGGCGTTCGGGCGTCTGTTTCAGAACAGAGCCGATGCTCTGTTTACTTGAGCTCACCAGCAAAAGCTCGAGCTGGGCGGCGGATCGAGCTGGGCTGGGCGGCGACGGTAATGGCCACGACGGCGGAGAGTTCGACGGCACCAGATAAGAGACGGCTGGGCCTCGGCGGCAGATCTGAAGTCAAGACTGGGTGACGGCGGAGCGCCGCTGGGTCTCGACGGCGACCACCTGAAGGAACGACAACCACGGTGGCGATGGGAGAGGACGGTGACGGAGGCAGTGAAGCTCGACGGCGTGCTCAATCGGAAAAATGGCAACTTGGGCTGAATCGGGAAAACAAAGTCTCGCCGGAATTAAAAACAGCAACTTGTGCTCAATCGGGAAAGCGAAGCAAAATTATGCCGAAATTAGGAGAGGCTAGAAAGGCCTATAAAAACCCAAGCCAACAGAGCGAAAAGAGGACGACATAGGAGGAACTCGAGCCAAACAGAGCCGCCGACAGAAAGAAAAAAAATAGAGCTTGACGATGGGACTTTCGCCGGAAAAGCCAGGCTTTCCGGTGGGTCTCGGTCGGAGCAAGAGGCAGGGTCTTGGCCGGAAGGAGGAGGATTCGATCGCCGGGAGCAGAAGGTTGGATTTGGAACTGCTACAGCGCCGTTGTGACATTGCTACAGTACGCGTCTCACCGGGGAAGATAAGTGAATAGTGAACAGTGCTACAATACTTCGGTGAACAGTGTTCCTGCATATGACCAATTCAACGAATCAGGCTTTTTCTTCCCTTCTTATCCATGTCTAGCTAAATTTCATTGTACTAAGACTAGATGAAGCTCTGCTGAATTTGTTGACTCTCAATACTTATTTGCAATTCTAAAGTTGTGATTTTTTCTCCATATGCTTAATATTTTGTTACGATTATTCTGTTGCTCGAGAGAGGGTAGAGTAATTGTTAGTGAAATTAAACTAAGGGTTTGTTAATGTTCGAGAGATCTTAGCGAATTCTAAGGTATTATTTGAATAAAAATTGCATTTTTATGATTGATCTTTGCTTGAGAGAGGGAGATTAATTAAGTTAGATTTAATTGTTTAGTTGCATGTTCGAGAGGGTTGCACACATTACGATTATTCGTGACTTCGAGAGGGGCACGGGTAATTGATCACTTGGAATTGTACGGGTTTAACGGAGAGGATAGCTATTTGGTTTGGGTGGATTCGAAGTCTTAGTATATTTCTCATCATATTATTTTTACATAAATTTCATTGCTTTGTTAAATTAGAACTTTTCATTCTGTTATAACTAGTTTCATAAAAAAATCAAATCCTTCATTAGAATTAAGTTGAATCAGTCCAAGTCCTTTGAGTTCGACCTCTTTACCACTAGACTATACGTAGTCTCGTGCGATTGCGAGTAAATAGTAGAAAAATCAATCAATCACTGCCCATCAGCCTCACAATATCCAGGCTTCACAGACCTTTCCAAGAGCCAACAACAACCCCTGCTCCAACACATGCAATCTTGGGTGGCGAAATCAACCTAATTTTTCTTGGACGCAACCTAACCCTTGGCCCACTTTTAATCTGGCCAAGACAGAAGTTCCCAAGCCAACCGCGGCCTCACCAACCAGTCTCAGCTTCGTTTGGCCAATCCAATAGGAGACCGACCCTAGAAAACCAAATGAGCCAAATGTTAGCCACCCAGTCTACCCTCCTCACGGTCTTGACCGAGATGAAAACCGAACAAAAGGAGATGAGAGGTGAGCTAAGGACCCAAGCCCAGCTTGTCCATTCCCATACCCAATCCATTGCCAAGATAGAGACCACCCTGTTAGGATAACTAGCTCAATCCATGAACAGGAGAGAGGTAGGTATCTTGCCCAACCAACCCCAGCAGAACCTAGAGGCCAGTTTTCCGTTGAGGGTCCCCAATACTCCAATGAGCAGGTGCAAGCCGTAACTACCCTAAGGAGCGGTAAGCAATTTGAGAATCAAGTTAGGGACTCGTCCGTCGGTACCTCGAGTGAGAAGACCTCCCCTGAGATAGTTAAAGAATCCACTCCTACCAGAACTATCCCCGTCAGTTCTCCAACTCGGCAGGATGTCCCAACTAAAACCAAGATCGAAAGATCCTATATTCCTATGGCACCCTTCCCACAATGCCTTGACAAACCCTCCCCGTTTAGCAAATCCCATCAACGAATGAAGGAGATGTTAGAGGTGTTTAAGTAGGTTAAGATCAATCTCCCTCTACTAGATGCCATAAAACAAGTACCTGCCTATGCCAAATTCTTAAAGGACCCCTCAAAGAATGATGTATGGATTTTTATTATACAATCATTGTTAATTTATTGAGATTTATTCTTTGTGCTCGAGAGAGGCAAGAGTGATTCTTGTGAATTTTAATCCGAGGAGTATTTGTTGTCCAAGAGGAACGTACGTAGACTAAGGTGTTATTTGTTGATAAAGTTTCATTGCTCCATGCTCGAGAGAGATAGAACACAATTCCATAGTTTTCATTGTTTTCTGTGTTATGTCCAAGAGGAGTGCATGATATTTTGAATTGACTAGTATATGTGCAACAGGAATATGCTAATCAACTAAAAATTTCTAAAAGAGAGAGAGATGATAAAACTAGTTTATTTCGTGGTGGATTCGAAGCCTTGGTACTTCTCCATATAAGTACAACTCATTTTTAAGTAGTCTAAAGTTAATTGTTTTTTCTTAGATTAAATTAAGACAACAACTTTCTCTTTTCAGTTTGGTAGATTAATCATCCGTCCCTGAGGTTCGACAACCTTAAATACTTACTGTAGTACATTTGCCTTGTGGACTCGCAAGGGTTTAATATTTAAACGATCAGGTTTCAAGTCCAACTTAGGTGGTTCAACACTGGATGGAACTGCTGGCGATGATGATAAGGCAAGTGGTTCCACTTTTGGTTGCCACTGTTCAGTACCCATCAAAGGAGTATATAAATGCGTATTTTTCATGTGTAACAAATACCCGCAAACCTAGATTTTACTAATCTTCAGGCAAAACACAAAGTAAAAATAAGAATAATAAAACTCCTCAAAAATAAATGTCATTGTTGTAGGGAATCACGTTTGCATTTAGCATATGCAATAAGCTTTTTAAACCCCCAGGTGTCCCTGGCTGGACAAGTGAAGTCTAATGAGGGTATGCAACCATGCTACCCACAAACATGTATTTATAAAATTAACATTATTTATCTAAGTGAGAAAGAAATCAAATTAAACACTAAAACACAAAAGTCTATTATCCCTTCAATTTTCATATGAAGGTGTTGATGGAGACAAAGAATATATTGATACTGACAATACATGGTCAGGGGATGAGTGGTTGTTACCTCTTCACATACAAGCCCCTAAGCTGGACAAGGGACAGTTAGAAAATTAATCAGTCTGAGTATGAAGAATTTCTAAATGTGATTACAACAAAACCATCCATGTGGAAATGAATCATTGGACGTAGAATTTATTCATATTGAAGAAGATGGAGGCTATGATTGGGGCACTGAGTAAAATTTCGATGAGGAGCTAGAGACATACGACGAAGAGGTGATATTGAGTGGTAGTTTGCAAGCAATCGACTATGAGGCTCTTCTTATGTTAGGGGCTCATTTCGAAAGCATCAAACATTTCAAGAGAACTCTTGTTGATTTGGCAATGAAGAGGCAATTCACTTATACTTTGGTTGATGAGAACAATGATACATTTGCTGCAAAGTGCAAGGAGAATGGATGCAATTGGTATATTTAGGCATCAAAGAAGTTAGGCGATGTTAGAGTCACAAGGAGGGAGGTTGAGTATACATGTGACATAAAGCTGGGAATGAAAGATCATCCTTTAGCTTCACACCTGTGGATTGCAAGGAACTGTCATGGCTGACATAAGGAGTCAAATACTATCACACCTGAGAATATCATAAGGTATATTGAGAAACATTGGAGCATCACAATCAATAATAAGAAAGCATGGCATGCGAAAGAAATTTTATCGGAGTTGATTGATGGTAACTCAGACGATTCATATCGCATGTTGCCTGCATACGGCAAGGAATGACAAAGGTCTAATCTAGGAACCTATGTGATTATGGAAATATCTTATGATATACCTGAAATAAAGTTAGGTGGATACGATTTCAAACATGTGTTTTGGATGTTTGGCCTCATTGAAAGAGTTTTTAGAAGTTCACTCAGGCCTCTCTTAGCTGTGGATGGAATATTCTTAAAATGAAAGTATCTTGGATGTCTATTGATTGCTACAACCATTGATGGTAATCAACAAATGGTGTGGGTTGCATATGTTGTTGTTAAGGCAAAGACAAGAAACACTTGGTAAGTTGAAAAATAATAATTAATTATAATCATGTCATTGTGAACATAATATGCATGAGTCATGTCCTTGATGACACGATAGCACTGCATATTGTGTTCACAATGATACGACAGGGGCACATATTGATCGTTTCAATATAAGAACCCTTGCAAGTGCACAAGGCAATTGTACTACGGTAAGTATTAAAGGGTTGCCGAACCTTAGGGATGGTTAAATACTTTACTAAATTCAAAAGAAAGTTGCAGTTTTGATTTAATCTAAGAAAGTAATGAACTTTAACTAAATTAAATGAGTTTAACCAATGTAGAGAAATATCAAGGCAACAAATCGACCACTAGATATGCAATTACTACTCTCAACTATTATTGATATGATAACTTATGTTCATGGTCAGATACACAAATCACAATGAATTCACTCACGTTCTTGGTCGGACACGAAAGTCTATCCACTATAATGTAATTAATTATATCCTTGGTCGGGCATAGAACAAATCACAATCCTGTTCTTGGTTAGACACAAGGGTTAAAAAGATCTAATTTCATTCATAATCAATCAAGTGTATGGTGAAGCACTCAAAAGAA
The DNA here is from genome assembly GCA_039654745.1 of Houttuynia cordata. Taxonomy (NCBI): domain Eukaryota; kingdom Viridiplantae; phylum Streptophyta; class Magnoliopsida; order Piperales; family Saururaceae; genus Houttuynia; species Houttuynia cordata. The sequence goes on from CM077503.1 coordinate 214,266, forward strand.
ACTCATGAAATAGCATTAAGTATGAATCATATCAACTCTATTAAATTAAACAATCAAGAGTAGCAATACACATCTAGGGCTTCATCTAGCCTTGATAAAGGATTTAGCTAGACATAGAAAGAGAGAAAAGAAAAATCTGATTTAATAGATCCATTGGCATGAATCACTCCTTCTTCTTTGGCTCCAAAAGACTCCTTCTTCTTGCTCCTCTTTAGCCTGCAAGATCTATTCTCTAATGCCCAATACGTTCTCTTTAAGACCTATTTATAAGGTTAGGAAGAAAATACAAAAGACCCCTTCCAAATTCGAGTCAAAATAGGTCAAAACTCACTTTTGCGCACATGGCGATCGATTGCCAATATGGGCCGATCGATCGCTTGCCGATTGATCGCATTGTTCCTTCATTATTTCCTACATCTGCCGATCGATCATTCTCTGAGTTTCATGCATCTCATATTTTCCTGCAAATGTGATTGATCCTTGCTGCCGATCGATCGTTATCTCGGTTTCACTTTTCAGCCTAATTTTCCAATGGTCATAACTTTATGCTCCGAACTCCGAATTGCACGTGGTCAATGGCGTTGAAAATCTGACTTTTTGAACTTTAACATGAAGCTCGAATCAATCCAATTAGAGATATACACACGAAGCTATGACGATTCAACCATTGGAGTCACTTTTCACCTCATTTCTACATCTTACTCTTGTTTTCCTACAAAAGCTAAAAACTTCATTAAAGTATCACTAAATCTAATCAACATTAATATAAATATAAGTTTAAGGGATTATAAAATGCATAATTCATGTATATATCATATATCTATTAACGAAAGTCGTGTCCTCGATACTACAATGACTTATTATAATAAATGCAGTCATGTTTTTCTTACACAATTCTTATCCTACGTTACTTTCAGAACGTGGTTCCTCAAGTTAATTCATACTTTTTTTTTCATGGAGCCACCCTCAAGACTAGACACAATTGTTTCTGACAGACATAAGGGACTTCTCAAAGCAGTTTCCAATGTCTTCTCGGAGGCTGATCATGGGTTTTGCCTCCGTCATATAAGACATAATATCCTAGACAAATGGAAAGACATGCACTTGAAGAACCTTTTATTCATAGCCGCTTATAAATTCAGAAGATCAGATTTTGAAGAGGTCATAGAACAAATTATGCAACACAATAAGGAGGCATTTAAATACAGTTCAAGTGCAGGCCATATTATTGTACGAATTTTAAGTGAATTCTCTCCACCATGTGGAACATTCAATGTGATCATTACTTAACTATCGTGTAAATGAAATACGAGTTGTTTCGAGTCATCTATGAAAATACACGACTACACATAATATTAATTATTTGATATGTTATTTCTCAGGACTATGTGAACCTTCTTAAAAAATATGCACATGTGGAGAGTTTCTGAGCATGGGACTTCCTTGTAAACATACTATAACATCAATTGATTATAGGAGTTTGGACCCAATGCTATATTGTGAGAAGTGTACTACCAAAGATTTACTACGCAACCTATGAAGAGTTAATTCTACCAACATTAGACAGACATCAATGGCTAGATCATGAGGTGCTGCCAATATATGAGCCACCAATTGTGGATAAGCAGAAAGGCATACCATGGCCTAAATTCTGGGGTGCAACCATAGAGTTATTGAGGCCCCCATTAGAGATTACTTTTTTTCAGAATTATAATGGGCACCGAATGAATGAAAATGGAAGGTAGAGGAAAAGTCATCATTAAAAATTACCCTTCTTAATATAAACAATCTGCAAAGTTAAAAAGGTAAAAAATCTGTAAAGAGATTCCATCTTCTCCCTTCTCACACAATAGCCATTGTATCTTCTCCTTGGAGGCTAGGAACTCCAGAGGCAACCCTGTTTAATTGGTAGCAGCCAGCCTACATTTGTAGTGCAACGGTGTCATGGGGGATGCACCTTGGGATTCAATAGAGAGTCAATTATGTGAAACTGGGAGAGGTGAGTAAAGAATTTTTTTCTTTTGCTGGAAGAAAGGTGAGTGAAGATGGAGGATGGGATAACCAACATTTGGGAGAAAGGGAAGGATACCAGTTGCTTCCTAGGAGCGCTGATTACTGAAGAAGAGTGCCCGGACGGCAAAGCTAGTGATTTTGCATTTTTCACTTTTCAAACCGGGGCCATGCAAAACAAATGGAGGGCCCGATATTTCGGGGGCCCATGCAATTTAGGCGGTGTCAGGATTTTATGGTCGATCTAAATTTATTGGGATAATGGAACTTCTTATTATCCAAAAAAAAACGTAAAAAAGAAAACGAAAGAAAGACAGAAATGGTGAAATTCGTTTAAATTTCAAATCTCTTGTTCGTGCGCATCATCTGGTTGGCTAAAAGTGAGTTGACTATTGACATTTTTCTAAGGAACGTATACGATCATAGAATGTTTAAAAACCAAGCCTCTTCTCTTTTGCACTACTAATTGAAGTCCTTCAAGCTGATATATAAACTCATAAACATGATCAACAAGAATGCGTCTAGCCTGACAGACGTACACCATCACCAAAACCCATATAGTACATTAGGGTGTATATCTACTACCTTAGCATCCTATATGCTATGGTCATGGGGTTGGTCTTCATGCTTGGTCACCAAAATATATTCATCGACAAGTATGCTCATAGATTATGCCAATGCCCTCAGGAAGCGGAGGTCCTTGATTCGAACCCACATTTGATTTCATGGGCTACCCACACGGATTATAAACATTCTGACTTACCTGGCGCAGATATGGTGGGCTGTGAGGCCAGTGGCCCTGCCCTTCTAGTCCGATCCTAAGGACTCGGACATCCCTCCTTAACCAAAAAGAAAAAACCAAGAAAATGGCCTGCTTATGCTCTACGCACATCCATGAAACACAACGTTGCATGGACAGATGATACCATGCCATTTATCATTTTCACTGATTGCTCACGTTTAAATGTAATTTCACAAAATAGCAGTAATTAAGGTAGCTATTCATCACAACTTTTCTATTCTGATGCACATGGCCACTCAAGAGGATTACGTCCCTGTCATATCAAGTACATTCCGTGATGTAATAGTTTTGTACTGAGCCGAGATCCAAGTTGCCGCTAATGTTAGGGCCTCGCTAGCTCGGTTGTACCTTTCTTACCAATCTTTTTCGAGGGGTGGTGGGTCAATAGGAGAAGTTATTACCTGCGCGCCGCGCATGGTAACAGTGTGCTCATCACCAATGGGTGATGAGCACGTCTCCCTGCTTGTAGGTCCCTTTGGGGCAATCATTACAAGCAGGGGAGAGGTGCCCATCACCCATTGGTGATGAGCACACTGTTCCCCCTGCGCGGCGCGTAGCCAATAATTTTCCGGTCAATAGAACCAATTGGACAACTTTATCCACAAATAGGAGCGGGGGAGCAAAAGTCGTCATCAAACAGCTGAGCAATAATAAAAACAAGCAATCTCATTCAAGAGCGGAAGGAAGGAGCTCAGCCATAAATAAAATATCTTTAACTTTAAAAGAAAGGAAGTAATGAAAAGAAATTGGGTAAAAGTGTGAATATCCACATTTAGTTCTTGGAAGTACTCAAAACCACTACACATCTGATACAATATGACATTTACCAAAGGATCTATAGTTTTCATAGAGAATGACATGCTGATTTATGTCCTTGTTTTTGCTCTCATCGGCTAATAGATTGAAGGTTAATGATTGAATGCCTGAGAAGTTTTGCATAATTAATGGCTTAAAAGCTGCTTCATATTGTTGAAGAAAGAAGATAAGATGGCTCGATAAGAAGGCTTAATGGTTGCATTGGCGGTAAGGTCGGTAGAGACTAGTAAGAAGACTGGGTGAAACTGTTTGCAATGAATCGAAGTAGAAAGAGAGATGAGATACGTACCTGAATTTACCAAAAAAAAAAGGATGAGGCACCTTCATTTTTTATACTCCTTCCGTCCAAAATGACCTGTCTGGGACTCCGGATTAAAAAAAAATGAACTGATTAGACAGGTAATTTTAGACGGAGGGATCACTATGCACCAGTACTTGTGTATGTCTTCACTGGAAATTGACATGGGCCATATAGTCATGAAGTATCTTACACTGCACTATACCGGTCTAAGAAAACTGTTGCCAAAAGAAGAATAAGATGATAATGTGATTAGCAAACACTGTTGAAGATTTAACGATTATTATCTTTTAAAACTGAAGTCAGGAGCAACAGCCACTGATCATCATTTTTTTTATGAAATACAAGCAATTTGTATTTAGAAGAAGCCGGGGTTGATCATCTTAGGCCTGGCATGAGAAACAGAAAGAAAAATGTAGCCAAAGACAACTTGCCAACCTCATTTGCGGAAATACTTGTAGAGAAATAGAAAACATACATCTAGATCGTTGCAATCCACCACCAAAAAAGTCGGCAAGTCATCCTTGGCTGCACTATACTTTCGGTCTTCCATGAAAGGCTATCGATGCATGATGGTGGTACAGGGAATGTTCGGCTTTGTAATAAACTGCAATAGGAGAGGAAATGTAGAGCACTCAAGGAGGAAAACCGAAAGGTTTAGTGTAAAACCAAGAAAGAGAAAGTGGAGGCAAGACAAATGGTTCTCCTTGCTGGCCTTATATAGATAGTGACTTAGTGAAGGAGAATAATGAAGTTGAGGAACCGCGGAAATATTGCAGAAATTAAACAGTGCAGTGCTGGTGTTGGCGCATTATCTTCAATCGAGGAAGAGAGAAGTATCTTGTTTTGGCCCGTTAATTTAGAGAAGCAAGCGATAAGGTCCCTTCCTTCTGTCTCTCTTTAATTCTATCCAAGCTTTTGTGCTTCGGCAGAGAATTTTACCATAACTAGAGTGAAGTGGACTAAAACAATTTCGTACGAGAACTACTCTATAGACTCAATATCATATTAGATGGAGACATACCGAAGCATATATGATCTTCAAGGAAAGCCTTAAATTGGTTCTTCAAGGCGAAGACTGCTTACCATACATTGTATGCCATAACGAAACCGTTGTATCCGTTGCTACTTTTATCTTGACATAGTAAATAGGAGTATGAAAGAAAAAGAGATACTCCCTCCGTCCGGAATTATTATTACCATAAGGTTTTCCACAATGAATTAATCATAGTTCATTCCGAAAATCCTTATGGTAATAATATAATTCCGGACGGGAGGGAGTATAAGAAAAGCAAACGGCTCAGGAACATACCTTCTTTGAGCCTTTTTTACTCTCCAAGGGACGGAATGGAGAAAAATAATAAAGGACAAAATTCCAAATGGGTGGAGAGAGATGGATACTTTAATAGGAGTAGTTCCTTTTTTTAATTGTGGGACAAAAAGCGTTGTCACTGTTACTCTCCCAAGACGCCATGAACATGGCAGATCTATTTGATGTATTAGATGCAGCTAGCGTGAGAAAGATGTTTTGGTTCAAGTGAATAAGACCCTAAAAAAGGCGAATATACAGAGTGTTATATTGTAGCGAAAGGAACAGATGGAGGGAGGAGCGACGAGGGCTGCAGAGATAATGCTTAAATCTAGGGAAGAGAGGGACTCGTGAATCTAGGACTGCTGCTGGGGGCATTGGGCACTTGCTTTAATGCTCTCAAATATGGCTTTGATTCCTTTCTTACTCGCAGTAGAGAGAAAGGGTCATGCAGCTTGGTTTGTCCATTTTAAAAAAGAGGGAAAAAGAGGAAACGCGTAAAATTTTTTTCTTTGCATCAGTCCAATCTTTTCTTCCAAAAAAACAACATGAAAAGGAAAGCTTACTCCTATTATATATGCTGTGTAGAGGTTTTAAAGACCAGCAATTCTGAGGGGATAACCGCCCCTTATCTGCCCCTTATCTTTGAGTTGAGTGGACTGCAGTCTGTCGCATGCCATATGCATACAGCAGTAGAGGCAGATGCCAGAAAGCTAATTTAGTTTTAGTCTTTTTTGCAAATGGAAGATAAAAGACAAAGAAACGGGGATGGCGGGGTAACGGCAAGGACATAAGCAAGTAGGAGGTTGGAACAGACGAGGACAGACGAGAAAGGAAAAGAAACTTAAAGGCCAATGATGTAATAATATTTCGATAAAAACTGATGCAAGATTTGAGGTAAAATATTTGTGTAGGACCGTAGGAGAAGCGCTTCTCTTCTCTTGCAGCAGCTTTCCCCAGAATCTCCCCAAGCGAAGCGCTTCAATCTCTTGCGGATGCGACCTCTTAACTCGCCCTAAGTGCAGGCCAATTAGATGTAAGATTTGGTAGCTCAATCTATCACAGAGAAAATGTATTGCCTTGCTGTCGCATAAAGAAGATCAATAGCTTCTATATCTAAACAACTTTTGGGCTCTTTTCGCTGTTCGTTACAACCTAGATTTATATAAAGGGCGTGTTTGGAAGCTGAAAAATTTTATCTTTCACGGCTAAAAGTGACCAATGACCTTTGAAAAGCGTTTCAACACTGAAATGGTAAAAAATAGCTGTCGACAATGAAAGGTAAAATTTTTTACTTATCAGCAAACCAGCAATTCTGACATCCGTTTGGAAAGCAAAACAACGTAAAAGGGTTCTTGATTGTGATATGTAAAAAATTTTCATTTATCACCCCTAAAAAAGCTGAAAAATATAATTATCACTTCAATGTATTTCACAGCTGACGAAAAAATCACGGTGTATGGCTCCATCTCTCTTTTCTCACCGAAATCATATCTCCCTCATTTTTTAGTTCATTTTTTGTCATTATTTTTATTCTTCCTTATTTTTATGCTCTTTCTGATCATCATGATATCCTAATAACCTTAATATCCTTTAAAAAAATACCATAAAATCTATGATAAATAGTACACAGAGGCTCAACATCTTTATGATATCATCATTATCAGAAAAAGTACTAAAAATGAGGAAGAATAAAAAAAAGGCAAAAATTGATTAAAAATGAGTAAGAAATACATCGTTGAAATTTATCCTACTAAAAGCTATCATGTAATCGTGTAATCGATTACACTATAGCTTGGCTATCGTGTGTTGGATTAGAAATGAGTAAGAAATATATCATTGAAATTTGTCTCATTAAAAGCTATCATGTAATCGTGTAATCGACTATACTATAGCATGACTATCGTCTAAACCAACACACGATAGCTAGGCTATCATTAGTTCGATTACACGATAGCATACTGTATCGTCCTAATCGACCATTAAAATGGGACAAACTTCAACGGTCATATCTCGCTCATTTCTGATCCGATTTCGGCCATTTTTTTCCTTATTTTTAATGTTCTTTCTCATCATCATGATATCCTAATCACTTTGATATCCTATGAAAAAATACCACAAAATCCATGATAAATAATATATTGTAGCTCAACATCTTTATAATATCATCATTATAAGAAAGAACACTAAAAGTGAGAAAGAATGAAAAAAATGAGCTAAAACAGATCATAAATGAGTAAGAAATTCATTGTTGAAGTTTGTCCATTAAAGGCTATCGTGTGTTGGATTACACGATAGCTCGGCTATCGTTGTAATCAATTACACAATAGCAAACTGTATCGTGTAATTTCTCATTAAAATAGGACAAACTTTAACGGTTCATATCTCGCTCATTTTTTATCTATTTAGGGCAATTTTTTTTGTTCTTCCTTATTTTTAATGCTCTTTTTAATGATCATGATATCTTAATAATCTTGATATCCTATAAAAAAATACCACAAAATCCACGATAAATAGTACGTGGTGGCTCAACATCTTTATGATATCATCATTATAAGAAAGAGCACTAAAAATGAGGAAGAATAAAAAAATAAGAAAAAATAGATCAGAAATGAGTAAGAAATGCATCATTGAAGTTTGTCCCATTAAAGGGTATCGTGTAATCGATTACACAATAGCCAGTGCTATCATGTAATCCAACACACGATAGCAAACTGTATCATGTAATTGCCCATTAAAATAGGATAAACTTCAACAGTTCATATCTCGCTCATTTCTGATCCGATTTTTGTCATTTTTTTATTCTTCTTTATTTTTAATGCTCTTTCTAATCATCATAATATCCTATAAAAAAGTACCACGAAATCCACAATAAATAGTACGCAGTGGCTCAACATCTTTATGATATCATCATTATAAAAAAGAGCACTAAAAATAAAAAAAATGAAAAAAAATGGGCGAAAACGGATAAGAAATAAGTAGTAAGAAATGCATCGTTGAAGTTTGTCCCAGTAAAGCTATTGTGTAATCGATTACATGATAGTCATCTGCTTTTCCTTTTGAGCCTCAACAACGCCACTGTCGAGTATATATTCTTTTCCAAACAAAAATTAGTGTGATTTATGTTCAGTTTCCAAACGGGATTTCACTTTTCACAAAATCAATGTGAAAATTTTTTCCTTTTGGCAAAACCATTTTTTTATCTCCCAAACATTTATCACAAATCAGCTATTTTTAGGGTGATAATTTTCACCCTGAAAGACAGTCACGCCTTATAGTATTTTCGCTTCCAAACGCTATAAACAATACTATCACTAACACGACATATAGCTAGTATTGGAAAAGACATACTCCCTCTGTCAAACATTACCTATCTGCATTAAAAATAGCAATTAATTAATTTTAATTCATTATAGCTAGTTGAATCGACTGGCTATTAGGGCCCATAAAATTGACCGGGTAGTTGGGAAAGGTACTAGAGCCTGGCCACGCCGGTTCTCACGAATGCATCTATCCCTCACAATGGAAAGTGTTTGAAACCATACAACTGTCAAGGAAACATCTTTCTCTTTCCATGGAACAAATTCACAATTAGATGGTCCGGAGATGGGTTTGGCAATCCCGACCCAATGGCATCCCTACTCATTGGCCCTCTTATCTCCCCTCCATCCATGACTTCATTCCAAAGGGAAAGGAAAAGCTTGTGACTAATTACTAGAAGGGACCAACATATTACGAAGTGAAAATGATGAAGGTCTCAGCAGTCGTCTCGTCTTTCACCGAGTCAGCTTCCTTCGAGTTCGACATCAAAGAGAAAGGTACCCATTTTGTCCGCCTCCATTTCTCTCCCATCTTTTCTCCAAAATTCAATATTTTAGCCTGTAACCACCTTCTTCTGAGTTAATATCGGGGCCCAAACCCAAGTGCTCCTCGCCCAAGTCCAAATACCCCGTATCCATATCCTTATCGGGCACATACGCCACTCTCATCATCCCCATCATAGCACTAACCAAAGTATGCACACCAAGCAATCCCAAGTGGAACTTCGCAGGAGGTAATATCTTCGGAGACAACAAGCTCCTGGTAGAATACAGCAGCGGGTCCAATCCTCGATTCCCGACAAGCCTCTCCTGCCAACGGGGAGCGAACTTGCTGTTGATCCCCACCCGCCCCAAATTTAAACCCAAAAGCCTAGAAAAGAAAAATTAAGAAAACAAATAAGCATCAAGATCTGAGCTGCTTGATCCAGTTGATCGCGTTCTCGTCCAAACCCCTTCGGTGAACATCTTCAGGTATCTCAATTTGCTTGATGAAGAAGCTGATTGATTCCTTATGTCGAGGAAGCTGAAAGCAAATACTCCGTATTGCAAAGATTGCAAAGACCCCTCTGTATTGCAAAGGCCAAGTCACATGACTCAGCCAAATGTATACAGTATTTTAAAACATAAAAAATTTCTGAATGTACATAGTATTTTGGAACGGAGGGAGTACAATATTCATGACCCAACTAAAAATTTACCTAACCTTGGAAATAAAAGCAAAGATTGTTGATGGAGGTTATGGGTGTACGTATTAAAAGAAATTCATGGCTCTCTTAACTTGTACTATAACTTATAATTACGAAAAAAACTCGACAAACTTTGGAAAGACCAACGATGCTCATTATGGAATTTATTTGTTTACATCATAACTGGTTGGTATTAACGTGAGAATGTAAATAAGGTTGTGGCCTGTAGCATACTCCCTCGAATCCCCATATTAATTGTCTCATTTCAAACACAAAATGTCTCAATTAATTGTCCTATTTCCCGTTGTCTTACCAGTTAGAGAGCTTCTAATAAGTTTTTCTTAAGTAAAATTTCATTAAATCACGGAAGGAGAAAAAACAAAGAATACATGAGATCTATTCTAAAACCCCCATTTAGTCTTAATTAAAGAATATTCATGGTCCGCAACTCAACATAGATGAAGAAGAAAAATTATGACGAACTTCTGTCTCATAGACTCCCAATATCTAAGCACGATTTGAACTTACATCATCAAAACTATCATTTCTCTTTCTCCAAGTAACTTGAAGAGAACTATGAAGGGATGTTGAAGACGACCCAAGCTGAGAAGAGCCTCACTAATAGATTGGGAAGACGGAATATCCAGCCGTAGTATGTTGAGGATAGAGTCCAAAATCTATGTCCCAAAAGGCCAGTTAAATATAAATTAGAATTATTAATTTTCATCAGCTGATTTGCAAATAATGCAGCAATTGACCAAAGAAGTTATTCTTTTCTGCAAGCAATCCAATGTGAGAAAATGGCCATGGAACAACATCCCAGCAATGAAAAAATGGCGCAGGATATGGTGTTTAAACCAAACCAAACCAAAGAACAATAATTAGGATAAGGCAAGGAATAATGAACAATTTTGTAGGCTGATTATGTTTGTGAATTTACCTGAAGTCCTGAACTAGAAGGCTTCTATCTAAACTCATCAGGCACACGAGAAGAATTAGGCTGAAGAGGATTAATAAGATGCGTTAAGTCGATCAAAGAATCAAATATTTAACCACTGAAACAATCCACAATAAAAACTGAGGCAGAGCTTGAGATTTGGCATATGAATCTATTGCCAACCATTTTTAATAAAGTGGTGTAGTCAACCTATGGATCCAACCAGAAGAAACAGGATGATTTCCCATCATACAATGTAACCATTCCATCTTTTTTTTCTTGTATATTAAGAAAGAGAACGGAAATCTAAATTAGTAACAGTTGCCTTTTTAAACACTGAAGCTAATTTGTTACTTTTTTATAGTCTAAGGTGATTCTCAACTTCCATAAAATTTACACTTCTTACAAATGTTACAATTAGTGTGGGATAGAACATAAAGCTTCTTCTTTGGTTTAGTTCATTTTGAAAAACCAAGCAGGACATTAGTATGAGAGGGAAGTATTATATTTTCTTTTAATTCGCATTGGCCTATAGCATGATGACTATTGCAGATTACAGCTACAGGATGACAAAAGAAGCTTTACCTATACGCTTTTTCTTCTGTTCCAAGTTGGACGGTTTGCCACATGCAAAGCACTTAAATTCCACCTTTTAGATCCTAAATTTAACGTGGACAGCTTTTCTCCAAGCATTTTACCCCTTTATCTTTTTTTCTTCTTCTAATCCAATAAACAGAGATTCTAATTCCATCGGTGGGCGGGCTAGAAAAGTCAGACATTCATTCTCAACATGAATGGCCGATCAGCAGAATTCAGTAAAGACTTGGTGAAGTCAAAGTAAGGACCCCATATACCCCCATGTACCTAGTTGGGAGCCATCTTTATATTTTGAGTATTTTCTTATAATATGGTATTAAGATGCCTGCATTGGGGAAATTTGAAACCAAGGTTAAAGATGTTAGAGTTATTATTAGATGTAAGGGTAAATTTATCTTTTATTTATTATGTGTAAGACTATATATATATATATATATATATATATATATATATATATATATATATATGGGAAAAGTTTAAATGAGATCGCTCTCATATTGCTTATATGAGGCCACTTCAAATCGTAGTCATTGGATCTTGATCTGATAGCTACAAATATCCATAATGGTCTCACCCACTCTTTGATGTGACACACTCACCTACCCACTGATTTGATATCTACCCTCCGATTAGAATCTAACGGCAATAAAAATTGGCCTCATGCTCCTTATATGAGAACGATCTCATATAAACTCATCTATATATTATATATATATATATATATATATATATATATCTTTATTTTGATATTTAAATAATCATAATTAAAACCCTAGCCTCTCTTTGTTCCTTTTTCTCTTTCTTGATTTCTTCTCAATTCACAAAAGAAAGCCATGGTGTTTGTGCAAACTGCGCTTAGGGCTCATTATTATCAGGTGGGTGGCTTAAATCTTACTGTTGTTAATTGACTACCCATTGGAAGGTTCAGCTAGTTCTTGTATTTCCTGTGGTGAGATATTAAAACAGTGAAAAGTCGCTGACAACATGAGCTCAGTGCATTCAGCTGTTTTGATGCATTCCCTTGCAGGGTGGCCCCCTCATCCAATTTACGTACAGAGGATATGGCTCTCAGATTTTTTATCAAAACAAATCTAAGTATGGCTCCCAGCCAATCACACATTAGGCAAGAGCAGCGGTGGATGTGGGATGAGGTCCCAGGTTCGATTAAGGCTTGCTTTGCAGCTTGTAATGAGGGAATCCAGTCAATGCATAGAACTTAGCAGTTGGACCCCCAGTTGGTTGCAAAGTCTATTCATCTTTCAACGTCTTTTTTTCCGGTTATAATTAAGGGTGTTCACGAGCCGAGTCAGCTCACGAGTTTTCTCAGCTCGACTCAACTCGGCTCAAACTTTGGCTTGACTCGTGCCCAGCTCGACTTTTTTCGAAGTGAACCTCGAGCCACCCTCTAAATCGACTCGACTCGACTTGTATTAACTCGAAGCTCGACTCGAGAATAAGTTCGAGCACAACTCAGCTTTCTTTTATGAAGAAGACCCATAACCTTCTACTATGCAAATGATTGACCCATTTTGGCTTACCTTGGTTGGATGCAAAAATTATCCCTTCCTTTCCTTTTTATAGAGCATGTAGAGCCTTAAATTCATATTCTTAGACGATGTGAGACTTTTATATTAGTGCATGACAATGCTAAAACAAAAAAATATGGCTTTTACATAGACTCAAACTTGGATCCTAGTAGAACTCAATGTCTAACTCTACCCATTGAACCACAATCCAATCGTTGTTATAATTCTTTATTTTTATTATATTATCCTTATAAATTATTTTATAGTTTATCCTTTCATCAACTACCGCATTTTTCACGTTATTTTCCGTATCATCTATCTTTTACCATTTAATCCAGTACATTTATCCTAGCCATATTATTATCGTATCTGTACTTAGTTACTTAGGTTATATGGGCTTTCACTTTGTTTTATATCTCAATATTAAGAAGATTCATATTTAAGGAGATTCCAAGGTTATTATCTCACTCATAAGTCATAAATGACAAAGAGTTGAAGGGACCATGGTACATTATACAATATTTGTAATACATTCGAAAGTTTAAGGAGGCTTGTCTTAGCCAATAATCAAATGAGTTATTGGCCTTCCCTGTATTTATTTTCACTGTATTTTTTAGTTTATTGTGTTATGGAGTAAATGCTCACAACCAAACTACCCCAAAGTGCATAGAAAATTGGACTGGTCATTGACCCCCGATTGATGACAGATTGGCAAGTTTAGTTCGACCATAGGTGGAACTGGATTGATCCCGGGTTTGATATTATGAGACAATATTAGTGAAGTTGATCAACGAGGTGTCTGTGGATAGAACACGCTTCCCTTGAGTGGAGGTTCTGAGCTCAAACCCCCACTCCATTGGCCACCCACCCGGGATTATATCCTGATTTACCTCGTGCATATAATGGATGGACCTTGTATGTTGTGATGACCACTAATTTGTAATAAAATTAAATAAATAGAAAGAAAATCTAATTTTATTTGAATGACCTAAATTAGGGAAGTTTCTAATTTGAGTACTTAAGATTGAATTGATGGTATGATTATGAAAAGATTTGTTTATGGCAATATAATCAAGATTTTTTATAGGATCAGGGTAGAAAGATGGTCCACTCCAAGCACGAGGGTCGGAGAAGTGCTTGGTGCCAGGTTGAGTCTGGGCGCCAGAGCATAGGTTCACATAGGTGCAACCTAGTATGTGGTCAAAAGGGTAAGTTCAACACCCAAAAAATTGTTATGAATCACTAAACTACTATTTTAGGAAACTGACACTAAATTAGGAAAGTTTAGTTGCTTAATTAGATTTCTGTTATGTCATGTGATTTTATATGTTCGGAGTGTATGTGATGTGTTAGAGTTTTATTTAACAATGAATTGAGTTAGGCAGGTTAACCCAGGCATGAGGACTAGCCCAGGAGCTGGGCTCTACCTGACGCGGAGGCTGGTCTGGCGCCATGGCTAAAGATCACCTTACGCTAGGTTGTGTGGCTAGGTGTCTAGGTGTATACTAGACATGTACTAGGACTCGTTATGAGTAAGATGAAGTGGTTAAGACTTATGGTAAGTAGTTTGTTACGCGGTGGAGTTGCATGTCACACATATGAGACGCCAGAGCACATGTACGTCAAACACATGGATGCCAGAGCCCAGAGACGTCAGGACACGTGTGATCATGTGAGAGTGCAAATCTTAGTTGGTTATCTATAATAATGGGAGAAGATTATGGTAACGGAAAAGATTTGATTACTAGTAGTAAATAAGGAGAGTAATCAGTAGTAAATAAGGAAAGTAACTAAATCGGTTATTGATAATTATGATAGCTAATCAAGGAGTAGAATATGCTCAAGATCCCTATCAACCAATTAGGGAAGGGGGCCAAATCCTTATTGAGAAGGTCGGTGATTGATTCTCAACACTAATCAAGGAAAATCTAAATTGATTTGATTGAGTCCTAATTAGTAGTAAATCAGCTTGCCATAAAATTAAAACGCTATAAGAGGAAGGACACCAAGAATTTGAAAAGTCATTAAGTAGTTACCTAGTTTGGTAGAGAGAATCTTGGATCTCAATAGGCAGTTTCTAGAATTAGAATATGAGACCAATTTTTGAAGATGGATTCTCAAAAATATTAAATTTTAATCAATTTGGGATGCTCAATTTGAGGAACGTCCATGGTTATTTGGAGTAAGATGAAGGGCTGAGATTTAAAAGGAGGGACATCCAAGGGGAAGAGCCTAACAAATTGGTAGTTTCCGGATTGAGTTGTTAGAATCAATTTGAAGGAGATTTGATTCTAGGAAAGATCTCAAATCCTAACTGATTGGACGCCAATTTGGGGAGGTCGTCC
This sequence comes from Houttuynia cordata, assembly GCA_039654745.1. Classification (NCBI taxonomy): domain Eukaryota; kingdom Viridiplantae; phylum Streptophyta; class Magnoliopsida; order Piperales; family Saururaceae; genus Houttuynia; species Houttuynia cordata. Next base: position 229,413 of record CM077503.1, read on the forward strand.
AGGTCATAATTTGGCAAGATTGTGAATGGAAGGCTGGGATTAAAAGAGGCATGGATCAAGGGAGGAGATTGAGTCCAATTAGGGAAAGGGAAATACCTAAGTATTTAAACATCAATTTGAGGGGGCTAACCCTTCCACTTGGCCGACTACCCCTCCTAGTGTGCTTTTTGTTTTTCTTCTCCTCTTCCTCCACCAAACCAGCATTGTTCACCCCTCTTCTCTTGTCCGAAAACTCCTCTAATTGAAGTGTTGAGGTGGCAACGGGTAGAGGAAGCAACTATCTTCGCAAGGAAGCAAAGAAGCACTCCGTTCATAAACAAGTAGGATCATTTTTCCCCTTGTTCTCGATTTGAACTTCATACTTGCTATGAGTGATCTTTGTGGTGATATCTTGATTCATAATCATGGTTTCTTCATTGGAGTTAATGGCAATGTTGTTGTTTTAATTAATCTCTTAATTTTACTCGCAAGTGTACGAATCGTGTTTGGAGTATAGTCGCACAATTCTTACGAGGTCGAACCCACAGGGACTTGTGTTTTTGGAATTCTAATTCGAAGATCAGATTATTACTCTTGTTGAAGAATTAAATTGATTTGATTCACTACAACTACGACTAATCGAAGACTCAATGCAATTAAACAGCTTTAACTAAGAAATTAATCTAAAGGCAATTAAATAATCTATGGAAAAGAAACTAATTGAAACATAAAAATTGAAACTTTAATCAAGAATTTAAAACACTAGGGCATAAGAATCAGCACATGACAATCATAGGAATATTTCTTTTAAAATCAGCAATTATTTTCACGATTATCTCGTAGAGAATTGGAATTCAATCTATTCTCCTACGAAAGATTTCAGCATGAAAGCATATAAATTTGTAAATAGAATTTTTGTATTCTCTTGCATATCAACAGATGAGATTCAAATCATTACATGTATCCATCATTTGATAAATCACAAGTAATATCCAAATAGCATGTTAAACATATAACCCAATGCAATTAATTTGAGAATAACAATCGTTAAAGCTCATTAATTTAGGCAAAGCAATTGCATCACATGAATACTATTCCTACAACTAATCATGGCTTCATCTCAGCCCTAGTCAGGGAATTTAGCTACTCATGCTAAGAAAATTAACTGCAAACTTAATGAAATTCATTTGAATTAAAGGTAAATACTGACTTACAGGAATTGTGAGATAATGAAAAATAAAATAGAATGTACTGTTCCTCTTCTCTCGGTCTCGGTCGACTGTTCCAACAGCAACAATTCGAACAAGTGATACAACTCCAAGAAAATAGAACACCAAAATAAAAAGAAGATTACAAAATTTCAAACTGGAAAAAACTGAAAAAATCTTCTGGTCGTTCCTCTCTGTCGGACCGCCCGTTACTGTTCTTCTTCTCTGTTTTTATACACAGAGACTGCCTTTTGCTTTTCTCAAATCTAGAACTTTTTCCAAAATTAATCCCATATAGAAAAATCTCCCCTGTTGCAGCCTTCTAAATCAAATAATCTGCTAATTGAATTGCCTTAAATCCCATCCAATTTGTAGAAAAGATCCCATCTTTACTCCCTCGAAGCAGAGCCAACACACCCAAAAAAATGAAATTTTCTAAATCAGAACCAAAATTGGCCCTTCCGTCATCTCCAATTGAACGAGAATTGATATCTTACCATATTAATCCAAACCTGCAAGTGAAACATCCTGATTCAGCTTTGTCGCACGCCTCCTTCCCAAATGAAGCACTTTCCTTTTTCTGTTTCTACTGCTCAATCGCCTGCAATCAACTTCGCCAGAACCTCCTCATCGATCGCCTGAACCCAGCCGTCGCCCTTCTGCTGGTTCGCCGCCGTCCCGCTGGAACCTTGCAAGCTCAAGCCCATCATCGCTCTGCTGTGACCGCCGTGACTCCTCCCGATTGTGAGCTCAGGACAGCCGTCGTCGACTCCACGATCGCGCCATCATGCCGTTGCTTTGACTGGACTTGCCGTGAACTATCGTCGGCTTCGCCCAGCAGCCTCCGCCATCGAGCTCTACCCATGGCCGCCACCCATCGCCTCGAGCTTCTCTTCCTTCTCAGTCGGCCAATCGAGCAGAGCTCGTCCTCTGTTAGACACCCGAGCCGATGGCTCGGGTTGCCTTTTTATTTTTATTTTTCTTTTCATTTAACCGTCCGGTTTGTTTCAGTTTCTCTTTTTCTTTTCTTTTTTTCTTTTTCTCAATTAAAACCCGCCGAAACAATGTCGTCCACTGGATCGAATCTGAATGGCTCTTTATATTAACTCAGCTCCCGTCTTCTCTCAAGTGACTCATCAACGGTTCAGATCTTCAATGCGCGTGATATCAGTTCTTGGGTCACTTTGGCATTTCAAAACCCGTCTAATCGCTTCACTTTGGCTGCTCTGCAGTTCGAACACTTGAACCTATACAAAATAAAACATGTCCCAAATTAGACGCACCAAATATTTATAAAATTACATAACATATCTAAATTGAGTCATTTAAAGCAAAATACTTATTCAATTCCTAATTATTCGACTAATTACTAAAACTTACTTTATTCCTTATTTTAACTAGAAATTATGACTAACAAACAGGTAAAAAGGCATATAAAAATGTGTATTTTTCATGCGTAACAAATACCACCAAACCTAGATTTTGCTAGTCCTCAAGCAAAACACAAAAGAAAAATAATAAAACTACTCAAAAATAAATGCCACTGTCGTAGGGAATCACGATTGCATTTAGCTTATGCAACAAGCCTTTTAAACCCCCAGGTGTCCCTGGATGGACGAGTGAAGTCTCGTGAGGGTTTGTAGCCATGCTACCCACAAACATGTATTTATAAAACTAACATTATTAAATCTAAATGAGAAAGAAATCAACTAAACACTTCAAAACACATAACCTATTATCCCTTCAAATACACACTGCAATACTTAAGAAAACTAACCACACGTACTTGCATTTATAATCAAATGGAATATAGAAGCGCTCAAGCAAGTGGTTTTATTCTACACCTTCACCTTGGAAACTTCTGCTCAATATGATATAGCATGATACTTTAAATAATAGAAAGTGTAGAACATTGTAGCAATACACTCTAAATCTCTGTTTCACACAGATCCAGTGTTACCCATTAACCAAAGAACATCAGAATCTACATAGTCATCGTAATCTTTAGGTTCATGATAGCACAGATGCTTGCGCGCCTCCTTCGGGTCCAACATTCTAGATTTGAGAGGATAATACACCATAGACTTTTTTTTTTTTGCAATAGGACTGTGTAAGGCCTGACTTCAAGATGCTTAGGTTTAGCAATGACTCATGCCAATGACTCCCAGCCAGTTCGACTTAGGGCATTAGGTTTTAAGATAGACCACTTCGGACCTGAGCATCAGCCTAAGTTAATCCTATAATAGTCAAGCAGCCCTTTTCTTTATTTTCGTTTCCATTTTTTTTTCATTTTCAGCATATATATTTTCAAGCATCTTATTCTGTCCAGGCTGTATTATACTCTCAACCTATTTCCGGTTCCAAGCCCTTGCCATTGCCAAATAAATGGTCTATCATGATCTTCTGAGCTCAATAGATAACTACACATCCAATGACTCTGACTAAAGACATCCCACTGAAGATTAGTATTCAACAAATCTCTAGAAGGTATTACTTTATGTAACTGGCGTGTGTGAGTGAATTTTATTAGCTTAAGCACTTGATCCAAGAGGATTGTAACAGAATGCTATTTCTCAGTTAAGTGTCTCTATCCTCCAGTATACTTACTCACACTTCCAATGTAAATTAATCTCTTAAAAATTGAAGTATGCATCACGAAGGGATAAACTATCAAAACCTATAAAAATATTAACAAACAACATAAAAACTACAAATATATTTTTTTTTCTTTTAATTTTTTTTTTTTACAAAATTCAAATCAAACAAGAAAATAACTAAGATATCCTAAACAAATATTTTCCTATACCCCCAAACCTGCATGAAACATTGTCCTCAATGTAAAAAGATATGAAATAAATACTGAGGAAAATAAATAGACGAGGGAAGGAAAGATAGTACCTGCACTCCACTGAAACGCTATAGTATCTATCAAAATGAAAAGAACAAGTGAAGCACAAAAATAACATAAGAAGAAATAAGCACAAAAATAAAAATTCTAAAAAAAAAAACTTGGGTTGCCTCCCAGTAGATCTAAGTTTTACGTCTTCAGCCAGACACAGCAATTAATCTTTAATCATGATAAATCGGGTCTCCCAGACTCAATTCATCGATCTGAGGTTGCTGCAATTCCAAGAATGGTTTAAGACGATGACCATTAACTTTGAATATATCACCATTCTTGGGGTTTTCTATTTCAACTGCTCCATGAGAATAAACAACACGAACTATAAAAGGTCCTGTCCATCGAGACTTCAATTTACCCGGGAACAGATATAAATGAGAATTGTATAAAAGAACTTTCTGCCCCGATGTAAAAGATTTTCGCAGAATATTTTGATCATGAACCTTTTTCATACGATCCTTGTATGATTTTGCACATTCATAAGCATCATTACGAAGCTCATCCAACTCATTCAATTGCAGTTTCCTTTGAATTCCTGCTCTATTTAAATCAAAATTCAGGTGCTTAATTGCCCAATAAGCTTTATGCTCAATTTCAACAGGAAGATGACAAGCTTTCCCGTAAACAATACGGTATGGAGACATTCCAATGGGAGTTTTAAATGCAGTACGGTAAGCCCACAAAGCATCGGTGAGTCTCAGTGACCAATCTTTGCGATTAGGATTGACTGTCTTTTCTAAAATATGCTTAATCTCCCTATTAGAAATCTCAACTTGACCACTTGTCTGGGGATGGTATGGGGTAGCAATTTTGTGGGTTATGCCATATTTCTTCATTAACTGTTCAAAAACCCTATTGCAGAAATGTTTTCCCCCATCACTTATGATAGCACGAGGAGAACCAAAACGTGCAAAAATATTATCCTTTAAGAATTGGACCACCACTTTGTGGTCATTGGTTTTGCATGTTACGGCCTCTACCCATTTAGAGACATAATCTACCCCCACAAGGATATAAAGATTGCCAAAAGAGTTAGAAAAAGGTCCCATGAAGTCAATACCCCATACATCAAAAAGGTCTATAATAAGGATTGGGGTTAAAGGCATCATGTTACGACGTGAAAGTACTCCTAACTTCTGACATCTTTCACATGCTGAACAATAAGCATGACAGTCTTTAAAAATAGTAGGCCAATAAAATCCACACTGCAAAATCTTTACAGCAGTCTTTTTAGAACTAAAATGGCCCCCACATGCTTGATCATGACAAAAAGAAATGATGCTTTGTTGATCATGTTCAGGAATACATCTCCTAATAATCTGATCGGGACAATACTTAAACAAGTATGGATCATCCCAAAAGAAATACTTAACCCTGGACAAAAATTTGGACCTATCTTGGGAAGACCAATGAGATGGAAGTTGTTCAGTTACCAGATAATTAACTATGTCAGCAAACCAAGGCAACTGGGACACTGTAAGTAATTGCTCATCAGGAAAAGATTCAGTTATGGGCAATGATTCATCAGTAAAATCAACTATCAACCTAGATAAGTGGTCGGCTACAACATTTTCGGAACCTTTCTTATCCCGAATTTCAATATCAATCTCCTGTAGCAATAATATCCATCGGAGAAGACAAGGTTTAGCATCTTTCTTAGATAAAAGATACTTCAATGCAGCATGATCCGAATAGATATAGACCTTTGATCCCAATAAGTAAGACCGAAACTTATCTAGAGCAAAGACTACTGCCAGCAACTCTTTTTTAGTTGTAGAATAATTAAGTTGAGCATCATTCAATGTTTTACTGGCATAGTAAATCACATGGGGAAGTTTATTAATTCGCTGCCCCAACACAGCACCAATAGCATAATCAGAGGCATCGCACATTATTTCAAACGGTAGGCTCCAATCAGGTGGCCGAATAATAGGTGCAGATGTTAACTCTGATTTGAGTTTCTGAAGGGCATTATTACAAGCATCATCAAAGACAAATGATGTATCTTTTGCAAGAAGATTACACAAAGGTCTTGAAATTTTACTAAAGTCTTTAATGAATCTTCTGTAAAATCCAGCATGGCCTAAAAATGATCTGATTTCTTTCACAGTTCGTGGTGGTGGAAGATGTGAAATCAAGTCAACTTTAGCTTTATCAACTTCAATGCCTTTATTAGATATAATATGCCCAAGAACAATTCCTTTTTGAACCATAAAATGACATTTCTCCCAGTTAAGTACCAGATTCTTCTCTTTACACCTCACTTACACTAAAGATAGATGGTGCAGACATTCATCAAAATTAGACCCAAAGACAGAAAAATCGTCCATGAATACCTCTAAAAATCGCTCTACCATATCAGAGAAAATACTCAACATACACCTTTGAAAGGTAGCAGGTGCATTGCATAGCCCAAATGGCATGCGACGGTAGGCAAAGGTACCAAACGGACACGTGAAAGTGGTCTTTTCTTGGTCTTTAGGGGCTATGGGAATTTGGTTATAACCAGAATAACCATCAAGGAAGCAATAATATTCATGTCCCGCTAACCTTTCCAGCATTTGGTCAATGAAAGGAAGGGGAAAATGATCTTTTCTTGTCAAAGCATTCAGCTTCCTATAATCAATACAGACACGCCAGCCCGTTTGAACTCGAGTTGGCACTAACTCATCAGCATCGTTTTCACAACAGTTATGCCAGACTTTTTTGGTACAACTTGAACAGGGCTTACCCATTTACTATCAGAGATTCGGTAGATAACTCCTACATCTAAAAGCTTAAGGATTTCAGCTCGAACAACTTCTTGCATTACAGGGTTAAGACGCCTTTGGGATTCACGAGAAGGTTTGGCATCATCCTCCAAATGAATTCTATGCATAACAACAGATGGACTGATGCCTTTAATATCCGCAATGGTCCACCCTATGGCTTCTTTGTACTTTACAAGAACATCAAGTAATTTACGCTCTTGAGCCACATCTAGGTCAGATGCAATAATGACAGGTAAAGACTCAGGAGGACCTAGATAAGCATATTTCAGAGTATCAGGTAATGGTTTCAGGTCTAATTTAGGTGGCTCAACACTAGATGGAACTACTGGTGATGATGATAAAGCAAGAGGCTCCACTTTTGGTTGCCACCGTTCAGTACTCATCAGAGGTACAGACTCAAGCAATGAGTTTACTTGTTCAATTGACTGATCGATATAAAATTCACAACCAAAATGTGTTAAGCAGGCCTCTAAAGGATCTTGGGACTGTGTTTGAAGAAATATTTCATGGACAAGTGTTTCAATCAGGCTTATTTCATTCACATCATCCATGTCAGGTGGTTGTTTACTGATGTCAAAAATATTCAATTCCACCTTCATATTCCCAAAAGAAATTTGCATCACTCCATTTCTGCAATTAATGATAGCATTAGATGTAGCTAGAAATGGACGACCCAAAATGACAGGTATTTTCCCACTTATGTTCGGAACAGGTTGAGTATCAAGGACAACAAAGTCCACAGGGAAATTGTGGGACAACCAGGGTCCTTATATTTGATAGGAAATTTACATTGAATGACAGAGCTGACTTGTTCTGCTAGAAATGCCTTTTTAGGAACATTATTTTTCTTTTTGACTGAGACTAGATCTTTCAAAAATTTTGCATATGAAGGCACTTGTTGGATTGCATCTAGAAAAGGAATGTTTATTTGCACTTGTTTAAACACTTCTAGAATATCTCCATATTGTGCACCTTTTTTAGGATTGACTAGTCTTTGCGGATAAGGTGCCCTAGGTACGAAATTCCTAGGTGGAGAATCACTGTCAACAGTTGGAGAAGAATTAATTTCTTTAGTCTCTATTTCAGTCTTAGTGTTCTCACTTTCTTCTTTTTCAGGAGTTTCAATTTTATTATCAATTGAAATTGAGTGACAGGTTGTTGATATTGGGTAGGAGGTTGAGACAAAGCTGGATAAGGTGGGTTGCTATGCCTAAACTGATTATGCATGGGTTGCATAGGGTGCCCACCTACATTCATAGGTGGTTGACTTCGTCTCCAGGAGAAATTTGGATGTTTTCTCCAACCTGAATTATAGGTTTCAGAGAAAGGATTGCCTGTCGGCTTCCCATAATTGTTCAGGACATTGACTTGTTCTGCATAACACTCTGGATAAGTATTCATGGAAGGGCAGTTCAGAGCTGTATGCATCGGGCTAGCACACACAGAGCATGCTTCATTCATGTTGAGGGCATTGATGCTTCGGTTCAAACTCAGGGTATCTATTTTCTTGGTTAACGCATCAAGTTTGACCTTAACATCTACGTCCTCTTTAATCTCGTAGAGACCTCCCTTCTTAGGAGCTTGATGTTGTCTCTGAAAGTGCTCTTTAGGTCCTAGAGGGGGGGGTGAATAGGACAACCACTTAAAAACTCTCACTCTATTTTAATAAGAGATAATGTTAATTTAAATAATCATTCAATGCAACATTATCTTATTAGCAAGTAATTGGACGCGCATGAGTGAGAGAGACTTAAGAGGTGTGGAGTGTGTGTGTGTAACATTATGCAAGACGAGTAATCACAAGCAATCACACAAGATTTATAGTGGTTCGCCGCCAAGCAACTCGCTTCAACGGGTACATCCACTCTCGGATCACCTAATCCAAGGAACCTCCGACATTCACTAAGTGAGGGTTTTTAGCTCACCCACAACATCATACACTCACCGGTTTTGCTTGGATCACCGGGAACCATACAAGAGTGAATCCACACTCACTATGGGTCACACCGACCCAACTCTCTCTCAAAAGAGTGGTTTGACCCTATGGTCTATACCACAATCTAACACATGTAAAGAAGATATTTAAGAGTACTTACTCTAGGAAGTAGGAGTGACTAGAGTACATACCCTTGAAGGGAGGATGTGAGATATCCTACCCGTTTTGCTCAACCTAGTTTTGAGCTTATGGCCGTCCATTGTCCATCCTTGGATTCAACTAATGATGCTCCGAAATTGTAGAGGCTTTTTGGACAAGGGATTGGTTTCTCTAAGAATTTTCCTATGGGATTAAGTGAAAACCATGGCCAAAGATACTTTGAACTACTCTCAAGGGTCAATGGTATGAACCCATCTAATCATTAATGAGGGACCGGAGAGTAGATCAAAGTATTCAAGACCTTTGAGAGAATTTGGAAGTATTTGGTTCAAAGGTCAAGTGGGGGCTTTGGTTTCTAAAGGATGATTCTATATGCTCCAAGAAACCATGATCCAAGATGACTTGAATCTCTTCCTAAGATCTTATAGCAAGATCTTAAACCCCTTTCAAAGAAAGGAGAGGAAGAATAATCAAGAGCATCAAGGCTCTAGAGGACTTGAATCTCTTCCTAAGATCTCATAACAAGATCTTAAACCCCTTTCAAAGAAAGGAGAGGAAGAATAATCAAGAACCCTCAAGGCTCTAGATGATATGCAAAGAATAAGGCCAAGAGGCTTTGGGGAGATGGCTTTCCCATTTCTTTCCAAGAGGTGGGTATTTATAGATGGAGAGGGAGGTATGTATCAACCCATCCTTGGGTGGATCCACCTCATATCCACCCACCCATGGGTGGATCCACCTCATATCCACCCACCCATTAGTGGTTCTCTTATGTGGGTTGGGTCCTATTAATGGGTGGTTCCTTTAGCCCAAGAACCCATTTCACAAATGGGCTTTTTCTAAATGTCTTTTCCTAAGGACCTTAGGTGGGCTTTGAAAGAAGCTTTGGATCACTTTGGTTAGTGGGTTTTTCTTGGAATATTTTGAACCTAACAAATTTGATCCAAAAGCTATGGGCCTAGAGGACAACTATGGATGATCTAATGGTTGTGAGTTGATCCTCTAGAAAGTATGCACTCCTCTTATATGTCTTCATGTTGGGCCTTCAATAGGTTGCTTTTAAGTGGTGTCTTGGCCATGGGCTTTGTAGTGTGCTCCCACATTGTCTTGGACTTTTGTGATCTTCATTTTCCTTTAGCTTCACCTTGGAGTGTCTTGCTCAATATGATAGCTTTCTCTTCAAGATCCACTTCTTGAGATTGTCTCCTCTCAACCTCTTCATATAGCCCAATTTGTATATGTACCCCAATTTGTACATATACCCCATTTTCCCTCTCACATACCCCATATATTTTTGTACATTAAATTGACATACATTAAGAGACAAAATCACACTCCCAAATTTTGCCCTAACAGTCTCTCCCTATGACTTGCAAAATCCCACTGTTGGGACCTTTCAGCTAATCGCTCTAAGAAGTTATAAGCTGCTTCACCTCCTAAGTCTAAGAAAGCACCGCCATTCATTGATTCAATCATATTGCGATGTGTTTGGGTTAAGCCATTGTAAAAGTGTTGTATTAACCTCCATGTTTCAAACCCATGATGTGGACATTTTAGTAAAAGGTCTTTAAATCTTTCCCAACTCTCATAAAATTTTTCATTTTTATCTTCCATGAAGTCAGTGATTTCTCTCTTTAATTCATTAGTTTTGGCCATTGGGAAGAATTTAGACAAGAATTTGCTCACCAACATATCCCATGTTGTGACAGAGTCAGCGGGAAGAGAATTTAACCATGCCTTGGCCTTGTCCTTCAAAGAGAAGGGGAAAAGGCGCAGACGAACATACTCATCAGAGAAGTCTATGAACCTAAAAGTTGCACAAATTTCTAGAAAATCCTTTACATGCATGTAAGGATCCTCTCTGTTAAGACCATGATAATTGGGCAAAAGTTGAATTATCTGAGGTTTTAGTTCAAAATGCTTTGCAGAGGTTGCAGGCAACACTATGCAAGATGGAGGGTTGATTGTGATCGGAGAAAATAACTCCCTCAGAGATTTCTCAGGTTGATCTTCCATTTTGAATGAAAGATCAATTTTAGTTTCACTATTCTCTAAAGGATTGGAATTACTGCTAACCAGACGCAGTGTGTGATCACGTGTCCACGTGGTCATCCACCGTCAATCAACTCTCACGTGTTTAAAATTTTTAATTTTTTTAATTTTTATTTTTTTGACCTAAAATTAACTACAAGGGTAAAATTAGTCTTAGAATTTGATTTCCTACAAGTCCCCGGCAACGGCGCCAAAAACTTGTTGTTGTTTTAATTAATCTCTTAATTTTACTCGCAAGTGTATGAATCGTGTTTGGAGTATAGTCGCACAATTCTTACGAGGTCGAACCCACAGGGACTTGTGTTTTTGGAATTCTAATTCGAAGATCAGATTATTACCCTCGTTGAAGAATTAAATTGATTTGATTCACTACAACTACGACTAATCGAAGACTCAATACAATTAAACAGCTTTAACTAAGAAATTAATCTAAAGGCAATTAAATAATCTATGGAAAAGAAACTAATTGACAAATAAAAATTGAAACTTTAATCAAGAATTTAAAACACTAGGGCATAAGAATCAGCACATGACAATCATAGGAATATTTCTTTTAAAATCAGCAATTGTTTTAACGATTATCTCGTAGAGAATTGGAATTCAATCTATTCTCCTACGGAAGATTTCAGCATGAAAGCATATAAATTTGTAAATAGAATTTTTGTATTCTCTTGCATATCAACAGATGAGATTCAAATCATTACATGTATCCATCATTTGATAAATCACAAGTAATATCCAAATAGCATGTTAAACATATAACCCAATGCAATTAATTTGAGAATAACAATCGTTAAAGCTCATTAATTTAGGCAAAGCAATTGCATCACATGAATACTATTCCTACAACTAATCATGGCTTCATCTCAGCCCTAGTCAGGGAATTTAGCTACTCATGCTAAGAAAATTAACTGCAAACTTAATGAAATTCATTTGAATTAAAGGTAAATACTGACTTACAGGAATTGTGAGATAATGAAAAATAAAATAGAATGTACTGTTCCTCTTCTCTCGGTCTCGGTCGACTGTTCCAACAGCAACAATTCGAACAAGTGATACAACTCCAAGCAAATAGAACACCAAAATAAAAAGAAGATTACAAAATTTCAAACTGGAAAAAACTGAAAAAATCTTCTGGTCGTTCCTCTCTGTCGGACCGCCCGTTACTGTTCTTCTTCTCTATTTTTATACACAGAGACTGCCTTTTGCTTTTCTCCCAAATCCAGAACTTTTTCCAAAATTAATCCCATATAGAAAAATCTCCCCTGTTGCAGCCTTCTAAATCAAATAATCTGCTAATTGAATTGCCTTAAATCCCATCCAATTGGTAGAAAAGATCCCATCTTTACTCCCTCGAAGCAGAGCCAACACACCCAAAAAAATGAAATTTTCTAAATCAGAACCAAAATTGGCCCTTCCGTCATCTCCAATTGAACTGAGAATTGATATCTTACCATACTAATCGAAACCTGCAAGTGAAACTTCCTGATTCAGCTTTGTCGCACGCCTCCTTCCCAAATGAAGCACTTTCCTTTTTCTGTTTCTACTGCTCAATCGCCTGCAATCGACTTCGCCGAAACCTCCTCATCGATCGCCTAAACCCAGCCATCGCCCTTCTGCTGGTTCGCCGCCGTCCCGCCGGAACCTTGCAAGCTCAAGCCCATCATCGCTCTGCTGTGACCGCCGTGACTCCTCCCGATTGTGAGCTCAGGACAGCCGTCGTCGACTCCACGATCGCGCCATCATGCCATTGCTTTGACTGGAGTTGCCGTGAACTGTCGTCGGCTTCGCCCAGCAGCCTCCGCCGTCGAGATCTACCCATGGCCGCCACCCATCGCCTCGAGCTTCTCTTCCTTCTCAGTCGGCCAATCGAGCAGAGCTCGTCCTCTGTTAGACACCTGAGCCGATGGCTCGGGTTGCCTTTTTATTTTTATTTTTCTTTTCATTGAACCGTCCGGTTTGTTTCAATTTCTCTTTTTCTTTTTTTTTTCTTTCTCTCAATTAAAACCCGCCGAAACAATGTCATCCACTAGATCGAATCTGAATGGCTCTTTATATTAACTCAGCTCCCGTCTTCTCTTAAGTGACTCATCAACGGTTCAGATCTTCAATGCGCGTGATATCAGTTCTTGGGTCACTTTGGCATTTCAAAACCCGTCTAATGGCTTCACTTTGGCTGCTCTGCAGTTTGAACACTTGAACCTATACAAAATAAAACATGTCCCAAATTAGACGCACCAAATATTTATAAAATTACATAACATATCTAAATTGAGTCATTTAAAGCAAAATACTTATTCAATTCCTAATTATTCGACTAATTACTAAAACTTACTTTATTCCTTATTTTAACTAGAAATTATGACTAACAAACAGGTAAAAAGGCATATAAAAATGTGTATTTTTCATGCATAACAGGCAAAATTCCATCATCTTGAATTATTGATAGTAGGAAGTAGTATATGCTCGATTGTATGAACATTGGTATTCAAGTTCTAATTTGTTACACATGCTAGCCTCTTGATGGAGAATCTAATTTGTTATGATGATCTTTTGCTACCTTATTGGTTTAGAAGTTTGTCGTCCAAACTATATTTTTGTGATCCATTGATGTCTTATGGAAAGTGTATAGCTTTAATGCTTTAGGGAATGATTCGTATCACTATCTATACCAAAGTAGACAAATAATAAGAAATGTCACTCATACAAGTGTCATGAAGCTATTGTTCAGTCGAAGGTGTCACATGGGCAAAGTCAATTCCTTGACCAGGAGTATTGATTTGTCTCAAATTAGTTATCCAGTTCACCTATTACATCTATTATAAGGTGTATGTTTGTATAAACAATTAAGGCTAGTGAAATAAACCCTAATCCATAGAGAAAGTACTAAAATTCAGAATTAACAAGGTTCTATAATAAGCATAAGATGTTAGGTAATTATGTATAGGAAGCATTAGTGGGTATATTAGAGGGTAATTAGCCTCATTAATCAAATAGAACTAAGAATAGGGTTCTCAGCCATAACTGTTTCTATGCCAGTGACCTACACTAAAATGTATGTAACTAATTATATAAAAATCAGAAAAATATACCGTCGATTGGGTTGGAAACTAGACTCATAGAAATCACAGTAAAATTTCATAGTCTAATTCAATATGTGCTGATGATGGGAATCATCGAAAGTTAGCTGTTAAGCAAAAATAGAACACTGTAATTAGGGTAAAAGTTATTAAAACTCCACTGATACAAGAGTATATGATTAAAATAAGTGTACCATGAACTTTATATATATCATGCAAGACTTCCCAGTAAATATTACACTAGAATGGACTAAGTTATAATATTTAGTATCATGGGCTAATGAAGGGTGGTTTGGTCTTCAACATGTCTTGTGTGCTTCACTTGTGGTATTGAATCGATTCAAGTTTCTAATTGGAATCTGAATCATCACTCATCATTCAAAGTTTTGATCCTTGAAGTCTGGACCAATGTTTGCATATCCCAGTTGAGTTTTAGGTTGTTCCATCTAGGGCAAATCATGTGTAGCACTTCTGATATTGAAATCTTTTTGGTACTCCTTTCGTAAGGCCTATGCTGATAGAGATATTGAAATCTAATGGGTACTCCTTTTGTGAGTCATATGCTGATAGAGATATTCAAATCTTATTGGTACTTCTTTTGTGAGTCATATGCTGATAGAGATATTGAAATATTATTGGCACTCCTTTGGTGAGTCAATTATTGGATATGATACATTGAATTCTATAGTGTTGCGACCACTGTCGTGAGAAATATTATTCTTCCACAAGAGTCCTTGCGAGGATCTCTCCGAGGTGGAATCATAGTATGCTTAGAGAGCTATTGCTAGATCCAGAGTGATCTCCGATATTTTTGAAACCTGACGAGGTTTCCGCCCAAAGAGAGGCATATATGTACGTTTTAGGCTATTGAGATAATTACGAAAGGTCTAGCAGTCTCTGCCTATTGTGTCCGTAAGCACTGATAGGGCCAGTATCCTAGACACATGGCCGGATTCTAAAGAGAGAACCTCTACGGTAATCTGGTATCTAGCCACTTGCGAGTGGTAATATCTGAAAGCAGAAATTGAAATCTCCTTACACTATGTATGTCTAAAGTCAGTGATGAATTATAACTTCTCCTTGCACTTTGGATGTATGGAGTCAGTGATGAATGATAACTTCTCTTTGTACTTTCAGTGTTCGGAGTCATTGATGATTGATGATATCTCTTTATACTTTTGATATTTGGGAGTCTTTATGAATGATACCATTCCTCAGGTAAAGAAATTCTTGATGCTCAGTCCAAATACTATCAATTACTCAATTGTATTCTGTGAAACCATATTCCTTGTCCTATATTGTGTTTTGTTCTTATGGGTTTTTGCATCCTACAGGGTATCTCTTCGGAATACTCATGCATCCTCTGATGTAGGCATAAAAAAGGAATAGATCTGGGCAAGTGGCAGTTCAAGGAAAAGTTAGAAGACTGCGTTCGAAAAGACTTAAAGTTATCTTTTATCTTTTATTTAGCAGTTCAGTAGTAAAGCATTTGTGCCAAAAAATTATAATGGTTCTTGTTATTATTGGATGTTTTAATGAACTGTACTGGAGAGTAATTTGAGATTTATGAATTTTCATTTCGTAGTATTAATGATGTTGATTCTTAAAGAATGAATGTTATCAATTATACATCATTTTGTGATGGTGTAATTGGATGGATGATCGAGTATTCGGTCATGTCTCGGGGTTTCTAGCCTCAAACATACATAAGAAAATGGATGTCTTCTGCACTCTGACGAGGTTAGGAATTTTGGAGCGTGACATATGAACCCAAGGGGATTGGCGGTGGGATGTGGTGCTCTAAGATGTCAGTTTCCTTGCCCCTTCTAGTCGAGTCCTAAGGACTCGGGCACCCCTCATTATATAAAAAAGTCATTAGTGAAGTTATGGGCAAAAACAATTTTCACTCATAAATAACTTTTTGCCGTGAGTTATAAAAAAAAACTACTCAAGTTCCAAGCTCGAGCCTAAGCTTGAGCCGAGTTTAGACATAGGGTAGTCGAACCCGAGCTCGAGCCGAGTTTAGGAATTACATGACGAGTTGAGCTCAAGCTGATAATGTCTTAGGCTCATCTCGAGCTGAACCGAGCTCAAGCCAAAGTTCTAGAAGTCGAGCTCGAGTCGGGCTAAGTCAAAACTTGATTCGGCTCGGCTCGTGAACAACCCTAGTTATAATGGTTAAGACACTGTAATCTCTTGGAGCCCAATTTGCCAACTTTTGTGCGATTTTTTTATTGGTACCTAATTCTTTACAATTTCTCCCTACATATCTATATATACTCGTTGATCCTATTAGCTACTCCTCAATCCTCATCTCGTATTTGCTCTTGCACATACCTTCTCTTGGGGTTGTTCACATCAAGCGTTGATTGGGCCCTAGTTAGTCAGTCTTTTATCTATTATTAGTAATAAAAAAATTTGCAGCTCCTTCAAAGGTTCATCGATCTTCCTTCATACGTCCATTTTCTGCTACTCTCCATTACACACACACACACACACACACATATATGTATATATATATATATATATATATATATATATATATATATATATTATAAGATAACCAAGTTTCCTAAAAGTTCTAGCTATTAGGAAACAAAAATCTTTATTCATTTATTGTATATTCTAACATTCCCCCTCACGTGCAAGCGTTCACAAAGCGCGGCACGTAAAACATAATTAGGATATAAACGCCTCCAATATGACTAGAACTTAGGATCTTCTATAACTTAGAGCTCTGATATCATGTAAGATAACCAAGTTTCCCAAAAGCTCGAGCTTTTAGGAAACTTGGTTATCTTTCATGGTATCTGATATATACAAAATATACACATTTTTATATGTCTTTCTACCTATATATTAGTCATAATTTCTAGTTAAAATAAGGATAAATATTAGCTATCAGTGTTATGTTGATAATTAGGAATTTTATAAATAATTGTGCTTAATTAATTTATTTAAATACAGTAATTGGATTTAATAGAGTTATATTTTATTATGCATCTAAATTGAATTTAATTTGATTTATGTAGGTTTCATGAGCTCGAGTTGTGAATTATTAAGTTATTGCGCATCTAATAGATTTTTATGCACAAAAATAAAAAATCCTACGGTTAAGGATATGTTGGCGGGTTTTAAAGAGCTCAATTTATTTAAAACATTGAGATCACGTGTAGATAAGATCTAAGCCGCTGATTTACATCCCAGAGGACTATAGGTTTTGCTTTTTAAGTGAAGAGCCGTTCAGATTAAGATGCTACAACGGGTCTTAACCCAAGCAAAAGAAAAAAAAAAGAAAAAGAAAGAAACCCGAATCGAACCGAACTGGTTCGGTTGGGCGGTCAGAAGAAAAAGAAGAATAAAATGACCCAAGCTATTGCTCGGGTATTCTGCCAGAACAAAGCGCTCGAGCGGAAGATCCTACAACCGGTCTTAACCCAAGCGAAAGAAAACAAAGAAGCACGCCAGTTGGTCGGTCAAAAAAAGAGAAGAATAAAACCGACCCGAGCTATGCTCGGGTGTTCAGCCATATCTGCTCGAGCGCTAATGAAGAAGAGAAGAGGCCAACGGTGGGCTCACGATCGGAAAGAGTGTCACGGAGGTCACGGCGAGGCGACGGCGGCCATGGCTAATGATCTGCGGAGAAGGTTCATTCGTGAAGAAGCTGACGTGATCAAGAAGAATAGTGGGCTCAGCCACGAGCAACAGAAAGAAAGTTCTCTATTTGCAAACTGTCGAATCGGGAAAGAAGAGAGGTGTTAAGGAAATCGAGCTTCAGACCTGTTTTAAGAATGGTAAACTACCAATTTTCAACTCGATTGAAGATTTAAAAAGGGGTGGATTTGTGCCAGATTGAGAAAGATGATTTTTGGGTGCTTCAGCTCTGTTTCGAGGAGTTTAAAGTTGGATTTGTTTTTACAAATTTGGACGAGAATTGGTTTGGAAACATGCTAGATTTAGAAGAATCGATGGCAGGCAATTGGAAATTTTAGTTTTCTACACGAGAGTGGTTTGGAAAGGGTGCTGATTTGGGAGAAGATGGATTGACTAGAGGTCCATATAAAAACAGAGCAGAGCAGGGTGGCCGAGAGCACTTGACTGAGAACAGTTTTTTTCATTCTTTGTAGTTCAAAAGAATCTGTTTGTTTTTTAATGTTTTGTTTCATCCCGGTTGTTGTTGCAACCAGTTTCTCTTATTAGCAACAAAGGACTGCCGACCGAGAGCTATGTTTAGGACTTGAATAGTGCAATTACAGTCAAGAGGAATAGTGCATTGTTATTTTTTTATTATCTTCAATTTCTTGTAAGTGAATTTAATTTTTATTTAGGGTCCATTTGATTCGTCTGATTAAGGACTGAAATAAATAAGTGGCTGATAAGCCACGCACTAATTAAGTTGCTGATTTCAGATAGTTTACGAAATGGGGCTAAAAAAGTCAGATGGTAAAATGGGTCTAAAAATAATCCCGATCGCCCAATCCTCTTCCTCACACCTTCTGTCAGGCGAGCAGGCGGCAACAGCAGCGGCGCGGAGCTTGGTCTCGACGAAGACGGCGTCTGTGCGGTGGAAGGCGAGGTGGAAGGGGGCAGCAAAGTGGAGGTAGATGGCGGCGCCGTCGGGGGAGGCGAGGGCGATGAGGACGAGGAGGGCGAGAGAGACGGCAGAGGTGGCGGCCAGGGGGAGGATCCACTTACGCTCCATGTTGGCGGCCGCCCGGAGGCGGAAGAGCGTCAAATGGTGCGCCTTTTTCTTCCTCTGGTGACGGCTGCCCAAGCCACACCAAAGCCTCCAAGAAATCCAAAAACCTCCCAAACCCTCCGTCGGACCGCCAGGAGGAAGCAGAAGCCGGCGAGGAAGAACCGGTCAGCCACACAATATGAAAAAGGTAGACCCTTTTTCGCAGCTATATAATCCACAAAGTATGCACTCGCTCACTTCTTCTTTCGGCCATTTCCGCAACTAACTCCAATCCAGGTAACTCCCCCTCTTGCTCTTCTACCTTACCTCTTCTTCTGTCGAGCTCCAGTCCTGCTTAATGTGGTACGATCTTTGCTTGAAAATGGTGATGGAGATTTGCAGGAAGATGGAATCGGTTGCAGAGGGAGAAGAGAAGCCGGGACGGGGGGAGGAAGACTCCAAATGATGACCAAGGAAGACTCCTCTAGCCATCAAAAGCACCTTTTGGCCTATGCTCATCGTCCTCGCGTAGTCCCCACCAAAAAATATCTCTGAATCTTCCCTCCCACCACTTCTCTTTGTCTCCATACCCGACCGTTGGACGGAAATGGTGACACTGAGGAGGAGAGCCAAGTCGTTGGAGGCCAGGCCATGGGGGCACCACCAGACACCAACGGGGAGAAGTCTGGGTATGAAAAGGTGAGGGAGGAGAGGATCAGGGAGAACTTGCAAAGGATGCAGCAGCTGGGCATCTCTGACATCTCCCTCAAGCTTAAGTCCCAAGTGTAGCAACAGACAGAAGCATGTTCAGAAGAGGTCCAGAGAGGTCAAGCTTATTGTTAGCCTGACTGTTGTCCCCGTCACGACGGTCTTCTTGGTTAGGCCCAACGTAGACTTGTTCTTTATCTGTTTTGGATATTGGGTGATGTGTTTTTGTTGGTTTGTTGAAAAAAGGATGAATCTTTTCTTATTTTTGATGGGTGAAGAATGGGAAAGACCCTCTTCTGCTAGAGCTCAAAGAGGTTTTTCCAAGAGATCAACACTAGAAAGATTGAAGGAAGAAAATGATGAATCTTGATCAATGTAGAGTCTATATAGTTTGCCTTTTATGTTTATTTAATCTTCATTTTGTTGAAAAAACCAATCTATACAACTTTAATCGATGTTGAGTGTAATTTATGATGTCTCTATGTTATGTTTTCTTGGGAAGGTTTAATCCATTTGATCAAGGATTGCTATAACTTGTTCCTGTCTTTCTTTTTGAAAAAATATGATATTAATGTTTCCATGAAAATGCTCGATATGATAGATTGATCTTGGGTTCAATTTCTAGTTTCTCTGTTATGGTGGGGGGGGGGGGGGGGGGGGGTCTGGTCTGTCTTTTATGACACTTCTTTGCTTTTATATATATATAAGTCTCATGCACAGATTGGTCTGAAATTTGAATCTGAAAAGTCTATTTAGTTCTATTTGTTTCTTCTGAATCAGAAAAGTCAAATTCAGATTCAGATTCAGTTTAGATAATTTCATATATATAACTTTTTAGTATTTTCAGTATACTTTTCAGATTCAGATTCAGACGAATCAAATGGGCCCTTAGACGAATCAAATGGGCCCTTAGATGAATTTTATTGCTTTTGTAGTTCAATTCCTTAGTATGAATAGCTAATTTCCTATCTAGGGCTGAGATGAAGCCATGATTAATTGTAGGAGTATTGTTCATGTGATGTGATTGCTATCTAAATTAATGAACTTTAATGGTTGTTCTTCTCAATTTAATTGCATTAAACTCTAATTTTTAATATGTTGTTTGGATATTATTTGTGATTTATCTAATGATAGTGTCATGCTCCAAAATCTCTGACCTTGATCTGAGTGCGGAAATCTTCTTCAATACCATCTTTGGTGAGGTAGGAATCCTGGGACGCGACTTCGGATAATCGAACCAACTGGCCAATTACATCATCTCAAAATGATGTGTAATCGACATCACCAAGAACACTCAAGAACGTGGGAACTCATCATCAAATCAAAATAAAACATTGTATATATATTAAATAAATCCTACATAGTCTTTATTACATCAATTCTCATAAATTGTCAATCAAAATAAAACATCAAAGCTATGACACACAACGGCCAGAAATATCAAACTAAGCAAATAACTGAAAATTCTTTATTCATCTTCACGTCTTCTACGCTACCTTCCTATCTTGCAATCGTTTTGAATCACTGATCTTTCACACCTGCATCAGAGGATGCATGAGTATTCTACAAAAATACCCAGTATGATGCAAAAACCCATCGAAGACACAATAATAACATGAAGAAAGATTTACTCAATAGAAAAGGAATATATAATATCTGAAGGACTGATCATAAGGTTTACTTCAACTGAACAGAAAGGTTAGTTAACAACAACAATCCCAACTAGCAAGTATAGGGACAAACATCAATAAGACTCCGAACAATCACATGTGTAAGGAGAGAATAACAAGTTTACCAATGGCTCCTAAGCATCTATAGTGCAAGGAGTTACAATTTCTGCTCGCTGAACTTATCACTCGCAAGTGATTAAAATATACCAGAACCACCCTAGGGGTTCTCTCTTTGGAATTCTGCCATGCGTCTAGGATGCTGGCCCCACCAGTGCTTACAGACACGATGGGCGAAGACTGAAGACCTTCTGTAATATCAACAGTCTAACGTACGTATAGTGCCTCCCTTCGGGCATAAATAATCGGAGACCTCGTAAGATCTAGCAATGGTTTTATTGAGCATACTATGAATCCACTTTGGAGAGAGCCTCTTAAGGTCTCTAGTGGAGAAAACAATCATGTAACAATATGAGTAATATTTCAAAGGAATAGAAGTCGCAACACTCTAAGATCATAAGGTATCATTTACCGGAATAGACTTACTCTTTGGAGATAATTAAATCATCAATATGAATAGACTCACTCTTTCGAGTATAATTAAATCATTAATATCTCAATAGTATAAGGTTTCTCGCAAGAACACAGCTAAGACTCCAATGTCATGATCGATAGGTAAGTCGCCAAAAGAGTAATAATAGATCATAATCATAATTCAAACGGCATACTTCATGTTTAGCATTAGATAGAAACATCTTTGGAATTTAGATTCTACTATTTATGGTGCTGAATACAAGATAGAAGAATGATTGGAATGGTTTGCTCTCTAACTGGAACTCAAACCGACATAAAGTTGTAAGTAGATAATAAAATTATAGGTTATAATAACTTATCCATAATATTAATCTTTTAGACCAACTAGTCTTACAGTAATAGTTCATATCATATCTTACATCATATATTAGTGATACTTTAATCAGATTAAGTTATATCATTAAGTATTAGTATGTTCTAGTGACTTAGACCTTAATTACGGTAAACTATTTTGTTGATAAAAGCCCCTTTTCGACAGTAGATAGCCTTATGTTCTAGTTTTCAAGCCAACAAACGGCATATATTTTTAATTTTTCTGTAATTAGTTATGAATTTTATATTGCAAGTCATTGGCGCAGGAATAGTTTTGGCGGAGAAACTACTTACTAATTTCGTATTAGTAAGTAGTTTCTTGGCAAGTCAATATCTATAATTAATACTTACTAATTTCGTATTAGTAACCTTTAATTATGATAATAGAACATTATTAACATTGAATACTCCCCTCCTAGGATAATTATAGGTCTTTATATGCTCTGGGATATAAGTACTACAAGCTTTTATACATCTTTTATTACATAACCTAATTTAAGATACTCCCCTTTGTATAATGAAGACTTTAACACAAAAATCCCAACCTATAATCATATGGGACAATTAAACCAGAACGTATACAAAATTGAAATAGAAATTTCTGACATCCAAACGATCAAGAGATGAATAATGTTCCCATCTAAAACTATCATGCAAGCATTAGAAGATATGTCACTCAAGGATTTTAATAATTATACTCATAATCATAATTAATATGGAATCTCTCAACAAATCAAACATTCATATAATCACTACTACTGAGATAGAATCAAATAACTCATCATAGAATAGATGGAAAGAGTGTAGAAGTAATTTAGTAAGAAAAAACATCCTACTTCCTTTGTAGAACGAAAAATTGTGTGTCCAACATAGCTCCTCTTCTTCTCTACGCACGAGACCTTCTCTCCTTCGTATATGACAAGGTTTGGATGAAGGAGAAAGGGGAAAGGGTTGCTGAACAAGGAAGAAGGAGAGAGAAACAAGGTTGGGGCATTCACAAACTCTCTAGTATGATAAAACACAAGTTAGCCCCCTTATAGATGTTTATATAGACCTTATGCCTATACCAACTAGGACAATTTTTCTTTAGGATTTCTTCCTAATCCAATCTCTAAATCCTCTTATTAGAAGCTTCCCATAGGTAGAAGGGATGTCCTAAACTTAATCCTCCTTGATTAGTTAGGATTTGATATCTATTTTGACTAGGTTTCCTAAAACAACACTTTTTGGATTCAATTGCGTACCCAGCGATCAATCGCATACCCCGGTAATTCGATCGCGTACCCCGATCGCATACCAAAATTCAAACTAGCATAACTTTTTGCTCCGAACTCCGAATTGTGCACCGTCGGTGGCGTTGGAAAGCTCTCTTTGAGTAATTCAACTCCAAATTACAAAACATAGCAAAAACAAGTATTAAAAGTTTGTATTTTAGATCAATCAATTTTAGTAAGCATACCGATTTTTTTTCCAGGTGTTACAGATAGATATAATTAATGATTTGAATCTCATCTATTGATATACAAGAGAAGACAAATTTTATTTCGAAATTTGTATGCTTTCATGCTAAAATTTTTCGTAGGAGAATATATTGAATTCAAATTCTCTACGAAAAAATTATAAGAATAATTGCTGATTTTGGATATTTGCGCCTAGAATTATCATATGCTGATTCTTATGCCCTAGTGTTTTAAGTATCTCATCAAAGTTACGATTTTTATTTGTCAATTAGGTTTCTTTCCGTAGATTAATTAATTACTTTTATATTAGTTGTTAGTTAGCATTGTTCAATCAAACTTAGTTGTTGGTTAAGTAAGTTTGCATAATTAATTTTAGACTTTGATTTGTAGTCGTTGTAGTTAATCCAATCAACCTAATTTTTCAAAAGGGTATTTAATTTGATCTTAGAATTTAAGTTCCAGAAATACAAGTCCTTGTGGGTTTGACCTCGCAAATCGCAAATACGATCCGTAAACTTTCGAGTAAAATAAAAAGATAATTACACAAGTTTTTGGCGATGTTGCCGAGGTATTTGATATATACAAACTATACACATTTTTTATGCCTATCTGCCTATATATTAGTCATAATTTCTAGTTAAAATAAAGATAAATATTAGTTATCAGTGTTATGTTGGTAATTAAGAATTTAATAAATAATTGTGCTTAGTTAATTTATTTAGATGCAGTAATTGGATTTAATAGAGTTATATTTTATTATGCATCTAAATTAAATTTAATTTGATTTATGTAGGTTTCATGAGCTCGAGTTATGGATTATTGAGTTATTGCACGTCTAATAGGTTTTTATGCAAAAAAATCAAAGATATGACGGTTAAGGATATGTTGGCGGGTTTTAAAGAGCCCAATTTATTTAAAACATTGAGATCACGTGTAGAGGAGATCTAAGGCCCTGATTTACATCCCAGAGGACTATGGGTTTTTCTTTTTAAGTGAAGAGCCATTCAGATTAGATCTGGCAGATGAAGATACTACAACGGGTCTTAACCCAAGCAAAAGAAAAAAAAAAGGAAGAAACCCGAACTGAAGCGAACTAGTTCGATCGGGCGGTCAGAAGAAAAAGAAGAAGAAAACTGATCTGAGCTATGCTCGGTTGTTTAGCCAGAACAGAGCGCTCGAGCAGTATCGGAGCTTTAGGTTATTCTATGTAAGATAACCAAGTTTCCTAAAAGCTAGAGCAGTTAGGAAAGGAAAATATTTATTCATTTATTATATATTCTAACATCCCCCCTCGCGTGCAAGTGCCCACAAAGTGTGGCACGTGGAACATAATTGGGATATAAACGCCTCTCGCGAGACTAGAACCCAGGACTTTCCACAACATGGATCTGTGATACCATGTAAGATAACTAAGTTTCCCCTCTCTCACCCCAAAAGCTAGCTTGAGAGGTGAGGCCTTCCCTCATACTTATAAACTGACCACCAACCCCTTCAACATCCGATTTGGGATAAACCCCAACAATCTCCCCCTCACACATCAGGCCTTTGGGTTGGAGGCAGACTAAGTTCCTCCTCTGGACTGTTGGTAACCCGGGCTCTGATACCCTGTAAGATAACCAAGTTTCCCAAAAGCTCGAGCTTGTAGGAAACTGAAATCTTTATTCATTTATTACATATTCTAACATCTTCCCTCACGTGCAAGCGTCTATAAAGCGCGACACGTGGAACATAATTGGGATATAAATACCTCTAGCGAGACTAGAACCCAGAACCTTCCACAACTTAGAGCTCTAATACCATATAAGATAACCAAGTTTCCCAAAAGCTCGAGCTGTTAGGATACACAAATAGTTATTCATTTATTGTATATTCTCACACCCAACAATCTCGACCCAACATTCTACGGGAGAAACTGAGTCTGCCTCCAACCCAATGGCCCGATGTGTGAGGGGGAGATTGTTGGGGTTTATCCCACATTGGATGTGGAAGGGGCCGGTGGTTGGTTAATAAGTGTGAGGGAAAGTTTCACTTTTCAATCTAGCTTTTGGGGTGAGATAGGACCAAGACCACCCAACACGGGTATCAGAGCTGTTAGAACATGTAGTAAATGAATAAAGATATTTGTTTCCTAACAGCTTGAGCTTTTTGGAAGTTAGAATATAAACTATATAATAAAGATTTTCATTTCCTAATAGCTGGAGCTTTTGAGAAACTTGGTTATCTTACATGGTATTGGAGATCCAGGCAGTGGAAGGTCCTGAGTTCTACTCTCAATGGAGGCATTTATACCCCAATTATGTTCCACTGCCATGTTTGTTGGACGCTTGCACGTGAGGGGGGATGCCGCTTTTGGTGGACGCCTATACATGTAAGATAACCAAGTTTCCCAAAAGTTCGAGCTGTTAGGAAATTTAAATCTTTATTCATTTATTATACTCTCTCCGTTCCAAAATACTGTGTACATTTGAGAAAATTCCCATTTTTATTGGACTATGAAGCCCACAAGGAATCCACATTACTTCTTCTCCCTTATCTCCCCTCCAACTCGTATGATCGTTCATGAACAAAGTTCTAGTCAATCCTTCAAAGTCTCCTCCAATTTTGGAAAGAGGAAATCACGTGAATTAGCAAAATGTATACAGTATTTTAGAACAATAATATTTCCAAATATACATGTATTTTGGAACAGAGGGAGTATATTCTAACATCCCCCCTCAGGTGCAAGCATCCACAAAGCGCGGCACATGGAACATAATTGGGATATAAATGCCTCCAACGTGACTAGAACCTAGTACCTTCCATAGCTTGGAGCTTCGATACTATTTAAGATAACTAAGTTTTCCAAAAGCTCAAGCTGTTAGGAAACGAAAATCTTTATTCATTTATTACATATTCTAACATCCCCCCTCACGTGCAAGCGTCCACCAAGCGCGGCACGTGGAACATAATTTGGGTATAAATGCTTCCATTGAGACTAGAACCTAGGACCTTTCACAACCTGGAGTTTTGATACCATGTAAGATAACCAGGTTTCCCAAAAGATCGAGCTATTAGGAAACTTGGTTATCTTTCATGGTATTGGAGCTTTTAGGAAATCTTTATTCATTTGTTGTATATTCTAACCTTCCCCTCGCGTGCAAGCGTCCACAAAAGCGCGACTCGTAGAACATAATTAAGATATAGATGCCTCCAGCGAGACTAGAACTCATGACCTTCCACAACCTGGAGCTCCGATACCATGTAAGATAACTGAGTTTCCCAAAAGCTCGAGCTGTTAGGAAATAAAAATCTTTATTCATTTATTGTATATTCTAACATATATATAATGTAGACCGTAATCTACATAGGAATACATCGTAAAAAAAAGGGAAGGAAGAGTAGGATTAAGGCTAAGAAAGTCTAAATTAAACTAAACTAGAAAATAACTATTCAATTGATCTTTGATTTGATTTGGTTATCCCTTAGGGAAGACCTTCTTTGCATATTTATAGGCTCTTAAGCCATATTCCTAATTGACATAGGATAAACTTTAAGCTATAGTTCTAATTGACATAGGAGTAGGCTAATCCTAACTAAAATAGGATCATAACAATATATCACTAATATTGTGCAATGGATTTCCTTTGCAGGAGATGGATGTTTTTAGGCTTTCTAGTGGCTAGTTTTTCTTACCATGGTCAGGTACGTTCAAGCTATTGGCGGTGGTTGGACTACTGCTCATGCCACTTTTTATGGAGATGGTGACGCTTCTGGTACAATGGGTAAGCTAAGGTCGATCTAAAAATTTGCTACAAAGTTTCTATGTAATTTCCTCAAGAACAAATATGCTTATTCATCTAAAAAACTTTGTTCTAAATTAGTTAACGGTTTTTCTTCTTCTTGATCTCGAAACAAACCCCGCAACTCAATCCATTGTTGTAAAGGGCTGTGCTTAATGCAGCTGTGTCTGTCCCATTGCCTTGACTGTACAAGTTCCTATACCCCCCACCCAGCATCACTTCGATCTCTCTCAGCCAGTTTTCCAACGCATAGCCAATTACAAGGCAGGAATCGTACCTGTTCAGTATAGGAGGTAGAAAATACCAAATTAACCACACTCACTCACACAGTCTCTCTTTCACCCACCACCTATGTATTCAATAACCCAAAATCAATCAATCTCCCATTTTTTTACTCTGTTTTGCTTACCAATGAATGTATTCTCTGTTTCACTAGAGGCCCTTGTACAGGCTAAGATGCCTTATTTTCTTTGTTCATTATTTTTCCTTTCACAAACTTTATAACCTATTCAATTAATTAATTTTATTACTATCTGTTAAGCAGGGTTCCATGTAGCAAGAAGGGCGGAATCCGCTTCACAATAAATGGTCATTCCTATTTCAACCTGGTGCTTATCACCAATGTGGCTGGTGCTGAGGATATTTGGTTTCCACTGTAGGTCTGACCAAAGGGCCAGTTAGGTGGAGCTACATTTTGTGAGACTAGGGTGCGACCGTCACTGGTGATGACCTTGCAAGAGAGAGAGGGCATGTCTATTAAGATAGCTGGTTCTCGGCCAGTTCTGGCCTCAGTTCCTGGACATGGCCTGCCACTTTGAGTTGGACCCCTTTGATGGAAAGTGAGACAATATCTGAACTAATGAGCAGTAGATTGTCTAAGACTAAAGGGTGAGTTTGGTTCTTAAAAACAAATCAGTCTTGATTTTTTTTTCAGAGTGAAAATTAGCATGGGTGATTGGTGACTTACGTTTGAAAGTAGAAAAATTATGACACCCCAACGGTTGACAATTGATAATTTTCACAGTGATTTGAATTAACTGATTTGTGTTTAGGGTGCTAAAGTGAGAAATAGGCTTTCAGGTGAAAAAATTATGAAAATAGCTCTGAGCTATAGTTGATTGCCAACAAATATCCCCGACATATATTGCAGGGGTGGGTTTGGGGCAGGAGAAGAAGGCAGTGGCAGAGGGTGGCTGGTTGACAGCTCACATCAACTGGAGGCAACAAGGAGGCGAGGGGTGGAGGATGAGGGAAAGGCATAGCTCCTCATAAACAAGAGTCTTCTTTTAATCCATTTTGGATTTGCAATTTAGACAATAAATGTGGGACAGAGGGAGTATTGAAATGATTGTTCAAAAACATGCAAAATAACCCATTGGAAGAGGAAGCAGCGAGGGGAAAATGGTGTCTCGAAAAGATTGACTGCTTTTCTAGTATGGTGGTCGCACGGGTCACCTTTACGTTTTCAAATTTCAAGTTCCTGCATGGGTACTTTTGTCATAAAAAAACACACCTACCCCTCATGTGAGTCCCTTTTTTGTTATAATTTTTCCATAGCTTTTAGTCTCTTTTGTACCCCAAACTTTTTTACGTGGCCCAAACCGGTTAAAAGGGCAAAGTGAATTTCTAATTGAAATTGCCCCCAAAAAATATATACCTTTCTCAGTTCTATACCATATTTTTTGCTAGCACTACAACCAAAAAATACATATTTTTTTGGGCTAGCACTACGACGGAAGAAACCAAAGAGTGTACAGAGCTCTCCTTGCATCAAACTAGAAGAGATTAGTGATCCAACCAAAGGAACTTATCACTACATAATAAAGATCTTAATTAACATTATCAAGAAAGAACCAGAAAGGTATTAACAACTAAAGCAATGGTGAATATTGACAATTAGGATGCCGTTGGACAGATATTTTGGGTAGGTAAGTTTTTTAAGCCAACTCCCTCTATCTCAGTCCCTTGCAACATCTATTCTGGTGACTATGCATATCTCAGCTCATTGTTGTGGACGAAGACCATAGTCTCCAAGTTCCCCATCGAGATATATCGAAAAATCCCCATGGAGTTATTGCCAATATATGTGTTGCACATTTGACAATAGTATTATTAAAACTTATACTTTTTCTATTTTTTAGTACTCCCACCATTTTTTTTGTATATTTAGAAATATTTACTGTGCCAAAATACTATGTATAATTTTGCTAAATCACGTGACTTTCGCTTTCCAAAATTGGAGGAGACTTTGAAGGATTGACTTGAACTTGGTTCATGAACGTGCATACAAGTTGGACGGGATATCAGGGAGAAGAAGTCATGTGACTTCCTTATAGGCTCCATTGTCCAATAAAAACGAGAATTTTTTCAAATGTACATAGTATTTTGGAACAGATGGAGTATTATGTTAGGTGTGTGACTTGAATATGAGAGGAGGCAAAGAGGATGTAGGAAAGAGGAGAAGAATGAAGCACTAATCATAGGCCGATAGATTGGGGTATTATGGTGATAGAACAGGCTGACGGTCAAGGCCTCATCAACAATGTTACAGGAAGGGTGATAGAACCAGATTTTTTGTTGTAGTTGCAGTTTGTGCAGGGCTATCGATCGGTCCATCAAGGTGATCAATCGGCTCTTGCAGCTAAGTTGCGGATGCATATGAAATCTTCCAAATTGAGGTATATCTTCTTGGGAAACCTTCTCTTAATTGTCTAGGATCTTGTGTACGTCCAAGAGGGATCTTTCTAGGATTAGGAGCTTATAAAAGGCCTTCATGTATTGTGAGTCTAGTTGATGTATGTTTTAGGGTTTCACTTGTAACTTGGAGACTTGCTTGGAGGCCTAGTGAGAGGGTGTTGGCAAGCGATCTTAGTCTCGTTTGATGAGTAAGTTGTAATCTTTGCTTGGAGGCCTAGTGAGAGGGTGTTGGCAAGCGATCTTAGTCTCATTTGATGAGTAAGTTGTAATCTTTCACTTGATTTGATAGTGGAACTTGCTTGTGGTTATTGTGATTTACCAGACCACCCATATATTGTTTGTGCTTCTGCTTTATATGTTTGTTTGGCCTTCCTCTATCGTGCGTTATTTTCCTAACAATTGGTGTCAGAGTCCTGTTAAGGGGAGGCCTTGCTTATATTTGATTTGCTTGTTTCATTGGATTGGACCGTTTGATGAGAGATATGGAATAATTTTGAGTCTTCTACCACCAAAATGGATGCATCTAAGATGCATTCCTCCACGGGGGAGTAATATATGCTAAGATGTACAACCCCAAGTTTGAGGTGGAAAAATTTAATGAAAAAAATAATTTTGGCATGTGGCAATGTAAAGTCATGGATGTGCTAGTCTACCAAGATCTTGATGTTATGCCTCGGTACAAGCTTGCAAATATATATGATTTTGTCTCGGGGAAGATGAATCGACGGGCTTGTGGGACAATTCGAAGGACATGAAATACTTTATAATAAAGGAGACAAATGCAGCTACACAGTACAAGAAGTTGGCAGACAAATTTATGACCAAAAGTGTTGAAATGTCTACTACTGAAGAGGAAGCTTTAGCGTTTCAATTGTAAGGAAGGTATTTCTATGTCCAATCATATTGTTGAGTACAATAAGATTTTGTCTAATTTGGCTAATCTAGATGTAGAGATACGAGATGAAGATAAAGTTCTTTGTTTGGTTAATTCCTTGCCAGAGGAATATGACCGATTGTCTAATGTTTTAACTATGGGAAAAGATAAGATTGTTTATGAGTATGTGTGAAGTGTTTTGATCAACCATGAGCTTAGGTTGAAAAACAAGCAGGAGAGCAAGGAAACTTCAACAATGGGTACTTTGGTTGTTAGGGGTAAAATTCAAAAGAAGAAGATTCATAATGATGATTGTGCCGATTATTACAAGAATGGGCACAAAAAGAAAAATTGTAAGGAGTTGAATCCC
The DNA here is from genome assembly GCA_039654745.1 of Houttuynia cordata. NCBI lineage: Eukaryota > Viridiplantae > Streptophyta > Magnoliopsida > Piperales > Saururaceae > Houttuynia > Houttuynia cordata. The sequence goes on from CM077503.1 coordinate 260,639, forward strand.
AAAGACGAAGAAAAACCAAAGTTGGTGTTATTCGTGAAGAAGATGATTTTGATGAACTTATTATGCTTAGATTGTCTTTTAATAGTCATTCTGATGAGTAGATTTTGGACGCTAGTTGTACTATCACTTGTGTTCCAATAAGGATTGGTTCTCTAGCTTATAGGAAGTGAAGAATAGTGTTGTCTACATGGGCAATGAAATAACCTGTAGGATATTTGGTGTGGGTACAATTCGTTTGAAATTGCATGATGGTAAGATATGTGTCTTGAAAGAACTTGTTTGTGGTTGTGGTAATTTGTCAAACCACCCGTAAATTGTTTGTGTTTCCGCTTTGTATATTTGTTTGGCCTTCCTCTATCATGCATTATTTTCCTAACATATTCATCCATAATAATGGTGCCATACTCCCATGTAAAAGCAAACTAGTTTTTATTATTACTAGCTTTGTGTTGGAAGATGGCTATATTAATATTTCATGTGCAACTATCATGTCATGAAATCAATCCATATATCCAGTAAGGTGTATGATGAATATGATGACATTGAATCTTCTTATCATCGTCCCCTCTTTAGAGGGTTGCGTCAGGAAGGGCATCCGGCGTAAAAACTTGCAACATGTTTCTTTGTATGGATTTTGTACCATTTTGATTCCGATAAAAGTCAAACACGGTATATAATCCATGCCGCCAACACCATATAGTTGGGATAAGGTGTATGATGATGATAATGAATCATCCACAATAATCTTATACTTATATAAGACTATTTTTATGGCAATATGAATTTCTAGCTATTTGCCCTTTGTTGTGACACTGATATCATAGATTATGGTAACATTTTACATTTTAAAGTGAAACTACTCCCATGTCATCTCAGCATCAACTATCCTGTTTTACTATATCACAAACAAGAAAATAAGATCTTTTATTTCTTGATGTTTATATATCTTATTGTCGAATAACTTTTATAAGATTACTGATATCATAGGTTATGCTAATATCAGTATATTCCCGTGATCCTATGCTCTTCTATGATTACTATTACCACTATGTGATGTTAATTAGACTAAGAAACTACATGTTAACAATACTTTTTAGGATGAAAATAATATTTTATTATATGATGTCAATGATATATGTCCCATATTTCATATCTCTGATCGACTAAAGACATCTCCACTATCTGATATAGCATTCCTTGTGTGGAGGCAGCAAGAAATTATAACTTTTGATCGGTGAGATATGAAAATTTAATCTGAAATGGAGATAGCTTCAATTAAAACCCCATTATTAGCTCTTTCATTTTGTCAATTCGATAATTAGCGTCTAGCCCTATTCTGTGTGCACATGGTTAGAAATTTACTATAAAGTACTTGAGTGGATAATTTCCGAGCAAGAATCCCCTGTGGCTTGCTCCTTCACTGACCAGCGCTCACAACAACCCCCCACCCCCACCCCCAAAAAAAAAAAAGAAAAAAGAAAAAAGTTTTTGCTCAAAAAAGAGAACAAAAAATATCGATGAAACTCAGGTGGCAGCTCTTCTAACGTCCCAAGATCCTTAATAGAGAGCCATCGACCAGATCTGCAGCTAATTTTTTGGGATATCTGAACCCAGATGTGGCTTCCATAATGCAATCAAAAGTGCGAAGGGCTGTCAAAGAGGCGACGTTTGTCATCACTTCATGGGTGGCCTCGGAACTTCATGCAAATCCCCATGATCAGAGGCCACTTACCTGCTCAAAACAAGCTGGGTTGGCTGCCATGGCAGCAAGCTAATATTGACGCAATCTTAGTACAAATTAACCATTCTTATAGCTTCATGTAATTAAAGATCAGTGTCAAACTAGCTTGTTTTGGTGATTGGATGGCCGGGAATGGTAATGTATATATCTATCTGTACCTCTGTAATATCGACTAGGCCTTAATTCGACGGGCGGTTTGAGCAATATTGTTTTGTCTTTGAATATCAGTGTGCATAGTTGAAATTTTTACCTCATGAAAACTTTCATTACGACCACTTCGTTAAGGGGGTATTAGTATTACTACTTGACAACTACATGTGGTATCAATTTTTTCACATTTAAGATGGCTTTCTTCAAGCTCAGTTGCAAGGCTCAGAGCCTCGATAGAACTGCATGCTTCAGCAAGCAACTATGAACTATGGCACTGTGCACTGTATCTATAATCTATATTATAATAACATAGCTAAATATTACAAGCCAGCCATACAAGTAGTGAAAAAAAAGGAACAACCAACGTATTTTTTTTTTCCAAATTTTAACTAAGTGAAGCTTGGCACCTAAGGGAAACTCCGATCCATCTCTAAGTCACACTTAGATGAGGTACCTAGGTCACTAACTTGTTAACGGCTGTTATGATCAGTACTCTAGTCTAACTAAGCGTTCTTCTGGTTGCGCATCATCATAACTTTAAGACATTTGGCATACTGGAGCAGCTTGTCAGCTGGAGGGATGATCTCCTTCACCAGCTTGTGCTCCTCAAACTCTCGAAGCCATGCATAAAAGCGGGGGAACTTCTGGTCCTCCAGCAGCTTCACACAAGCAATCTCTTCAAACGCCCACAGCCAGTAAGATCCGCAGCCTATGACTATGTCCAAGAGGCCGATCTCTTGGCCCCCGAAGAACCTTCTTCCCCTAAAGAAGCCATCTTGCAACTCCTCCTCCAGCAGCTTCAGATTGTCGTGAACTCGAGCCACGGCCGCGTCGATTTCCTCCTTCGGCGACCGAAGGACATCACTCACCGCCGGACCTAACTGCACAAGCCCATATTCACACACAACATTTGTAATTAGCCATACCTACCTATATATAGGCATTTCCTACATTCCCTCTCACCTGAACGACTATATGCAGATGAGCACAACATTGAGCATTTCGGACATTGTCATATATACTTTCAAGTCTTATATTTGGAACACATGAAATGATTGGATAGGAATGCTCATTCTTCCAATGGGTTGTATACTAAAATAAGGCTAACTGTATTTTCTTACCTTGTCATCAACAAAACGCGACCAGAAACGGAGCATGGCCCTCTCATAGGGTTCACCATATGAGGGCATCAGCTGGTTCCGCTCCTTCCATGTCTCGTCGATATACTCGAGAATGACAGCGGACTCAGCGATGGGTTTATCACCATGGAGGAGAACCGGAACCTTCTTGTGGACTGGGTTGTAGAGCAGGAGGGAGGGGCTCTTGGCAGCAAGGTCCTCTTCCACGTACTCGAACTCGATGCCCTTGAGCTTGAGAGCAAGCTGCACTCGGTGAGTGTAGGCACTTGCCCAGCTGCCCAGCACCTTAACCTGCGTTGAGGCCATAATTCCTAAAGTTACTTACTGCTTCACAACTGCAGTGGGGAAACCGTGCAACGCAAAGGATATAACTCAGGTATTGTGCATATATAGAGGCCAGCTTGCAGCTTCTCACTAAGGAGCAAGGAGGTGTAAATGATTGAGCTGGTAGGTAGCTTTTGGCGAGCTAACACGCTTCCTGCCTTTCACCACGTGAACCTATGCCACAAATCAGATGACTGAGCTGACTTTGTTGCCTTCACCTTTCTTACTTTCTCCTAAAGAGGTGCTGTTGTGAGAGTGGGAACGTTCAGGGTGCATACGGAGCTGAAAAATGAGTAAAAGGTACAAGTGCAACAGCACACGTGGGTGGGACGGGTCCAATCTTCCCCTGAAATTACGTTGTACTCAATAGCTTTTCCCATGCCAGGAACGTGCGTGTGCAGCAGATTCACCGGCCATCTAGAAAGAAAGAAATAAAGAGACAGACGAGAGAGAGCGCAGCAGCAGAGGGGACCGTAAAACTGGAAGTAGAAGCTTAGGGAGGGTACGAGTAGAGCGGCAGACTAGATTCAATAGAACGAGCCAGCTGTAAACCTACTATTACAAAAGTTGTCTTTAGCACAGATGTACAGATATAGCAAACAGTTGATCTTAATTCTTGGGCATGGACAAAAATGAGTTGATCATTGTGCACAAGAACTAAAGAAATGGAAGAGCTACATAGAACTGAACACTGCGAATTTAAGTGCATCAGCATCACGAATCACGCCAAAAGCCACCATGTTTCGCAATATATCTTCTAGACATAGGAAGGGCCCTCTCACCAGTAATCCCCGCAACTGCAGGTTCCATCTCGGAACAGGTGAAAGCGATTAGCGTCTCTAACTATGAGTTCCCTCTGCACAACCTTGGAGATGTACTTGGTCGCAACATGACAGTCTCCACAAACTCGTAAATTTTTCATTATCTGTAAGGGCGTCCCTGGCTTTGTATTGAGCAGCCCAAATGCTATGGCAAGTCTTTCACTGTGCCCACATAGCATGCCTAGTTTGTCATCCTCCTCCACATCATGAAGAACAAACCTTTTGTCAGCAACATATCCTTCCTTGGCCATCAGGCCGGCCAGTCTTTCCAATAGGCGATACACCTGTTCTGACTGTTCAACACAATTATCTCCAGTCCCAAACACATAAACAGTACTTCTGATCTCTATCCAGCTATATCCTCTATCCTTTGTCAGCCCTCGAGCTTTGATAGATTTACGTATTTTCTTTAACTCATTCCATTTCCCCAAAGTTGCATATAAATTGGATATAAGAACGTAAAACCCAGTTTCATCTGAATTCAACTGCATTATTTGTTTACATGCTCGTTCTGCAATTTTGGTCTCACCAGCCTGTCGACAAGCGCTAAGAAGGTTTCCCCATACGCTAGCATCAGGTTTTACCGGCATCTCTCGGATGAAATTCTCCGCTTCATCCAATCTTCCAGAACGAGAGAGGAGATCAACTACACATGCATAATGATTGGCTGTGGGAACGACATTATACTGGCTTCCCATTTGATTGAAGACTACCAGCCCTTCTTCAATCAGACCAGCATGGCTACAAGCGTAAAGGACAGCCACAAAAGTTACATTGTCTGGTTTAACTCCAGTTCCTACCATATCCGAGAAAGCTCTTAGAGCTGCCCTGCCGTGACCATACATTCCATATGCTGATATCAAAGCAGTCCATGTAACCACATCTTTCACTTCCATTTGGTTGAAAGCGTGAATCGAATTTGACAAATGGCCACACTTTGAGTACATCTCTACGAGTGCATTCCCTACTGGAACTTCACTTTCCAATCCGATTTTAAGGACACATCCATGGATCTCTTTTCCTTGTTTCTTTGCTGCTAAGAACGAGCACGCAGGAAGGGCACTTAGCATTGTAGCAACATCGGGGGCCACTTCCTCATGTTTCATTTTGCTCAACATCTTTAAACTTACATCACCTTTTCCCGCATGTGCACTCCCAGCAATAATAGCGTTCCAAGTGACCACATCTCTAAATTTCATAGATTCAAACACTTTAAGAGAGTCTTCCACACAACTACACTTAGCATACATGTCAACAAGTGCATTGCCAAGAAGAAGATTTGATTCGAAACCTGTTTTAACTACATTGCAGTGAAGCACCTTGCCCCCCATCAAGTCTCTCAATTGGGCACACATAGACAGTAGTGTGATGAATGTGACGCCGTCTAATTTCACATCCATCTGATTCATCATCTTGAGAACTTCTACACCCTTGTCGTAACATCCTTGTTGTATGCATCCGTTGATAAGGGAATTCCATGAGACTGAATCCCTGTAGATCATTTGGTCAAAAACTTCCCTTGATGCCTCCAAGTTCCCACATTTGGCATACATAGTTATCAGAATATTATAAGCAGTAGTATCTAATTCATACCCGTTACTCACCAAGTATTCATGTATTTGTCTTCCTCGGTCCAAGGCCCTCCTCTCCCCGCAAGCAAAAAGAACAGCAGTTATCGTTAAAAGATCAGGTTTGCATTCAAGAACCATCCTCTGAAAGAGCTCAACAGCCTCTTCAAACGCCTCATTCTGGGCATAGCCACGAATCATGGTGCTCCAAGAGACCATGTCCCTCCAGTACATCCCGTCAAAAAGTTGCCGAGCATCTGTCAAATAGTTAAATTTAGAGTACATTGCAATGAGATCATTGCCCACTGTCCTAGACACCTCGAGCCCAAGCTTGTTCACGAGAGCATGAGTTGCTAGCCCTGCTTCAATAGCCACTAGATTCCCACAAGCTAGCAGGATACTAGCCACCGTATAGGAATCTGGTATTAGAGCCCCCGATCTCATATGGAAATAGAGCTCTAAAGCTTCATCCGCTTCACCATTAGCGCTGTACCCAGATATCATGGAATTCCACGAAACCAGGTCTTTCACAGGAATTGTATCGAAGATATGGCGTGCCTGACCCAACCAACCCAGTCTGGCGTACATATCGATCAACGAATTCCCAATATATAAATCCGACCCAAAACCCAACTCTAAAACTTGATTATAAACATCCGTGGCCATCCCAGTATCAAGCAAACCGGCGCAGGCATTGATGACCGAAGGGAAAGTGAACCTGTCTGGCCGGAGCTTTCGCTGCCGCATTTCCGTGTAGAAGTCAAGGGCTTCTCGGAGATATCCATTCTGGGTGTGCGCCCTTATGATCGAATTCCACAAATAAACGTTATTGAGTTGGCAGAGTTGGCGAAAAACGGTACCAGAAGCGCGGCAGTCTGCAAAGTGGGCATACTTGCTGATAAGCCTGCCGGCGAAGAAGACTAACCGGGCCACCCCAGAAGTGACGAGGAGAGAATGGAGTTGGACAAGGGTGCGGAGATCCTTGGCATTGATGAGGGCCTTGGAGATTGCAGGAGTGGAGATTCGTCGTATGTCGGGCAGCCGCTCGGTAAAGGTGCAGACGCCGCGAACAGGACATGATTTCCTGCTGCTGCGGCGGCGGCGGCGGCTTAGGCGTAGGAAATCCAGCTTCTGTACAACAAGCAGTGATACATTCCACTCAACGGTGGTGGCGGCGGCGGCGGGGGCAATGGGGCCTCAGTCGTGCATCCGGCAAGGCGGGCTCCCGTCTCGAACCAAGGTAGCGCTGCTTTTGATTTTTTAATTCCCCCAAAGCGAAAGCGTTTTTCGATTACTTAACTCACAATCTCATCCGTCTGATAGCCGGCAACGAGAAATCAACGGCACGGGAGCGCTAATGTGCACAGTTTCGATTAGTTTCGTCGTCGTCCTCGGCTCCGTTGGAAAGGAAAAGAAACCCCATACATACCAAGCAAGATGGATGGCGGAAAGCGAATGTCTCAAGGCCTTGGTAGTTGGGAAGGCCCCCACTGTAATTTATATTCCAGACTTCATCACCGAATCTGAGCAGGCTCAGCTCCTCGACCAGGTTGGGATTCCTCCTGTCCTGCTCCCTCTGTTTGTTTTTAATTCAAACAACAATGTTTCTGAATTGGAGAACATGTGGGATAGATATACCAAACTCCAGCGTCCAAGTGGAAGTCTCTAAAGAACAGGAGACTTCAGAATTGGGGTACGTCCGGCAAAAAGATTTCACTGCTGCTTTCTTCCATGTGTTTTTTCTTTTTGTTTCGTATCTGAGTTTTGTGTTGTACTGTTTGTTGTTCATTGCCATAGGAGGTGTTGTACACGAGAAGAGTCTTCTCCCACAAACCTGTAAGTAGCGTCTATGTTATGCTCTGATTGCTCTGCCCTTTGTTTTCTTAAGTTTCTCGTAAATCTTTGGCTTTATCTGTCTAGTGCAATGTGTATGAATTGGGTGATTGAGCCCGTTGTGCAATTGATCTATCTTTTTCTTGACAACCAACTTAGATTTTCTAGTTTTACCATGCTCTATACTGAAGCGAATGTGCATGGCGTGAAGGTGAAAATGCTTTTTCTACTCCAATATCAAACATGAAATAACTTATATACTCAACATAACCCCAAGTCCTGAGATAAAATTCCAGCCTCCGGATGAATAGGAAAGCAGTGACGTTTAAAAGTAGAGGAGTAATATAGGGAGTTATATAGTGGAGTTGGCATCACTCTTTCTAGTTTCTGTGCAATTAGTATGAGCCTTCTTTTTCTTCTCTATATATTCTTTGAGCAAATAAAAGAATTGTGTGTTTCTTTTCTTTTCTTTTCTTCTTTTTTTATGTGAAGCTTTCCATTTAAACAAACATAACAATACACCTCCGCAACTCCTCGCTACAACAAGAAGGTGCGGCAGAAACAGGAACATGTTTTCATCTACAATACTATAAGAAGAGAGAAGAGGAGCTTCTCTGTCTTTTCTTTGTGGATAGGCTATTGAATGTGGGAATTGGTTGGAGCTTGGATCCAATCTGACTCTGTTTTTCATGCCCCATCAATAACGCACAAAGTTTCCAACTTCTTTGGGGATCGTTAACTGATCTCATCTTTATATGTGAAAGTTTTTCAGAAAATCTATATTTGGAAGGCATATTATCTCATGGCAGTGACGTCTGTGCTATTCAGCTTTCTTATTGCTATATTGCTACCAAAACATGGATTACATTGAGCTTGTTACATTCAAGCTTGATTGACTTATCACGGTTTATATTCTGTCGTGTGTTGATGGGAAAAATTTGCTAATTGGATGATTCTTAGATGGCAGTGCCTCCTTGGCTGTTGAAGATTACAGAACGGATACGTGAACAGATAGGTTTATTTCCCTCAGCGATCAATCATGTGCTCATCAATGAATATCTGCCAGAACAAGGCATTATGGTGTGTATCATATATTGCTGATAATGAACTCAGTCGATCACATTTGCTGGCATTTTCTTCATTTTCTTGCGCACCTTCTGTAAACGTGCATGCAATTAACACCTTCAATTGTATCTCTTTCTATGTTTGCTTCAGCCGCATCAAGATGGTCCTGCTTATTTTCCCACTGTGGATATTTTGTCTCTTGGATCACCTGTTGTTATGAACTTCAGTCCTCACCCCAGATTAAAAGGGTGCCCTAATAGCTTAGAACAATTGTGTTGGTGGTTACTCTCCCAATATGACATGTGGAGACAAAACAAATTCTTTTTCTGTATTGTTGATGCCTTGCAGTTTGTTAATATTTAAAGATTCTGCTTACTCAGGTTGGTGTTCTTGTTTATTACTTCTGTTACTTTTCCTAATTCCCTGCTATTTCATCTACCTTGAAACTTACCAAAATATTTATTTCTTGATTTTTTAACTACTTCCAGACTTTTTTATGCAGAATAAGAAGCTAATAAATAAATTAGGGTTAATTTAGTCTTTTTGTTATATTTGATAAGTCAGGCTCTACTATATAATGCTTGTAAACTATTGTAATCGATAGTTGTGGAGATGAATTGAAGGGGTTTCCCGTTTGTCTTCTGGCCTTTGGCCTTCCCCTACTCGAGCTTCGGCTCCCTCTTGCTCGGCTATGGCCCCCCTTTCTTCTTCCCTTTTCCCTTCTTTGTTGCTAATTCTTGATTGAGCATAGAAGCCACTCCATCATTTGGTATTAGAGCTTAGACAGTCCGCGCGCCGTTCGTCATCGTCATCATCTGTCTCACCATCATCCTTCTCTTCAGCAGGCTTCTGAGTGTCAAAATACCTCTTTCTTTCTTGTCGACACTCTTTGGTAAGACACCATTGATAAAAGAAGGGAGAGGAAGTATTGGAAAAACACCTGCAATGGTGTGAGCCACGGCGACACAAGCAGCGACCTTGCAGCCTTTGACCGAAGAAGATCACTGGAAGTGGGCCTATTCACCCGCCGGAACAGTCGTCTCCTCCGGCATTTTGTTCGGATCAGACAGCAGTTGCACCCCGTGCTCTTCTTCTCCTCTTCCTCAGGCATCAGCGCCCGTTGCGACACCAAAGTCGGAACCTTTCTTCAGTCCACGATTTCTGGGGGGCTCTTCTCCTCCAGCAGCTTGAGAGTGCCCAGCTGGTCTCTCGCCACCCTCGTTGATTCCTTCACCAGCTACGGGTCGTCCCCGGCTTGCATGTATAGCACGCTCCGGAAGGTCTACTTCGCCACACTCGTGGATCCGCTCTCCACTCACAGCTCCATGTTGTCATCCCCAGCGGCGCCTTTGGACTTGTTGAGCATTAGAATCTGGGTCACGTGCCAAAGTCGGGACCTTTTTGCCGGATTTTTCCAATCCGCCGCCCCTCCATCTGACCAATAAGAGCGGTCACCTCCGTTGGCGGCTAGTGGATTCACCTGCCCTTATCACTGGCCATCCACAGCGGACCTTATCAATCCTTCCAGAACATTCAGCGCCTCCTCGCGCATGTCCGAAGCCCTTCCAAAGCAGTGCGACAACGTTGTCTCCTCCTTCCTCGCGCACGTCCCATCGCTGTCCTCTTCGTCACGATTGTGCAGCCTCTGGCATTGTCTCCTCCAGCATCAGCGCCAGTGGCGGTGCTAAAGTCGAGACCTTTTCCTCTGGATTTTCCAGCCCACGAGCAAAGCAACCACCTTGCGCCCTCCAACGGGAACGACATCTTTGCGCGGGCAAATCCGGTGCATCCTTGCACAAGCCAGCCGTCCTTCCAAAGCGAGCGACGGCACGATCCGGTGCGTATCCGCCAAATCAGGAATCCTTCCAAAGCCGGCGACGGCTAGATCCGGATTCGACCTTCGACAACTGGACTTGTGCCAAATTTTTGGTTCGGGGGTTCCTCAAATTCCGCCATCCAACAAAAGCCAGCCAGAGTTTCCATTTGTGCTCTTGCCCAACCCAGACACAAGCACGATCTAGTTCTTTTAAAAGGTCAGCCCGAACCGGCCAATTGATTTCTAGCCAGACCGATCTGGTCCGGTCTAGTACAAAAAAAAAATTCAACAGTAGTTGTTGCCCTTCGCTCCTTTGCCAACCGCCACATCTGATTACTAGTTGGGAGAGCCTCCAAACAACATCCAGGCTTGTCTTCTTGTTACACTTTCACTAGCAAGCATGTGGCTCACCTCTTCCGGCCGTCCATGACCACTTGTTTTGGTATTGCTACTTCTTCATTGGATTGCTGATTAGACATGGAGTATTCATAGGATAATTCAAGAAGCCGCTGAGCTAGAGTTGATTTTATTATCCCTTCGCAATTGAACAAGCAAGGTACTGCAAACCTTCACATGATCTACTGATTTACACATCTCGTTATAAGGTGGCAGGGTCTACTGATCTGCACATGAAATATGCATTTTATTATCTCCTAAACTGATGATTATGCTAGTGTTTGATTCAAATAACTACTACTTTAATATAGTTTTTGGTTTTTGTAGGAAATAAGAGTAATACACATAAATGAGGTGAAAAGTAACTCAAATAGTTAAATCATCATAACTTCGTGTACAAATCTCAGATTGGACTGATTCAAGTCAAGAAGTTAGCTTTCCAACACCACCAATTATGTGCAATTCGGAGTTCGGGACAGAAAGTTATAGCTATTTGAAGATTGTGAATAGTAACTACGATCGATCGGACCTCGACACGATCGATCATATCTACTGGAATTTTTAATCCGCGCAAGACAGTAACTACGATCGATCGGCATTATATGGCGTCGATCGGCAAAACGATCGATCGGAGGAAAATAACGACGGAATTGCGATCGATGGGGAAGCGAACGATCGACAATACAAAGCGATCGATCGCCGTGTGCGAAAAACCAAAAATAAGACCTATTTCAACTCAGATTTGGAAGGGGACTTCGTGTTTCTCTTCACTCTTATAAATAGGCCTGATGGGAGAACATTTTGGGCACCGGAGAATAAACTTTTGAGCTATATTGGAGGCTAGAGAGGAGCAAGAGAAGGAGTCTTTTGGAGCAAAGAAGAAGGATTCGTGACGATGGATCTACATAAACAGGCTTCTTTTTTTTTTCTATGTGTAACTAAACTTTCATTCAAGGCTTGATGAAGCCCTAGATGTGTATTCCTACTCTTGATAGTTTAATTTTATAAAGTTGATTATGTTTCATGCTTAATGCGATTTCATGAGTATTCTTTTGAGTGCTTAACCATAGACTTGATTGATTATGAATAGGATTAGATATTGTGATTGATTTTATGCCTGATCAAGGATAAGATTAATTGCATTATAATAGAGTTATGATTGATTCTATGCCCGGTCAAGGATAGGATTGATTACATAATAGTGGATGAACTTTCGTGTCCGATCAAGAACGTTAGTGAATTTATTAGTAATTTGTGTGTCCGATCAAGAACACGAATTACCATATCATGTCAATGTATGCTTAATAATAATTGAGAGTAGTAATTACATGTCTAGTGGTGGATTCATTGCCTTGATACTTCTCCATATTGATTAAATCTTAGGGGCCGTTTGGGGCGTGATTAAAAGCAAAACATCCAGATGGGATGTTTTGCTACACTGTAGCATCTGGATATTTTATATATCCAGCTGATACACCTCAGGAGGTGTTTCAGCTGGATGTAAAAATCCACATGGATGCTACAGTATATATCCAATATCCAGTCTGGATATTTTGCAATAATCATGCCCCAAACGGCCCCTTAGTTAGATTAGCTAAAGTTCATTGCTTTCTTAGATTAAATCAAACTACATCTTTTTTTCACTTAAATTTGGTAAATCATTCATCTGTCCCTGAGGTTCGACAACCCTTTCTATACTCATTGTAGTACAATTTCCTTGTGCACTTGCAAGGGTTTTATATTTAAGAGAATGCTAAATGACAATAGTGTCTAGCTAGGATAAGACATAACTACCCCTACTTGAAATACAAAAGCTATAAAAGATAACTTGACTCATGTTGCATCAATTCTTCCCCTCTTGTAAGATAACTTGTCCTCGAGTTAAGCAGAAACTATGTCTTCATCTGGGGCATGGTAGTCATATAGATCAGCAACATTGAAAACATTAGATCAGCCTTCCCACTGTTTGCACTCTCTTAACCTTCTTTTTAGAGTAAATTTGGGTGTTTGGTGTTTTTTATTTTTTTTGTGGGATTGCATGACGTGCTATTTGTCGCTATTAGGATTGCTAGTTGTCGCTATCTAGGATTGATGCTTGCTAGTTGTCGCTATTAGGACTGTTACAGGTTTTGTTTGATTTTTATTGTGCATGCATGGTCGTCGCTCCGTGAACCCCGACCTTGCCTTTGATCCTGATCCTGAGCGCTTATATAGAATCTGTAGAACTCCTAGCAAATCAATCCCTGAAATTCATCCAATGGCGGACACCATGAACCTTGGGTGTGGGAATGGCCTAAATCATAATCCATTAATGCCCCATGCCCGTACCCTGCAAGACTACTACCGTCCCACTGCCTACACCTCCCCCTCTTGTATCCTACTTTCTGCAACCGTGGTTAATTTTGAAATTAAGCCGAACATCATCCAGATGCTGCTCACTTACCATGGCCAACTCAATGAGAACCCCTATAGGCATCTCCAAAATTTCCTGGAGGTTAACACAACATTCAAACTCACACTGTCTGATGACCAGGTGCGCCTTAGGTTGTTCCCATTCACTTTAAAAGACAGGGCTAGGGAATGGCTATACTCCCTTGCACACAACTCCATTTCCACTTGGGAGGAACTTCAGGCTGAATTCCTAAAGAAATATTTCCCTGTAGGGCGGACCAACAAAATCCGAAATGAAATTATCACCTTTACCCAACTACTCAATGAATAATTCCATGAAAGCTGAGAGAGGATGAAAGCCATACTCCGGTCCTGTCCCCACCATGATGTGCCCAAGTGGCAATTAGTACAGAGATTTCATGAGGGTGTGTGCGATCAGCACAAGACCCTAATTTACGCTTCTTGTGGAGGCACATTCATGAAGAAAACTCCGGATGATGCTTGGGATCTACTAGAGGACCTGAGCGAAAACTCTTTACACAGTGCCACCCTCTATAGATTTGAAGGCCATATGCCTGGCAGGAGTGCCCTGAAGGGAGGTATGTACGATGTCAAAGCCACCACGAGCCTAGAACACCAAGTGGCATCCCTCACAGAGAGGTTTGACCGGTTTTTCTCTCAGACTTCACCTTATACCCCATCCTCTCATGATGCCTGCACCATCTGTGCCAGCCCTATGCACACCATTGTTGATTGCCCTTCCACCTTCCAGTATCCAGACCTAGTACAAGAGCATGTCAACAGTGCACAAACTTTTCCCAGAGCCAACAATCCATACTCCAACACTTATAATCCCGGGTGGCGTGATCACCCTAATTTTTCTTGGAGGCAATCTAATCTAGGGTCTACTTTTAATCAGGCCCGAAGACAGGAATTTCAAAACCAACCTCAACCATACCAACCATCCTCAGTCCCGTAATTTGGCCAATCCAATAAGAAACCAACCATCGAAGACTAGCTGAGCCAAATAATGGCCACCCAATCCACCATGCTTACGGTTTTGACTGGCCTAACAACTAAACAAAAATCCCAGGCCCAGCTAGTCCATTATCATACGCAATCCATAGCCAAAATAAAGACCCAATGAGGGCAGCTAGCTCAAGCCATGAACCATAGAGAAGCAGGAACCTTGCCTAACCAACCCTAGCAAAACCCTCGAGGCCAGTTTGTAACTGAGGCCTCCCATTACCCTCCTGAACAAGTGCAAGCCATAACCACCTTGAGGAGCAGTAAACAAGTTGACAATAGGGTTCGGGATCCATTTGTTGGCCCTTCAAGTGAGACACCTTCCCAGGAGGAAGAAAAAGAACCCAATTCCATCGAAGCTATACTTGTTAGTTCTAAAACCCAGCAGGATGACCAACCCGAGGCCCAGAAAGAGAGATCTTATATTCCGAGGGTACCATTCCCACAATGCGTGGATAAACCCTTCCCGTTTAGTAAATCTCATCAAAAGACGGAGGAGATGTTTGAGGTGTTTAAACAGGTTAAGATCAATCTCCCTTTGTTAGATGCAATAAAACAGGTGCCTGCCTATGCCAAATTCTTGAAAGACCTTTGTACTCAAAAGCGCAAAGCTAATTCCAATTTGACTAAAAAGGTCTTCCTTACCGAGCAGGTGAGTTCCTATTAACATACAATCTTCCACTGAAGAATAAGGACCCAGGATGTCCAATAATTTCATGTGTGATTGGGAACCATACTGTTGACAAGGCATTATTAGATTTGGGGGCGAGTGTAAATTTGTTGTCTTACTCTGTATATGAGCAACTTGGGTTGGGGGAATTGAAACCGATTACCACAACACTACAACTTGCATATCGATCCATTAAAGTTCAACGTGGTGTTATTGAAGATGTTTTGGTACAGGTTGATAAATTTTTCTTCCCTGTGGACTTCATTGTCTTAGATACACAACCTGTACCGAACATTGATAGTCAAATTCCAGTAATTTTAGGACGTCCATTTCTGGCGACATCTAATGCTATTATAAACTGTCGGGATGGGGTGCTGAAATTGTCTTTTGGAAATTTAAATGTCAAACTGAATGTTTTTAATGCCAAAAAACAACATCCACTACCAGATGATTATTATGCAGTTGGCCACGGGCTCCCCGTCTTGAGGAGCACGCCGAGATACCTGAGGGTGAGCCTATTCAACCACCCTGGACGACGATGCAGCAGCAGATCACCGATCTCACTGGCCATGTACAGGAGATCCGGCAGTCACAGCAGGAGATTTGCTAGTCACAGCAGGTGCTTATGGATTCCCAGCATGCTATTATGGAACGCTTCGACTCCATAGTCGATTTTCTTCATGCATGGCGTTTTCCTCCAGGCGATGGTAATGGCGATGATCGGGATTTCTAGTCCACTTCCTCTAGTGTTTTCCTTCCTCTTTCTCTTTTACCTTTTGTGATCATTGTATTTTGTCTTTATTGTGCATTGAGGACAATGCTTATATTAGGTTTGGGGGAGAGGATGTGCTTCATTGTAAAATCAGAAAATGAAAATAAAAAAAAAGTTAAATTTGTTTGAGTAGTTTTAAGTTATTTGATTAGTATTTTGTTAGGTTTTGATAGTTTATCCTGTAATGATGCATGCTTCAATTCTTATGAGATTAATTTGCATTGGAAGTGTGAGTAAGTATACTAGAGAATAGATACACTTAATTAACCATATCTTTCTGTTACAGTCCACTTGGAATAAGTGCTTGAACTAAGAAAATTCACTCACACACATTAGTACATAAAGTAATACCATCTAGAGATTTGTTGAATGCTAATTTATAGTGGGATCACTTTGGTCATAGTCATTAGATGATGTGTAGTTGTCTGTTGAGCTTAAAAGATCATGATAGACCATTTACTTGGCTATGGCAAGGGATTGGAACCGGAAATAGGTTGAGAGTATAATACACTTGAACAAAATAAAGATGTGCTGAAAATATGAATGCTGAAAATGAAAATGCGAAAAAATAAAAAAATGAAAGAAAGGGGCTGCTTGACTTTATAGGATTAACTTAGGCTGATGCTCTTAAAACCTAATGCCCTAAGCCAAATTGGTTGGGAGTCATTGGCCTGAGTCATTGTTAAACCTAAGCATCTTGAAGTCAGGCCTTACACAGTCCTAGCGAAAAAAAAAAGTCTGTGGTGTATTATCCTCTCAAATCTAGAATGTTGGACCCAAAAAAGGCGTGCAAATTTGTGCTATCATGAACCTAAAGATTACGATGACTATGTAGATTTTGATGTTCTTTGGTTAATGGGTAACACTAGATCTGTATAAAACAGAAATTTAGAATGTATTGTTACAATGTTCTACACTTTTTACTATTTAAAGTATAATGCTATATCATATTGAGCAGAAATTTCCAAGATGAAAGTGTAGAATAAAAACCACTTACTTGCGGCCTTCTATATTCCTGTTGATTATGAACCAAGTACGTGTGGCTAATTCTCTTAAGCATTGTAGTTTACATTTGCCGGGATAATAGGCTTGTTTGTTTTGCAATGTTTTAATTTTTTCCTTTGTTTTTACACGTAGGTTAATTAGATTAATAAATACATATTTGTGGGTAGCATGGCTGCAAACCCTCACGAGACAACACTCGTTCTACTAGAGACACCTAGAGGTTTAACGGCTTGTTGAATATGCTCAATGCAATCGTGTTCCCTACGAAAATGGTGTTTACTTTTATGCATTAGTTCCTTAGTTTGTTTGATTTTATTTTGTTTTGTTTTGCTAGGGACTAGCAAAATTTAGGTTTGGGGATGTGATCTACACATAAAATATAAATTTTATTATCTCCTAAACTGATGATTATGCTAGTGTTTGATTTGAATAACTACTACTTTAATATAGTTTTTTGTTTTTGTAGGAAACAAGAGTAATACACAGAAATGAGGTGAAAAGTAACTCAAACAATTAAATCATCATAACTTCGTGTACAAATCTCAGATTGGACTGATTCAAGCTTCATGTGAAAGTTCAAGAAGTCAGCTTTCCAACGCCACCAACTATGTGCAATTCGGAGTTCGGAAAAGAAAGTTATAGCTATTTGAAGATTGTGAACAGTAACTACGATCAATCGGACCTTGACACGATCGATCGTATCAACTGGAATTTTTGATCCGCGCAAGACAATAACTACGATCGATCGGCATTATACGGCGTTGATTGGCAAAGCAATCGATCAGAGGAAAATAACGAAGGAATTGCGATCGATCGGGAAGCGAACGATTGGCAATACGGAGCTATCGATCGCTGTGTGCGGAAAACCAAAAATAAGACCTATTTCGACTCAGATTTGGAAGGGGACTTCGTGGTTTCTCTTCACTCTTTTAAATAGGCCTGATGGGAGAACATTTTGGGCACCAGAGAATAGACTTTTGTGCTATATTGGAGGCTAGAGAGGAGCAAGAGAAGGAGTCTTTTGGAGCAAAGAAGAAGAATTCCTGACGATGGATCTACATAAACAGGCTTCTTTTTTCTTTCTTTCTATGTGTAACTAAACTTTCATTCAAGGCTTGATGAAGCCCTAGATGTGTATTCCTACTCTTGATAGTTTAATTTTATAAAGTTGATTATGATTCATGCTTAATGCGATTTAATGAGTATTCTTTTGAGTGTTTGACCATAGACTTGATTGATTATGAATGGAATTAGATATTATGATTAATTTTATGCCTGATCAAGGATAAGATTAATTGCATTATAATAGAGTTGTGATTGATTCTATGCCCGATCAAGGATAGGATTGATTACATAATAGTGGATGAACTTTCGTGTCCGATCAAGAACGTTAGTGAATTCATTAGTAATTCGTGTGTCCGATCAAGAACACGAATTACCATATCATGTCAATGTATGCTTAATAATAATTGAGAGTAGTAATTGCATGTCTAGTGGTGGACTCATTGCCTTGATACTTCTCCATATTGATTAAATCTTAGTTAGATTAGTTAAAGTTCATTGCTTTCTTAGATTAAATCAAACTACATTTTTTTCTTTCACTTGAATTTGGTAAATCATTCATCTGTCCCTGAGGTTCGACAACCCTTTCTATACTCACTGTAGTACAATTTCTTTGTGCACTTGCAAGGGTTTTATATTTAAGAGAATGCTAAATGACAATAGTGTCTAGCTAGGATAAGACATAACTACCCTTACTTAAAATACAAAAGCTATAAAAGATAACTTGACTCCTGCTGCATCAATTCTTCCCCTCTTGTAAGATAACTCGTCCTCGAGTTAAGCAGAAACTATGTCTTCATCTGGGGCATGGTAGTCATATAGATCAGCAACATTGAAAACATTAGAAATAGCCATGCTTGCCGGTAGGTTGACTACATAAGCATTATCACCTACTTTATGCAAAATCTGATATGGTCCATACTTTTTGGGTGCCAACTTGCTATACTTCCTAGCTGGAAACCTTTCCTTTCGCAAATAAATCATGACCTCATCCCCTTCATTGAATGTCTTCCTTCGTCGGTGTTTATCTGCAAGTTTCTTGTACTTCGCAGTGTTGTCCACAAGTGTCTTCCTCACTTGCTGGTGAATTTCAGTGATGTTAGCTAGTATGGTAATGGCAATAGAACTCTCTCCTGTTGCCTTGGAAACCCGAGGTAGATCTAAGGGATGAAGAGGGTTTCTGCCCTACACGACCTCAAAGGGGGATCGGCCTGTAGATCTATTCGGAGTGGAGTTAAAGGCAAATTCTGCTTGAGCTAAAGCCATATCCCACTGCTTGGGTCGTTTCCCATAAATGCTCCGAAGAAGATTGCCCAAAGTCCTATTAACCACCTCAGTTTGCCCATCATTTTGGGGATGACAGGAAGTTCTATACTGAAGTTGTGTCCAGCCTCTGCCATAGAGTTTTCCAAAACTGACTGAGGAATCTACTATCCCTATCAAAGGTGATGGTGATGGTCTTGGGAATTCCATGAATTCTTACTATTTCCTTGAAAAACAAGAGAGCTACTCTAGTTGCATCATTAGTTTTCTTGCAAGCAAGGAAATGACCCATTTTTGATAATTTGTCCACCGCAACATAAATAGAGTCTACGCCTCTTTGGGTTTTGGGAAGGCCAAGGACAAAGTCCATGGATATATCTTCCCAGGGTGCAGCTGGAATGGGTAATGGTGAATAGAGTCCTGTGTTTTGAACATTACCTTTGGCTATTTGACAGATGAAACACTGCTTAGCCATTTTCCTCACATCTTTCTTGACATTAGCCAATAAAACCTCTCTGCTACTAAGGCAATGGTCTTGTCTTTCCCAAAGTGACCTGCAAGCCCACCTTCATGAAGTTCTATAATGAGTTTTGTCTGCAAGGAACTATCAGGTATGCAGAGGCAAACCCCTTTATATAAGTACCCATCTTCAAGAAGATAATCTTCAAATCTAGAGTTGTGGGTAGAGCAGGCAGTCCAAATTTCTTTGACTCAGTAGCATACATTTTCTTAATGCAATCAAAACCAAATACATGGACTTGTAAGGTGGTGAGAAAGGCCACTTTGCGGCTAAGTGCATCTGCTACTCGGTTTTGTTGTCTAGATTTATGTCTAATAACAAATGAATACTCTTGGAGTTCAGTTCCCACTTGGCATGCAATCGATCCAATTTGGTTTGGCCCTGCAAGTACTTCAAAGATTGGTGGTCAGTATGGACAATAAATTCTTTATGTACTAGATAGTGCCTCCAGTGCTTCAAGATTGAACCAAAGCAAATAATTCTAGCTTGTAGGTGGATCATTTTTGTCGAGATAATGGTAACTTTTCACTGTAATAGGCTACTGGTCGCCCTTCTTGACTGAGGACTACACCAATGCCTGTGCAGCAAGCATCACAGTCAACCTTGAACACTTTATCAAAGTTAGGAAGTGCAAGCACTGGGGTTGTGACTAACTTCTGCGTCAATAGTTTGAAACTCTTGTTGGTTGCTTCATTCCAAACAAAACTGTCCTTTTTCAAATAGTCAGTTAATGGTGCTACAATAACACTAAACCCCTTGACAAACCTCCTATAGAATGTCGCTAGACCAATAAAACTTCGGAGTTGGCTGACTGTTGAAGGGGTTGGCCATTCCTGGATTGCTCGAATTTTGGTTTCATCTACATGTATGCCGCTTGAGCTCACCACATATCCCAAAAAAATCAGTTTAGAGGTAAGGAAGCAACATTTCTTCAAGTTCAAATACAAAGCATAGGACTGTAGGGCTTCAAAAACTGTTTTCAGGTGTGTCAAATGCTCTTCTTCACCCTTGCTATATATTAAAATATCATCAAAGTAGACAACTACAGACTTTCCAAGAAAAGGTTTTAACACCTGTGTCATAAGTCTCGTAAAAGTACTAGGTGCATTAGGGAGGCCAAAAGGCATGACTAGCCATTCATATAAGCCCTATTTTGTCTTAAAGGTTGTTTTCCACTCATCCCCAGGTCTAATTCTGATTTGGTGGTATCCACTCTTCAAGTCAAGCTTAGAGAATATGTTCGAACCTTGTAGCATATCCAACATGTCATCTAGTCGGGGAATAGGGAGCCGATATTTAATTGTAATCTTGTTTATGGCCCTACTGTCTATACACATTATGCAACTCCCATCTTTTTTGGCACCAAGAGGGCTGATACTGCACAGGGGCTGAGACTCTCTCTAATTAGGCCTTTGTATAACAAATCTTCTACTTGTTCTTGCAAAACTTTATGTTCAGTAGGACTCATCCTGTAATGTAGGAGATTGGGAAGTGAAGAACCTGGTATAAAGTCAATAATATGTTGAATGTCTCTCATTGGAGGTAGGGAATTTGGTAGCTCATCAGGTATCAGATTCTTGAAGCCACTGAATAGCTGCTGGACTTGTGGGGATAAAGTGACTATTGTTATTTCTGGTTCTGTGGTGGTCACTGTTGGAACCAAAAGCAATATTGTCCCTATTCTCCTACACTCTTTTCCCACATTTTGTACCAAGAGTAACAACTTCCCTTTTCCTTGTTGACTGCTCAACTCCACAGAGGTAGACTTATTCTCCTTTTCTTTGGAATGCAGCTTCCCTTTGCTAGTTGGGATCACATCCGGATCTTCTTTGTTTGCCACTCGTGGTCGCAGTACAATCTTCACACCTTAATGGATGAAAGTGTAGGTGTTGTCCCTACCATCATGCATGGTTTGAACATCGAATTGCCAAGGTCTTCCAAGGAGAAGTTGACAGGCTGACATCTCTAGTACATCACATAGTAGCTCCACCCTGTAATGTTTTCCAATGGAAAATGGAACCAAACACCTTTCACTAACTTTAACCTCCCCACTATCATTTATCCATCCTATGGTATAAGGGTTAGGATGCTTCTCAGTTGGCAATCTTAACTTGTCTACCATGCTCTTGGCTATGATGCTCTCAGAACTCCCACCATCAATAATGACAGTGCATACCCTTTGCTTAACTGTTCCTTGGGTGCTGAAGATGTTGTGTCTTTGGGGGTGTTCTCTTTGTACTGATGAGTACATTATTTTATGCAGTACCAAAGCAAAAGAGGCATCCTCCCAACCTATCCCCTCTTCTATCACATACTCTTCAGTTGGTTCTTCTGTCCCAAGTTTAACTGCTTCACTATTTTTAATTACCACAGCGGTGGTTGGCTGATCCCTTCTTGCTCGACACTCATGTGAAACATGGCCAGGTTGGCGGCATTTGTAGCATACCTTGGTTTTTGGATATTCATATGGATTGCTACTTGGCTGCCCAGTAGGTTGGGTATATTTCTGAACATTCTTTCCTAGTTCATTCTTCCCATGTACAGAGCTTGTTCCTTCACTAACCACTTGTTTCATTTTACTACCCCCATAGGTGGACTCAGTCTTGTAGTAAGGCCTATTGCTGCTTTGTAACATAAGTTCTTCATGTTTTAGTGCTGATTGAATTGCTTCTGACAAAGTATTGATGGGATGACTAGCCAATCTCTCCTGCAAATTCAACTTTAAGCCCCTCACAAATCGAGCAGTCTTGTGAGTTTCCTTTTCTACCAAATTATTTATGGCTGACAGACGCTGAAACTCAGCTAAATAATCTGACACAGATTTGGCTCCTTGCCTACAATCTTGGTATTGTTGAAATATCTTTTGTTCAAAATCTATTGGTAAAAACCTATCCCGCAACATATGCTTCATCCTGACCCAGGAATTGATGGGGTGCTTCCTCTGTTGGACTCGATTTGTTTGAGTTTGATTCCACCAGGCGGCAGCACCGCCTTTAAGATTACATGAGACAAGTTTGACTTTCGTATCCTCTGGCACTTCTATACACGAAAAATAATTTTCCACTTCAAACATCCAGTCTAGGAACTCCTCAACATTAATTTGTCCAGAAAACATGGGTAGTTCTAATTTAGGCTTAAACCAAACAAAATTTTGACCCATTGCTTGAGGGTTTTGAAGCATACCTCTATGATTTCCTTGTTCTCCTTCGGCCTCATTATCACTGGAATAGTTTACACTATTAGCAACCAGTGTATGCATCCGTTGAACTAGAGTGGTGACGACGGGAGCTTGTTGGAAGAATGCCGGCCTTATAGGTTCCATCATCTGTGGCCGATTAACTTCCGGAATCAGAGGGTGAAGTTGATTCAAGCTCATCTGCTGTAAGATCTGAAGTGTTTGCTGCTGCATCTGAACCATCTACACCAACAATTGTTCCATCCTCGATTCTTTGCTAGAACTGCCAGGACCGCCAGTCGTCATGGGAGAAAACTGCTTAGAACTACAAGCTCTGATACCAGTTGATGTAACAGTGGTTTGAATCCTCAAACAACATACAAATCACAGCAAAGGCACAATTGATTATAACTTTTCTCATAACATCACAAAGCTAACAATCTGAATCCACGGACAAAATAAGAAACATAGACAAAGAAAAGTAAAGAGAAAAACACACACTTAATCCACAATGTGCAAACGCCACTCTAGAATCCACGAGATAAACCCTAAACAGAGTATATCTATTTATACTCTTAGCTGGGTGTTGAGAAGCTTCCTCGAAGGGCTAAGAGAATGCTAAATGACAATAGTGTCTAGCTAGGATGAGACATAACTACCCTTACTTAAAATACAATAGCTATAAAGGATAACTTGACTCTTGCTGCATCAACTGCCCACTTCAGTTTTCTCCATACAAAGGAGTCAATCAACATTCCTGACACCTACTTCAACCTTCATATTGACTACCCTTTGCTCCTATCCCATTCCCCATTCCCCAATCGCGATTATGTTATTGACTTGCATGTCACTTCCCCTGCCTAAGGATCCTTGGCCCCCTCCTCCACCTTTACCCAACCCCTCTAGCTATCACATTCCATCTTCCATACACTTGCTACACCCATTTTCCCCACTTGTTGACCCAATTGTGCCCAACCTTGATTCTAAGCTTATTCCCTCTTGTGGAAGTGGTATTCAAAAATACTTATTCTGGTGGTTTGGTCGGCTTGATTATGACATATGCGTTGTTCCATTATTTCTCAAGGTAGTACCTCATCTTTGACTCTCCGGAGGAGAGTCCTTGTTAGTCGGGGAGAATGATGCAGAATAAGAAGCTGATAAATAAATTAGGGTTAATTTGGTCTTTTTGTTATATTTGATAAGTCAGGCTCTAGCTTGTGAACTATTGTAATCGGTCAGGCTCTACTATATAAGGCCTGTGACCTATTGTAATCGGTAGTTTTGGAGATGAATTGAAGGGGTTTTCCGTTCGTCTTCTGGCCTTTGGCCTTCCCCTACTCGAGCTTCGGCCCCCCTTGTTCGGCTACGGCCCTCCTTCTTCTTCCCTTTTCCCTTCTTTGTTACTAATTCTTGATTGAAGATAGAAGCCACTCCATCCTTTTTGCATGGTATAGAGGATACAAGTCTACATAGTTTAGATTAGGTAATATGCCATCGTAAAGAAAGAGTTTCTTATATTAACTTTTCCAACGTTATAGATACTATGACGTAGTGTCATTCTGAGTCTCAATCTCTTCACATGCAGTTTGTGCGGTGCTTTTATTTTCAACTCATGGGTGAAGTCACTGTTTTTTTTTTTGAAAAAGATATTGAGGGCAATTGAACCCACTGGTTGAATATAGGAGTAAGAATGATGTCACTTTTTCTAGACTCAGCTTTCCTTAGTTTCTTTCTTTTTGCCTAACCATGTTGCATGGTTTGGAGTATCGACTTTGTAAGGAATATATTAGCACGGGGTTGGACAATGTTATCCTAGGTTTAACTTGTGTGGCTTTTGCTTTACATCTCAGGTTGTGAATGTTATAGAAGCAATAAAGCCAAAGGGACGTGATAGTCTAACAATCTCAGAAGGCATGACAAGAACAGAAATTGATGAAAAACAAGAGACCGTTATCAGATCGAAAACCAGGGTCTCGCTTACATGTCGATTAGTGTTAAAAGTTCACAAAAAACTTTTTTCGCTGCCCGAAACCTTTTCTACCATGAGTTAAAAATGTGATTTGTTTCTCAAGTGCAGGCACTTTCTCCTAATGCGATTGAGTTGGACCAGTGAATATGAAACGATTTTTAGAGAATAGAATCGTGTATAATCTCTCTTATTCTTAGCGTCATTACTCATATAACAGTTACTACTGTCTAGGACCAAAAAATATTATGTCTGCATTTGGAAAAAACTGGTTCCATCATTTGATGGCTGACTTTGTATACTCAAGACCAAAAATATGGAGGAGAGTGGGGGAAACTCTGATTTTTGTATGGACCTGATGTAAGTAAATATGGGTTATTTGTCCCATTTTACTTGTCTTGATTGAGAGGAGTCGGCTCTCTCGTGCGCGTGTAGGCATGTGGAGTAGTTAGGCTTCCGTGGGCCCGGTCCACACTAAATTGGAAGAGACACTGTAATCATCACCGATCCGGAAATCACATATTTGGAATTAGCCGTTTTGGTACGACCAAAATGGAATTGTCAAATATGAGTCACCATCTTGGAAAATCTGTTGAGCAATTTCGGGAAACCGAAATTGGCATGATTTGTAACGGATTTATGCCTTATTAAGGGGAAGAGAGGGGACGCCCTCGATACCATACGAAAAGGGCGACTTTTGGTTACAAGAAGAAGGATTTTGGTGACCTTGATTTGTTGGGTGAAAAAGCTAATTCGAGGAATATAGCTTTTCACATTGTTCTACACTTGATCGGTGAAGGATTTGGTGTTCTCGGACATAATCAAATCTGTGGAGTGATTCGTAGGCACAAAGGCCGAAGGTTGGTGTTTCTAATTTCATAATTTTTGAGCTTTATTTGTTGATTTAAGGAAAATCCCCAAATTTGAGAACCCACATCAACCGGATTCAAATCCTAAATTCGCTTCCGTTGCGGCTCAATTACCCTTCACCTGAAAGTCGGATAACTTTTACTCATTGTTAAGTGCAGACAGGTTTAGTTGCACGGAAGGAGTATTTTTTAAGATACTCATGAATCTTCAAGTTAAGAAAGTAGGGTTTGAACTCAGGGCCCAAAACATCTACAGTGAAAAATCTACTTTCACTATTCATTTCTGAATTTTTCACTGTAGATGTACGTCCTGAGGTGTTTCAGCTGAAAGTGAAAAAAATAGGAAATGAATAGTGAAGTGATTCATCTACTATAGATGTTTTACTTTTTATCACGCCCCAAACGGCCCCTGAATATTATTTTTCAATGTGGGGTGCTACTGCTGGTAAACAGATATGAATCCAAGTTCGTAGCCGAAATAAAAAGTAAAGAAATGAATAAAGCGTAGAAAAAATGCAACCGTGTAACACATGTGAACCTCGCCTCCGATGAGATTTTCCATCATTATTCATCCTCACTTCGTCATTTTACTAGCTTCTCTGGAGAAATTATTAGGTGTACCTGGCACACTACTCCAGGGTGCCAGCTGTAGGATCAACGGTTCACATGCTATATGTGTGCACTTAGCTGTTTGGTTTCTCGCTCCTCAGGGATCAGAGTGGAGAGCTGGGAACCGGAACCCATGGGCAGATGCTAGATCACCATGGTTGCTAGATCACCATGGTCCTAGTGATTATTTTTACTGGCCTTTTTATTGGCTAAAATCGGTTAGGAGTAAACACACAAAAATATTAAGGGGGGTTAGTGAAATGTGAAAAGAGCTTATTGGGGGTTAAGTGAAAATTAGTAGGAAATGGAATTCTTGCGTTGGTGAGAGAAATGAGAGTCAATTCTAGTAGGCTGTTTGGATAGTGAAATAACAGTGAATATGAAAGTAAATTAAGGTGAAAAAATTCATTGACTTTCATGATGAATGTGAAATACGTTTAAAATTAAAAAAAAATTTCATGAATGAAATGGGCAATGAGTTTGGATAGTGAATCTGATACAATAAAAGAAATTTTTATCACTCCCCATTGGTGTCCACCTCCGCATGAACCCTAAATTACTAAATTAACAATAAATATCAAATGATGAGTTAATATATTGTTACAAATCTAGCTCAACTCTGTAATAAGTTACTTATTTGCAGTTGCCATATATTCAAAATACAACCTTTATTTTTCTATGTACAAATACAAAATCATCTCAAAAGGTCTCAACAATCTACACAAAAATGGTAACGGGCTAAACAGATTTGAGAACCAAAAAGAAAAAAAAAGACATTTCACAATCAAATCTCAGCCCCATTCCAAAAATCCATTCAACCCTGTTCGCTTGAAATTTCACTCTCCAGTGTGCAGTCAGCACTTCTTCCACCGTGTATATACTAGGACGCCTACTTATGTCCCTCTGTTAAAATTGAGGTTGCTTTATCCCCATCTCTAGGCCCGTTTTATTACTGGAGATGTTATCCTTCGCTGCTTTTTCCCTAGCCCTGAAGTCATCCAAGCTACGGTATTCTTTTCTTAGTAACTTGTCCAACTTTGGGTGCTTCTTAAGCTCTTTGTGGTCCCGTGACTCTCGATGGTGGTGAAAGGCCCTAGCCAATTCACAAATGTGCAAACCATCAAATGTTAATTGCAAAAAATAACAACCAGATTAACCAAAAAAATGGTACACGTTTTTACTTAAAAGACAAAACACACTACCAGTACTTTTCAAGGCCATAAAGATTGCCTTTGTTATAGAATTTTAAAGTCATTTCTTCAAAATCTTCATACAACTCCTCCTTATATTCTTTCTCCAACCCGTAACTGGAAACAAAACAAAGGAACAAAATACATTATAACAAAATGCAATCTGATGTTCTGCCGCATAAGTACCTTCTTTAGAATTAGATAATACTCTACCTATAAAACCTAAAAAGACACTCTAGTCCATAATTATACTTAGCAGTGGCATCTTTCAAAGCCAACTTCCGGAACTTAGTATACATAGAAAGAATAAACATATGTCGTCATAGTGAGGAATGCATAAAAGATGTGCCAATAAACAATATTATATAAGAGGCCTATGTAAGATCTTCACCTTTGAGGATGACAAGAACTTGTAAATAGCACTCTGCATCCAAGGGGAAGAATGCATAAAGTTAGACCTTTGCAATCACATAAAACTGCTTGGTAAACATAACTTGGAGAAGGAAAAAATAACAATTGCCAAGAACAGACACATGAGGAGTGCTATTAAAATCACCAGCAATTATAATTGGAGCATTATCCCACTTTTCTGAGAAGGCTTGAGCCTTACGTAAAAGCAAACCAATCTATAAACAGAAATCAATTAAGAGACAGCTTCATAATTCCCTTATAAATTTTTTTTTCCATGGTTTGTATTTGTGGTGGGGGAGGGGGAGAGAAACTCACCTGGCCTAACTAATGTCTCCACGTTTGGGGTTAAAGAGCACATGGATGTTATCGACCACTATCCTTCTTGAATCAGCTTTAGCCATCTAACCGATATGTAATAAAATAATTTACAATACAACCATGTGAAACACAAGTACACTTGTCAAGACTTCAAGATGTTCATTTGGAAAACTTTTAATGGAAATGCCAATTAAACAAACAAGAAATATGCTTCTAACTTATGCGTTAGGTTGAGTAGGAAAAAGAGATGGTAGTTGTAAGATCATATATCCATTCAGCTACCTCGAACACGAAGAGCTGAGCAACATTATAATGAAGACCAAATTTATTGAACTGAATGCTCTCCTCTTCCAACAACTGAACCTTAACGGCACAAAGTAATATGTGAGAAACACCATAAAGAAAACTGAAAATATCACCATCTCTAAACTAGAAGTATTTAACAAATAAAAGACCCTCATAAGTTGTCTTTCTAGAAAAGCACACAACCATCAATAGCACCCCCAGTGCGTCTCTGTAGAGCACATTCATAGAATTCATTAAGTTAGCCTCCCTTCAAAATCAATTTTTGCTAGTATTATCCAAAACAATTTGAGAAACAAAGAAATTTCCTCAGTTCTACTTTAAAATTACCAACATAATCTTCTCCCTTCAAATTGCTCAAAAGATCATAATAATGGTCCACTTCCTGAGAATGCATTCCTCAGTATACAGGAGGAGAGGACAGATGAGGGAGAAGAAGGCATCGCGGTAGGCTCTGCCGATGTCGGAGAAGAAAAGAGAGCTGAGAGAGAGTGCGGTGGTGGTGGCGGCGGCAGTTGAAGGGCTGTTTGGATCGTCGGTCTGACCTAGAGGAGAAGAATAAAGTTGTAGAAAGAGGTGGACCGGGGCAGGGAGAGAGTGGCGGCGGCATCGTCAAAGAGCTCGACTGGATCGTCGATATGCTAGAGGAGAAGAAAAAGGGAGAAAAGTTGAGGAGGGCAGTATTGTATTTTTTAGGGATGAATTGAATTCATGTGCTCGAGAAAAGCCGTACAAATTCAGTGAAAGTTCTTGTTAAAGAGTTATTTCAGGTGAATTTCTAATTCATTTGAATTTCACCAAACAAACCTGTTTTACGTGAAAGAGGGCTGAATTGACTGTGAATTCAGCCCTCTTTCACTGTCCAAACAGCCTGTGAAAGAGTTATTTGAGGTGAATTTCTAATTCATTTGAATTTTACAAACAAACCTGTTTCACGTAAAAGAGGGCTGAATTCACAGTCAATTCAGCCCCTTCGACTTCACGTTAGATTTTAGCTTTCAATTCCATATTTATAGCCACCCTTCTTCCCTAACAAGTGAAACAATTTACCCACTCAAAAATTTTACCGGGTATCACTGCCCCCCCCCCCCCCCCCCCCCCCCAATTTTCGGGGTTTTGCCTTCCTCACCTTCGCGTCCCTTCTTGTTGCCAAAAAAAGAAAAAAGAACAAAAAAAACCTTCGCTCCCTTCCCATTCTTAATCTCGTAATTAATAGAGTAATATTTTTCCGTGGCCAATTTTTTTTGGCGTTGGAGATCCCTTCCTCCTCCAACCTTGCTCTCATGTAAAGTTCCTTTGGTCGTCGTCTTCTTCTTCTTCTTCTTCTTATTGTTGTTCCATTTTCTTTTTGTGCTCCTGTCTGTGTTGCTGGTTTGGTGCGGGGTTTGGTGTGGTGCGGGAGGGTCCGTTGATGATGCGCTGTGCTTCATTGGCTTCTGCGCGCATTCGGTCGTGGCTTCGCGATTACGACACTCTCCAGTCTATCGCCCTCTTCCTCATCTACATTCAGGTTCCCACTCCCTCCCTCTCTTCTTTATGGTGTTCTCTTCTCAATGCCAAGTGATCATGTTGCAGCTACTTTGACTAGGAGATCTTGTTTGCGTTTCTTTTTTTCTTTCTGGTAGAAGAACAATCTAATCTAATCTGATCCTGGACATTTTTTTGCTTGAATGATACCGTCTTCACTTGTTGTATTTGTTTTCTCTGTTCATCTTCTGTTCTCGTTTACTAATTCATGTGGTTTTTGGTGTTCCATTTTTTGTGGGGTTTTACCAATTTTTATTGCCCAAGATTGGTTGCGCTCTGGCCGGATCCCTGGGTGCATTGTACAACGGCGTCTTGATCATTAACCTCGTCATTGCACTCTTCGCCCTCATTGCAATAGAAAGCAGCAGCCAGAGCCTCGGGAGAACCTACGCTGTTCTACTCTTCTGCGCCATCTTGCTTGACATCTTCTGGTTCTTCCTCTTCGCTCGCGAGATATGGTGCGCCAGCCCATCTTTTATATTCCAGTCATTTGATTTCCATTTATGAAATCACAACGGCGTTATGATCATTTGTGTTTATATTGGAGTTCTCAAAGTCTAGTATTGTTAGCGAAATAGTGATAGGAAATTACTAAATAAACAATATGAACTAAATAAACAGTCTCAACGTCTAGTATTGTTAATCGTTTCTCACTTGCTTCTTTGGAACTGTCTTCTGTATTGTTTTTTTTAAATTCATGCCTACTGATGTAATTATATCTTCCATTGGGTGTGAAGGAAAAAGGTTAGTCCATGTTGCCTCTGTAAATTATTTTCTTTCTCGCAACTTTACTTTATGTTTCCAGATATCATTATCATTTATGCATTTTGGATCTTGTTAAAAGCCTATTTTATGAATCATTATTCTGGTTTGGCAGGAACATATCATCGAATGAATATGGACACCTTTTTATTTTCTCAGTGAAATTAGCTCTATGCATGGAAATCATTGGGTTTATAGTGAGACTGTCCTCCTCATTATTATGGATTCAGATCTACAGATTAGGGGCTTCAAATGTTGACAACACAACCAACAGAAATTCAGATCTTAACTTGAGAAATAGCTTTTTAAATCCTACCGCACATGTCCCTGCAGTAGTTAGAAAGGACTCTCATTCTGATGATATACTAGGAGGGTCTATATATGATCCAGCATATTACTCTTCTCTCTTTGAAGACAGTGAGGATGATACACATATGGGGTATGTTCTTTTTCTTTTACTTCTATGCAGTTTTCTCCTTGGATTTTTTAATCAGTGACTTCTTTGAAAAATGTAATTTTTCTTGAAGCATTTTTACTCGTTGGACTTAATTAACACTCCCTCCATTCCAAAATACTGTGTACATTTGAGAAAATTCTCATTTTTATTGGACCATGAAGCCCACAAGGAAGTCACATGACTTCTTCTCCCCTATATCCCGTCCAACTCGTATCCTTGTTCACAAACTAAGTTCAAGTCAATCCTTCCAAGTCTCCTTCAATTTTAGAAAGAGGAAGTTACATGATTTGGCAAAATGTACACAGTATTTTGGAACAGTTAATATTTCCAAATGTACATAGTATTTTGGAACGGAGGGAGTACTATACATAGAAAACTAGTCTGAGCTTATGCTTATACTAGGTTGTCTGCACTCCAGCTAGTGGCCAAGGGCAGTGTGCAGCTGCCCTGGCAGTAATGCTCCGACACCTCCTCTTTTACAGGGCTTCCTCGACTGTGTTGGGGCAGAAAATTGGGGAGGGATGGATAACATATCACGACAGGTATGGTGTGCCTAGTCTGCACGTAACTATATCTGCCAAAAAAAAAGAGAAACAATATTTTGCAATATATTCCCGGGGTTAACTAGTTGTAAATCATTTTATTTATAGTGGTATCTCTAGCAATCTAGAAATTATTAGTCTTAACTTTTTTATTTCTGTATAAATTTATTTTCAGGCAAACGTGTCCTGCTCGTAAGTTGGTATGTTAGACCTCCCTTAGGGAGGATAGCCTGTATCTCCCCAAGTTGAATCTCATAATTCAAATTTTTGCAAACAACATCAAGATGATAAATCGAAGAATTCTTTAAATCTCAGTCTTATGACATAAAGCTCTGACTAAAGTCGGTGAAAACTCTGGTTCTTGTGTCTGCAATATGCCATATTTGCAATTAGCTGAAATTTCGGAACATGTTTCTTAGGTTCTGTAGAAATGCATGCTTTATGTGTGGATGCCCTCTACTGAAAGAAAACTAACAGTGAGCCTGGATTTGTATTCATATCCTTACCAACAAATGTAATTTCTGTTAGCTTTCTTACTATGTTGCAGATCATAGTTGTGAGAGGCGTTCCCTAGGGAGACCTAACCAGCCCAAGGGCTTTGGCAAATATAGTCTAGACAGGTGAAAATAGTTCCCAATAATTGGTTTGATATTTGCAATTTTTTTCAAAAAAGTGGGCTGGTTAGATTATCTCACTGAAGTTAATAAATTGTTAGTGATATGATGATCTCGAATCTAAGCTCTCCCTGTAAAATAGGTTTAACTATCTATTTTTGCTCCTCATCTAGGTTAGGACAAAATTTAAATTCAAGTTGAGAACTTTTTGAGATCTTGCATTTAAAAACAATGGTTTCAACTCAGCTCAAGGATTTTGTTCTTATATGTTCCATTTATTAGCTATATTGGACCTTTTGCTTTCAAAAATAGGAATTATAATCAGTTATATTGAGAATCTACGACTTTGGGGCTTTGGCATTCACCTAAGCACCTAAGTAATTTGGCCTTGGCTCTTTTTCACCAAATTGCCCAGTATTGCCCAGGCATATAAAACTATTTGCTGATGGAAATTGTCATAAATTCATACAAAGGGAGTAGGTGATGACATGAAATTTAAAAAGAGAAACAAAATTCTTCTTACTGCAGTTGTAGAGTTAGTGTCATGTCAGTAAATTTAAGTTTATTTTCATTTCCTGGATCTTATCTGCTTCCATGGTGTTAGTATTAAATTTAATTTTATTATATCACAAAATGTGTTCGAAATGGTGTTTTATACAACAAAGAGAACTGTCAGTGAGAGGTGTGCTTGAACATTGATTAGGTTCTTAAATCTGTGATCAGGTATTGCACTTTTGTGCTCTCATAAGATAGGTGAATTGCAAAGTGGAATTGCACGCAACCCTTACTTGTTGTTAGGTGTGGCCTCACTTTTTTTTACTGAAATAATTGATATCATCTAGCTTAAGACCTTTTTTGACAATTCTGCCCTTGAATTCTAAATTGATTTTTTACTTAACTTTGGGCCCTTCAAGGTTTGGCATAATGGCATGTAATCCACTAAATGGCTCTAATGCCACTGAGGCCGCGGAATTTCCTTTATTAACAAGATGTATAAAAAATATCTCTATAATCTTAGCAAGATAACTAAGAGACAACTTTTCAGTTTGATAGTCGTCGAGAATTCATAAGAAATGCAATCGAATGCAAGACTCCATTGTAATGTCACATAAATGTTTTTTCAGAGACCACCCAACTGAGCTTCCAAGGAATTTGGTTTTGCAACCGTTCAAGATCATAACAAGTTGAAAGTTCATGCCTCTCCATACCCTTTACCCTCCCCATGCACTTTCATTCTCTTCCTGTTGAAACCATCAAATGTCTTCCACTTTTCCTTGCCTTTGCGCCTCTCAGCCTACCACAGTGCCTTCCAATCCTTTGCGTTCCCTCATTCCCCCCCCCCCCCCCCCCAACCCGCGTTCATTATAACCAACCTCATAGCTACGTATCTGATTTTTAACTACTTTTGTTTCTTCCCACCGGTGGAATTTATCCTTAGGGGCTCCATTCCTAGTACGTGCAACTTCAAGTTGAAACCCTGGGTGAGAAGAAGCAGGCCAGGGAATGCGATGATGTTCTAGAGATGGTGATATATTTGAATCATTATTTTCTGGACACTCAAAGTATTCTCATGTCCATTTTGCAGGGGAACAAGCAATATATTGCTAATGGAGGTTCAACATCTACTTCTGAAGTTTCACAACTTAAATCATGTGGTGATAGATCTGTTCAGGTTAGTAGTGTAAGTGCAGCACTTGGTTTTCGCTTTTGATGTGCTTCTTATTTGTTCGGCTTGTTTACTACCTTCAGAAATTATATTGCTCTATACCACGTTGAAGAAATTCCATGACGTAGGGGAATTCATGTATGGTTCATGTTGGGCTAGGTTGTTTATAGGGTTGATAGCAAGCTGGGCCAAGTTGAGCTTCTAGCAAGCTCGAGTTTTCAATGCATTTCATTTCTTTTACGGGTTTGACTTCAGAATTATATTATGCTTTCTATAAAGTTCCCTTATTTAAAAATAAAATCAAATATTTCTTCCATTGATCATAATCATAATCAAATAGCATCTTTTCCCAACTATTTGGGGTAGGCGACATGGATCTTACTCCTCCATTCAGGCCTATTTTGGGCTACATCTTTTGTAAGAGATAGTAAAGTCAAATCCTTTTTTTATTGACTCCATCCAAGTTCTCTCAAGTCTCCCTTTCCCTCTTTTGGCATCGTTTACACGCATCACTTCACAAGGGCATTGGCCTTCTTTGCATATGCCCGTACCAACGCAACCTACATTCCCTCAGCTTCTCCCTTAAAGGAGTTACCCCTTAACTCTCACGAATATATTCATTTTTAATCCTATATGTCCTAGTTATCCCACTCATCCACTTTAACATTCTTATTTTGGCTACATTCAACTTATCTATGTGACTTCTCTTTGGTGTCAACACTCCGCTGCATAGAGTATTGCAGGCTTAATGGCTATCCTATAGAACTTGCTTTTAAGCCTTTCTGGAACACGCCTATCACACAACGCTCCCTAGATTGCCCTCCACTTTACCCACCCCTCATTTATCCTATGCACCACATCACTATCAATATCCCCTTCTTTATGGATAATGGAATTTATCACACTTTGACACTTCTTGCCCATCTATTTCAACTAAGGCTCTACCTATAGTTCTACCTTCCTTAAGATTAAATTACATGCACTCTGTCTTAGCCCTACTTATTTTAAAACCTTTTGATTCTAGAGCCTCTTTCCATAATTTCAGTTTCACATTCAAACCTACTTTATTCTCATCAATTAAACCGATACCATCTGTAAAAAAAACATATACCAAGGTACATTATTTTGTAAATGTCTAGTAAGTTCATCCATAACTAAGTCCAAAAAATAAGGACTTAAAATTAGATGAAGACCTACCGTAACCGAAAACTCCTTGAGTTCGTGCACTAGTCACAACCCCCTCATACATATCCTTTATGATATCTATATAACCTCTTTGTTGTGCACCCTCGATGGGCACACAACGGCCAACGGCAGGACACAGAGAGGAGAGGAGGAAAGGAGATGAGATGAGAAATTAGGGCTTCAATCTTATTCCTGAATCAGGGCAAGGACGCCCTTTACATAGTCTAGCCTTAGCGGGCCCGTAGTGCTTAATCCAAATAAACAACCTAACACAATCAACGGCTAATAATAGTCTACTCTTATTATGTCACTAAGAAACCCTTATTAACGAGATATAACACTCCACCACGCCGCTACGGCCTTGTCCTCAAGGAGCAAATTTAGAAAATTATCTGTAGAAGTCATCCTCGACCATCCAAGCATCGTCCAAAGCGTGATTATGTCAGACAACCAACACCTCAGAAACCAAGCAGCCAGAATGACGAACACGACGACGGTCCACGATGAAGGTAACTTCGGTGTCTTAGCGGGAAACATGGAAAAGGAGTCCATAACATAATGACGAAGGCGGGAAACATGGAAGACTGGATGGACCAGTGAAGTAGGAGAAAATTGTAGACGGTAGGGAACAGGGCCAATGCGTTCTACCACTTTGTAGGGGCCATGGAACCGGTGAGCAAGTTTGGCCAACGTTGGTTGAACCAAAGAGCTCTGGCAGTGGAGTAATAGATTAACATAAACCAAATCACCGACAGCAAACTCGCGGTTTGTGCGATGCCGATCATATACTTGTTTCATCCTGTTTTGGGCAGTGGTTAAGTTGGCCTTGAGCTGGCGCAGGATCTCATCCCGAGTCTGGAGAGCATAGTCAACCTCACTAACAAAGGCACGGAAAGGTAGATAACGAATGATTGTTGGCAGAGGACGACCATATCAACCTCAAAAGGAGTGAAGCCGGTGGAGGTGTGATATGCAGTATTATACGACCACTCAGCCGTGGGAAGTAGTTGGAGCCAACGACGAGGTTCCTCGCCCACAGAGCAACATAGATACTGCTCCAAACAACGGTTAACCACCTCAGTTTGACCGTCACTCTGAGGATGATAGACAGTGCTCATATGCAACTTAGTGTCCTACAGGGACGCCAAAAGTTAGATATGAAGATCTTCTCCCGATCAGAGACAATCGTCCTCCGCATGCCATGGAGTTTGGCCACTTCTCGAACATAAAACTCAATGACCGATTTAGCCTTGTAAGGATGGAGAAGGGCGCAAAAGTGCGCATCCTTGGAGTGGCGATCGACCACGACTAGTATGACAGATTTGCCTTGGGCCACCGGAAGAGCCTCGATGAAGTCCATGGAAACATCCTCCCAAACACGCTTAGGAATAGGAAGGGGTTGCAAGAGACCGGCAGGGGTGAAGGTGAAAGCCTTGGCACACTGGCAAATGTCACATGCCGCTACATATAGATGAACGGCCTTCTTAATTCCCTTCCAAAGAAAATTCTGGCTAAGTCGTTTATATGTGCGAAAGGACCCTTCATGACCAACAAGAGGATTGTCATGAAAGAATGAGATGGTATTGCGCCAGAGCGAAGTAATCGGAGGTACCCATAAGCGGTTCTTCCACATAATATATCCTCCCTTGCAAAACAAAAAATGATAAGCAAGTAGGATCTACCTGCAAGTGAGCCAATATGTCGGTTGCCTCCGGATCATCAATATAAGCCTGAAGCAAATCAGCCATAAAGGGAAAGGTCGGCATGGACAACCCTAAGCAGGTCGCATCCTCAAACCTCCGGGAAAGGGCTTTGGCCACGGTATTGTCGGGCCCTCTTTTGTAAATCATGTCATAATCATAGCCCATTAGTTTACTCACCCAACGTTGTTGGGCTGGAGTAGAGATACGCGGGTCATGGAAATACTTCAATGGTTGATAGTCGGTCCGGATGGTAAAGTGCCGCCCCAGCAAGTATGGGCGCCATTTGGTGATAGTGTGAACAATGGCAAGCATCTTGCGCTCATATGCTGACAGGCGAAGGGAATGGTCGGATAATGCCTTGCTAAAGAAGGCAATGGGATGCTCAGACTGGAGGAGAACGGCGCCCAACCCTTTATCAAAAGCATCAGTCTCTACCACAAAAGGCCCAACCCTTTATCAAAAGCATCAGTCTCTACCACAAAAGGCTGGGAAAAATCGGGTAAGGCCAACACTGGAGCTGTAGACATCGCCTTTTTCAATGCGTCAAATGCCTTCTATGCCACGGGACTTTATTGAAAAGCCTCTGCCTTGAGTAAAGCAGTGAGTGGAGCAGCCAGGGTGCCACCTATAATACCCGGTCATCCCCAAGAACCCGCGCAAAGCCTTAGGGGACTTAGGAACCGGCCAATCAATCATAGCTTCCACTTTCATTGGATCAGTAGAGATGCCCTTGGCGGAGATTATATGACCCAAATAATCCACCTGACTACACCCAAATGAACACTTCTAGCGCTTCAACCAGAGGGAGTGAGCCGCCAAAACGCCAAACACTGTCCAGAGGTGACGGAGATGACTTTCCCAAGAGGAACTATACAGAAAAATATCATCAAAGAAAACCATAACAAAATGCCGTAAGAAAGGCTAAAAGATATCATTCATTAAACTTTGAAATGTGCCGGTGCATTGGCCAAGCCGAACGACATGACAAGGAATTCAAAGTGGCCGTCATGAGTACGGAAAGCTGTTTTATGAACGTTGGTTGGATGCATCCGTATCTGATGGTAACCGAAATGTAAATCAAGCTTAGAGAAATATTGAACACCTGATAACTCATCAAGAAGCTCCTCAATAACTGGAATGGGATACTTATCTCTTAGAGTGATGGCGTTTAAAGCTCGGTAATCCACGCAAAACCGTCATGTGCCATCTTTTTTGTGCACCAATAATACCGGAGATGAATAAGAGCTACAACTCGGTTGAATAATACCTACGTCAAGTATTTCAGCAACAAGGCGCTCAATCTCCGTCTTAAAAAAAATATAGCTTTCGTTATTGACCTCTACAGCATGAAACCAAATTAATTCTTTGTTATTTTTCGCAAACATCCTTTATTACTCCCTCTCTTAATTTTATAGTATGTCTAATAACTTTTATACCCCTATAGTTTGTACAACTTTGGATGCCCCCTTTATTTTTATACAAGGGTATGAGGGTACTTCTCCTCCACTCCTCTGGCATCTATTTAGACTTCCAAATCTTGTTAAACAAACTAGTTAACCAAGTTAAGCCAACACCTCTTAGAACCTTCCATACTTCAATAGGAATTTCATCGGACCCTAGAGCTTTCCTTTCTTCATCTTCCTTAATGCAGTTCTTACTTCTTCTATGGAGAATCTCCTAAAATAAGTTCTCTCTTTAACAGGACTAGACTCAAAATCCATCCTACTATTATAATTTTCATTCAATAAACGTTCAAAATATTCACGCCATCTCTCCCTAATTTCCTAAAACTCTTTGATCTTCATTTTAATGCAACTAACTTGTTCTAAGTCCATACTTCTCTTCTCTCTTGACTTAACTATCTTATATATGTCCTTCTCCCCCTCCTTCGTCCTTGCCTTAAGTCATCAAATGCCTTATATTTAGCTTCACTCAATATCTTTTTAGCCTCTCTCTTTTCCTTAATATATGTTTTCCAATCCTCTTAATTCTTACATTTTTTCCACTCGTTAAAGAAACACTTCTTTTCCTTGATGACTCTTTCTTGACGTCCCTTCTCCTCCTCATTTAACCAAATACTTCTTTTTCTACTTATTTAATGCAATTGGCCATGTTATCCCACAATATTGTTGGTTCCTCATTTAAGTTCCAATTTTCTTCAAACCTCAACCTCTCCACAAAAGTATTGAGTATCTCACCTTTCAAGTTCCTCTACTTTTAGGCTCCACTTTATCCGCACTTCGCTTCTTCCATCCCTTTATGTGAACATCCAAAACAACTAATCTATATTGAAGTGCTATAGGTTCTCCAGATATAACCTTACAATCCTTACATTTAGTTTTATCCTCGCTTCTAACTAAGAAAAACTCTATTTAGCTCTTGTGAGGTCCACTCTTGAAAGTTACTAGATGGTCTTCCCTCTTTTTGAAATAGGTATTTGTTATGCCTAGATTATTTGCTGTTGCAAACTCAAGAATAGCTTCTCCTATTTCATTCCTCTCCCCAAAGCCATACCCCCCCATGCACCCTCTCATATCCTATGTTCTTCTCCCCTACATGCCTATTTAAGTCGCCCCCTATAATAACATTTTCCCCATTAGGTATCCTTTGCATTATCAAGTCCATTTCTTCCAAAAATTATTTCTTAAGGTTCTCTCCTAATCCTATTTGAGGCGAACAAACACTAATAACACTAACTATGAAATCCTCTACACTAGTTTCACTAATATAATTCTATCACTAAATCTCTTGACACTTACAAGATTTTGCCTCAAGGCCTTATCCACCACTATATCGACCCCATTCTTATGTGAAATTTTACCAACATAAACTAGTTTAAAGCCTTCCCCAGTTCCCTAGCCTTCTCTCCTACAAACTTAGTCTCTTGCAAGCAACCTATGTTAACCCTCCTTCTCTTGAGTGCTTCTACTAACTTTATACCATTTCCCTTCAAGGTCCCAATATTTCAAGATGTCACTCTAATCTTACGCTCTTGGACTAGCTTCTTTACTCTCATGCCCATCCAAACCAATGCGAGAACCCTTGCTCATTTTTCATTGCAACCGGGCGTTATTGCAATGATTCGCTTCCGGGGAACACCCTAGCCAACTCTTGCCTACTTATCATTGTAACGGACTTGGGACCGGCCATTGTGAGACACAATGGCGGGGTTATGATTATGATTTTATGATTTCTTCCATTGAAGTATAAAATAATTTTTTTTATATAAAGTATATTGTAAAGCTCAAGCCATATATCCTTCGAGTTGAGCCAATCTAGGCTTGGGATGGGCCGAGCCAAACCAGTGATCCTCATGAGCTGATTCAGATCGCTATGACCCTTGCTATATATATACGGCTGGGCTGCTTATGTATGTCGTTGATCTGCATAGAGTTGACCATGCCTCTAAAGATAAAGTTGTTGATATCATAAGGTTGCCATGCATAAAAAATTACATCTTGTGTTAGCATCTTTGGCTACTATTCGTTTTTGAAATTTTTGGTAGTTATGTGCTCAGGAGCGTAGTTGGTCAACTTGAGCGGCCAATTATAGTGATTCAGAATGATAACGTACTTTATATATAGATGTTTATAACAATGAATATATATGGTACAATAGAACATATTAACATGCCAATTAGAAAATATTCTAGTTTAATACAGCAAACAAAAAAGATCTATATGTTAATATGGCATTTCTTATGTAGATATTTAGGAAAATATTATCATTGGCAAACATGGATATAATCGAACTACATGAACCCAGTGGGACACTTTTGCCCGAGAGGTAAGCACAAGGGTGAAGCCCACTGGACAAACATAGAGAAATAAATAGATGACTCACTCGACCTACCAAGAC
Organism: Houttuynia cordata; assembly: GCA_039654745.1. NCBI lineage: Eukaryota > Viridiplantae > Streptophyta > Magnoliopsida > Piperales > Saururaceae > Houttuynia > Houttuynia cordata. The sequence continues at coordinate 301,356 of CM077503.1, forward strand.
AACAATTGAATCGCTCCAAACATGCTCTGTTGTGGACTCTTAAATTGTGGGAGTCAGCCCTTAATGAACGTGAGTTAAACTGGACAGATTCCGGTTCCACCAAGCTAGTCTGCCATCTATGCCTAGGGAAGATATTATGCACTAATCTGGGGAGTGTCAATGTTTAAAACTCAATTCATCGAATAAATTTGTTAATCATCTAGTGGAAAATCCATTTCATATTCAATTGTGCATAGGAATTATGTTTCTGTATTCATTATGTTTGAATTTATTGTTTTATTCTTTTGAGAACTGTGTGGGCTTTGCTTTTAGAAACAACAGAATTCTATGAATTGGTAACTTATTCAACTTTTACAATGTTGGTTTGTACAGAAAAAAATAGCTTTTGGAATAGTCTGGAAAAAGGACATGATCAATATTTGGTACATATAATAAAAAACTATTTATTTAAAAAAAAAACTATTTTGTTAATCCTTGGTCCTTTACAAGTCAGTGCACTTTTCTTTTGATGCCGGATGATGTTTGAAACAAGACTTACAGCTCGTGATATGGGAAGTTAGTTTGCTGTGCTATTTGTTCTGTCATTTCTACCATTTTTCTCTCCAATAGCACTCTGCAGTGTAAAGATTCGAGTTTTTGTACAGACTGCTCAATCTGGCCTTTTCATGATAGGATTGACAGTGCGAAAAGCCTCCATGATGCAGTGCTGTTAGTTTTGGCTCTTCCCTTGCATTAGAGTCTGCAGAGAAGATTTTGGCGATGTGCTATACATTCTGAAATTTTTGAACAATTGTGAAGGGAAGCCAGCTGCTTTCAGTTCTGGGTTTTAATTTTGTGGCTCCACATGTCGGCTGGGTTATTAATTTTGTGGCTCAGTAGATTCATTTGTCTGGATTGGTTTTGAAAGCACGGTGACATGAAAGGTTGCAAGAAGGTTGAGGGGTTTTGAAAGGATCCTTTATACTGGCGGTTATCTCCTTGGGGTGGTGTAAAACATGTGTCTCAAGATTCTGAGAGTTCTTCATGATGACACGCTTCTTATTGCTGTTATATATGTTGGCAAGTACTATTTCTGAAGCAGAAGAAAAAAAGGTAGAAATTTTTTCTATCAATAAATGGTTGGGTGTATTATGATCTTATATCGTGGCCTCAGAGCACACCTCCAAGCACATTGATCACATTCTTTCTGTCATGTTAGTTAGTTTTTACATGTAATCTTTTCTTTCTTGTAATCCTTCTTTGGGCTTAATGATAATATTGAGCATCGGCCTCATTTTTTTTGGATAATTAAAGGTCTCATTTTTTAAGAGCTTTATAAATTTGGCAGCCTTGATTCTAATTTGGGATATAAAAAAAACAAACTAGTGCCTTCTCTTGCCAGGCTAGTTTCATCCGGTGTTTGTGAAATACCTCGATGAGGTTATCTTCCATTCTTGTCTAGCGCAGGTACTTGCATGATGATAGGCTGGGTTAAAATCTATGTTGTTTTTGTATGGCTAATAATCATGACCTTTCTTTCATAGTAGACTTGTTTTGCAATTCTATCCTGGAAGCTTCTATGAAGACTACATTTTTTGTCAAAAAAAGGTTTTTGAGCTGGTTTCTGCCACAACATGCCAATTAATTGCTAGTCTTCTGGCTTACCTAGAAACAAATATATGTATTGTCCATGCTGGTTAGAATGTGCCTATGACCTTTTTATACTTGTCGAATCATCTGATACCGTCCTGAATTATTATCAACATAAGGTTTTTCAAAATGAACTAACAATTCCGGACAAAGGGAGTTTATAACAAGTGCTAAGATTCAACAGTGTTCAAAGGTAGGCAGTTTTTAAAACCTGCATGCTCATGTGTTGTCGATCTAAATCCGATGGCTCAAATCGCTTTGGCTCATGCCGATGAGTGTGTATCGTGGCTCATTATAGGAGTATTTGTTTCCCGATAGCATCTCTCTAGTAGGAGTATTTTTTTTCTAATTAGTTACATTCTGGCCCTCTAGAGGTTTTTTCATATTACTTGCCCTAATGAGCCCGGATTGCCATATTACCTAGTTTTTTCAGGCTCATGCCATATAAACCTAGTTTTGGGACATGATCTTCTCATTTTGTATATTACATGGTTTCAGGTTTTATACTTCAACGAATCATATCTCTTTCATTTCTGGTTCGTTTTTGCTAAAAAAATTTCGTTTTTCCTTATTTTTTGTTTTCTTTCTTATCATAATGATATCATAAGGATATTGAGATATCTAAAAAAATATAAAAAAATCCATGATAAATAGTATGAGGTGTTCCAACATAGTTTGATTATCATCATGACAAGAAAGAGGAAAATAAAGAAGAATACAAAAAGAATCAGTGAAAATGATAAGAAATAAGAGAGATATGAATCGTTAAAGTATATCTCAAAAAAATAGCTATCGTATATTCGATTACACGATAAGAGTGCTATCGTGTAATCAATTACATAATATCCCTAGCTATCGTGTATTTATGTACAGTGCTATATGTAACTGATTACACGATAATAGCACTATCATGTCCTCTAATTGCCCATTTTACTGGGACACTTTAATGACTCATATCTCTTTTATTTCCAGTCCGTTTTTGCCTATTTTTTTCGTTCTTACTTATTTTTAGTTCCCTTTTTATAATGATGATATTATAAAGATGTTGAGATAATATCTAAAAAATATAGAAAAATCTACTATAAATAGCATGTAGTATCCTAACATAGTTAGACTATCATCATGACAAGAAAGAGGAGGAAAAATAAAGAAGAACGCAAAACGAATCGGTGAAAACAGATATGAAATAAGAGATATAAATTGTCAAATTATATCCTAAAGCTATGCTATCGTGTAATCGCCCATTTTAGTGGGACATACTTGTTGGGTCACAAGGAATGCCTTGACGGCAGGGGAAATGAAGAAGAAAAGGAGGTAGAGGAAATAGTGTTTTCTTTATTACATGAGTCCTAAAGGAGGAGGAAGACCCCTTTATATAGAAGACTCTAGATGACATAATGACGATATGACATGACGTCATTATGACGACATCTTAGGACATTATTACATCTAATTAGATAAACGTCACTATGACAACATAATAGGCCATGATTACATCCAATCATGGCCTTTATTACAATCACTAATTGATACGAAAAGGGAAACTAATCCTAATCATAGAATCCAGCGATATTCATCCTACGTGTGCTGACGTCCTGGCATGACATTCACAACACTATACCATGCTTCCGCTAAAGCATTGTCCTCAATGCGACCAAGACGGAAACCGATGTATAAATTCATCCTCAAGCAACCACTCAGCATCCTCCAACGGTTTGCCCTGCCATGCCACGAGCACTTGCGTCACAATACGCCCAGCGCGACGCACGCGACGTGTGTCAATAATCGAAGCTGGTACTGGCTCATTAGATTCAGCCGGACCCATGAGAGGAGGAGGCGCGGAACCAGCAATCAAGTGAGGGTTCCCCACAAAGCGACGGAGGCGAGAGAAGTGGAATACAGGGTGGACCAAGGACTTGGCAGGTAGAGAAAGACGATACGCCACTGGGCCCACCTGTGCTACTATGGGATATGGCCCATGAAATCGAGGTGCCAACTTCTGGTCAGCCCTATGCAAAGAAGTTTGGCGCTGGGGAAGAACTGACAGATAAACCATATCACCCACCTGGAACTCTTTGTCCGAACGCCGTTTGTCGTACAGTTGCTTCATCCGGTTCTGGGCAGACGCTAAATTGAATTTCAACTGACGAAGCACCTCATCACGAGTCTGTAACATATAATCCACCTCGGCGATGGAAGAACGATGAGGAACATAAGATAGGACAGATGGAGGGGGCCGGCCATAGACAATCTCAAACGGTGTAAAGCCTGCACGTGTGTGATACGCCGTGTTGTACGACCATTCTGCCCAAGGTAGCAATGAGAGCCAACGACGAGGTTGATCCCCCACAAAACAGCGTAAGTACTGCTCAAGGCACCGATTCACCACTTCCGTTTGGCCATCTGTCTGGGGGTGGTAGGCCGTGCTCATGTGAAGTTCTGTTCCCTGCAACTTAAAGAATTCCCGCCAAAACTGGGAGATGAAGACCCGATCTCTATCAGATACAATAGTACGTGGCATACAATGCAACATCGCCACTTCACGCACATAGAGTTCAGCAATAGTACGGGCAGAGAGACGGTCAACCACCACCATTATCACCGTCTTGCCCCCCACTGCTGGTAAAGCCTCAATGAAATCCATGGAGACATCATCCCACACCTTGTCTGGAATGGGAAGGGGCGGTAGAAGGCCTGTGGGAGAAGTAGATGATGTTTTGGCTCGCTTGCACGTGTCACAGGCGGTCACATAGGCATGCACTACTTTCCTCAAACCGGCCCACAAAAAACTTTGGCTGACCCATTTGAAGGTTCGAAACGTACCTTCATGCCCAACAATCGGAGTATCATGGAAATGAGCAATAACCCGTTGTCTCAAGTCTCCCACATCCGGCACCCAAAGTCGATCTTTCCAAAATAATAACTGGTCGCGCCAGTCGAAGGGGGGTGCCGCAGAGGGGTCGCTCTGAATACGACCAATCAGTTCCTGGGTAGGAGGATCCGCCACATATGCCGCCTGCAAGTCTGGAATAAACGGGCAACAAGGGACGGAGAGTGCGAGGCAGGCACCTTCTTGGGGCCGGCGCGATAAAGCATCAGCCACTGTATTATCAACGCTCTTCTTGTAGACTACCTCATAATCGTAACCCAGTAGCTTACTCACCCAGCGTTGTTGAGACGGAGTTGAAACGCGCTGCTCCAAAAAATATTTAAAAGGTTGGTGGTCGGTCCAAATAAGAAATCGTCGGCCCAACAGATTAGGCCGCCACTTAGAGACGGCATGCACAATGGCCAACATCTCCTTTTCGTATGCCGATAAGGATAAGGACCGGCCCAACAGTGCCTTGCTATAAAAGGCGATCGGGTGCTCTTGTTGGAGTAGGACCGCACCCAGGCCCAAATCTGACGCATCCGTCTCAACCACAAAAGGTAGAGAAAAATCAGGGAGAACCAATACCGATGCCTGTACCATTGCTTGTTTCAATCTATCAAATGCAGTTTGGGCTTCATCCGACCATACAAATGCACCCTTTTTGAGCAATGATGTAAGCGGCCTAGCAATTAGCCCATAGCGCTCAATGAACCGACGATAATAGCCGGTTAGGCCCAAGAACCCCCGAAGAGACTTCACACAAGTGGGCATGGGCCATGACCGCATGGTCTCCACCTTGGATGGATCCGTGGCCACCCCTTGAGAGGAGATAATGTGGCCCAAATAGTCGACCTGCGCGCTGTGAAAAGAGCACTTCGAACGTTTCAAGAAAAGTGTGTTAGCCCTCATAATAGCAAAAACTGACCTGAGATGGTCAAGATGTTCCTCCCAGGACGAGCTATATATCAATATGTCATCGAAGAATACTAGCACAAACCGGCGGAGGTATGGGCGAAACAAGTCATTTATTAGGCTTTGGAATGTGGATGGCGCATTGGTCAGGCCAAAAGGTATGACTAGAAACTCATAATGGCCGTCATGAGTCCGGAAGGCTGTCTTATGGACATCATGCGGATGCATACGGATTTGATGATAACTAGAGCGTAGATCGAGTTTACTAGACACCGCCGCCCCTGCCAATTCATCAAGGAGCTCCTCTATTACTGGAATGGGGTACTTATCTTTTACTGTGATAGCATTAAGTGCCCGGTAGTCGACACAGAAGCGCCAAGATCCGTCTTTTTTACGCACCAATAGGACTGGTGACGAAAAAGAACTGGTACTGGGGTGTATGATACCCGACTGCAACATTTCTTGAACTAATTTCTCAATTTCAGCCTTCTGCACATGGGGATAGCGATAGGGGCGCACATTGGCCAGTGGGGCCCCAGGCGCGATAGGAATGGAATGGTCATGGCTCAGTGAAAATGTCGGCATGCTCATTAAGAAGGTCAAGCATGGCTGTGGCCAAGGGCGGTTGATCCACATCCATAAGTGCGCGTTGCTGTAATAAATAACCTTGAGGTGCGAACTTGAAAAGGGAACTCACCGCCTGCGCTGTATGCAAAGTGCCTGGCTGTGCCCCGTGAAGGCGTATGCGCTGGCCATCCACTTCGAAATCCATAGTTAGATCCTTGAAATTCCATATCACATCTCCCAGGTCTTGTAACCACTGTACACCCAGCACCACATCTGCACCCTCCGTGGGTAGAAGGAAAAAATCAGTGACGAACGAGTGCCCTTGGATCCTTAGCTCGATCTGAGAACACACCCCCATGCTGCGAAGGTGCTTGCCGTCCCCAATCAAGACATCAAAGGGTTTGGACTCGGAGACATAGTACCCCAGGCGTTGCGCCACCTTGTCATTGATGAAGTTATGTGTTGACCCACTATCGATGAGTACTGCGACCTGTTGGCGTTTCAGCTGACCCTGAACACGCATGGTCCTGGGGGTAAAGGTACCCGAAAAAGCATGGACAGAGATCTCCGGCTGAACATGGTCATAGAGTCCAGCACTCTCTTCTGGGTCATTGATCTATACATGAAATATGCATTTTATTATCTCCTAAACTTATGTTTCTGTTAGTGTTTGTTTAGAATTATTGCTACTTTAATATAGTTTTTGGTTTTTGTAGGAAACAAGAGTAAAACGCAGAAATGGGATAAAACGCGATTCTAATGATTGAATATTTACAACTTCGATTGCGTATCTCTGATGGGACTGATTTAAGTTTCATGTTAAAGTACACGAAGTCAGCTTTCCAACGCCACTGACTGTTCGCAATTCGGAGTTCTGAGCAAAAAGTTATGATCATTTGAAATATCGCACGTGAAAGAAGACACAATTAAAGAGAAGAACCGTCAAGATGAGATTGGATGGATGAGATCGATACAACGGGTTTTTGTTTAATAAAGAAAAAAAATAAAAAAAGAAATATGACCGGTTCAAAATTCGGTCCGGTTCAGTTTAAAAAAAAAAAGAAAATAGAAAACCGGCCCGAGCCGAAGCTCGGGCCGTTCGTCCGGAAATAGAGCAGACGGTTTTATTTTAATTGCTTATGTGTTACGTCCGAGAGGAGAGCACTACATTTTGAATTGACAAGTATATGTCCGAGAGGAATATACTAGCCAATCAGGAATTTATTCAAAAGAGAGAGACGATAAGCTGGTTTATTGTGTGGTGGATTCGAAGCTTGGCACTTCTCCATATTAGTTAAAATCCATTTTAAAGTAGTTAAATTTTATTGCTTTCTCTAGATTAATTAAATCAAAATTTGCTTTCACTTGAATTTGGTAAAATATTAGTTCGTCCCTGAGGTTCGACAACCCTTTAATACTCACTGTAGTATAATTGCCTTGTGCACTTGCAAGGGTTTTATATTTAAACGATCAAGTTTTTGGCGCCGTTGCCGGGGACGGCACAATAGTTTACTAGATTCTTAGCATAATTAGTTTTAGAGTAATTAGTGAGTTTTAACTTAGATTATTTGTCAGTAGCTTAATTTGTGTTTTTCTTTCTTTTTGCAAGGTTAAGAGAAGACGTGGAATTCTCGCCAACGTGGAAGGGCCACCCCTTCCCCTAGTTTGCATTCTCTTATCCTTCTCTTTTTAGATTAATTTGTGTGCTTGGTGTTTTTCTTTTCTTTCTGTGACTGCATGTTGTGCTAGTTGTGGCTATTAGGAATGCTAGTTGTCAATATCTAGGACTGGTGATTGCTAGTTGTGGATATCTAAGGTTGTTCTCTGATTTGTCGATGTGTGATATTTCGGTTCGGTTGATGAATATATAGTGAAGAAATGTCTTCACCTTTTTATGGATTTAGCCATGAGAACCCATACAGGAGCTTTAATGATTATTGTTCTTCACACACACCTAATCCCCCTCCCTATGAAGTACCTACCCACCCACGACCCTTATATGTTGATACTTACAACCGTGGGTGGGATAATCACTCTAATTTTGGGAGTGGCACATCTTCCCTACAATATACAACTCCTTATATGTCGGAACCATGTGCCCTCTGTTTAAGTCCTATTCATACCCCAGTGGAGTGCCCTTTGGCCCATGAGTACCCTGATTTTATACGCAAATATGTACATGAGTCCCAAAGTCTTCATATGTGGGAGGACCATCTTAATTCCCCTTGGGAGCAACCCAACCCTGAGCCCACTCTTCATCAGGCCCCTAGACAAGATTTCCTAAGCCCACACCTGCCTTACCAACCAGCCACTGCTCCTCAGTTTGACCAACCCACTAGAAAATCTATCTTAGAAAACCAAATGAGTCAATTATTAGCTCTTGTAGCTGAGATGGCAGCCGAGATAAAAGCTGATATAAAAACTGAGATAGAATCCAATCACAAAGAGCTGAAAAGTGAACTAAAGACCCATGCACAGATTGTCCATTCTCACACACAAGCTCTTGCCAACATTGAAATACAGTTAGAACAGGTAACACAGGCCATGAATATGAACGAAGAATGCATTTTACCTGTTGAGCCCCAATATCCGATGGGCCGATTTTATGATGAAGGGATCTGTGTTTCCCCTGATTATGATGTTACATCCCTTCATAATGCCCAAAGGTTTGACAATGAGCTTGAGTGGGCTTTACATAATGAACAAGCGGGTGTAGAAATTAAAGAAGAAGTGAGTGTGTTGATAGAACCAAATTTTCAACCTTCTTCTATATCTGAGGAGTTGCAGTCTACAACACTATTAACAGAACCTTCTATTCCTGAAGCACCATTCATATCTTGTCTAGATCAATCTAACTCTTTGTTTATTGACAGTAACTTCGACTGTTTCATAGATAGTTTAGTTGATTCACTAGTTGAGGAAGTTTTCCCAATTGGGTTACTAGAAGAGGCCCCTAAGGCTAAAATGGTTAATTTGGAGAAGGAGCCCTTTATTCTAAAATTTTCTAATGACCTTTCTTCATGGTTAATGCAGGGACCCTTCTATTCAAAGCTTCCCCACCCACCATTCCATCCTTTTATTCCACGATGTGCTCCATATATAGGCAACAAGGATAGGAGTGTGTGGGGCAATCATTTAATTGATCCAGGTTAAATTCTTGAGGATCCGAACCCCGCACAAGACCGTGGCTACGTCTGGCTGAAGACGTTAAACTTAGCGCTTGGTGGGAGGCAACCCACGTATTCAGGTGTATTCTCTCCTTTATTTGATTTTCTTTGTTATATGCTCATTCTCATGCTATATTTTGTTCACATTGAGGACAATGTTCATAATAGGTTTGGGGGAGGGAATAGTGCTTGCATAAAAAAAACTTAGAAAAATAAAAAATAAAATTTGATTCGTTTTTAGGTTGTTTGTTAGTATTTTTTTTTTCAGGTTTTGATAGTTTATCCCGTAATAATGCATGTTACAATTCTTAGGAGATTAATTTACATTGGAAGTGTGAGTAAGTATACTGGAGGATATATACACTTAACTGAGCATATCTTTCTATTACAGTCCTCTTGGAACAAAGTGCTTGAACTAAGAAAATTCACTCACACACACTAGTTACATAAAGTAATACCATCTAGAGATTTGTTGAATGCTAATCTACAGTGGGATGTCTTTAGTCATAGTCATTGGATGATGTGTAGTTATCTGTTGAGCTTAAAAGATCATGATAGACCATTTACTTGGCTATGGCAAGGGATTGGAACCGGAAATAGGTTGAGAGTATAATACAGCCTGGACAAAATAAAGATGTGCTGAAAATATGAATGTGTGAAAATGAAAAAAAATGTGTGAAAAAAATGATGAAAATAAAATGAAAGAAAAGGGGCTGCTTGACTTTATAGGATTAACTTAGGCTGATGCTCGGGCCCGAAGCGGTCTCTTAATACCTAATGCCCTAAGCCAACTGGCTGGGAGTCATTGGCCTGAGTCATTGCTAAACCTAAGCATCTTGAAGTCAGGCCTTACACAGTCCTAGCGAAAAAAAAAAGAGAAAAAAAAAAGTTTGAAAGAAAGGAAAAAAAAAAGTCTATGGTGTATTATCCTCTCAAATCTAGAATGTTGGACCCGAAGGAGGCGCGCAGATCTGTGCTATCATGAACCTAAAGATGACGATGACTATGTAAATTCTGATGTTCTTTGGTTAATGGGTAACACTGGATCTGTATAAACAGAAATTTAGAATGTATTGCTACAATGTTCTACACTTTCTACTATTTATATTATCATGCTATATAATATTTGAGCAGAAATTTCCAAGATGAAAGTGTGGAATAAAACCACTTACTTGAGGGCTTCTATATTCCTGTTGATTATGAACCAAGTACATGTGGTTGATTTTCTTAAGCATTGTAGTATGTATTTGACGGGATAATAGGTTTGCTTGTTTTTGCAATGTTTTTACTTTATTTTTCCACTTAGGTTAATTAGATTAATAAATAAATGTTTGTGGGTAGCATGGCTGCAAACCCTCACGAGACAACACTCGTCCTACTAGGGACACCTAGAGGTTTAACGGCTTGTTGCATACGCTCAATGCAATCGTGTTCCCTACGAAAGTGGTGTTTACTTTTATGCATTAGTTCCTTAGTTTAGTTGTTTGTTTGATTTTGTTTTATTTTGTTTTGCTAGGGACTAGCAAAATCTAGGTTTCGGGGTGTGATCTATACATGAAATATGCATTTTATTATCTCCTAAACTTATGTTTCTGTTAGTGTTTGTTTAGAATTATTGCTACTTTAATATAGTTTTTGGTTTTTGTAGGAAACAAGAGTAAAACGCAGAAATGGGATAAAACGCGATTCTAATGATTGAATATTTACAACTTCGATTGCGTATCTCTGATGGGACTGATTTAAGTTTCATGTTAAAGTACACGAAGTCAGCTTTCCAACGCCACTAACTGTTCGCAATTCGGAGTTCTGAGCAAAAAGTTATGATCATTTGAAATATCGCACGTGAAAGAAGACACAATTAAAGAGAAGAACCGTCAAGATGAGATTGGATGGATGAGATCGATACAACGGGTTTTTGTTTAATAAAGAAAAAAAATAAAAAAAGAAATATGACCGGTTCAAAATTCGGTCCGGTTCAGTTTAAAAAAAAAAAGAAAATAGAAAACCGGCCCGAGCCGAAGCTCGGGCCGTTCGTCCGGAAATAGAGCAGACGGTTTTATTTTAATTGCTTATGTGTTACGTCCGAGAGGAGAGCACTACATTTTGAATTGACAAGTATATGTCCGAGAGGAATATACTAGCCAATCAGGAATTTATTCAAAAGAGAGAGACGATAAGCTGGTTTATTGTGTGGTGGATTCGAAGCTTGGCACTTCTCCATATTAGTTAAAATCCATTTTAAAGTAGTTAAATTTTATTGCTTTCTCTAGATTAATTAAATCAAAATTTGCTTTCACTTGAATTTGGTAAAATATTAGTTCGTCCCTGAGGTTCGACAACCCTTTAATACTCACTGTAGTACAATTGCCTTGTGCACTTGCAAGGGTTTTATATTTAAACGATCAGTCATCCACTCCTGCGTCTTCCACTTCTTCAATGAGTAGACTTCCCTTGACAGAACAGCGATAGCCCGGGACGAACTTTTCATCACAACGATAGCAGAGTCCTTTCACCCGCCGCTCCTCCATTTGGGCGGTCATCAAACGGCGAACAGGAGTGGCTGGAGAGCCTAGCAGGGTTCCTGGCAAAGTCTGTCGGCTAGGACCTAGGCCAGGCACTGGGGCTAAGACAGGGTTCTGGCCAGTGTACGTCCTCAGAGGCAGCCCTCCACGACCCCCTCGTCGTTGACGTGCCAACTTTTCTTCTTCAATACGTGCATGACGCACCACTTCCCGCATAGTCTGGCAGGGGAAGTGTCGCATCTCATCAGCAATTTCTGGCTTCAAGCCCCATTTGAATGTTCCCACGAGTGCAGCCATTGGCCAGTCCGGTAAACGATTAGCAATTTTCATAAAATCAGAGTAATATGCTCTCACCGTGGTAGTCTGACGCAGAGTAGAGAGCATCTCATTGAAGTCCTGGAATTCATTTGGACCAAATTGGATGCATAGCTCGTTAGAAAAGAAGACCCATGTTGGCCGACGAACCTCTTTTTCGAAGGCTCTAAACCAAACTGATGCATCGCCGTCCAGGTGAAAGGCAGCGACCCGAAGTTGTTCTTCGTCAGAATAGGTTCCCTGGTAGGCAAAGAATTTATCAGCCTTGTATAGCCATTCGACCGGATCATCCTCTCCACTGTACCTAGGAAACTGCAGTCGAGCCAATCTGGGTTCAGCGCTGTTCCACTGTCCTCCGCGGAACCCAAAGAACTCTTCCCAGTCCTCCTCCATCTCACGCTGGATATTGCGTGTTCTTACAGTCATTGAGCCATTTCCTCGAGCACCTTCTATGCCTTGTGTTCCCTGGCCCGTGCGACCTGCTTCCATCTCAACGTGGATTGACCCAATGGGAATGCCTTGAGAACCAGGATGGCCAAAGGGTTGGCCTAGCAGAGAACCACCTACCGGTTGAGAGCCCCCTTGTTTTGGTGGTGGCGGAGTAGCATTGGGGCCAGTGTGCATGGCCTCTCGCGCTGCCCACCTGGTCCGCTCTTCCTCGTGCGCCACATTCATCACCTTTAATTGCTCTTGAATCCCCAATAACACAGAAACCAAGGTTCTTGTGTGGGGTCAGGATCAGCCTTCGGGCTTGCAACATCGTGTGCCTGTTCTTGCTCAGAGGATGTCCCCGCGGCCATGGTTGGCTGCTTGCGAGGAGGCATGAGGCTCCGCAGATCGGAACCTGGCTCTGATACCAGTGGTCACAAGGAATGCCTTGACGGCAGGGGAAATGAAGAAGAAAAGGAGGTAGAGGAAATAATGTTTTCTTTATTGCATGAGTCCTAAAGGAGGAGGAAGACCCCCTTATATAGAAGACTCTAGATGACATAATGATGACATGACATGACGTCATTATGACGACATCTTAGGACATTATTACATCTAATTAGAGAAACGTCACTATGACGACATAATAAGCCATGATTACATCCAATCATAGCCTTTATTACAATCACTAATTGATACGGAAAGGGAAACTAATCCTAATCATAGAATACAGCGATATTCATCCTACGTGTGCTGACGTCCTGGCATGACATTCACAACAATACTTCAACGAATTATATCTCTTTTATTTCTAGTCTATTTTTGCCTTTTTTTTGTTTTTCCTTATTTTTAATGCTCGTTTTATATTGATGATATCATAAGGATGTTGAGGTAATATTTAAATAATATAGCAAAATCTACGATAAATAGCATGTGGGGTCTCAAAATAGTTAGGCTATCATCATGACAACAAAGTGCATGAAAACACAAAAAGAATCAATGAAAATAGATATGAAATAAGAGAGATATTAATCGTTAAATTATGTCCCAAAAATAGCTATCATATATTCGATTACGCGATAGCACTGTGCTATCATATATTTGTATTCACGATCGTATTACACACTTCAACGAATCATATTTCTTTTATTTTTTATCTATTTTTGCCCTTTTTTCGTTCTTCCTTATTTTTAGTATTTTTTCTTATAATAATGATATCATAAAGATGTTGAGATAATATCTAAAAATATATAACAAAATCCACGATAAATAGTGTGCTATGTCTTCACATCCTTATGATATCATCATTATAAGAAAGAGTACTAAAAATAAAGAAGAATAAAAAATGGGTGAAAATGGATAAGAAATGATGGAGATATTATTCATTGAAGTATGTCCCCACTAAAATAGCACTGCTATTGTGTAATCAATGATACGATAATAGAGTACACACTACACGACAGTTATTTTTTGGGGACATACTTTAACAATTCATATCTCTATCATTTGTTATCCGTTTTCACTGATTGTTTTTGTGTTCTTCTTTATTTTTCCTCATTTTTCTTATCATGATGATAGTTTAACTATGTTGAGACACCACATGCTATTTGTCATGGATTTTGCTATATTTTTTTAAGATATTATCTCAAGATCTTTATGATATTATCATGTTAAGAAAGACCATTAAAAATAAGGAAAAACGAAAAAAAAAAGGAAAACATATCAGAAATGAAAGAGATATGATTCGTTGAAGTGTGTATTACTATCGTATATAAAAATATGTTATTGTGTACTCGATTACACGACAATCGAGTACACGATAATTGAGTACATGATAGCCATGCTATTATAATCGAGTACACGATAATTGAGTACACAATAGCCATGCTATTATACATGGTAGCCAAGGCTATCGTGTAATCAATTACATGATAATAATTTTTTTGGGACATACTTCACGAATTTCTTTTAGCATTCTTCTTTATTTTTCGTCCATTTTCTTATCATTATAATAGCCTAACTATATTGAGATACTACATGCTATTTATCGTAGATTTTATTATATTTTTTTAAATATTATGATCCTTATGATATCATCATGATAAAAATAACATTAAAAATAATAAAGAACGAAAAAATGGGTGAAAATGGATCAGAAATGAAGAAGATATGATTCGTTGAAGTGTGAAACCTAAAAACTGAGGTTTGGGTGTAGGGTTAGGGTTCAAGAGGGTAAAACGGAAAAACCATGTCCCCAATCCAAGTAATATGACATGAGACCAGAAAAACCAGTTAATATTGCATTCCGACCTCATTGGCCAGGTAATATGTCCAAACCTCAGCCCTCTGTTGTCCAAGATGGTGGCATGTCCGAAAGTAGCCTTATCCATTGTCATTAAGGGTGTAAACGGGCCGAGCCGGCTCGCGAGCTGATCTGGCTCGACTCGGCTCAACCCGATTTTGGGCTCAGCTTGTGCTCATTCCACTATGAGCCAAGCTCGAGTAAGCACAATGATACTCAGCTCATTGCTCGACTCAAACAAGCTCGTGAACCCGCTCGAGCTCGGCTCGTTATTATATATATATATATAAATAGATATAATTATCATCATAATCAAATAGCGCCCTTTCCCAACTATTTGGGTCGGCGACATGGATCTTGCTCTTCCATTCAAGCCTGTTTTGGGCTACCTCTTTTGTAAGAGATAGTAAAGTCAAATCCTTTTTTATTAACTTCATTCAAGTTCTCTTAAGTCTCCCTCTCCCTCTTTTAGCATCGTTTATATGTATCCCTTCTAATCTTCTCACAGGGGCATCTAATGGTCTTCTTTGCACATGCCCATACCAACACAACCTACATTCCCCCAGCTTCTCCCCTAAATGAGCTACTCCTAGGCTCTTCCGAATATATTCATTTATAATCTTATCTCTCCTAGTTATCCCACTCATCCACCTTAACATTCTCATTTCGGCTACATTCAATTTATCTATATGACTCCTCTTTGGTGCCCAACACTCCGCTCAATAGAGTATTGTAGGCATAATGGCTGTCCTATAGAACTTGCCTTTAAGCCTTTTCGGAATACGCCTATCATGCAATACTCCTGAGGCTACCCTCCACTTTACCCACCCCGCATTAATCTTATGCACTACATCACTATCAATATCCCCTTCTTTATGGATAATGGATCCTAAGTAACGGAATTGATTACACCTTGGCACTTCTTGCCCATCTATTTCAACTAAGGCTCTATCTATAGTTCTACCTTCCTTAAAATTAAATTCCACGCACTCTGTCTTAGTCCTACTAATTTTAAAACCTTTTGATTATAGATCTTAAATTTTAATCTTATTCTAGATATAATTATAGTATTTTAAATTTTAATCTTATTCTATTAAAAATTTTAACGAGCCGAGCTCAAGACTGGGTCAAGCTTTCACTCAAGTTCGAGTCAAACTCTAGAATTCTTAACGAGCCGAGATCGACTCGAATTTAAAATTTTGAGCTCGAGCCGAGCCATGCCTAAGCTCGGCTCGTTTACACCCCTAATTGGCATGTATGCTATGCATGGTAAAAAAAGGGGAATTTATTAAATAATACACAAACAAAAATTATCATTCGGGAGCACTGTTCAAATTAATTCCCGAAGAGGGTATCTAACGAGCCACACAGACACCAGCGTGGCACCGACGCTTGCGTGGCTTTTTTTAAAAAACTGACCCGAAAGGCGTTGGTTTGAAAGAGGCATCGGTTGACAGCCTTAGGCTGTTTTTGTCCCATTTTAAAGGGGCGATCACTTCAACGATGAATATCTTTCTTATTTCTGATCCGTTTTTGCTCATTTTTTTTTTCATTCTTCCTTATATTTATTGCTCTTTCTTATAATGATGATATCACAAAGATGTTGAGCTATCACATGCTATTTATCGTGATTTTTGTAGTATTTATTTTGATATGATATCAAAATCTTTGTGATATTACGATGATTAGAAAGAGCACTAAAAATAAAGAAGAATGAAAAAAATGGGCAAAAATGGATCAAAAATGAAAGAGATATGCATCGTTGAAGTGATTACCCCTTTAAAATGGGACAAAATTTAAAAAAGAAAGGTGTCGGTTTGCCTATGAATCTCTTTTTTTTTTAGCTATTTTAGTGGGACAAACTTCAAATATACATATCTCTCTCATTTCTGATCCGTTTTCACCTATTTTTTCATTCTTCTTTATTTTTAGTGCTATTTTTAGTCATTATGATATCATAATGATTTTGATTTCTTATCGAAAAAATACCATAAAAACTACGATAAATAGCATGTGATGGCTCAATATCTTTGTGATATCATAATTATAAGAAAGAGAACGAAAAATAAAGAAGAATGAAAAAAATGGGCGAAAATGGATCATAAATGAGAGAGATAACCGACTCCTAATTTAAACAATATTTCCGAATGGCAATTATTATTATTTTATATTATTTAATAAATTCCCCTAAAAAATTAAAAAAACAAGGAAAGTGAGAAGGATGGAGTGGATGGGGCGTAGAGCACAACAAAAATAACCCATCACCACCTGGTCCGACACCTCCTCTTTCTTTCTTTTCTGCTTCTTCTTCCCAATTGCCGTCCCTCTCATTTCCCTTTCCCTTTCCCTTTCCCTTTCCCGTCCTCTTCGCTCTAAAATAATTCTTCTTCTTCTTCTTCTTCTTCTTCTTTTTCATTTTCATTTTCATCTTCTTCTCTCAATCAATCAATTGCAGGATCCCCATTTATCACAAGCCCTCATCTATCAAAAAACAACAAGGTACTCGATATTAAATCCACCATTTTTCATATACCATATAGCTAGGATAAGGCGTATGATGATGATGATCTCCCTTCTTCCATGTTGACATGCCTGTTTCAATTGCATCTAGGTTTCCTCCTCCTTTTCTTATCTTTTTTTATATATATTTCTTTTGGTGCATTTCTTGATTTATCAGACCTGGTCTTCCTTGTTTACTTAAAGGGTAGACCTGGTTCTCATCTGAGCCATGTCATGTCTCAAATGTTACTGATCATCTGTACATAGATTCTACGTCAGATTCTGCCCCTAAATGGACCTTCTTTTTTTGTTGTTAGCTGGTTTTCTGGATTTCCATTTCCAAAGATTATCGTTGACTTTAGAATTTTCAGGATGGCTATCTAGTTCTTCGTTTCTCATAGCATGTCTTCCTCATGACCGATTTGTTCTTTCTTCTTTAATATTGCTGTGAGTTTCTCTTTTTCAGACTTTTTAATTGCTGCTATTGTTTTCTTAGGTGTGGCAATTGATTTGTTACTTCCGCTTTGTTTTTTTACTGTATTTTGTAGATCTGTAGACTCGTATTTGCTGATTCTCTGAGAGTTGGGATTTGGCTTCTTTGTTGTTTTGGCTGTTTAAAGTGTTTAAAAGGAAGAAGATGGGGGAAGCCGTGGATGCCAGGTACTGGTGTCACATGTGCTCTCAAGTGGTGAGCGCAGTTATGGATGTGGAACTCAAATGCTCTCTTTGCGATAGCGGGTTTATAGAGGAAATGGAGGGCAGAGAAGAGGACCCTGATGAAGATGTCCAATCTGATAGGGCTCTCTCCTTGTGGGCGCCGATATTGTTGGGAATGATGGGTGGTGGTCAATCCCGTCGTCGCAGAAGGTTCCCTCTGATTGGAGACGAAGAAGTTACTGGAGAATCTGAACACGAACGAGACTTTGATTCTTTCCTCAGGAGGAGGAGAAGGAACTCAGCTGCGATGCTACAATTGCTCGAAGGCCTTCGCGCTGGGCTTGCATTTGATTCTGATAATTCAGAGACTGAAAGGGAGAGAGACATTGAAAGAGATAGAGACAGAGATGTTGAACGTCTGATCTTGATTAATCCTTTTAACCGCGCCATGATTGTTGATGGGTCTTTATTCGATTCAGACCATTCCCAAGACCAGAACAGGACTGGTGCGTCTTTAGGTGACTACTTTATTGGGCAAGGATTAGACCTCCTGTTGCAGCATTTGGCCGAAAATGATCCAAACCGATATGGGACTCCACCAGCCCAGAAGGAGGCAATTGAGGCCATGCCTACAGTTAAAATCAATGAGGTTCTGCAATGTTCTGTCTGTTTGGATGACTTTGAGATTGGTTCAGAGGCCAAGGAGATGCCTTGTAAACATAAATTTCATCCAGCATGTATTCTACCATGGCTGGAGCTTCATTGTTCTTGTCCAGTTTGTAGATTTCAGATACCTTCTCATGAGTCAAAAGATCAAAACGAATCGAGGTCCGCCGATGTTGGAGTAGGGACTAGCACTGACCGTGGTGGTGTTGGTGGCAGTGATGGACATAGAGAAAGCGATAGGGTGAGTGGAAGTAGAAGAAGATTTTCATGGCCTTTTAATGGCTTGTTTTCCTTATCAGGATCCCAAAGTGGTGGTAACTCTTCTTCTGGACCTTCACCATCAGCATCTGGAAGTTCTTCTCATACTGATGAAAGTTGAGTCCTAAGCTTCGTTTTCCTTTACTTACAAGCTCTGTACATTGGCATGTTTACTGTACGTAAGGATCCCAGGAAACTGACAAGGTATGCTTTGCGTCTTGTTGAGAAATGATACTTGAATATGGTTGTCTATAGTAATGTATCTGTAATTAAACGATCGATGAGTCTATAATCAGTGGAGCATGCTCTTCTCGGAAGTAAAACATCGGATACAAGGGCATCTTCATTCATTGGTACAATTTGAGCGAACCCCATTTTCTGGTATGAGCATGAACATACGTTGATTGTGAGGGTATATATTTTGGAAGGTTGAGAAAAAAACATAATAACGTTGCAAGAGACACATTTCCATATCCTGATGATGCCACCATTTACTGATTCGTAGGTGGTGGTGTAGATCAGGTAAAATTATTTGTAAAGAAGTTCCATGGAAATAAAGTTACGCAAGATAATGTTTGTTTCATGCATCGGAGCGATGTTTTGATTATACATCTAGTTCTTTACAAAACTATGGCCATCTAGCTATACAGGTTGTGTGGCTCTAAGTGTCATACTAGTTTTAGGGAGAACCATTTATGTTTGGTAAAGCTGCTGAAGCAAGGGCCTCTCTGATATGTTTTTAAGCATTAAGTTATGGTCTATGAAGCACGGATACGAATACACACGTTACGGACACGGGGACACGGCATTTTCCCAAAAAGTAGGATACGACATTGTTAATAAAATATTATTTATATAAAATTTAAATATATTTTTGGCATTGTATTACTACATTTTTTCATCTTAAACCTTGTAAAAATTATAATTATAAATTTAAATTTATTTTTTATTCATTATTTCTAGAAGGCAAGAATGCTACACAAAAATAATATTGCGTTTGTTTGGACTCAAACCCACTCCCTGAAATAACACTATCTTCACCATTAGGCTACAGATGCCTTTAGTAGTAATATAGACGCGTAAAAAATATATATTTTATGTCGGATACGACAGGACACACGTACGGCCGTGTCGCTCATGTATTCGCGTTCGATACTTATCGGATACGGATATGACAGCGATTTTTCCATATCTAGGTTATGGTATTATCTCATCTCTGCATCCTTTCTTTTTTAGCTATGTTTTCGTAATTGATATTGTGACAAAGAGATTGTTTATGGGAGTTGGTGGACCGGTTGGATCTGCATCTTACTAAATACCAAGTCTTCCACCGATCCAGCCATAGCGTTCTCGAGAGGGCCAAAAACTTGCAAGAGCTATGCGGAAGAATTGGTAGCTTTTGTTTTTTCATAGAACTTATGGTATCCCATAGCTATACTCGACAAAAGGAATGGCGACCTCTTATAGCCATGGAATGCCGGCTCGCCGATATATCGTTATCGGGCCCTCATTTTTTTAAATTTTTTCAAATATCGCAGATATATCGGTTTCCGATTGATATATCGTCTTTTATAAAAATGATTTAAAAAAAATTGAATTTTTTTTTGAAAAAAAAACTTTCCTGTTTGTTTCCCATCATAATATGCATTTTTTTGCATATTTTGAAATCTATGCTTTGTCTAAATCAGTATAACTCATTTTAGAAGTTAGATTGTGAAAATATATGATAAAAACTAGTTTTCGACCACCGATATTTTTTTACCCAATATCTCCGATATTTCGTCTCTTTGGTCGACTGATATTTTACCGATATCCGATACAACATTCCATGCTTATAGCTGAGGTTTTTCCATATTACCTGGCCAATGCATGGTTTTTCCGGGCTCATCTCATATAATCGGGTTTCGACACTTGATTTACCCATTTTGCCCTCCTCAACCCTAGCCCTAAAGCACCTTGGTTTTAAGTTTTACACTTCACCAAATCATCTCTTTTATTTTTAATCCGTTTTTACCATTTTTTTGTTCTTCCTTATTTTGAATGTTTTTTTAATCATCATGATATCCAAATAGCCTTGATATCCTATCGAAAAAAATATCACAAAAACTACGATAAACAATATGTGGTGGCTCAATATATTTATGATATCATCATTATAATAAAGAACATTAAAAATAATGAAGAATGAAAAAAAAGGGGCGATAATGGATCAGAAATGAGAGAGATGTGTCTTTGAAGTTTGTCCCACTAAAAATGTATCATGTAATCGATTACATAATAGATAGTGCTATCGTCTAATCAATTACACGATAGCCCTCCTATTACACAATAGCACACTGCTATCGTGTAATTGCCCGTTAAAATGGGATAAACTTAAAAGATGTATATCTCTCTAATTTTTTATCTATTTTTTCCCTTTTTTTCATTCTTTCTTATTTTTAGTGATTTTTCTTAATATCATGATATCCTAATGACCTTGATATCCTATCGAAAAAATATCATAAAAACTACGATAAATAGCATGCGGTGGCTCAACATCTTTATGATATCATAATTATAAGAAAGAGCACTAAAAATAATTAAGAATGGAAAAAATAGGTAAAAACCAATCAGAGATATACATCGTTGAATTTGTCCCATTAAAAAGGTATCGTGTAATCGAATATACGATAGTCGAGCTATCGTGTGATTGATTACACGATAGCACACTGCTATTGTGCCATTGTCCATTAAAATGGGACAAACTTCAAAGATGTATATCTCTCTCATTTATGATCTATTTTTATAAAAAAAATTCATTCTTCCTTATTCTTAGTGACTTTCTGATCATCATGATATCATAATAAACATAATATCCTATCGAAAAAATACCACAAAAACCATGATAAATAACATGTAGTGGCTCAACATCTTTATGACAATCATTATAAGAAAGAGCACTAAAAATAAGGAAGAATGAAAAAAAATAGGTAAAAATAGACTAGAAATGAGACAGATATGTATATTTAAAGTTTGTCCCATTTTACTGTTCATTACACATTACACAACACTATGCTATTGTGTAATCGATTACATGATAGCTAAGCTATCATGTAATCGAAGACACGATAACCCTAGCTATCGTATCTTCGATTACACTACAGACAGTGCTATCGTGTAATCGATTAGACGATAGCAGCAATAAAGTGGGACAAATTTTAGGAAAGTGGAATAAATTTTAAAGATTTCTCTCACATTTCTAGTCCATTTTTTCCCATTCTCTCATTCTTCATTATTTTTAGTGTCCTTTCTTATAATGATGATATCATAAAGATGTTGAGCCACCGTATGCTATTAATCATGTTTTTTAAGGTATTTTTTTATAGGACATGAAGGTAATTAGGATATCATGATGATAAAAAAAACTCACTAAAAATAAGAAAAAATGGGCAAACATAGAAAAAAATTAGAGAGATATGCATCTTTGAAGTTTGTCCTATTTTAACGGGCGATTACACGATAGCTCTGTCTACCATGTAATCGATTACACGATACCTATTTAGTGAGATAAACTTCAACGATGCATCTCTCACTTCTGATCCATTTTTGGCCATTTTGTTTTCTATTTTGATTATTTTTAGTGTTCTTTCTTATAATGATGATATCATAAAGATGTTGAGCCACCACATGCTATTTATCGTGATTTTATAGTATTTTTTATAGGATATCAAGGTCATTAAGATGTCACGAAGATTAGAAAGAACACTAAAAATGAGGAAGAATAAAAAAAATAAGCGAAAATGGATCAGAAATGAGATAGATATGTATCTTTGAAGTTTGTCCCATTTTAATGGCAGGGCTATCGTGTAATTGATTACACAATACCTTTTTAGTGGGATAAACTTCAAAGATGTATCTCTCATGTTTATCTGTTTTTGCTCTTTTTTTTTCTATTTTTTATTATTTTTAGTGTTCTTTCTTATAATGATGATATCATAAAGATGTTGAGCCACCGCATGTTATTTATCGTAATTTTTATGGTATTTTTTTATAGGATATCAAGGTCATTAGGACATCATGATCAAAAAAAGTATTAAAAAAAGGCAAAAATGAACTGAAATGAAAAAGATAATTCGGTGAGTACATCCACGAGTGGACCAAGAATGCTTATGGGGATGTAAGACTCACGCAGGCTTGCTTCTTGACCAACCATCTAACAGTTACGGGAGCGGACAGGGGAAGGAAGTCTAGTCCATCTTCAATTAGCGAAATAAAACAGAACCAGAATGGTCTGCTGCTCCTTCCCTTCACAAGCTGTAGAACTTTTTGAATTTGACACGTGGTATATACGGCAGAAATTTTCTCCTACTTGCTCAATCTGAATACAAGTATTATGAATGAATGAAAAAAAGGATAGAAATCAAGCTTAAGGGGCTGTTTGGGTGAAAGTTCATTTCCTTCTTTTTTTTACTAAAAGAAATAAAAAGACTTTTATATTTAATTCCTATTTTTTCCTTTCAAACTTTAAAAAAAGTTTAATTATCTTTTGCACCAAATTTTTTTCCTACCAAAAACCTCCATAGGTGGGCTTTTTCTATAACATCTGGAGGTAGGGCTACATCATGGGTCCTATCTCGGGTATAGGGTCGGGCCCGAGATAGGATTCGGGAATTTTAAACCTGACCCGGAGCCGAGATAAAACCCGAGATCCTAAACTCAACCTGAACCCGAGATAAAACCCATAATACCCGACCCTACCCAAGAACCCGAGATTTTAATAAAATAATTAACATAATTATAAAAAAATTTAATAAAAAAATTTATATCATTATAATAATAAATATATATATATATATATATATATTAAAAAAACTGATTTAAATGGTATATCTCGGGTCGGGTCGGTTTTAAAACTTTAGAACCGACCCTACCCGAGATAGGATCCAGGTTGGGTCGGTTCCAGGTTTTTTGTGCAGCCCTATCCGGAGGAAAGTTCTAGTAGAGAGAGAAATATTTATTTAAGGGGTAAAAAAACCATTTTTAGCCTAAAAATTTCTACAAGAAAAAATATAAACAAAAAGCAAGCAAAAAGTCTATTTCTACAAGATTTTTTTTTGTAGAGAAATTGCTTCCAAACACTTTTTTACTATAAAGTTTCTTTCTGCCCTTAAAATATTCTTTCAACTCAAGAAAATATGTATTCAAACAACCCCTAATTTGCCTTTTCGTTTGGCAAAAGAGAGATCAATAATAGCTTACTGCCGAAAGTAGATAAAACGTTCAGCAGATGTCAAAAGGAAGATCTCATAACCCGCTTGGACCATAAGCCTACTGCTTATGAATTTGTCTCCAAAGGGTGTTTGATTTTCTTGGGAAGCCTAAATTAATTAAAAATACTAATTTATACAATCTGGCTGAGGTTTCGAAGAAACAGCTATTATTTCATGCTTTAGGGGCCGTTTGGGGCATGATTAAAGCAAAATATCCGGTGTTTTGCTACACTATAGCATCCAACTTTTTTCTGTATCCAGCTAAAACACCTCAGGATATATTTCAACTAGATGTTGAAAAAAACATGGATGCTACCGTGGACATCCAAAATCCACACCGGATGTTTTGGCTTTATCACGCCCCAAACGGCCTTAGTTAGAGCAGACATGCTTAATCCAATGTTCCACAAAGTACTCTATTGCACATACGAAAAAAAAAAAGATACTGTTGCAACCGTAGCCCCCAGGCACTTTTACGGCTTTACCTCTCTAAACAAGTAATAAATAAATGATCTTACAGCCTCTGCTTATAACACCATAAACAAACATCTAATACAAAACGTAAAAATACATTTTCAATGAAGAACGAGGTCAATGTAATTAGCGGATAGAAATTAAGAAAATCCTAACTAATGGATATCATTCTCAAATTTCATTTTCTTTTTGACAAAAAAGCTAACGTTCATTAGCCGGAACCACAAAAATTGATTTTGGGAGGCACTATTTCATGTCTCCTTCCACTTGTTTCTTTTCTTTTCAACTTGTTTGCAACTCCCACAAACAACAACTCCAACCCATTGCCTTTCCTGTGTAACTCTAATGGCAGATGGCGATAAGAGCCGCAATTCGAACAATATTGTACTCCCATGGAGACATGTTGCTGCTCATCTTTATAGAGCTCATAACTCATCATGAGATTGAGGCAAATCCTTCTTCATCCATTCCAATTTATGTTGCAATTCCTGGAGTAAATACAATATTATACTTGTTCCTCCTTAACACAACCATCAAAAGACATGAATTGAAACATGTGATTACCTTTAATCTCTCGTCCAAGCATACAGCTGGTGTTGACAGCAAAGCGACATATCTGTCAAACCAATCAGTATACTAGTCAAATAACAGTATGGGTCAACCTGCGCAATGCAATCTTAAGTGCATCATGTACATGAAGTCCCCTCGGCCCAACATGCACATCAAACAATCCAGTACGAACATCAGATTCACAAAATGATTAAAAGTATTATATAGATGTCAGGTATGACAATGTCAAATTTTAAGCCCTCTACATATGAAATTTTAAAATTTTATTCAGCAATCATTTTTTCTAAGGAGTGAACCTCACAAGAGCCAACTAGATTTTTCTTAGTTCGAAGCGAGGAGAGAACTACATGTAGGGATTGTAAGGTTATACCCGGAGAACCTACGGCACTTCAGCATAGATTAGTTGTTTTAAATGTTCACATAAAAGGGTGGAAAAAACGAAGTTCGAATGAAGTGAAGCTTAAGATCAAGTGGTGGAACTTGAAAGGTGAAATGCTCAACAGTTTTGTGGAGAGGTTGAGGAGTGAAGGGGATTGGAACTTAAATGAGGAGCCAACAATGATGTGGGTAAGCATGACTAACTGTATTAAAAAAGTGGAAAAAGAAATACTTAGGTGAAGTGAGGAGGAGAAGGGACGTCAAGAAAGAAACTTCGTGGTGGTGCGAGGAAGTTCAAAGAGTCGTAAACATGGAATGTCGTATTGGATATCGGTAAAATATCGGTCGGCCAAAGAGACGAAATATCGGAGATATTGTGTAAAAAAAATATCGGTGGTCGAAAACTAGTTTTTACCATATATTTTCACAATCTAACTTCTAAAATGAGTTATACTAATTTAGACAAAGCATAGATTTCAAAAAATGCATATTATGATGGGAAACAAACAGGAAAGTTTTTTTTTTCAAAATGTTTTTTTTTTCAAATTTTTTTTCTAAAAAAAGGCAATATATCTGTCCGAAACCGATATATCGGCGATATTTAGAAAAACGAGATTGAGTCATATCGGTGTATCCTACCCGATACCGATATATCGGCAATATGGTGATAAAAAGAAAAAGAAGTGTTTCTTTAAGGAGTGGTAAAAATGCAAAAATCAAGAGAATTGGGAAAGATATGTTAAAAGGGAAAGAGAAGCTAAAAAGATAGTGAGTGAAGCTAAATTTAAGGCGTTTGATGACTTATATAATAAGTTAGGGACGAAAGAGAGGGAGAGGGACATTTATAAGATAGCTAAGTTAAGGGATAGGAGGAGTAAGGACTTAGAACAAGTTAGGTGTATTAAAAGTGAAGATCAAAGGGTTTTAGTGAAAGATGAGGAAATTAGGGAGAGATAGCGTGAGTATTTTAAGTGTTTATTGAATGAAAAGTATAGTAGTGGGATAGATTTTGAGTCTAGTCCCGTTGAAAAGTGAACTTATTTTAGAAGATTCTCCATAGAAGAAGTAGGAGTTGCGTTAAGGAAGATGAAGAAAGGCAAAGCTCTAGGGCCTGATGAAATTCCTATTGAAGTGTAAAAGGCACTAGCAGGTGTTGGCTTAACTTGGTTGACTAGTTTGTTTAACAAGATTTAGAAGTCTATGAGGATGCCAGAGGAGTGGAGGTGAAGTACCCTCATACCCTTGTA
Source organism: Houttuynia cordata (assembly GCA_039654745.1). Lineage (NCBI taxonomy): Eukaryota > Viridiplantae > Streptophyta > Magnoliopsida > Piperales > Saururaceae > Houttuynia > Houttuynia cordata. The sequence goes on from CM077503.1 coordinate 328,069, forward strand.
TAAAATAAATGGGATATCCAAAGCTGTACAAACTATAGAGGTATAAAAGTTATGAGACATACTATAAAATTATGGGAGAGAGTATTAGAAGGACATTTGCGAAAAGTAACTAAAGTATCAGAGAATCAATTTTGGTTTCATGCCGATGAGGTCAACAACGGAAGCTATATTTTTATTACGACAGTTAGTAGAGAGGTACAGGGATAGAAAACAAAGCCTCTATATGACCTTCATAGATTTGAAAAAAGCCTACGATAGAGTGCCGAGAGAGCTTATTTGGAGTGTTTTGAATAAGAAGGGTGTAATAAAAGGTTACATAGATATCATAAAGGATATGTATGAGAGGGTAGTGACTAGTGTGCGGACTTTTAGGGGGGAAACTAAGGAGTTTCAGTTACGGTAGGTCTTCATCAAGGGTCATCCTTAAGTTTTTATCTTTTCGCTTTAATGCATTAATGCAGGGGCATACAGATTGTTTGGATCACGTGTGTAACTTGAGCATACAAATCTAACTTATATAAGCTAATTGAGAGCAAAATTAGAAATTAAAACTAATTTTGCAGAAACAGAATTTAACTTCACTGGAAAGACCACGGAAAACACCTGTGACTAAAAGTTTAACAGACCATGAAAAACACCTGCGACTAAAAGTTTAACAGCATATGTTTGATATGACCCAAAAGTAAAACCAGACCAGGAGGAAGCAAGGCAAAAGTCAATGTTCCGGGAAACAAGGACTAGACCACTATATTTAGCCATCTTCCACTAGACACACAACATACTAATTTGAGTAGAACTACATAATGCCAAAATATTGAAACCATGTTTCTAAACATAAATGAAAACTCCTTATGCTTAAACAATGGATCCTTACTCGCAACGGCTTGGCTCATCAACATCAGAAAGTTCGTTCTTAAGGCCACATCTAAGCTTGACCTATATCATAAGAAGCAGTAAAAGAGTGACAAACAATCAAGAAAAGAATATATGAACTATCTCATGATATCATTTTACAAAAGGCTGCCATGTCACCTTCAAACTTCTGTCAGGGCCATTCCAACATTTATCCCCATGCAAAAATAGCATGACCTTGTAATAGTCCCCAAACTTCTCCCAACGCCTGAGAGTTTGACAATAAAAATATAAATTGTCTGATAGACACGAATGTAAGAACAAAAATACATGCCACATTTATGCATCAGCATAGAAAGGATTATACTCCACTAGAAATAAACTAGTCTCAATGGTTTGTATTAAAGGTTTAAACCTACATAGAAAATGTTATAAAAGAATGAACAATATGGACAAGCCATTCAGTTTTTTTTCTTACTACATATTTTGGACTTCAAATGGCATTCAAGAGTGACCCACATATTGAGTACGTGGAATCTGATTCTAATACATAATGGCAGTTTATAGGAGCAGAGCCTCGGGAAAAATCTTAGAATCTTAGGGTGGTCCGTTTGGTAGCTAAAAGAAAACATCTTTCAGCCCTGAAAAACTGCTATAAGGCCTGAAAAACGTTTGGAAGCTGAAAATGCTGATAGTGGTCGGCTGCGGTGATGGGTGAAAATTTTCACCTTTCAACCCTCAAAACCTAATTCTCACACGAACCAGTCGTCGCATCATCGCTCCTGTTCAATACGAAAACTTCTCTCCCAAATCATATCTCCCTCATTTTTAGTCCATTTTCAGCTATTTTTTTATTCTTCCTTAATTTTGATGCTCTTTCAGATCATAATGATATCCTAATGACCTTGATATCCTATACAAAAATACCATAAAATCCATCATAAATAGTACACGGTGGCTCAACATCTTTATGATATCATCATTATAAGAAAGAGCACTAAAAATGAAGAAGAATAAAAAAAAGGCCAAAACGGATCAGAAATGAGTAAGAAATGCATCGTTGAAGTTTATCTTATTAAAAAAATTATCCAGTAATCAATTACACGATAACCAGTGCTATCATGTAATCGATTACACGATAGCTGAACTGGATTACACGACAGGCTATCGTGTGTTGGCACGATAGCTAGGCTATCGTGTAATTACACGATAGCACACTGTATCGTGTAATCCCTCGTTAAAATATGACAAACTTCAACAGTTCATATCTCCCTCATTTTTAGTTCGTTTTCGGCCATGATAAATAGTACGCGGTGGCTCAACATCTTTATGATATGATCATTATAAGAAAGAGCACTAAAAATGAGGGAGAATAAAAAAATGGGCCCAAACGGATCAGAAATAAGTAAGAAATGCATCGTTGAAGTTTGCCATATTAAAAAGCTATCGTGTGTAATCAATTACACAATAGCCATCCTATCGTGTAATCGATTACACAATAGCCGTTTGCACGAATATTCCTTTCCAAACACTAATCAGTGTGATTTATTTTCAGTTCCCAAACATATTTCACCTTTCACAAAATCAATGTGATAATTTTCACCCTGAAAAAAGAATCAGACTGATTTCTTTTCAGCTTCTAAATGCACCCTAAACAAGAAGGCAACGACAGCAATTTAAGAAAGATCAGCAGGATGTTTTACACGGGGTTTTGCCATCATCAGCCATTATGTCTTTATACAGCTGATCAAGAATTAACCAAGAAAAATACATGTCATTCCACCTTTCATTATAACCCTCTTCAATCAACACAATCCATTAAGCCTAGTTCTTTTATGTAGAACAGCCTCTGCGCTTGAAAATACACTAGTAGCAGAAATATCTTATAAGATAGTGAATGAAGGAGAAAATGGATCATGTATATCATTATCACTCATTAGGAATAAAAATAGTAACATGCTTCATAGATAAAAGCAAGGCGTCAAATTTGTTAGCATTATAATATCATTGGGACCAACGGTTGGCTGCTTATCATATGTTATTGTTAAACAACTTCATAAAAGTTGGGAATCAACCCCTCGACTAAAATCTACTCACCCCAACCGGGTTGTGCTGTAGCCTTCAAGTTGAGAAGCTTCTTTAAAAGGACAAACTTTATAGACATACCTAAAAAAATTAACAGCCACAAATTCGATTAACAGGGCCAGTAATCAAGTTTGGAAGCAATGAAGGCATAAAGAACAAACTGGCCACAGAGAGTCTCTGTTTGCATCATTTTAACATACTTATTCTCCCTGTTTTCAAAGCAATGGTCGTAGAATGAGTAGAACTCTTTCTCCGGCCCTGCCACAAGAAGGAACTGGTTTACAAAAGCAGCAAAGTGGCGCGACATGCATAATTAGAAGCAGTGGACAAAGATAGAAAATAGCTCAGGCATTAGGAATTTAGTTAATCAGTAAGGGGAACATTTTATAAACACTCTTTGAGTTACCATAATCACTGGCCAATTTTTTTGTCAGAGTGGATATTCTTGATTGTAGTTTGGACAACTTTGCGCTAGACTCATCATATTCCTTTCGAATTTGAGCAGCCTCTGAAGAAGTCATGCAACGGTTGACGATCAGTTTCCATACATGAATAAAAAAATGTCACAAAGTTCAAAATTCTTACCAGATTTATCCACTGGAGTTTTAAATAGATTAACTGCCTCCAGGACAGTTTTCACAGTCTCTTGAATTTTGTCCAGCCAAGATGAGCTACTTGGGGCTGATACATGTACACATGACAATTGGTAACTGCTACATATTAACAGCTACATTTACAACAAGCATTTAAAATATTAAACAGTCAATTTCCGTAAATGCATTTAATTGGGTCAACGATTTAATTCTGCAACCATATCTTTTGTAAACCTGACAAGAAATACAGCCTCCTAAATCATATCTCAAACCTGAGAAGTCTGATTTGTCCTCATCAGGACTATATGAAGCAAGCGGATCTTCATCCTCATCATTATATGCATCATCATTATCATGTGAATCATCATCCCCATATTTTCTGTTTTCTTCATCAGCTTCTGAAGAGTAGCCATCATAGTCATCCTCTGGATTGGTACCATGTTGTTCTGCCTCGTTTGTCCTATCATCTATTTCATGTGGTTCTGCCTCATTTGCAACTGTTTTATGTTGTTGCTCCTGAGTGTTTTCGCTAGTCCAGCGGGAAGCCACAAGGCGACCAAGTTCTTCCTTAGATAACTGAGAGCCTTCTTTCTCCTACATATGCACAAGTGTTAGCATCGACTGAAAAAAAAAATTGTGTTACAATTCTCCAAGATGTACGTTTAGAAGTGTAGTTTGAAATAATGTCCCATTTGTATTTTCAAATATGTGCTTAGAATTTAGTTAATCAGTAAGGAATATCATCTCAAGAACATGAATGCTACAGGGGACATCCAAAATCCACTCTGGATATTTTGGCTTTTTCACGCCCCAAACGGCCCCTAAAAGCAAACAACCAGCTGAAATGTTTTTTTGAAGTGTTTCAGCTTGAAAGTTGAAAACATCCTAAAAAAATATCCACAGTGGATTATCCACTGTGGATGTTTTGCTTCTTTCACGCCCAAAGGCCCCTAAATATAGTAAAAACGTTAAACATGCACCTGCATTTGTTTAGTGAAGTTATATCTTATTAATTTGGAGTGACCCTCGCTTCTGTCTCTGACACACTGCATGCATGACCACATGCAGCGTGCTATCTTCTCAATCCACCACCAGTCTTCTCCACATGCGTTGTGGGATGCGTATCTATGAGCATGCATTGTCGGATATCATATGTGTATCTAGGCATATAATAATTTTCGAAGCATTGTGGGGCTTCAAGAAATCTGCTTTTTATTTCAAACTACACTTCTAAACGTACATCTTGGAGAATTGGAGGACATAATTTTTTTGTCAGAATGAAATTACGGTCCCTTAATATCCACAATTCTATGCAGTTGCCGAGTTCTGCTTTTTATTTTCAGATACATATTTTTAAAAGAATGCCCCATTTGTATTTTCAAATATGTTGCACAGAATTGGATATTGCTGAGTTCTGCTTTTTATTTTCAAATACATTTAAACTGAAGCATTTAAAAGAATGTCCCATTTGTATTTTCAAATATGTTGCAAAAAAGCTCACACTAATTTTATAACCAACTTGTTTGCAATTTATAAACTGTTAATGAAGTGCATTATGATGTTGAAACCAGAACAGGCCAAACTGGCAAAAAAAATCCAAATACAGATGATATTATATGCTGGGCAGCATTTGAACGCTGCCCACCTGTTTTGGATCGCTGGCCCCTTCTCTGGCCATGGCGACCAAAACAGAGGCCGGATCTGAGTCCTCACCGCTGCGATGACTCAAACTAGCCATTGAACGGCCTGAAACAGTGGCGTTTTGAGGGCGGTTCACAGCTGTGGCACCGTAAGTCCACAGATTTTTTTACATTTCCATCTTCCTGCAGCCTTACTGTCCCACAGCTGTGAACACCCTCAAAACACCCCCATTTCAGGGCGTTTAACGGCTGGTCTGAGTCGTCCTGGCGGTGGGGACTCAAATCCAGCCTCCATTTTGGTCGCCATGGCCGGAAAAGGGGCCGGCGATCCAAAATAGGTGGGCTGCATTTGAACGCTGCCCAGCGTATAATACCAGTTCCCTAAGCTCTGGTTCAATACAAAAAGATGGTATCAGAATGTCAAAGACCAGAACAAGCCAAACTGGCAAAAAAAAAAATCCAAATCCAGGTTAAGCTTCTAATCAAATGCAGATGGTATCAGAATGTCAATAATGACTGAATCAGAATGAACTGGCAGCCTAATCACAATTTAGGGGTAGTTATTTTCACCAAAGAAACTATAATCACCTTCTCAGAGTGATGAGAAGGATCCCCACTCATGGCATCGTGAACATTTTCATCTCCAGCAGAAGTATCCACATCTCCCTGAGATAAAAGAGGAATTCAATTTAGACATCTATGCACACGTCAGTAAAAAGCTAACATTATGCAAAGAAAACCTATAAATCACCTCTTCAACATGTACTGGGGCAGCTTCATTTCCAGTTGGACTATTGTGTTGAGTTTCACCTACAAACTCACCAATTTCTTCTGCAACCTGCAACTCCAGATTGCATGATCAGATTTACTGACAGGAGAACCAGAGAGTAGTAATAAATGATGGCATTACCAAAAAGAAGTCCAAAGGAAAGATAACATTATGTATTAAAACACTAGACAACACAAGCATTGCGCGTGAACAGACACATGGGGAACACACAACCACGAGGGACTTGATATCATGTAGTTAACTATTTATAGCTGAAGCTGTTAGGGATGGGGTAAACTTTACTAATTAACCTACTAAAAAATTTGTTTACCCCAGAGAACTGGCAAACACACACGTTGGCAGAGGTAAGCAAGTGACCCTGCCAGACACTCGCACACACATAGGGCCAGGATTCAACCCTAGGACCACTCCCTTGTTAGGGAGAGGTTGGACGAGCACACAACTTGTTGGATTGGCTTTGAGCGAAATATTTGAAATAGAAGGAGACATTAACTGGGATGTAGCACATAAAAAACACTTGAATGAAGTGGTAAATAGGAACTAGAGTTCTTCGTAATAAATCTGTCTTACTTGAATTTGGAAAAAAGGTAGTTATGATGGCTATTTGAACTGATGAGCCGTATTTCATAAATATATGAATCTTGGGCGACAAAGACAAGCCATCTTTACAAGATAACTGCAAACAAAGATGAGAACATAGATGGAAGGGTGGTAAACAAGAAACACTTGCTATGTACAATAGCACTGGAGAGCCATCACGAGTCATCGTCATCATCATCATCATCATACGCCTTATCCCAGCTATCTGGGGTCGGCGGCATGGATTATATACCACATTTGACTCTTATCGGAATCAAAATGGTACAAAATCCATACAAAAAAACAGTGGCAAGTTTTTACGCAGGATGCCCTTCCTGACGCAACCCTCCGAAAAGGGGACAATGATGAGAAAATTCAACATCATCATATTCATCATACACCTTTCCAAATATGTGGAGAGCCATCACGAGTGCCTATCATAATCATAGTCAAGTAGCACTTTCTCAAAAATTTGAGATCAGCAATATGGATCTTACGCCTCCATTTTAGCATGTTTTGTGCTTTTGTAGCAAAGCCATTTTTTTTTAATAACTCCATCCATGTTCTCTTGGATCTCCCTCTCCCTCTTTTGGCTTCTAATCTTCTTACTGGGGCATCCTTCGGTCTTCTTTGCATACGCCCATACCAACACTACCTACACTCCATGAGCTTCTCCTCTAAAGGTGCTACCCCTAAGTTCTCACGTATAGGCTCATTTCTAATCTTATCTCTCCTTGTTATCCCACACATCCACCTTAGCATTCTTGGCTCATCCGCTTTAGCTCACGAGTGGCTAATAAGCAAAAACAAAAGACGGGAGCCATTAAAAATGGTTTGAAAGGACCAGAGACAAAACCAGCCAATAAATATGCCGAAAATTGTGTGGACTGTATGGAGGGAATAGGAGGGTTGAAGATCAAACAAAAAAAAATATGTAGATTCTGAAATCAAGATGGTAGGATACTCATGCAGAGTGAAAGCCAAGATGTTAGGCTATCTTATAAACGCATTCTGAAACCAACATGATCATTAACCTAGGATTAGCAGGAGTCCTATTAATCTGGACATAGAGTGATATGGAATCCGCAGGTGGTCCACACAAAAACTAAAATATCTGGATTTAGTGCTGTTAGTTTAAATCTTGTACTGGGGTCATCCTGTCAATTTAATTCAGTAAGATCTTATGCAATCATGTCCTAATAGAAAAATCACCAGCCTACAATTGCTTGGAAAAGGTGATTTGTTGATCATGAGCATGTCCTAATAGGAAAAAAATCTTTAGATAAGAGGATATAAATTTATGCTTTTTACAAGTTCTGATATTTCCTTCATGGGGCTGCTATTGTAGGATTTTTAAGATACAACTCTTTGCTAGTTCAATAATGAAAGGAGCAAAATGACTTAGATGTCTTTAATGGTGATGTGACGACACCTCCTTGATGGGTGAGATGTTACTCAAACCTTGGTGTAAAGTCAAGGGGCTTTGAGATTGATTTGAAACAGTTATCCTCCACTTTGTATTATAATATACTACTACATATGCATGTGCAAAATGCACATGCGACCAACAAAGATCAACAAACATCACTGCAAGATAAGAACTTCTATTTTGCAAATACGAGACTCAAAGACGACCACGTATATCAGATGCTAGACTCTGGGATCGCTTCTAATATATGTATATCAGATGTTAGACTCTGGGGTCGCTTCTAATATATTTGCAGCTCTATAATAAATTACAAAGACGAAGGAATAGAAGCATACATGGGGTGAGAGAACTTGATCTTTCAGCAGAAAGATCAAGTTAGAGAAAGTCCTTGATATTTATAGACGCATAAAAAGTCCCTTCCTTCCACAACATCCTTGAATGTGGGTCTACTCCTAGTTCTACCCGTTTGAAGATGTGGGCACCCACATTCTAACTTTGTTGTAATCAGAACAGCTCACTCAAGTCCCCTATCTGGACTTCCTTCTAGAGTCCTGCTTCATCCAGCAACCTTCAGGACTCTTTGCCATCACTTGTATGAATTTTCTTCTCATTAAAGATCATACCCCCAGTATCCATATTCAACTGTGGTTTGCAAAGGGTATCCACTTCGGACTCTCCATATTTCACTGTGGTTTGCAGCGTTAACCATATTTACATCCAAATAAAGCTTCCACTAATTTGCAACTTTTCATATCCCATAATTCAGAGTCCTATGGAAAGGATTTAAATCTAAAGATCACGCCCAATAGTTTCCAAGTATGGAAAGGATTTACATCCAAAGATCACGTCCATTAATTTGCAACTTTGCATTTCCCATGATCTCTGGCTTATCATATCTTATTCCCAGCTAATCAAAACCTCCCTCTCTTCTAACCAATCACCTTCTTTCTGCACATAATTTTTTTATCACTAACCATATTAAAGTGTTCTATGTGTTTACAATTACAGGATTCTCAAATCTCAATGACCATTTATGGGTTAATTAAGGGTATTTATCTCCTATGTCTTCTCATCCACGTGTGATTAATGCCCAAAATAATGATGGATGCTTTCCTAATTTTTCTCCATTGTGCGGATGAGATAGAAGAATGGGTAGGAGTCTCTCCTATTGGCTAATGGAGGCTGGACCCATTATCCTCATAACAACTCCACTTTATGTAGAGAGACTGCTATTCCGTTCCTATTTTCTCTCGACCTTGGTGTTTCTATTTTTTCTCAATTGACACTCCTAAATGAGAGGGCAGAAACAGTCCTATTGGCTAATAAAGAAACGTAATTAAATTTAGGAGGCTCCAAATTTAAGCAAGGGCAATATTGGCAGATGGAAAAGTGGTCATCCAGCCCAGCTTTTTTCTTATATAAAAATATATTGCATAACCCTATTGTATAGTTTCTCAGTTCGATTATTTTTCTCCAAAAAATTTTGCCATTTTGAAAGGATTCAATGCACATCAGTGTTTCACTTTAAGTAGATGAATAAATTCGCAAAAGTAGGTGATGCAGGACAACTACCTTGAGATCCGATAAAAGTTAAACAAGTAAAGAAAACTCTAAATTTTAGCAATTCCACTCAGGCAAGATGAAGAATTTAATATAAATGGCTATGAATAATTCAAAAATTGATTTCAAAGGATTGAAGGGCAGCAACAGTTGAGAAACTGTTTTAGGCTAGGACTAAAAGGCTTGACGTCGAATCAATGTTTACCACACGCTTACATTTCAGATCAAGTATGATATTTTAGATAAACAGTAAAAACCACAAAGATGCAAAGGAGACAACTTACTTGTCTGCCCGAGGTGAACCCGGAGCCCAAACTCGAACCGAGGTGGACTGGCCCGTCCAGAAACCCAACCCGAACCAAGTAGTCTGACCCGTCCAAAGTAAACCCGAACCAACCTTGAACCAATGAGCTAAAGTAAACCCAAACCGGATTTAATCCCGTGGTTTAGAACCCGAACTGATCTGGTCGAAGGAAGCAGAACTCGAGCACGAGATGACGGTGGTAGCGGTAGAGTGATCGAGGGGTCTCAGGCTGACGGAACGGCGGCCGGGAACAGGGGTCACAGGGCGACGTGACCGGAGGCGGCGTCGTGGCGTCCTGACCCGATCCGGTGAAGGAATCTGCGCGAGGACAGAACCGTGGCCACCCGATGACGGCCACGACAGGAGTGCGACAGCGGACGATCGGTCGCTCGAATCAACGGACTTCGGCTGGGAGAAGGACAGGAGTGTGGGCGACCGTACCAATTGACCAGAAACTACGTCGGCACGGCGGCGGCGACGAAATTCCGGACGAAAGGCGGCAGCTTTGGTCGGGAACAGCAAGATCTCTCCGGGAAGGGCGGCGGTAACGGCGACGACGACAAAAATACCACGATGGGGGGTTTGGAATCGACACCAACCCACCACTGGATTCGGCACCAGCAGTTCCGGCTTCGGCACCGGCGTCGGATTCGGCACCGACGGGAATTCTCCTTCACAGAGGTATCAAAACAAGATTTTTTTGCATAAAACTGTAATCATCTTATTTCATAGAAGGGATAGCCTTTAAATAGGCATTACAAGAGTTTTAAACCAAGAAAGTAATTTAAGCTTGCCCGAATTAGATACGGGAATCAAGCTTTCTAAACAAAGAAAATCCCTAATTGAAATCACATGCTGAAAATAGAAAGTACTAATTATGGGAACAGAAATTAAGCAAATCTAATGGGCACGGGCCTTATTCCGGCGGGTGTAAACCCGTATAGGTCCCGTGTCCGCACCAACTCTCCCCGGGTGGGAGAAACTCGACCCCGTCGAGTTATGTGCAGGAAAACGCTCATATAACTCCAAGGCATCCGGATCAAGTGTCTGCAACTCGTCACGTGTGATCCATGTGCAATCTGACTCGGGGCGTCCCCTCCAACGAACAAGATAGCGTTGTACCCCTCCATCTGTGGTGGAAATTACCTGTTCATCTAAAATAGCATCAACTTGATCTTTTAGTGCAAGTGGGTAAGGTAGTGGAATAGGATCAGGGATAGGTGAGGGGTCATGGTCAGGGGACAAATCATCAAACGGGTTATCAGGGATGGCAAGAGGGCCATGGTAAGCAACCAAATCCTCAATGTTAAAAGTGGTAGGGATGCCAAAATCAGAAGGTATATCAATAACATATGCATTAGGACCAATGCGTTTGAACACTTTAAAGGGACCAGCACTACGGGATTGCAACTTGCGAACGGCACCAGAAGGAAACCGCTCGGGTCGAATCCGAATCATAACATAGTCACCCACATTAAATTCTTTAAAGCGCCTACGAGAATCAGCTTGAATCTTATAGCGTTCATTACTTGCTTCAATTTTATTACGGATCTCTTTATGCAAATCATGAACATGTCGTGCAAATGCATCAGCTGACTCAGAAATACGAACATGAGGGGACATGGGAATAAGATCTACAGGCTTCCTAGGTTTGTAACCATGCACAACTTCAAATGGACTCATGCCTATAGACTTATTGACTGAACTGTTATATGCAAATTGAGCAAAAGGAAGAATTGAATCCCAGTTTCTATTATTGTTTCCCACCAAACAACGTAAAAGGTTGCCAAGACTACGATTGACGACTTCCGTTTGACCATCAGTTTGAGGGTGATAAGCCGTGGAAAATTTTAACTTTGTTCCGACCATATGCCAAAGGGTTTTCCAAAAATAACTCATAAAGCGAACATCCCTATCAGACACGATGGTTTTGGGTAAACCATACAGACTCACGATCTTATCGAAATAGATTTTCCCAATTTTGGATGCATCAGAGGTTTTGGAACAAGGAATGAAGTGGGCCATTTTGGAGAAGCGGTCTACTACCACAAATATGGAATCATGCTTTGTAAAAGTACGTGGTAGTCCAAGCACAAAATCCATACTAACATCTTGCCATGGACGATCTGGCACAGGAAGAGGGGTGTAGAGGCCAGTATTTTGCTTTTTGTGTTTGGCCAGTTGACATGTGCGACATTGACTAATGATTTTAGCAACATCTCTTTTGAGGCTCGGCCAATAAAATTGGCGCTCGACTTCTTCAATGGTTTTGTCACGACCAAAGTGTCCTGCTAAACCACCAGCATGAATTTCCCACACTAAGAAATCTCGCACAGACGTACGGGGAATGCAAAGCTTGTTTGCTTTGAAGAGGTACCCATCGTGAAGATGGTAGCCATCATGGGAAAGGGTAGAATCATTACTCAGGTCTAGGAAAATCTCTCCAAAATCAGGGCACGATGCATAGTCCTCCTTAAGTCGATCAAAACCTGTAACTTTGACACTCAGCATAGAGAGTAAGAATGTTTCGACGGCTAAGTGCGTCAGCTGCTTTATTCGCAACCCCTGCTCGATGTTTCAACACAAAAGTATAAGACTGTAGAAACTCAATCCAATGACCATGTCGAGAATTAAGTTTCTTTTGAGAGTTCAGGTAACGCAAAGCCTCATGATCTGAATAAAGGACAAATTCATGCGGTAGAAGGTAATGTCGCCAGTGACGTAAAGCTTGCACTACCGCATAGAATTCTTTGTCATAGGTTGAGTATTTTTGCTTAGCCTCATTTAACTTCTCACTAAAGTAAGCGATTGGATGACGTTCTTGACTAAGGACGCCACCAATGCCTATACCAGATGCATCACATTCAACCTCAAAAACCTTTGAAAAATCTGGGAGGCGCATTACGGGTGCTTCAGTCATCTTCATCTTGATCTCCGCAAATGCTCTAGCAGCAGCATGTGACCATCGAAACTCACCTTTCTTCATACAATCAGTTATAGGGGACATGATGGTGCTAAACCCACGAATAAATCGACGATAAAAAGTAGCAAGCCCATGAAAACTACGAACATCATGAATAGTTTTAGGCTCAGGCCAGTCGACTATCGCCTGTACTTTTTGAGGGTCAGCAGAAACTCCCTTAGAGGAAACTATAAAACCCAAGAAGATAACTTGATGTGTAAGAAAAGAACACTTCTTAAGGTTAGCATATAAACTTTCATTCCTCAGGGTGTGACAAACTTGGGCAAGGTGGTCTAGGTGTTGCTCCTTGGTTGTGCTATAAATGAGGATGTCGTCAAAGTACACAACAAGGAATTTGCCCATGAATGGACGAAGAACTTGCGTCATCACTCGCATAAAGGTGCTAGGAGCATTAGATAGGCCAAAGGGCATGACCATCCACTCATAGAGGCCATCCTTTGTCTTAAAGGCGGTTTTCCACTCGTCACCTGGACGAATTCGAATTTGGTGGTAGCCACTTTTGAGATCGATTTTGGAAAAAATTTTGGCACCAGCCATCATATCAAGCATATCGTCAAGCCGAGGGATGGGAAACCGATATTTCACTGTGATCTTGTTGATCGCACGGCTATCCACGCACATTCTCCATGATCCATCTTTCTTAGGTGTTAGGAGTGCGGGTACAGCACACGGACTCATACTTTCCCTAATGAACCCCTTACGGAGGAGATCATCAACTTGCCTCTTTAACTCATCATGCTCAGTGGGGTTAAGTCGATAATGAGGCAAATTTGGGAGAGTTGCTCCTGGAACAAGATCGATAGCGTGTTGGATATCACGCATGGGTGGCAACTGGTCCGGGAGATCTTCAGGAAAAACATCCTTAAATTCTGTAAGGAGATTAGTTACCTCAGCAGGTGTGTCTTCCTGAGTGTCCGGTGAAACTTCCTTTGCGACGACGGCAAAGAGAACATCTTCAGTGCTCACTTCTCTCTCAAACTCTTTGGGGCTAATGATGTGCAAGCTCTTATCTTTGGTTGTAGCACTTTTGGGATTCTTAGGGAGGGGTTGCAGTTTTAAAGGGTTCAATTTGATCTTATGGCCATTAAAAGTAAAAGTAACAGAGTTGCTGCGACCATAGATTGTGACATCTAAGTCAAAGAGCCAAGGTCTCCCTAAGATAAGATGACCGACATCCATGGGTATGACATCACACCAGATTTTGTCTGTGTAAGAGTGAACTTCAATTGGCACTAGACATCGCTCATTGATAGGAATGGATGTAGTGTCAACCCAAGAAACCTTATAGGGATTAGGGTGGGGAATTGGTTTCAGACCTAAGCGGGAAACAAGTCTCGAAGAAACGGCATTAATACAGCTCCCACTGTCAATGATTACTTTACAATCTTTTCCCCCACACTTAACATAAGTGTGGAAGATTGTACTCCGACGCCAATCATCATTCTCTCGAGGCTGGGTTAGGGCACACCTAACGACGTTCAGAGTTGGGGCAACAAACTGAATGTTTGCGCAACCGAAAGGAGAAGGAGAAGCTCTAATACAACCGAGGAAGCCAGGTGCTTCTTCATACTCAGCATCAGAGTCATGTATGTCTGCTAGATTGGGCTCATAGACCTCCTCTTCGAGGCTGTCATCATCAGAGGGCATTTCTTGTTCACTAATAACAAGAGTCTTCTTAGTAGGGCACACGGCAGCAACATGACCAAATCCTTGACACCTATAGCAACGACTAGGTGTTGGGGAATCTCTATCTACCCGTTTGTCATTATCAGTAGAGGCACGCACAGGAGGAGGAGCTTTGGCTGGGTAAGATCCGGACTGTGGTTTACGCCCAGCAAACGGAACTGGACCAGAATTGGACCTATTCCCTGCATACGTGGACGATCCCCCATATGGCTTACTGGAAAGTGGTTGGGGAATAGCTAATTGTGTGCGAGGTTCTGGACGCCTAAAGGAGTGAGGTTTAGTGATCATCTCATAGTCCTTAACAAAGGCATAAGCTTGTTCAAGAGTAGCAATACCTCGAAACACAAGCTCCTTCCTAAGGTCATCATTAAGACCCTTTCGAAATCGAACCAGAATCGAATCATGTTCCTCACGGACTTGACAACGCACCCTGTACTCCTCAAATTCAGCAATATACTCTAGGGCAGACCGGTTACCTTGCCTAAGCTTATAGAAATTCTCTATGAGATCACTTTGATAGGATCGAGGCAAGTAATTAGTGCTCAGGCGCTCTTTCATGTCCATCCAAGTAGTAATTGGAGGTTCATGTCGAAGGGCTATCAAACCTTCAACATCCTCCCAAAAGAGTTTAGCTCGCCCGATGAGTTTCATCTTAACAAATTTGACTTTTTTATCCTCAGTTAACTCATACCACTCAAAGAAGTGGTCCATTTCTCTCACCCAATCAATGAATACTCTAGGATCAAGGCTACCATCAAAGGAGGGTGCCTCAACCTTAAGGTTCCGCATGATGCGCTCATTTGGGTCACGGGGCTCCCTAAGGTCCATATGGTTATAATAGGTTTGAGGGGGTGGGCCTCGGCGATGATGGGCAGCACGCGTATTGTATGGGAAAGGACCAAAATTAGCGTAGGTAGGTTGGTCATGGGCATGAGGATCAACCTCATGAGACTGTGTAGCGTCTGGCGCCTGAGAAGACTCACCGACAAAATTGTGGTTGAACCTCTGAGAGGTCTCAACAGAGTCTAAACGAACATTGGTTTGGGCAAGATCTTGACGAAACTCCTCATGTTGAGCGGTCAGGTTGTCTAGTCGTTTATTCATGTTTTCTAGTTGTTTAACAATAGCTTCTAAGGGATCCATAGCAGAGTGGGATTCAGACAAACTGGGAGAAATGACTTTACCAGAACGCAAATGCATGCAATGAAATGCAAACTAAATGGACTCTTTTTTTTTTTTTTTTTTTTTTTTTTTTTTTTTTTCAAATACCTAGCCTAAATGCTGCATGGGCCACCAAATATGATGCAGGACAACTACCTTGAGATCCGATAAAAGTTAAACAAGTAAAGAAAACTCTAAATTTTAGCAATTCCACTCAGGCAAGATGAAGAATTTAATATAAATGGCTATGAATAATTCAAAAATTGATTTCAAAGGATTGAAGGGCAGCAACAGTTGAGAAACTGTTTTAGGCTAGGACTAAAAGGCTTGACGTCGAATCAATGTTTACCACACGCTTACATTTCAGATCAAGTATGATATTTTAGATAAACAGTAAAAACCACAAAGATGCAAAGGAGACAACTTACTTGTCTGCCCGAGGTGAACCCGGAGCCCAAACTCGAACCGAGGTGGACTGGCCCGTCCAGAAACCCAACCCGAACCAAGTAGTCTGACCCGTCCAAAGTAAACCCGAACCAACCTTGAACCAATGAGCTAAAGTAAACCCAAACCGGATTTAATCCCGTGGTTTAGAACCCGAACTGATCTGGTCGAAGGAAGCAGAACTCGAGCACGAGATGACGGTGGTAGCGGTAGAGTGATCGAGGGGTCTCAGGCTGACGGAACGGCGGCCGGGAACAGGGGTCACAGGGCGACGTGACCGGAGGCGGCGTCGTGGCGTCCTGACCCGATCCGGTGAAGGAATCTGCGCGAGGACAGAACCGTGGCCACCCGATGACGGCCACGACAGGAGTGCGACAGCGGACGATCGGTCGCTCGAATCAACGGACTTCGGCTGGGAGAAGGACAGGAGTGTGGGCGACCGTACCAATTGACCAGAAACTACGTCGGCACGGCGGCGGCGACGAAATTCCGGACGAAAGGCGGCAGCTTTGGTCGGGAACAGCAAGATCTCTCCGGGAAGGGCGGCGGTAACGGCGACGACGACAAAAATACCACGATGGGGGGTTTGGAATCGACACCAACCCACCACTGGATTCGGCACCAGCAGTTCCGGCTTCGGCACCGGCGTCGGATTCGGCACCGACGGGAATTCTCCTTCACAGAGGTATCAAAACAAGATTTTTTTGCATAAAACTGTAATCATCTTATTTCATAGAAGGGATAGCCTTTAAATAGGCATTACAAGAGTTTTAAACCAAGAAAGTAATTTAAGCTTGCCCGAATTAGATACGGGAATCAAGCTTTCTAAACAAAGAAAATCCCTAATTGAAATCACATGCTGAAAATAGAAAGTACTAATTATGGGAACAGAAATTAAGCAAATCTAATGGGCACGGGCCTTATTCCGGCGGGTGTAAACCCGTATAGGTCCCGTGTCCGCACCAGTAGGGGCATTACAATGTGAAGGTTGATGCCTTGTCATGAATCGTAATTTATGTAAGTACAATCTCCAAAAATAATTACTCATAATCGATATAAAACAATATTTACCCATAATTTATATCTCAGGAACTTAAATGAACCATAAGAGTTCCTTTTATTTTTGGTTTATACATGATTAGTAATTATGGACTGAAAAAGACGATTACGCGAGTAATTTAAAATGAGCATGAATCGACTTCAACAGGCTCAATTATCTTTTAGAGAGAGAAAAATTCACTGATTGACTAAGTTGTTGCTGGCAGCAAAAATCAATCAGGAGCTTGAATAAATATAAGAAGAATCATAAAGCAAACGCACAAAGCAGATCAAGTATTAACAAGATAAGATATTTGGAAAGTATGACAAGTTCCATATATTTTATCATACAAGCTTTAGAGGCTAACCACATTTGGGGAGTCTGGTAATTTTTCTTCACCATGTTGTGAATTCTCATCTGCTATATCCACGGGAGATTGTTGCTCATCTTCATGAGCTTTTTCTTCAGCCTCTCTTCGCTTCTGTTCTTCTTTTTCTTTTTCTCTGCGCTCTTGGTCCTCTGCCTTTTCAATCTGTTCCTTGCGGTCTATAAGAGAAATTCGCATAAATTCCTCACCAAAAAATGAAACATTACAACTTTTACAAAACTATTTTATTGCAATAGAAACTCCACTGACATCGCCCACCTTCGTTTTTCAAAAAACTAAACTTACACCCCGGGTTTTTTGAAAAACACAAACTCATCCCATTTGCACACCACTATTCCACCATCTATTGGGCCTAACCATCCCCCTTCTCCCTCTTCCCTTCCCCCCCCCCCCCCAAACACCCTCACTGTCCTCCTCTCACACCCCCTCATCGCTTCCAGAAGGGCAGCAGGGTGGCCAGAGCCGAGGCAAGTAGAGCAGGCCCAATGAGGTGGGCTAATACCTTTGTCAGTGTAGATGAGGTGGGGTAGTCAGATGCCAGGAGGGTACGGAAAAAGAGAATTACAAATGAATTGGAAATTTTTGTCTTTCAAATCAAGTCAGGAGGTGTAAGTGGGTGAGGTGGAAGGTCAGGGGAGTGTAAGTGCACGTTTTTGAAAGGTGACACGGTCTATGTCTAGTATTACAAAGGACACAGGGTGAGGGGTGCAAATGTAATTACCTTTTACAATACTGATGTACATCACTTAATAGTAATTTAACAATATTAAAATGGCATTATACATGACAAAACTTAGTTAGCCATGTAGCTAAAAGATTTCATAGAAAGATTAACAATGCCATATTGAAATATGAAAGGAGTTCATAATAAGCTAACACAAATTCATGGTGCTAGTTAATCATCTGATAGATCTCTCATCATCAGCATTCATGCCTTACTACGACTACCTATTGTAAAATGTACTGATACTGTCTAGACATACAACTACTGTACTATAACTTATATTTAGTCATAATGAAAAATCCATGTGAAGAACACAGCCCCATGAATTTAAGCCAGCTTTCAACCTGACATAGCCCCCAACAAAGTGACGAATGGAAATAATCTAGAAAATAAGTGATAATACCAGTACCTTTAAGTTGTTGAACGAGCCCTTTGAGGATCTTCTCCTCACTCTTGAGCTTGACGAGCTCTGCTTCATCTTTAGCAATGGTTTCCTTTGCTTGTTCAACTTCCTTCTTTCTTATTGCAACACCATCTAGATAAGTAGCAATCTTCTTCTTCAATTTGTCTCTAGCTGCTTTGCCAGCTTCCCAGCATGTATTTTGGCATTTTACCTTGCCATCATACTCATCAGATCCATCACAGCAATCTATTTTTGAAGCCAAACAATATGATACCATTATCCCTTTAGCAACCAAACTATAAACATGTTGAAACATCAATCCCTATAATGAACCTTTTTTGCATCTTCTTGATTTTTCTTAAACGTCCTATTCAGTTGAATTGCCACTTCTACTTAGCTGTTTTGAGATCCGTTTGCACATGACCTTTATTTTAATAATATAAGGTCCACGATAAAGAAAGGGAAAAAAATGAACCAGGGGATTTTGGCTGGAAGAGAGCCTTAAAATTCTTCCCCACCCATAGTAGGAGAAAAAAAGGCTCTCTCTCCCATTAAACCTTTTCTCTTTCTTCCTCTCACCTAGCCCCATCATCTCCCCTTCTCATACTGTTGTGCATCGTTGCAGCGCACGACCGATATCTCAGCCATGGAGTAGAAGTTTGGATGAAGGAGGGCATAGGGTCCTCCAACAGGCACAAAGGGTGCTGGTCAGCAGGAGGAGGAAAGGGGAGAACCATGGAAAATCGAAAGAGAGGAGATCAGACAAAAATGAAGGGTACAACCCCTACATTAAATAGAAATAAAGAGAGGAGATCAGACAAAAATGAAGGGTAAGTCCCCTACATTAAATAGAAATATTCATGGGGTCACAAACAAGTGCCGAAGGCCCATGACTTCAAATAAACATCAATAATGATAAACTAACATTTATTATCCTAGATGCATTTATTCAAGAGCAACCCTAATTGACAAGACTCTAGAGGTCAATCGGACCCTTAGAGCCTCTCCAACCGAGTACCCATCTCCGTCAACTCAGCACCAACAGGTAGTTTTGAGTACTCAGATAGGAAAATTCCTCTCCAACCAAGTACCCAAATGCTGACATGGATTTGGGTACCCAGCTTGAGTACTCATAATTCACTACCCAAAAGGTGGGTATCCCAATCTTTTTTTATTGTTTTAAATTTCAGAAACATCCAAAAATAAGCTCAACTACAACATTGGAGGGAGATAAAATTTTGAAATTTCAAAAAATTGACTAATCGGTTGGAGGGAGAACACACAAATTGCCACATCAGTGTGTGGGCACTAAAATCTGAATTTGAGTACTCAAGGTTTGAGTACTCCGTTTGAGATAATCTTAGGGCAGGACACAACACATACCCAACAGTCTCTCTCCCCCCAATACCCCCGTGTTCTTTTGACTTTCCTTTCCTTTTTCCCAAAGTATGCAAACAAGGGAAAAGTTTCCCATGGAAGTAGATTGCATAGGTCATGCATGAAATTTATGCATTATAGCAACAAATAGGAACTTATTTGACAGACAGGAGTAATCAACCTTAAAGGATCAAACGACTTAAATGAGTAGAACACAAACCATCTGAGGATCAACCTTACCGCAGATACCATCATTGACTCTGGAAGAGAACAAACTTAAAGGAATGTGGCCAGCATTCCGGCAATAGAATCTTCCTTCTGGGCATGCTGATGTCCCTGAAATTAAAAAACAAACGTTTACACCATTAGGCCAAATGGCCCATAATGTTCACCAGAATTTCAAAAATAAAGTGTGTGTCCAAATGTTTGGATTCTCAATCCACATTTAACTGGAAAAAACATCTTTTTTTCATCAACTTATCGATGTTATTTAAATACAAATATTTGTATCAAACATTTGGATTCTCAAAGAAATCATCCTAACCCTAATGTTCGACATGTTACAAGACATTTCAATACTTAGAGAGTGTAAAATCACGTACTTCTCACCAATACAATGATCATCCTCCTTTCTGATCCTTTAAGGACTCCCCTTGATACTTCCATCAAGGCCTTTTATCATATTTGTACCATAATAGATTACTCTTTATTACGTTAAGAACTTACCATTGATATTCCCTAGAAAGGTTTGGCGCTTTCTACTCTTTTCCAATAAATTATCTATAGTTCTCGTCTATTACACATTGGTTCATCTCAATATGAATGGTTTTTTTCTCATTCCTCTACTTTTAATTCCATCCTCCAAAACGACAATGAAGATCAGAGCTTTCACCACCAATTTGACAACCGGATTTTAAGAATGATCGGACTGACTTAAATGACATTAATTATAGATGAATAACATCAAGTTCCTGCAAATTCCTTGCAAGGTGGATGACGGCAATCTAAATCTCTAAACAAAGCCGATGCTAGGAAGCTAGGCAGAAGTTTTTCTGCTGCCCATTCCTCGATAAGAAAAATCAAGATGACAATCAAAATGACGAATTACTTGTTAACAGGGGCCGAAGATTGAATGAAGCTCGCTAGCATAAGGAAGTGACAAAGACTTGGGACCTAAATCTATGTAATGAAGATGTTCTTTCTTCAAGAGAGAGAGAGAGAGTAAGCAAACCAGGCTCGTCAGTTCCATCTGGGCAATCACAGAAGTCATCATTGAGTTGCTCTTTAGAAAACTTTTTGGACCCATCTCTGCATTTTATTACCGCCGATTTGAAATACATCTCATCTACATGATAATCATTAAGACATGTTAACGAGCTTATGAAAGGAACAGCACACAACGCAAACAATTAGTAGTAGCCAAATATAAAGATGGGATTTTTTTGGGGAATTATAAGTATTGGGTATTATGGCATTTGTACAATGCATACCTTGAGGAGGAATGCCGAGTGTTTCCTTGGTCGTATGTGAAGAAGAAGCTGAGGCTGAAACGAGAATCACCGGAAACAATAATAATAATAATGTAGAAAATAATGAGAGAGAAATTCGAAGAAGCTGATTGTGGGCACTCATATCTCCCGCCTTAGATCCAGAAACTCCCACTCATGATGATCCGAACACTACTCCAAAAGGGGAGGGAGAGGGAATTGATCCCGGAATTTACAAACAAATCACAGCCCCTCCAAGGAAAAAAAATCGAAAGGAAGCCGAATCCGATGATTGATGGAGCAATTAGCAAGATGAAAAACAGTGGGTGTCTGATTGGGAAATTGAATTGGGAGAGAAGCAGCAGCAACAGTCCAGTTGAGGCCCAAAGTCCTGCTCCACTGGGAAGTGGGAATTTGCTTGGCCCAGAACCCTACCAGGCCTAATAGTATTAATTTTTCTTGGGTCTCTGTTGCTTCTTCATAGATATACCTTGTGGGCCTCAAAATGGGATGGGCTTTCACCGGACCGGACTTCCCATTCCTGGTGCCAGGGCGGCGGCCGAATTTCGCGGGCGTGGGTTAACAAGGGGTTTTTCTCATCTTCTCTTTACAATTGCAGAGGAGGAGCGACTGCGAAGAAGGTGGCGATGGAGTCGAGCCCCCCATCTCGGAGTCGGAGATGCCCCCACTGTGCTGGCCCACTCTCCAAACAAATGGTCTCCCCTCCCTGTTTTTTTCTCTTATCTGATTTTTTTTTTTTTGTCGGGATATTTGAATTTTAAGTATTAATTCTTCGGTGATTCCGGATAAATAAATTTGCAGGAAACAAGCAGCTGGACTGTCGCGCCCTTTATCAGAGACAGTTTCTCCATGGTAAGTTTTAGATACCTACCTGGTTTTCATAAATCTTGTTCTGTAATGAGTTTTATCAAGTTCCAAATAGATTTATGTGAAATGTTTTTGTAGCGTTGAGTTTCATCAATTACTCTCCCCTCTGCCATCATGCTCAATTTTCAACTTGTTTCCTACATTCAGTAGGTGTCCTTTTCCAGACTTCACTTCTTAATGACTGGCTCTATTCGTGTCATTCCTCCAGTCTTCCTATTGGTCCTTTTCGGATAACCATGTTATTTAGAACAATCCCCTCACTGTAGCAAGTACTGAAGCTACTCTTATTCATATCTATCTGAGTCTTCCTATTGATCCATCTGAGTTGCCCCATATACGATATCCTCTTTTATTTAAATCGGATTTAAGCGACTAAAATCAGCTTCCTATTCGATTATGTACAATCACTCTGATGCTGGGTACATGAGGAAGTTTGTGTCAGAAAATACATTTTGCTGCGAAAATCTTCCATACTAGTAATAAATTTTGTCATTTTTCACCACTGCCTACCTAGTTTTGCAATATTTTCCTGGAGAAGAGAAAAAAATGTTCGTTTCTTTTTATTGGCTTGAATTTATCTTTACTAATATCTTATTGTAATTTTTTCGCTTCCTGTTCCAACTTTTTGGTGTTACAGATCGGTACTGCAGTTGGTGGTGCAGCAAGTGCATTCTATGGATTTAACCATGGTTTGTTTCTGTCCTCTAAACTTAGTAATATTTAATATTATATAGGAATATCATGTTTTGTTTGATGTTAGGCAAACTATTAAAAATGATAAGGCTTAAGTTGCATTCTTAGAAACTACTTTTGCAGGAATATTTGCTGGAGAGTTGATAGAACTTCAAAACCTCATATTGACTCCTGAGAAAGTTTTGAGAAATTTATTATCTAGAAGCAAACCGTGCAGGTCATCCTCCATGTTAGGTCTAGACCCCAGATTGACAATGGGTACTAAAACATGCTTCAGGATCTAATAAGCTGCTATAACACATGTAGCCAGAGCCTAAATGCAGCTGACACCAGATGTAGTTCTGTATATAAGTTGTGATGCATCCAATACAAACTAAATTTATAGTGGCATTTTTTTTGTTATGGACTAATCACTTGTTAGATGGTTCATAGGTGTCTATTTGGGTGTTGGAAAATAGGTCTATTTTCATAATTTTTCCATGTACATGTTGCACCAGATATTGGTCATAGGTATTAAAAAAAATCGTAAAAAGAAAATGTATTGTTATCATCACGTGCAAATTGATGCTGGCATTCTAGTTTGTATCAACGGAAACATTATCATCTACTACATGTGTGTGACACTGTGACTATGAACAATGGTTAAAGCCTCTTTAACTGCTTGAGGGTGAAAATTTGTGCTAATAGAATTTTTGAAAATTTGTTATTTTGTTCAAGAAAATTTTCTTAATGAGCTATAGTTGTAGGACTTCAATTTGGTACGTAAGATATGGTGTATTGTCATGTGTGATTAGCTTAGCAGGTAGTCAACGCTTTTGCTATTTCTGAACAGTTTGTTCTTCTATAAATATAATTTCTTGACGATAAGACTATGAAGTATGTTAATTTGATAGGTTTAAAAATTGGCTTTGATGTTGGGCATAATTAAGAAGCTTGTAACTAGGTTCTTATTCGAAGCTTCATCAATATGTCAATAAATTTGCAATCTTATTTGTTTCTTTCCTTTTCATATTTACAATTTGTTTGTCCTTTGGATTGTAGCAATGCCGGTGGTACAGAAGTATATAAAGGGACCCATGTGGTTACACTTTCTTATCGGTGTAAGTGATGTTTTACCCATGTGGTTACACTTTCTTATCGGTGTAAGTGATGTTTTTCTTCCACATATGCATCACAGGAATTTGACAATACTTACTGAAATACCAGATGTGCTAGTTGTGAGGCAGACCAGTACTTTTGATATTTTGTTTAGATAATTGACCGACTTTTCTCAAAATCATGTTTCCACAATCACGTAGTTATATCTTTGCATCAAACATTATCATTCATCATCTCTCCTTATAAAGCCAATAGTTTTTGCTTAATACTTAGCAATTTGCATATAGGTTAAATAACATTTTGTGCTTCACCACCACTCTTTATGGAAGCTCTTTCCAAAATTAATTATTTGCCTATTTATTACTTATGATTTCAACACAGCCAATACTCTATGCAGCTTTGTTGAAAAAAAAAAAACTCTATGCAGCCGTTCTATCCTCCTCTGGTTTTTAACAAGCCATTGGCTGCATCTTCTGGCAAACTGTAGGCAGTATTTTTATTTACAAACGAAGTTTTGCATTCTGGGAGTTTGGTTGCATCTTCGATCAGCTGAAAAGAAAAGATCGACGAGAGATTTTAAAAACATCCCTGAGAGATCAGGAATCTCTATCAAGACTCAGAAAGAATTAATTACTAAAATTTATTTGCATATAGATATCAGATCTTATTACACTATATGTTTAAGCATTATGTTCATTGACCACCACTATTTTCTTAGCATTCTCTTATGACCAGATTTCATTTGCATGGCCGTATATCCCATATGTATGCAGTTGTATTTTGGTGCTCATGTCATCTACCCATTGTTTAATTTTTGGTTGCAGGCCCCCCCAGTAATCGTTTTTACGTCAGCTTGTGCTGGCTTGTCAGGTTTGAAGATTTATTTCATTGCTTTATATTTCAGATTTGTCATCTTGTGACCCTGATGGGGATTAAGCATACTTCATATTTTCTTTCATGTTAGTCTATTGCAACATAATGTCATGCAGTTGAAATCGGTGGTATATACAAGATAAATATCAAGTACTCTCCCCCCTCCCCCGGGGAACATTTAATAGCACTACTTATTCATTTGAAAAACCAACTGTATCTATTAAAAGTGCCGGGAGGGAGTATATGATGAGCATGCTTTGATCCAGTGAATTGTTTTTGTGACGTCTTTCATGGGCTAGTGGAGGCATAGGAAACACTCTTTTAAATCTAAGTGAGTCTGCCTAGTTGGTTAGGTGCCCTTCTCATTGATCCAGCTGAGGTCCATCGACTTAGCTAGTTCAAGCAGAGACCCATGCCATTTTCCCTGTCCCTGTCTTCATTCTGGTTCTCTTCTCTCCTCCTCTTTCTGCATTCTAACTAACAGGGTACCCACTTCCCCCATGAAGTGGTTAAGCCAGACCCATCTGTTTTGTAGCTGAATGCAGAAAATTGATATTCATCATATTGAGCAAGGCTTTTGTCTTGCAGATTGTCCAGATATACTTTCATGTTAAACTTCTTCTGTTTAACATTGCATATTACTATTTTCTTCAGGTGGTGCTGTACCAGCTCTTGCGCAACTGGTTGCTTCTTCATACCATGCATCAGTCTCTTCTGCACCCACTCCTGCCTCCAAGAATGATAAGTTGCACGAATGCAGAAACTCTTCTCCCCTCTGATGTTGTGATTGGTAATAGTAGTAACCACCTTACAGGAATTGATGGTTCTAGAAATTGGTGAGTTTGTGCTTTCGGTTGCACAGGCTGTATCTTTGAATTTGCATGTCCATAAGCATAGAGTAGTGGACTACTACATTCGTTCTCTATATAAGGAGTATTATTTTTAAGGTATATATTTTTATGACTTTTACTCTTATGGTGTTCGACTTCCTGTTACTGCGTGACAAGCTTAAGGGGCCGTTTGGGGCGTGATTATTGTAAAACATCCACACTGGATTTTGGATATCCCCTGTAGCATCCATATTTTTTTTTACATCCAGCTGAAACACGTCCTGAGGTGTTTCAGCCAGATACGGATGCTACAGTGTAGCTAAACATCCCATCTTGATGTTTTGCTTTTAATCACGCCCCAAACGGCCCCTAAGTTGCATTTTTTTTGTTTGTGAAGTAGCTTGGAAATAAACAACTGCATGGATTGTTGTATACTAGGAAGCACCAATACGGATACGGCGATATGATACGATACGATACGGGTACGGCGATACAATAATTTTCAAAAAGTTCTGATACGATACGTTGGTGATACGTTTGTTAAAAAATATTTTATATATTTTTAAAATACATTTAAGATTGTTCTAGTGTCAAAACAAACAATAAGTATAATAAAGAAAATTCTAGCAAACACTTGTAGCAATCATAATATCCATAACTAACAAGCATCGATCCTAGATAGCAACAACTAACAAGCATCGATCCTAGATAGCATAATAAAAATTTTTTTAGCAAACACCTGTAGTAATCCTAATAGCAACAACTAACAAGCATCGATCCTAGATAGCAATAACTAACAAACATCGATCCTAGATAGCAACAACTAACAAGCATCGATTATAGATAGCAACAACTAACGCCTTAATAGCCACACCTAGCACAATCATGCAATCACATAAAATCAAATTGTGTCAAGTAGCTCAAGATTAAATTATAAAATCACTACAAATACATTAATTCCAAGAATTATAGTCTAAAATTCTTCAACAAAAAGAAAGAAGCACGTAAATAACACCATCAAATAACATCAATATTAGCTTCCATATCAATGTCTTCATCCTCAAATGTAACCGCCTCTAAGATCGGCTCATCTAGTGAAAAATTTGCTATCTCAAGCACCCCGGCACCTCCAAATGGCTCATCCCAAGTATCTCCGGCAATGTCCCACATCATGGTTGCTCCCTTCTTGTACTCATCATTCTTTCTTGATAGGAGTCAAAGATTAGTATGTATAAATACTAAATCTGCCGCACGTGTTGGAGTTGTTTTGTTCCTCTTTAAAGAATGAATAAAGGAGTATGTACTCCAATTTCTCTCACAACATGATGATGAGCAAGGTTGTTCAAGAAGTTTGAAGGCAAGACTTTGGAGCAATGGCAAAGAAGATCCATATGTATACCACCAAATTTTTTGCTCTAATCTCCATCTATCTTCTAGGCAATCATATTCTCCAAATATATCCATGCACCCGGAAAATCTAGCATACTCCACATTCACCTTTGTTCTTTCTCCAACATCATTAAAATATTTTTTCAAGCATTTGTTCCTTTCCACACAAATTTCATCATCTTTATGTGGAGCTAACCGATTTGGAACCGCATTGATCCATTGCTCACTATAAAACCTATATATGAACCAAAATGTTAATGTAAAAATAATAAAAAATGAGATCAAATAATAATACTTTAAATTAATATGTCATACTTACCTAGGATTCAATGCATGAGCCATGCAATGGAGTGGTGTAGAACTTTTGGTCCACCGATCGATTAGAATATTATGTATCACATTGTAAAAAGTTGATGTTTCATTCTCCCCCTTGCCCTTGCGCATAAATATTGCTGTCTTCACGTTCTCAATCATGGTATCCCACATCTCATAGACTAAGTGAAGCATAGGCTTATCCGTATCCATTTGCCTAAGCATTTCATAAATAGGCCCCGTGAAGGAGAGAATGTAATCCACTTTATCCCACCAAAGATCATTCAAAATGATATCTTTAACCACTTGAGCTTTCCCAACATCATCCTCCCTATATGAAGCCCATTCATCATTTATCACCATGGCTTGAAGACCCCTCTTCACATGCTTCAACCTTTTGAGCATAACCACATTTGAAGCAAATCGAGTCTCGGCTACCGCAAGTAATTTCAAAGGGCTAAATAGGTTAAACATGGCTAGCCTCATTGAGTGATT
Source organism: Houttuynia cordata (assembly GCA_039654745.1). Classification (NCBI taxonomy): domain Eukaryota; kingdom Viridiplantae; phylum Streptophyta; class Magnoliopsida; order Piperales; family Saururaceae; genus Houttuynia; species Houttuynia cordata. Next base: position 356,171 of record CM077503.1, read on the forward strand.
AATAATGAAAATGCGAATAAAAGAGGCATCCTCCACAACTTGCATAATTCAATTACATTCTTCATATGCAAGCTCATTCGCCACACTTGGTGCACAAATATTCTTCAAAGCTAGATTCAAGGTATGCACAACACATGGAGTCCAAAATATTTGAGGGTATTCATTCTCAATAATTTTCCCTGCTGCTTTCATAACGGCCACATTATCCGTTATTACTTGGACAACATTAAGAGGTCCAACCTCTTTAATGACATCCCTAAGTAGACCTGCAATGTAATCTCTATTTTTGAACTCTCCTGTGCCATCAATTGCCTTTAAGAAAATTGGTCCAGACTCTGATGCAGCCATAAAATTGATGAGTGGTCTTTTTTGTGGATCACTCCACCTATCAGATACTATGCTCACACCTTTTTCATTCCAAGTTCCTTTGATTGGTTTCAACATTCTTTCAATGTTGGCCTTTTCTTTTTGCAGCAAACTAGTCCTTAAGGAATTATACCCTGGAGGGACATAACTAGCAAGATTATTGTCTGCTGCAAGCTTGAAAGCTTGAACATAATGTGGGTTTCTAGCCAAATGAAATGGTAAACCCCCGGAGTAAAACATCCTCGGAATTTCTGCAGTCAATTGCTCACGCTGCTCATTCTTCCAAGCCTTCTCTAAAGGAGAACCCCCAACCATTCTCCTTTTTCCAAGAACCCCCATACTTGAACTCCCACTTGTGGCTGACCTACCTTGGCTACTTGCTATAGGTATTTGCTTAGGATGCTTCCTTTTGTCTGCTTCTTCTTCCAATTTTTGCATCTCATTTTGATACTCTGAGTTAACCTTAGAGCAAACTCTAATTCCAGTATTCCTCATCTTGAGTAAATGAGCCTTAACTCTAGAATAAGATCCATTAAAAGTCTAAAGACAATAATTGCAAGTAAATTTTGTGTTGCCACCTGCTTCACCCATTCTTTCTATTTTCTCCACATATCTCCATGAAGGAAAATTGTCATCACATTCATTCTTAGCAAATCGACTAATAACTTCCATAATTGTGATGAAATTACACTGTAATGACAACACAAACAATAAGAACACGACAACATTATAAACGCAAATTCATAGATTCTAACTTTTATAAGCCATGAAATTAAACCTTATAACAGTTCATGTGTAATTCACCCAGAAGCAACCAAATCCATAGTCGTTAAAATTTTTAATGCTCTAAGGTTAACTCAGAGTATCACCCAGAAGCAACACACAGAAGTTAAAATTTCCTATGCTCAATTTCACTCTCCGTGGTACTGCAAAGTGCAAAGAATACAAAGTTTGAAAAAACTAGCAAGGAAAGAAATTACCTGGTCGTAGTCGGAAGCGATCTGGAGGCGGCGAGCTCGGAGTCGCACTGGAGGGTGAGGGCATCAGCGACGCGCTGGCCGGGGTGGAGTGTGAGGGCGGGGCCGGTGATTTGACGGGGAGATGGCCGGCGAGCTCGGTGTCGCGCTCCAATGAGAAATACAGCATGGGAGGTGGAGGAGGCCGGGGAAGAGGAGAGGGAGAGGAAGAGGAGGGAGGAGGAAGACCCAGCCCGATGGAAGGGGGCTGAGTGCCCCGGGTCGGAAAGACACCACCTTGAGCCCGGCGGTGTGGCCAATACGCAGAGACGGGCCAACAGAAGGGAGAGGAGGAGGAATCGACAGAAGGGGTGAGGGCGGCGGCGGCGACGCTGGAGGGTGAGGATGGAGGCGACGTGCTGGCCCGGTGAGGGCGCCGGCGATTTGGCGGTGACCTGTCGACTCTCGGCCTCCTCTGCTCAAATGCCAGAGGCGAGGGCTTTTTACCCGATCCGTATCGGAAACGTATCTGATACGTATCGGATATGCCATCGATACGCAGACAGCCGTATCGATGGCATATCCGTATCCGATATGTATTGGATACAGATACGGCGACAAAAATGCCGTATCCGTGCTTCCTAGGTTGTATATGGTGTTATTTCAGCTCAACGGTTAGTTATGAAGTTTTTATTATAACATTGCTTTTCGTGTGTCTGGCTCTGGGTTGGGGTTGGGTTTTCTTGTAAGGGTCTTATCTCATATACCCTCCTCCCTCTGAGCTTCGAGTTTCAATAAATTTGATTATGGAAGAAAAATAGATTATTGCTTTTCATCTCACCTTATTTTCTATAATATATGTGCACTAAAATGCGCCAAGTTGCATCTGGGCAAGGTATGACTGAGCAATTCTGTCGATTAAAGACTACATTTTTGTGTTGCTCGGTCTATGATCGAACCGCGAAGGAACTAATTTGGTCCACCTTTTGTGAAAGTGGGTTAGATGTTGTGCCAGACAGTTAATAGAGGCTGATTAATGAGTAATGCTATATCTCCCGTTTTTTCATCACGGCCAACCTCACCTGCCAACCTGACAGCATTGTAAATTTGTAATACAGTAGCACGTGAGGTGGCTGTGAAAAAAAAAAGTGGGAGAATAAGCATTTTCCCTGATTAATTGTCTAGTATTTACTTTTATTTGTGATGGATGCCATGGAATGTCGTATCGGATATCGGTAAAATATCGGTCGGCCAAAGAGACAAAATATCGGAGATATATCGGAGATATATCGGAGATATTGTGTAAAAAAATATCAAAAAAACTAGTTTTTACCGTATATTTTCACAATCTAACTTATAAAATGAGTTATACTAATTTAAACAAAGAATAAATTTTAAAATATGCATATTAAGATATAAAACAAACATGAAAAAAAAATTCAAAAAAAAAATTGAATTTTTTTTAAAAATAATTTTTTTATTCAAAAAATACCGATATATTGGCGATATTTGGAATTTTTTAAAAAAACGATACTAATTGGTATCGATGTATCGGTTTAGGCCCGATACCAATATATCGGCGATGGCGAGACGATTTTCCATGATGGATGCTCCAACTGGTACAGTAGGTGAAGTGGTATATACATATAGTCGCCCATCCTACTTTAATATTCGACATTATAAATTTAGGGGTCATTTGGTAACCTATTTGTGGCCCATTTACTATGAATGATGGAGCAGTAGTGTAAAAAATGAGCCACAAATGGTCCACGGATGAGCCACAAATGTTTTACCAAACGAGCCTTAAGGGCATCAATTGATTTAAATGCAATTATTTTGATGTATACATTAGGCTGTTTTAGGAAGTCCATCGTATATTTGTGGAACAAAAGTACTTTTTTTATATATATTCATCAACCTCTAAACAGAGGCTCCCAACTCAGGAGAATCATACAAAACAGAGGACCAAGGAAGATCGGAATTTCCCCATGCCATTCGGTCAGTCTGTCCAAAAATCTAGCTTGTCTGGCTAGTCTGCCTTCGTGCAGCTTATTTACTAGTACAGGTAAATAAGCATATTTACTAGTCTGCACCCACTCCTGCCTCCAAGAATGATAAGCTGCACGAGTGCAGAAGCAAATTCATTATGCATTTGTTTTGATGTACACTCGTAATCCAATCATCTGTTCTTGCACCACCAGGAGAGAATCAGTCGCACTACGAAAGCCATAAGTAGGAATGTATTCTAAGCAGTTCACTAATTTATGTAGTTAGCTCCTAAAGAAAGCTCCAGCCCTTCGAAAGTCGCTCAAAGTGACCCTTTATCTTTTGTAACATCCCATGGTTAGGCAAGTTCTAGAACCAGATGCAAGTGGCCTCTTCACAGTCCGAAGCCCTCCAATTTGAAATTCTTGCAATTTGAACAGATAGTACAAGGAGGAATTTGAGGGGAACTAGTGCTTTCCTCTGGGTTCTGAGGCTGAGGGGAATCTGTTCAAGAAATAGACAAGTGAGTCAAACAAACCAAGGGAATGTTTCGAGCTAAAAGTACTCGTTGTTTGGTACTTGGCTGGACATTATATAAGCAATGATAGTACTCTGCAGTGACTGTTTAAGAAAATGGGTCGAACTCCTTTTTCCCAAACATGAAAGCCCTCGTACAGATTGGATAATTAGGATGGCGAAAAGAAGGTTGAGTCTATTCGATCCTCACAAAGGTAAGTTACCCCACAGAGCAAAAGCTTCAGTCACCCATCTGATCTGAGAGTTTGTGCTCGCTGAACAAAGATCTCTCAGATTCTTCTCACTCACTCTTCCAGCCAAGGACAATATTCTCCTCAATATGCCAATGCCAATGGAATGCACCTTTGTGAAATTCTCTGGTCATCTTCACCTTTACCTTTTATTTCCCCCACAATCCCCAATCACGTGCAGTCAACATGTGTCAGCCAATTGAGATAACCCACGTAAACATCTCCAATTGACTTGTACTTTCTCAATAATGATATAACGAGCTGATGTGCCTGATATGCTTAATCCTTGTTGGACTTTACTTTTTATAATAGGAAGTCTTTGTGTTTCAATGACATGCTGCAAATGGAAAAAATGTCGTACAACACAAAACTATTTGATCATTTGATTAGAAGTCTCCTCAAAACTCTTTATGTTTTCGTACGAATGGAAAGAATTTGCCAGGAAAGTGAACCTCCTTAGAGATGTTTAATCATTTGCTCAGAGGACTGCAAGTAGGAACACATTCCACTGTTCTCGCAAAACTAAAAAAAGAAAAAATGCACAAGTAGACATGGATATATACAGGACCTGGTTCATAACTTCATACGTTGGCGAGGGGCTCATGCTTGCTACAGCTTCAAGTTGTTTTTTCATAGTTGCACATGAATTCAGGACTCTCTTGCCTTGAATTTCATGTTCAGTCAAGAAGTAAAGCTTGTTCAAGTCCACAGGATAGAATGGATATAAACTTTATGCCTTACATATAGTAGAAAAATTTTTATGTGCCTCCATTTTAACGAATATATGGTGACAGTCCTTTGTAGCAAACAAACTACTCCCTCCGTTCATAAAAAAAACTGACTGCATTTAAAAAATAGGGATCCAGACTAGATTTGCCCTACACACCAATAGATCCTCATGAACCTGCATGTGGAGGAGTAAATGGAGGCTTGGCTCTATAAGCAAATATATATAACTCATTTTTAAATGCTTCCATTTTTTTTTGGACGGAGGGAGTATCCGCTAGTGGTTTGATTCGATACAATGGAGGCAGACTGGGAAAACCTTGAATAAAGATTGTCTGCCTCTCTGTTGGACCTGTCAGTGGTTGGTAACAGTGGACCTACAAGAGAATCTGGAAAGAGGAGAAAATTGATGAGAAGAAGGCTGTCAAGTGGGGGCCCTATTGGCCGCACCATGCAAGCATGGAAGCAAGTACAATACAGACTTTATTTTGTTCCGAATCTTAAACGACTTTGCAGTTGCCGAGTGGAGCACATCAGGGCCCCCATTTATCCTTTTTCTGTACAGTAGTTGAATAAGTGCCAAACCAACTAAAGCGATTGGGGAATTGTATGCCGTATTTCATTCTTTTCTTACATATAGTCCCCAAGAGAGCATCTTTTCACAATGTGTTTTTCCTTTTTTTTCTCCCTCTCGTTGAGTGTATCTTATTCTTCCTCTAGGTGCATCTAGTCAACAGAACCTTGCACCTTTTCATCACTCATGTATTCACTTATTCTTCGAGTTCCCATATCAGAAACTGAGACCTCTAAACCAGAATTTATGCCCGTTCCAAACTTCAAGCCCCCAAGCTATCTCATAGACACTAGAGGGAATCCCTAACCAATCACTAAACCTAGTTATCATCCAAATGAATTTGTAAGCGGAGAGCACCTTTCAAAAGCAATTGCAAAAGGAAAGCAAGAAATAAGGCACAGGAAGAAAATATTATGTGCCACATCCTGGGAATTAGTTCAAGTATCAAAAGTTATAAGGTTTCATTATTCTCGACTCGGAAGCTGATTACTACACATCCCCTTGTGGGCCACAGGAATCCCTTTTTGGCTGTCTGGGACAAATACCAAGAAAATATTTATCTCACAGGATCTATTCTTGTACCTCTTGCAAGGTGCAAGTCCTTCCAGCCCAGAGTCCTTTATGCAGTCTGCAGAGAGTTGTTAGTGCGGAATTGTGTGAGAGCAATTGTCCGATAATTGGGGATAAAAGAGAAATTAAAGAATGAAGAGGCGGGTCCTCAAATGCCCAAAGTGGACGAGGATATAATCTCTTTTTAAGTCGCTGTGAAGATTGGATTGGTAAGATTCCCATCCTCCTCCTAGTCTGTCTTATTTATACAGACAGACAGCCAGTCTTTGCTCCATGAGAGCTTGCCAAAAAATAAGAAACAATAAGGCTACCAGATATAGTTCTGACATTCGAGCAGGGAAGAGAAGTTCAGGGAATATAGTTTCTTGCGGTAAACACTAAGGCACGATTGTAAAAGGTATGCTCTTGATAAGTCCTTAGTGTTTTAAGATTGACTCCACAAACTCACACCATTTTATTTTTCCTAATTACAGGATATGTTTCATCACCAGACTTATCATCGGAAGCACAGCTTTCCTTTTACAGGGACATCTGGAACTCCTTCAGAGAGGAATTTGTTCCTGAACAATGCCAACATTCAAGGAGACAGTGGTCTGGTTTTGTCAACCGATGCAAAGCCTAGATTGAAATGGACCCCAGAGTTGCACGAACGCTTCATAGAAGCCGTCAATCAACTTGGAGGAGCAGACAGTAAGTATAAGTTAATATAATGAAAGCAGACACAGGAGCACATACGTGCAGAGACGCATGCTGATAGGAAATATTTATCTTGCAGAGGCCACACCAAAAGCAGTGATGAGATTAATGGGGATTCCAGGACTTACTCTATACCATTTGAAAAGTCATCTTCAGGTAATCGTAACATCTCCAGGCATTTTTCAAAGTATTTTGATATCTTGATGTTAGGTAATAAGTAAAACGGATTTTGCTTGCAGAAGTACAGACTCAGCAAGAATCTCCATGGACAGAGAAATAATGTGAATATTAATAGTAAGTAAACACTTCTAAACGCCTGCTGAATGTTCACACCTTATGCAATGGAGTATGTTAGAGATAACTTACCATCTCTTATAGGATGCCCAGGAGCAACAGATAGAATGTCTGAAGTAACTGAAACAACTGTCATCAACACAAACCTCGGGTCCCAGATGAGCAAGTAAGAGCACAAAAGCAAGGTTTCTCATTATTTTTCTTGACGCTGATGATTTATTACTCACTGTGAATTTTGCACCTTAGGAGCTTGCAGATAACTGAAGCACTACAAATGCAAATTGAGGTGCAGAGAAGACTACATGAACAGCTGGAGGTAAAACCCAAAGACTTGCTTATTGGAACATAAATGATGAATCTTCATAGTGTACTTAAAGACGACCAACTTCATAGATATATATGTCCTCAGACAATTCACCACTTCTTGTAAAGCGAAAAAGAACATTTTAGTTTTGCAACTAAATAACATATTGGTAAAATTAGAAGATACTTGATTTCAGAAGTTTCGATTATAAACTTGCGCTACAACACTGTAATTGACATAAGTGAACACATGGAATAACGAAAGATTAAGTACTTATGGTAGACATTCATAATTAGTTATTTTTATGCTAAATTGCAATAGGTGCAGCGGCACCTGCAGCTCCGCATAGAAGCACAAGGGAAATACTTACAATCAGTGCTGGAGAAAGCCCAAGAAACACTTGGAAGACAGAACATGGGTTCAGATGGACTTGAAGCAGCCAAAGTGCACCTCTCAGAACTAGTTTCCAAAGTATCTTCTGAGTGCTTCAACTCTGGTCGTTCAGAATCAAAAGATATGGTCCAGTTACATACACAACAATGCCAGATTGCAGATTGTTCAATAGACGGCTGCTTGACAACATGTGATGGATCGTTGAGGGACCAAGAAATGCATGACAGTTGCACGAATGTCAGAAATTTTCCTGGTAGTGTTGCCACTAGCCCCAAAGAGAGTAGAGATAACACCAAGGACTTCAGGATTGAAGAGAGTGAAGTTAAATGGTGCCAAGAGTTAAAAGAGAGAAAGTTGTTGTCTACAGAGAGGATAATATTCCCAATGAAGAGAACTACCAGAGAAATATCCATGGAAACTTCTGAGGCAAGAGTGAAACAAAAAAATCGTGATGAAGCTTTTTCAGCTCAAGCCAACGCCAAAAAACCTGCAATTCAATTTGAGAACAGGAAACAAAAAGAGACCGGATTGCTACAAACAACAGGACAGCTAGATCTTAATTCTCACGATGAAAATGATGCAGCTTCAAGTTGTAAACAGTTTGATTTGAATGGTTTCAGTTGGAACTGAACAGCAAGGTCAGAAGGGCATGTCCATGAAAATAATGCCTTTGATTTTTTATATTTCAAGTAAAGCTCAACTATTTTAAATTTCAAATTGACAACGAGGATATACATCAAAAGCAATTCAGTTATCACGCCTCTATAAATTAGCTTAAGGCTTAACAAAAAATAGGTGATGACAGAGATTGAACATTGGAAACTGAAAGGGTGAAGAGAAAATAATAACTGTAGAAGCTACTTACTTCTATATCATGCAGTAACTCTGGTGAATAAGCAAAATGGTTTTCCTACTTTAAAACTGCAGACAGAAAAAGCATGTCAATGTAGATGTATAAAGAAAAGATCTTGTCATGTACCCATAGGGTCTCTGAGGTTGGCTCAGATTAGATAAAAAAGTTGATGCAATTGCGGGAATCGTCAATAAAACTTAGCTTCTAATCGTGACCTCGGCTGGGAATCTCAAACTAAAAGACCATATAACAAATTAGCGAGCATTTGAAAAGCTTTTCCAGTCCCATGTTTTTTTCCCTCCAGACTCATGTTTGGGCATGATGAGAACGTCAGAAAATGCAGTTCCCTCATTAAGAGAGGTAAAAACAATCTCTTCATGCAAGAACAACAATCGTGCTTTGTGTTAGAAGCTGAAGCACTGATCAACATGTACGCCACGTTGAGTTTTTGTTCCAAGTCCCTTCCAGGTTCAATTGAATTTGTTATTGGAGTCTGCTGGTAATTATTAAGCTGAACATGCATTACTTTTTCTTAGGGCTTGCGCTTGGAGAGGAAAATGGGCACTTAACAAATGTGTGCATTACAAACAGTATCCAAATATGTGTAAATAAACCAAAATTGTCATCTTTTTAAGTTTGTTTTAAATTTTGAAGCAAGAGAAGATAAAAAAACAGTAGAAAAACTGAAGCAAATAAGGCTAGTGATTTCATAATATGTAAGGTGACAAAATAGTCACTCATTGTGAATACTAACAGGGTCCAATGAACAATATAGATTATATTCCTGTATTTGAAATAATAAAAGAGAAAAAGATACTAGTAGAGATGGGATTGTAATACTTAAGAAAACAACTAGTACTACTTCTTAATTCTACCAGGTTTCTTGGGGCCCCAAACCTCCATTCTGCCGGCAGGGCAGCCGCAGGGGGCGCGGAAGATGAGAACAGTGCGGCCATTGAGGGGAGCCATCCGCTTGAGTTCCGCCTCCAGCTCCTTGTGGTCCAGCCCGAGCTCCAGCGGGCGGGCGGCGCCATAGATGTCCTTGGGCAGTCGCGGCATGTACTTAACGCACTCCTCCGATTCGAGCTGGATGTCGAACTCCACGGCCTTGCGGAGGCCCCGGCAATATGGATTTCCGCACTTGCGCGCCTGGTGGCAGAGGATCTCCCAGAGGACGACGGAGGCGACGAACATGGCAAACAGGCCGACGGTGTAGGCGAAGGGGGCGTGGAGGGCGGCATGATGGAGGAGGGAGAGGGCGGAGGAGACGGCGTGGAGGAGGAAGGAGAGGTAGGGTAGGGAGAGGAAGGAGAGGGCGGCGAGAGAGAAGAGAAGGACGATGATGTCGACGGCGGGGAAGGGGGAGTGGTGGTGGCACAAGGGGTTCCAGGAATCGGAGAGGTGGCGGTGCCGCTGCTTCCTAGGAGACGAGGAGGACGACTGCGGCAAGGAGTTGCGGTGGTGGTGGAAGGAACGGCAGAAGTCGACCAGACTGCGGCAGTCGACCATCATCGGTAAATTCATCTTCTTCTTCTTGTCCAACAAACAAATTACTGATGGATCGATATCACAATTCTGGCAACAGAAATTACGTACACCATACCAAGATGGTATGGAGTGCAGCAAATGCAAAACAGATCCGATCTGCAAACAGAATCAAAAGAGATTGGCGAAATCCAAAGAGAATCAAACAAGGGGAAGCAAATAAATCATAAATATCTGGGAAATTGAATAGAGTACAAAACTGGGATGCCAATGGACTTTTAGTGCTGAATGCTGATGATCGGATGCAGAAATGTTGAGACAAGAGTCAGGAGCAAATCTGATACGTCTAAATTAGTTAGTCAATGGACGGTTCTGGTTCTCTCTCTCTCTCTGCTGTCCGAGTACCCTCGAGCTATAACTACGGGCCTTTGCTTGCACTAAGTCAAAAGTGCAGAACACTGCCGACCCACCCCATCTCTCTCTCTCTCTAGCCTTCTCCGATATACACCAGAAGAGGGAGAGAGAGAACTGTAAACTAAATTATTCCACCCTCCCGTTACGTCCGCCCAGGCCCTCCTGTGACTGTGATGTTAGCCTGACCCGCTCTAAATAATCAGTTTAACAATAATGCATTACCTAAGCACTTTGGGGCTAAAGCACACCTTACCGTTAGCCGCCAGTCTTCTAATGCCACGTTGCAAAGGAGAAGCAAACTTAAACCCTCTCCGGGTCCAGGGGCGTTAACCCAGGCCCAAACCCAAAACTTTCTTGTTCCAACTCTAAAACCTTCACCCTCTATCTCTTCTTCCTTCCGCTGAGCCCAAGCCCACATTTCACTTCCGGTCCAGTGGTGTTTTCTAAAGACAACACAAACTCAAAACCAGAGAAGCAGCAGAAGAGTAGAGAGGGGAAGAGGACCTAGTGGAGGTCACGGTCGGCATTCCTAAAGCTAGAAAGATCTGCCATTCCATGTGAGACTCCAGCCTCCACAACGTTTTCCACAGCATGGATCAGTCCGCTCAAGACTCTCCTCCCTTCTCATCCTCCCACATGCCCGCTTCTTGCACCCCCCTCAGGCTCTCATCTACAACCCACTCGCTAGCTCCCCTCCGCCTCCTCCTCTGCTGACTCCGCCGGTGCTTCAGATCTGATGACGTCTTGTGATGTGGAACCCTAGAAAAAGATCGGAGTGAAATGTGGGCTTGGGCTCAGCCGAGGAAGGATGAGAGAGAGAGGGCGAAGGTTTTCGAGCTAAGACCAGAAAGTGTTGGGTTTGGGCCTGGGTTACCGCCCGTGGGCCGGAAGTGGCAGAGAGGGTTTTGATTTGCTTCTCCTTTGCAATGTGGCATTAGAAGACTGGTGGCCGCACAGGATTCGGCTTCTCTTTTGCTTTCATTTCCCCTTAACCCAACCACAACCTACCCCCACATAAAAAAATTAAAAAAAAATGGTTTTCATCAACGCTAGATATTGCTGACCGTGTTTTGTACTATCTATGGTCATTCACTGTTTTGGTTAATGGAAATCCCGGCCCCACAATTTATCACAAATGTGACCTCAATCAAGGTGATCCCCTCACGCTCTATTTATATATCATGGCACAAGAGTGTTTTTCATTAGCCTTTGGAAAGCCACAAAAGTTAGTGCCTTATCGGGGGTATTACAGACGTTCGTGTCTGTTAGGCCATCTGTACTCGTATAACGGACCGTCCATACGAACAACTGGACACGGACGAGACCTATATGTCCATTTTAATAGGGTATCACAGACACGAACAATCATGGATGTCCATGCTTATTAACTTTTTACATATAGGGATATATTTGTTATGAACTATGAATATTTTTATTAACTCTTAGTATATGAATTAGGAAGTAGATATTCCAGAATTTAGACCTTGTCCATTAATAGTCCGCGGACGTCCATTATCTACATGGACAGTGGCGGACAGACGCAGATAAAACTAAAAGGACTTAACATAATAAGAATATGGACAAAACATATTCAATATAATAAGAGATTGAACATCAGAATTTCCATGAATAGGAAAATAAGAATTTCACAACTCAAAGGACATCAATATCCACACAACTTCAAAACATCTAAAGTGTTTAAAGACAAACAATTTGTGCTCTCAGATATTTGCAAGCATTCCATTCTTGCTATGCTCCATTACCCTAGGGGTTTTCTCTTTAAAACCCTGCCATATGACTAGGATACAGACCCCATCGGTGCTCATGAATATAATCGGCGGAGACTGACAGACCTTATGTGATATCTAATCATCCTAATGACGTACGTATATGCCTCTCTTTGGGCAGGAGCCTCGCAAGGTTCCAAAACATTCCAGAGATCTCACAAGATCTAGCATGGCTAGCTGAGCATACTATGAGTCCACATCAGAGAGAGCTTCACAAGGTCCCTATGAAGAATTTAATGAGCAGTGATACTCAAAGAAGGAGATGTAGCAATATCCTATATGAAAATGAGTTCCTAATTGCAGCCGACTCGCAAGTGGCAGAACAAACCAAAGTACTCAACAACTTAGACATGTTACAATTGACTAAAATTTGAATAAGGACTCTTAAGACAGAATTAATGAAGAGCTAACTATCATGACTCTAACAATTCAAGATTTAATTATGAGGAATATGATATTCAAGTTCCAATGAAGGATTGGATTAGAAAAGATAGAAAAAGCAGGACAAACAGAGAGTTGTTGAAAAGACAGGAACAATCAATCAAGCAATGTAATTCGAAATCTAATGTAACACCCGAAAAATTGGTATGATTTGTTAAACTACTATTTTAGGAAACTGGTCTAAATTAGGAAAGTTTAGTTCCCTAATTGGAAGCATGTGATATCATGTGATTTGATATGTTTGAATGTAGGTGGTGCATTAGAATTTTATTTATAAATGAAGTGAATTAGGTAGGTGAACCCAGGTGCGAGTACTAGCCCAGGCGCTGGGCTCTACCTTCCACCTGGCAGTATTGGATTGTTCCATCTAGGGCAAAGCATATGTAACACTTCTATTACTGAGACTTCATTGATACTGTAACACCCAAAAAATCGGTATATTTACTAAAGCTGATATTTTAGGAAATTGATTTAAAAAAGAAGTTTTGATGCATGTTTAAATTATTTTTATTATGAATTTTAATCTGATGTTGAAGAGCGCGAAGAAAACTTTCCAACGCCACCGACTGTTCGCAATTTGGAGCTCGGAGCAAAAAGATAAGACCATTTGAAAATTTGAACACAATCGATCGGGATAGTTTTTTAACCGGAAGTAAGGCTAATGCGATCGATCACCTCGAGTGATGATCGATCGTATTTACTATGATTTGCGATTTTGGAGCAAGCGATCGATCGCCGCCAGAACGATCGATCGTAAGTACTATGATCGTGCACAAGGGATGCAACGATCGATAGCCTGTGGTCGCGATCGATTACACTGGTAAGTGTCAAAAATAGAAGTTGCGTTTTGTTACGATTTTGATGGAAAAAGGATACCAAATCCAAACCAAACTTGGAGAGGACGTCTATCTAAGGATTTTGGAGAATTCCTATTGGAGGAAGAGACCATGATAAGGAAGGATTTACACAAGACGTGAAACCCTAAACTCTATATAAACACATGAGAAGGGGTGAGTTGTGCTGTTCATGCCAAAACCCTAGCTTTAAAACGTCTTATGCTTTTCTCTTCTCCTTCCCACCTTCACCTTTGCTTCAAGCCTCTTCTTGACTTGAGTCTTCATCCAAAGCTTGGAGCGGAGGCATTGTTGCGAGGCGAAGGTAGTGACGACGCGTAAAGGGCAAGGCTTTTGTAAAGAAAAGAGTAGGATGGTTTTTCTCCCTTCTCTTTCTTTTCTCTATATGATATATGAGTGCTCTCAATCAATCTTATGACATATATATTACGATTCATATTGCGATATGCTCTTTTATACTTTCATGCTAGTCTCTAGGTGAGAATAATGTCCAAGTTTGTTGCTTTATTAATCATATTGATGTCAAAAGTTACGATCTTGTTCTGTTATTCTTTAATCACGTTGGTTGTAGTGGTCATAATTGTTATCTTGTATTAAAAGTCCTTGTTATAAGGGGTTAATTATCTAAGACTGTTATGTAAGATATGAAACACGATAAAGGTGTGTAATTAAGTAATTTCAGCACATTCTAGGATCTATAATAAGCCTAGGAGGGGGGTAAATAAGTTTGATAATACTTTATTAATATTAATAAGGTGTGGTTATATGAAATACTTAAGTATAATTAAGAATCTTAATCTTGCATAGAACTGTTTCTGTGCCAACAGTCTGTATTAAATAAATCATAACTAATTAAAAAAATTGGAAAAATATAAAGTCATTGGGTTAGAAACTAGACTCATAAGGCTTTTATCAGTAAAAATTTCAGAGTCTAAGTCTTACTGTACAAAGTACGGGAGCAGTCGGAAGGGAACTATTTTGCATGAGACAATGTTCTGTAATCAAGGCGAAAACACTAATACTTAAATAACACTATGTGATATTGTATGAGACGAATTAAAATATCATTACTATTCATTACACTACTGATTGTGGATTATCACAGTAAGGTTGATTAAGTAAAAGATTAATATTGTGGGGTAATCCTAAGTGACCGAATGAACTATAATTTTTGTTTTCAGACAAGCGTTCAGTGTTGGTTTGAATTTTCACTTGGTAATCAAATCATCAAGATTCTATTCTCAGTCTTGGTTTTGAATATGTATATTATAAATCTTAATCTTTTCTAGGAGGTTCCTATCTAGGGTTATGCATGAATGTATGTGTCAAAGATATTAGAATCTGATCTATACTCCTATGGTGAGTCGTTTGGTTATATGAGATATTGATTCTCCTTATTTACTCTTGAAGTGGGTTGTAATCTTATGAGAGACCTTGATGTTCTATTCATACTCCATGAGTGAGTCACTACTGGTAAAAATTACCTTGATTCTTAGAAAGTTGAAACCTCTGCCATTGTTAAAACATTATTCAGTCTGATGTTGACTTGTTTCTCCACTAGAGACCTTGTGAGGTTCTCTCTGAGGTGGAATCATAGTATGCTCACGAGCCATTGTCAGGTCTTGCGAGATCTCCGATTATTTATATCCGAAGGGAGGCAATATATGTAAGTTTAGACTTTTGACATTACGGAAGGTCCTCAATCTCTGCCCATCGTGTCTGTAAGCACCGGTGGGGCCATCATCCTAGAAGCATGGCTGGGTTCCAAAGGGAGAACCTCTAAGGTGGTTCTGGTATATTGTTTAGCCACTTGCGAGTGGTAAGTTTAGTGAGCAAAAAATTGTAATTCCTTGCACTATATATGCCTTAAGCCATTGGTAAAATTACTATTCTCTCCTTACACGTGCGATGTTCGGAGTCCTATGATTTATTATTCTTTCCCTATACTTGCGAGTCGGGAACTATTATTGACTAACCTTTCTTTTCAGATAAATAGACTTTAGGTTCAGTCTAGATGTCATTGAATATCAGTTGTTCAATTGTTATACTTCTCTTCATACTACTTGATTCATTTTCAGTGGATTTTTACATCCCACTAAGTGTTTCTATGAAATACTCATGCATCCTCTGATGCAGGCATGAAGGATAACTGAGACAGGACGATTGCAATAGCAGGAAGGTGTTGATGACGCCGAGAAGAGATTAGAGGTTTTTTTTATTATTATTCAGTTGCTTGATTTGATACTTTATGAATTATTGGCCAATGTGTGCCAGAAACTTGAATTTTATTCTATTGATTTTGTTAAATTTAATTGTTGTAATAAAGATTAAGTAGGTTCATTTCATAATTTTTAATGATGTTTGAATACTGTAATACACTGAATTGCGGGATGACTAGTTACACATCCTTTCGTGATGGCGTAATTGGTTTTGTTTTCAACTGATCGGTCGCGTGCCCGATGTTACTATCTTTGAAGGCTTTTGCACTCCGATCGAGGTGTGAGATCCTGGGGTGTGACAAATTCTCTTTTCGTGAGTTATATATTAATAGAGATATTGAAATCTCATTGGTACTCCTTGGCGAGTCAAGTGTTGAAAATGATACCTTGAGTTCTAGAATGTTGTGACCTATGTTTTGTGAAATATTGCTCAGTTTTATGTTAAGTGCTTCTCCACTAAGAGTACTTGCAATGGTTTCTCCAAGATAAAATTATAGTATGCTCAGAGAGTTATTGCTAGATCTAAAGTGATCTCCGATTTATATGGGACCTATGTAGTTCTTGCCCAAAGAGAGGCAAATACGTATGTTTTAGATTATAAGATATTACGGAAGGTCTTGTAGTCTCTGTCCATTGTACCCATAAGCACCAATGGGACCAGCATCCTAGACGCATGCCCGAGTTCCAAAGAGAGAACCTCTAGGGTGATTTGGCAAGTATCCACTTGCGAGTTGTAAGATCAGAGAGCAGAAATTGAAATCTCCTTACACTATGGATGTCTAGAGTCAGTAATGATTGATAACTTCTTCCTATCTTTTGATGATTCGGAGTCTTGAAATATGATAACTTCTCTCCTTACACTTTTGATTGTTCGGAGTCAAAATGTTTATTATCTTCTCTTCATACTTGCGAGTATTTAAGATGTGTTCTTATTATTTCTCAGGTAAGGAAAACCATGTGTTCAGTTCTGATACTATTGAATATGTAGTTGTCTTTTGTTGAATCTTTCTTCTTGTCAAACATTGTTTCTCCTTTCAGGTTTTTGCATCCTACTGGGTATTTCTTTGGAATACTCATGCATTCTTTGATGCAGGCTTGAAGAAAGAGTAGATTTGAAAAAGTTGCAATGAGGAGCCGCACGAAGATTGCGGGCGATCGATAAAGTTATCTTTTATCTTAGTTAATTAACAACAACATTATTGACATGTTGGCTAAGGATATTTTAATGATTTTTTTATCAGTTGTTTTAATGATTTTAAATATGGAACATTTGAGTTTATGGATTTTCATTTCATATGTATTAGTAATATTTAATTTTAAAACTGAATGAAAGGTGTTGATTACACATCCTGTTGCGATAGTGTAATCGACAGGTTGATCGAGTATTCGGTCGCGTGCCCAAGTTTCCGGTTTCAAGAATATTCGCTTGAGGGAATGACTTCCGCACTATGCCGAGACCAAGAATTTCTGGGTGTGACATCTAATGACTAGGTCAATCCCCATAGATTATAATATGGGATTTATTAGTATTCATTAGCTAGATTATAGGTGAAATTATGATACAAAGGTTAATATTAATCAAAGATCAATTACTTTTTATGAAAGGAAGTGTATTGTTCCAACCAAGGTTTTTAAAACCGGACCAGTCATCGACCCGGATTGATGGCCGGTCCGGTTGGACCACGGTCAAAACGTGATAGAACCGGAGTCGAACCGGATTGACCCGATATGTGAGGTGAGGAGTGAAGCCCACCTTAGATATATAATAAATATATATTTTATGCAATATATAATGTCAAAGTGTTTGTAGCTTAGTTGGTTAAGGATTTGGGTACTTGTATACAAGTCCCGGTTTCAAATCCCATTCAAAGCAGAATTTTTTTTCAAAAAAAAAAGTATTGTGATGTAGTCCGGTTCAACGGTTCGGGAGAAAATCGGCTGGTTTAATGGACCAGGATGAACCGTTCTAACTGAACCGGTTCTCTGTGGTCGGTCCGGTTTTGAAAACTATGGTTCCAATAGAACAGATGGAATCAAATAATTCCCACGGATAGTACAAGTAGAATAGGAATATGAAACTTTTACAGTAGATGCTCCTACAAGTCTAAATTTTTGCAAAATTAACGACATATTTTTATGATTTTTATAAAATTATTTAGGACCCTTTTCGTACAAGTCATCAGCCTAGAAATAGTTATGGCCGGGAGAACTATTTTGACCCGAATTTTACTAGTATGTCTAAATGGTGACTATTGTTCTTAGTTTTTGACACTTAATGGATTTAGATATATACATGGTGACATGATACATTTTCACTAATACAGAACCATATTGGTCATTAGTATAGTAATTTGGGACGAGCCCGGTTTATTTCACTGCATATATATGATTGTATAGTTGCATCCAAGGTTTTCAAAACCGAACCGGTCATCGACCCAGATTGATGGCCGGTCCGGTTAGACCACGGTCAAACCAAAGTTGAACCGGTTTGACCCGGTATGAGGTGTGAGGAGTGATGCCCACCTTAGATATATGATAAATATATATTTTATGAATATTAATATCAAAGTAATTGTAGCTCAATTGGTTAAGGATTTTAAGTACTTCATATAAGTCCCAATTTTGAATCCCCCTCAAAGCAAATTTTTTTTCACAGAAAAAAAATGTGACTTGGACTGGTTTGGCGGTTCGGGAGAAAACCGGCCTGTTCAACCAACTGGTCCGAAAGAAAACCGGCTGGTTTAATGAACCGAGGTGAACTGTCCTAACCGAACCGGTTCTCAGTGGTCGGATTGGCCAGTCCGGTCCGGTTTGGAAAACTACGGTTACATCTACTAGAATGAACAAAACATGAAAGTTAGACAGCTAATACCAGACAGATATAGACCCATCTATAGTGAACTGACGTCTATAATAAGGTGTTATAGACTGACCAGCAAGGTTTAGGAACGAGCATAGAACAATCAACTTTGGTTGAAATAAAAAATAAGTATTTATAACATCTATTTCAATAAAACATTAGAGTTGGACGATTGGACAATATGAGTGTACAATCGTAATAAATCCCATCAATTTCTAAGAAACATCAAGTATAATATCACGACGATAGATGAATCATGTGTATGAATTTATTTTGGTGCCCAACACTTTGCTCCATAGAGAATTGCAGGCCTAATGGCGGTCCTATAGAACTTGCCTTTAAACCTTTTTGGAACATGCCTATCACACAACACTCTTGAGGCTGCCCTCCACTTTATACACCCCACATTTATTCTATGCACTACATCACTATTAATATCTTCTTCTTTATAGATAATGGATCCTAAGTAACGGAATTGATCACACTTAGGCAGTTCTTGCCCATCTATTTCAACCATGGTTTTCAAAACCGGACCGGACCGGCCGGTCCGACCGCGGACGACCGGAGCCGGTAAAAACTACGGTTCGGGCAGAACGGTTTGCCCCGGTTACACGAACCGGCCGGTTTATATGTGGCCTGGCCGGTTGAACCGCTGAACCGCTGACTCGGACCGCAGCGGTTCAACCGGCCATATATATAAAAAAAAACCCTGATCCAACCCTCACCCCTCTGCCTCCCGTCCTCTGCCCTCCTGCAGAGGCGCCGCCGCAGTGCTCCCACCGTCCTCGCCCTCCCGGCCTCCGCCGCAGTGCTTCCATCTTCTCCCCACAACCCCCCTGCTCCTCTCGATCTTCTCCTCCCTTTGGGTCCTGACTTCCCTGACGATGGCGACTTGTACGATGTGAATCACCTGTGGTCGCTGCTGATGAACCTCGACGACCACACTACAAAGCCTTTCGATTATGATAACATCCCCACCACGTCTTTTGATGATGACCTCCAGACGATGCCGGGCGAGGATCGGCACGATGGGGTTTTCAACGATTTGCCGCCGCTCGTGATTCTATACAGCAACATTGCAGCGTCGATTTCTGAGTATGATACAGTCATTGCCGCAACGTCTAATTTTGAAGACGGAGTTTTGGATGGGCTATTTCCGATCAATCTTGCATCGCCTCGGAAGTATGATACTATTCCCGTCAAGGCCACCGCTTGTCCGCACTCCCCTCATGGAGATTCCCAGCTCTCCTCTTCTGGGTAAGCCTCATCCACACTAAAAAGATTCCATTTTTATGCGATTCCAATCATTTCACTCATCCAATCCAATCTGCCTCTCTTGTTTTGTCGATGATGCAATTGCGTGAGCAAGCTGTTTGTAGGTTTGAAACCTCAGTCAAGTGGTATTAAATTGATTTCTTGATGCTTATTTTTGTAAAAAATCCTATCTTTTTGTAAGAGCTTTAAGTATGACTTGTGGGGAGTTGTTGCAAGTGGTGGAAGCCCTAATTTATCAGCTGGGTTTTGTGAAAGTGTGCACCAAAAACTGCATGCGGGTTAACTTGCAAAAAGTTTGTTCTTTGTTGTGATAAGATTGCTAGTAGAATTACTTCGTTTTTTTAGTTGTTTCTTCTTCTTTTTTCCTGGGACTGGGCAAAGTAAGAGGGTTAATAAAATTGTGTCAAACCGGTTGAACCGGCGGTTGAACCGTATTAAACCGGACCGGTCAGATTTCCGGGTCGAACACTGGTCCGGTTTTGAAAACCTTGATTTCAACTAAGGCTCTACCAATAGTTTTACCTTCTTTAAAATTAAATTCCATGTTATCTGTCTTAGTCGTACTAATTTTAAAACCTTGCAAACCCGGGTTCAAGTAAGCCACCCGAGTTCGAGTCCTAGCAAATGTATAACTATTTTTTTGTGGAATTATAAAATATATATTTTTATTTTAAAAATAAAAATATATAAAAATAAAAATATATGTTTTATAATTCCACAAAAAAATAGTTATACGTTTGCAAGGACTCGAACCCGGGTATGTTTCTTGAAAAATAATTACCCTTACCGATAGACTACAAGCTTGAGAAATAAAAATATATATTTTATATTGGATACCGCAGGACACGCATACAACCGTGTCACTGTCGTATCCATGTCCGATACGTATCGGATATGGATACAACAACGATTTTGCCATTTTCGTGCTTCCTAGTATTCAGCACATTAAAAAAAAATTGCTCTTATAAGAGCTCAAAATTTGGGGCGTGACGCCAACAACTCACAAGAGTTCTGCTAGCAGGCACCAGCTGGGATTTTGCGACCGAGGCCATTGGCTTGCTAGCTCTTGCACACAAGGCTGTTCGCACTTGTGAGCTACATTTTCGTGTTGCTTTTGAAATTCATATTTTGAAATTATTTTTTCCTGAAAATCCTTCTCCTATTAGACGAGGGGACTAATTGCACGTCCAAGGGGTCTATATAGGGCTGTTTGTGGACAGCCGTGTCCGCGAAGCCGTCTGTGTCCGAGGCGTTCGTGACCGTGTCCGAGCCGAGGTTGAACTGTCCGTAGTGCTCGGCCACGGACACGGCCAAGGGTCCTCGGACAGACGGCTGTCCGGGACCAGAGGAGGGCGAGGGCGGCCGGGAGAAGGGGCGGAGCCGCGGAGAGGAGATGAGGGCAGTGGGGGAGCTAAACCTGGCCGCTCCTGGAAAGCAGGGAGCTTTCTTCTCGCTCAGCCTCGATTCTCAGGCACCGGAGCTCCGGTAGGCGGCGGCTACCTTGATGCACGAGGAGAAGGGGCGGAGCACAGGAAATCAGGGAGCTTTCCTTTTGCGAAGGAGGAAGGAGGAGCGAGGAGGGCGGCAGCGGGGGCGGAGAGAGGGCGACAGCGGGGGTGGAGGAGGAGGAAACATCTCCCTATTCCCGTCGCCGTCATTTTTCTCCAACACCTTTGGATCTCAAGGTTGGTGGAATTAAGGACTGCATCTAGAACTCAGATGTCGTGGATTGACTCAGACAATATCTGGGAGGTGCTGAACTCAGTGTTTGGTTTCAAACTGTTTGATGGACAGGCTATGAAGGCTGGTTGTGCTGGCAAAGCCTACCAGATGTTTGGAGAAATGGCTCAACAAATGTTGTTTTGTAACTTAAATGGTTCTTCTTGGACGAATTTTCTGTTGGTAGAGCTCATAACATGTGGAAGAGAGAAATGTAACTTTTAGCCAAATTAGACTCAAATTTCTTATTGTAACGATGATTCATAACTCCATTCTGTGATTTCTGTCCAGTTCGTCATTCCTTCTTGCTTCTACAACTGGTCGTCTCTTTCTGAAAGGAAATTGAACTAGCTCTCCATTATTTGCTCCAGAGTTTCAAAATTGAACTCAAATTTGTTATTGTAACAACGAGTCATAACTCCATTTGTCGAATTGCAGGTGTAGAGCAGAATGCCACCTAACACGTGAAAATGCTGCTTGACTGATTAGAAGATTGAGGATGGGGTCCTCAGAAGCAAGGAAGTGTTCCCCGCTGCGAAGTTCGAGGTTGGACAGAAAGAAGGCGGCCACTGTCCCTCCTAGAGCTGGAAGAAATGGAATCAAGGTTCAAGAGAGATCCAACACGGCTAACATTGAGAAGAACAAGATCATGAAGCAGAAAGGGCCTCAGCAGAGGAGGAGGGCACAGTAAAAAAATAATAATGGTAGTCCGTGTCCGTGTCCGTGTATTCCGGACATACGGACATGGACACAGACAATATTATAGCGGACAGTCATTTCACGGACACGGACGCGGACAACCTCTGTTCGAGGTTTGTCCGGTCCGAGAACAGCCCTAGGTCTATATAGGGTGTTCTAAGGCCTCCAAAGAAGTTAGTCTCTTGTATCTCTTGTTGTATTGATTGTTTAAATATAAAACCCTTACAAGTGCACAAGGCAATTATACTACAGTGAGTATAGAAAGGGTTGTCAAACCTCAAGGACGGATTAATATTTTACCAAATTCAAAAGAATGTAGCAGTGTTGATTCTAGATTAAGAAAGCAATGAACTTTTAACTAAATTACTGGGATTTAATCAATATGGAGAATATCAAGGCAGAGAATCTACCACTAGACATGCAATTACCACTCTCAATTATTATTAAGTATAAGTTAACATGATATGGTAATTCGTGTTCTTGATCGGACACACGAATTACTAATGAATTCACTAACGTTCTTGATCGGACACGAAAGTTCATCTACTATTGTGTAATCAATCCTATCCTTAATCGGGCATAGAATCAATCACAACTCTATTACAATGCAATTAATCTTATCCTTGATCGGGCATAAAATCAATCACAATATCTAATTCCATTCATAATCAATCAAGTCTATGATCAAGCACTCAACGAATACTCATGAAATTGCATTAAGCATGAATCATAATCAACTTTATAAAATTAAACTAACAAGAGTAGCAATACACATTTAGGGCTTCATCAAGCCTTGAATGAAAGTTTAGTTACACATAGAAAGAAAGAAAAGGGAAGCCTGTTTATGTAGATCCATCGTCATGAATCCTTCTTTCTCTTTGCTCCAAAAGACTCATTTTCTTGCTCCTCTCTAGCCCCAAATAAAGCTCAAAAGTCTATTCTCTGGTACTCAAAACGTTCTCCCATAAGGCCTATTTATAAGTTTGAAGAGAAACTACGAAGTCTCCTTCCAAATCCTAGTCGAAATAGGGCTTATTTCGGTTTACCGCACACGGCGATCGATCGCTCCGTATTGCCGATCGTTCGCCTACTGATCGATCACAATTCATTCGTTATTTTCCTCCGATCGATCGCTTTGGTGATCGATGCCGTATGATACCGATCGATCGTAGTTACTGTCTTGCATAGATCAAAAATTCCAGTAGATATGATCGATCATTTTGGTGCCGATCGATCGTTTCCTTCAATAACACTGTTTTGCGGCTCATGCGATCGATCGCGTTGAATGGCTGATCGATCATAGTTACTGTTCATGAATTTCAAATGGCTATAACTTTTTGCTCCGAACTCCGAATTGCGCGCGGTTGGTGGCGTTGGAAAGCTGACTTCTTGAACTTTAAAATGAGACTTGAATCAGTTCCACTAGAGATGTGCACTCTAAGTTATAATAATTTAACCATTTGAATTATTTTTTGGCCTCATTTCTGTGTATTACTCTTGTTTTCTACAAAAACGAAAAACTATATTAAAGTAGTATTTATTCTAATCAAACATTAACATAAACATAAGTTTAGGAGATAATAAAATACATATTTTATGTGTAGATCATGTATCATCTCTTACGTTGCTCTAGGGTTTGAAGGTTGAGAAGCTTGAGGTGTAAGACTTTTTTATGCTCAAGGTTGAGAAAAAGGTCTGGGTATAAGGGGATTTATGAGAGGGTATCTTTGATCAATGCTCAATCTCACTTGTTGAGAGGCTTATGCCCACTGAGACGTGCTTGAAGGACTTAAGTACAAACATTTTCGTAACTTACAAAAATCTTATCATTAATATCAGTTGAAGTTCCTAAGGATAAATTGCACTGAACCCTTACTAACACTGAAATTGCACATATGTATTGGCATAACCTCCTGATCCACTTGACACCTATGCCGTAACCATTAATTTTAATTACACCATAAACATATTTATTGAAATGCCTAGATTAACCCTTTCTTCTTTAACCCCATCTTATTCAACCTAAAAAAAATGCTACACGCGACCTTAAAAGTCAAAGACACCATACGATGGGTACAGCAGCCTGCTTTGCTGAAGGGTCGAACGATCTTCTTGCAGCAGCTTTTTATCACTTGCTTAAGGACTATCGGACCGGCATAGAGATTTGAATGTGAAATGCTCGAGGTTGGGAAGAAAGCCCAATAACGAGGGAAAGAAACCAATCACGGGTTCACAATTGGACGAGAAATGGAGAAAAAAATTGTATGCCATTTAGTACAGAAGCGTAAAACTATCTAAAGAGGTCTTGAATTTGATGATGTAATCAAATTGAGTAAAAGAAACTTAAGATAGAGGGGTTACGTGGAGGTTCTAATAATATATTTGTTGCATATGTTCATAGGGTTTAGTGTAATTTACCCAATTTCTAATAAACAAACTAAGTTTAGAAATTGAGATATATGCATCCAGTGATATGACTTG
Organism: Houttuynia cordata; assembly: GCA_039654745.1. Lineage (NCBI taxonomy): Eukaryota > Viridiplantae > Streptophyta > Magnoliopsida > Piperales > Saururaceae > Houttuynia > Houttuynia cordata. Next base: position 380,890 of record CM077503.1, read on the forward strand.
CTTTTTGCAAGACTCTCTTTTTGAAGGAATCTTATCCTAATCCTAACTGTGAAAAGAACTATAGAAAATGATACTTGAAGTAACCAAGGTGTCAAGTTAGAAAATGAGCTGATTAAAGGGGCATTTGGATGCAGAATGAAGGTTGTCATTCGTCTGATTCCTTGTCAATTCGGCCATGATTCTAGACAAACAAGTTTGGATACCACATAGGAGAAGAATGAAAAATTTACATGAATGTCCAATTCCACCCCAAATTGAAAAAAATTGATGAATCTATCTGATTCTTCTTATGAGGCTTTCCACTGAATGAATGTTAGGGTAAGAAGACAAATTTACCCTTGTTTTTGTGTCCCTCTTCTCCCCTTCGTTTCTCCTTCGTTTATATGTGGGGATAATTGTCACTAGAGTAAAAATTCATAGTTCCGTCTATTCTTGACATTCCATATCCAAAAATATTTCAGGTGTGGAATGTGAAATTCTGTGCCCAAACACAATTCACATACTGCCCACATTCCGCTGAATTAATTTAGAAGAATTATAACTGCGGTTCTTTGGACTTCCGTATCCAAACGTCCCTAAGAATCCGCAAAAAAACATTGTTCTTTGATAGCAAAGAAATGAAACACATGGCAGTATTGCCGAAGTTCCATAATACCAGGATGCCGCCGAAGTCAATAAGCTGTATCCGAAAGTAAGCCTTGATTTGTGATAACATAAAAAAGATGTGTTGTATAATTCTGAATGAGGAATAAGATCATAAGGGAGAACACTAGATGAGCAGCCGCTGTCAAGGAGTTGGTGAAGTCTGAGGCGGTCATACTCCTCCCCATCTTCCATCAACCCACTGAGAAAAGAGATTCCCACGAAGGACATTAGAAGCTTGCCTAAGTGCAAACGTAAGCTTGAAGATGGCCCATTTAACTATTTTTGTGTTCCCCAAAAGAGAGTTCTTAAAAATGCTGAGATTGATCAGAAGATTCAGAGCCATGTCAACAGTGATCCACTTCTTTCTATCTGCATCCATGTGAAAGCCTTCATAATCTGTACCAAATCCATCACTTAGCCCGTTTTTTAACGTCTTCTCACTAACCGTGCTATTAAGTACTGCTTAGCCATAAAAATACTAGTCATTCTTTATTAAGCCACACCAAATCCACCATGCCATGGGTCACTAACAGCCATTAAGACACATATTCTGTACCACTTAGAAGATCACATGTTCCCCACGGAATCAAGTCAGGCCATTATTCTATGTATCCAAATGAAGCCAATGACTCTGCATAGATATTAAAAAACCAGAAGCTTGAGACTGGAGTCAAGCTTGTGTTCAACTAGGTAGAGGACCAATTACCAGAGATTAGTGCATACCATGACAGAAGACTTTGTTGGCAAAAATAGTAGCATACGACAAATTACAGAAACTAGGTTTTCAACAGGGGATGTTTTCAGACTATTGCTCTTCATGTTAAAGTCTTATTACGTGGGGAAACCGTCATCACTCCTAACCATTAACATTACATGTAGGTATAGCCCAGGAAGATGCCAAGACGTTCATAACTAAAAATAACAAAAAGGATTTGAAAGCTACAGCCAATTGCTGAGTTTGTTGCAGTGAACATTATGAGTCTCCATGATGAGCTATGCGCACACCTCATATGATGCACTCTATTCTATTTTTATTGCCTGTTTACCTGCCTGGATGCAACTTTTCTCTGTCTGGACTTGACACTAAAATAGTTAACATAATATTTGGCATTGGACCCATTGAATCAGCCAAATTGTTTCAGTGAGATGCAGGAAAAGCAAGATGTGCCCTTAATTAATGCTCTATATAACTTGGCATATAACAAAATTTTTCTAGTATTTTTCAGTACATCACAACACACCTATGTTACAGAAACACTCTGTTGGGCATTCTATTGCTTAATAATTATAATTATATGGCAAAAAGAGTTTTAATTGTTCATTTAAATATATTTGAAAAATATGGAGTAGCATTACAAATGTGAAGAGAGGTATTCTTTCTAATGTTATAACTGATTATTTGCATTAAACACTTTGCATAGATGAGAAACTTTAATAAATTTAACTTCTTTAAAAACTTCATGGTATAGATAAATGTAGCATTATATATATATATATGTGTGTGTGTGTGTGTGTGTGATCGGTCTCATATAATGAGGCCATTTTTTTGAGTGGTTAGATTCCGATCCGACGGTGGATATCAAAAATATAGTGGATAGATGAGTAACCTCACTCACCCTTGTAGCTGTCAGATCAATATTCAATCGTTACGATATGAACTGGCCTCAGATAAGCTATATGAGACCGATCTCATTTAAAATTCTCCATATATATATACGTGGGACAAATCTCATGCAACCACATGAACCGATCTCATGGCAAGTGTGATTTATACTCACCTGCCCTGACAGCCACCGTCCTATCGAAATCTGACTGCTTGAGGTGATTTTGGCTCATGCAGCTTGCACAAGACCTGTCCCATATAAACTGGTCATCCCTTTCTCTCTCTCTCTCTCTCTCTCTCTCTATATATATATATATATATATATTTATAAATTAACACATAATACGTGGAGTAACATAAATTCGCTAAGTTACCAAACAATTTAAACGAAGGTTTTCAAAACCGGACCGGCCATTGAACCGGATTGATGGCCGGTCCAGTTGGACCGCGGTTTGACCCGGTTTAGGTTAGAGGACTGATAAATATATGATAAATATATGTTTTGTATGATATTATAATTAAAATAAGTGTAGTTCAAGTGGTTAAGTCATATGAGAGGGGGGGCGTTTGATATTCGAATACCCCCTCATGCGAAATTTTTTTCAAAAAAAAATAATATAATAATCCAGTCCTGTTCACCGGTTCGAGAAAAACCGGTCGGTTCAACCGCATGAAAAAAACCGCCCAGTTCAACGAACCGGGCTAAACCAGATGTACGGAACCTTTTTCCAGGCCAGTTCCAATTAACTGCGGTCGGAATGGCCGGTCCCGTCCGGTTTTGAAAACACTGATTTAAACCATGAATTTGAGGCAGGTTGTGGACATAAATTTAGGAATCGAGGAATTAAATTGGTTAATTTTTATGATATTAGTATAATAATGTAGGGTTGATTTCATGTAGAATCATGACATTGTATGTAAGGACCCTAACCTTTGAACCGGTTTGTTTTAATAGTAGTCAATGGTTAATTGTGCGGTTTAAGTGATTTTAACTCGGTTGTTTTAATGATTTTAATCAAAACTGATTTCATAATAATGAGTTTCAAGTGATTTCAGATCAAACCTGCATTTTTGGAATTTTTCAGATTTTTCACTAATTTTCCGAAAATTAGGGTTTGACGGGACCCCGGTGGTCCCCGTCACCGAAATTAGGTTTTTGTGACGAAAATGCCCCAGACATTACAGAAAGTCTTTACAAAAATTTTCAGAATTTTATGGACTTAATTTTGGATTAAAATCGCCAAATTATCCAATTTTAGCCAAAAACCTTATTTTTACCCCAAACTTTAATTAGGGCTACCCCAAATTTTTCTATAAAAGGAAAGTGCTGTGCCCTTTCCCAATTTGGGAAAAAGGCTTGGCAGGGAGAATTAGGAGCCTCTTTCCCCTTGCTTAAAGAGGAAGGGATTAAAGGTATTTAGCCTAATTTTTGTTATTTTTTTAAAAAATCTTTTAATCATTTCTTAATCTTGATTCATTCAATGTTTTAATCCATTTTGAAAACATAAAAACTACTATTTTATACTTATCTACTAAGCCTAATCTTCAAAATCATATGTCTATGTTTTTAAAATGCCCTAGATCTAAGGTTTAGTATTTGTTTTTCAAAGCTTAATAATGATTAATAGAGTATTAATATAAAATCATTTTGTTTGAAAGGTGTTCAAGGTGGTTCAAGGTTTCTCTCATCAAATCATGGTAATAGGTTCTTTAATCTCAGTTTTGGGTAGTGAATGGTTTGTTTTAATAGCTTTTACTTGAATGAGTGTTCTTATTTAGGGCTCTAATGATGGGTTTAAAAAATGCTAATCTTTTGCTATGATTTCTTAGGGTTTCATCTTAGAATGATATGTGGATATGTTCTGAAATATTTGATGGATTTTTATTAATGTTTGAGGCATGTATTAAACTTTCAAGATATGTTAATGGAGTCTCGGTTTTTGAAAATTTGAAAATGGGAGAGATGACCCGCGATCATCTTCTCGGTTTTGATTTATAGCCCGATTTTTAAATAAGTATAACTTTTTACTCCAAACTCCGAATTGAGCGTGGTTGGTGGCGTTGGAAAGCTGACTTCGTGAAATTTAATATGAACTTTGAATAAATCCAATCTGACATTTTTGCACGAAGTTATGAAGATTCAAATATTAGAGTTATTTTTTATCCTATTATTACATCTTACTCTTGTTTTCCTATAAAAACTAAAAACTACATTAAAGTACCCCTAATTCTAATTAAAAACCAACATAAACATAGGTTAAATGGCTTATAAAATGAATAATTCATGTGTAGATCATATGACTTATGAGTAATTGAGATGATCATGTTATGGTTTATTGTATAGTAAAAGAGCATGCTTGTAGGAGTAAGCCTTCAACTCTACATGGATGGATTAAACTAAGTAGGGTATGTGATATTATTGCACATTTTGTAATGACAAATGTTAATATTGAAATTATATCATGGTGAAATCCTTGTGAATAAGCATGTTTCCGACGAAGTTATGATATTGTGAACTATGAGATGTACTCTTTTATGTCAAGTATGGTTTTATTGAGAATTGTGATTTGAAATGGGATTTAAGAATGCATTTAATGTCTTATGAGGTTATGTCAAAGCATATTGCCATGTGATTAGAATGTGCATGAACACACACATATTTGGGAGATAATCATGATATTGTAGTTGATCTATGCTTTGATTATGATGCACGAGGGGATGGATTGGGAGCACGTTCCATGTGTTGGAACCCACGTAAGATTGCTCACGGATGTACCATGATAACATGCATCATGTATCGGACTTCATGGATGAAGTTTTATTGTTGTTTAAACGGAATTGATCGATTGTATGCAATGTGTGAGATTGTATGCCGGATTAATCGAAACTTGGTTGGCCCGAAAGGACATGTTTTCTATTTCGTTCCCTCCTGGAACAGGTTCACTCCCCGGGTTGAGTTTCGATTGAGATATATGGGGGGGCGAGTTGTGTACTTGCCTTGCGAAGATTATTGAGATGTCAAAAACCGGACACTGAGCACCCGGGTGGTATGCTTTTGTGCACCAGCTACCACGTGTTCTAGTTTCTCTTCGTGAGATTCGGGCTCTCCCTCACCGCAGGAGACTACCCAGGGCGAACACACCTGCTCTAGTTTCTCTTCGTGAGCAGCACTTGGGATTGACAACCCCCTTGTTCTTGTGTAGGAACTGGACCATGATACACCTTCGTGGCCTTGATTGTGTCCCGCTTTAGTGGCAGATTGTGTTACTCCTTGATGGAGGAATTCACCATTATGATGATACATGCTTATTGCGATGTTATGCATGCTTATACCATGTGTTGGTTATTTTGGACATGCAGGGTAAATTTTCGACATATGAATGCATGATTATTCCATGTGTTGGATATTTTGGATATGCAGGGTGAATGTACGAGATATGAATGCATGGTTATACCATGTGTTGGTTACTTTGGATATGCAGGGTGAATTTATGAGATATGAATGCCTGATTAAATGGAAGTATGTGGATGAGATATCATGTTGCAGAATTATGTGTTATGAATGCATGATATAGGAGTATGTGAATGAGATATGGTTATGCAGGTTTATGTGTTATACATGCATGACTAGATAATGGGATAATCATGTCGATTATGGATTTTTAGCTATGTTATGATGCCTTATGATTTCTGATTATTGTCGATTATATAAAACCATTACTGAGTTTTATACTCTCCCCTCTTTCCTTGTTTTGTTTTGGGGCTGTGTGGTGCGACACGCAGACGGATAGGATCCTCTATTTGAGGAGCGATCGTAGAGAGAGCGGGATTGGGTGTGGATGCCTTAGACTTGATTAGTTTATCTTTTGGAGTTGTTATATTTGGTATGTTGAGACTTGTAGACCCTTTTGATTCGAGCTGGTGTGTTGGCTCAAATTTGTATTTTGTGGGTTTAATGACTTGTCGATCTATCTTGAGTTAGACTCTACCTTTATTCCTCTTATTTACTCTTGCACAAAACTGTTTTTGCGTGACTCTGTTAGTGAGACCGCCCGTAAGAGGGGCATAAGTCTTCCGCTATATCTCTTAACGTCGCCCCCGTGTGCCGGTTCGACTTTTGGACCGTTTTCGGTTCGTATCGGGTGGTGCCCGAGGCGTGACATTGTACTACCCAAATGTTTATTTTATCGCATCCTCTACCTTATTGCTTTGTTTTACACTCTCTCCGCCTGATCACAAAGTCTAGCTAAAAACTAACAATAACATGTAAGAAAGAAAGGCCTAGGTCATGATATCAATCATATCCATTTTACCTAAACAATACAGATTCATCTATTATTTGTGTTGGAATACATAAATGATATCTTTGTCCCACATCAATTGTATGGGTTGGAATTCCAAAATGTACTAGAATCAGTTCATTTCCATTCCATGTGAGAATCTTTTTAAAAATATTTAACCCTACTCACAAATCACTCTTAGTTACTTATGCTTCCCTTGTCCATATTAGTTGTCTAAACTTGAAAAAGAGCATATCACATATTGATTGTCCTTTTTTAACCTTCTCATAGTAACTAGTAGATGGATAAAAAAAAGTTAGTGAACGTAATAAAAAGAATGATAACTTGTCTTTCTTAAATAACACATTTTACAATGTGGACAATTAATATGGGACGGATTACAGAAGGATTAGATAGTAGGAATATCAATTATTTTTTCGTGAGAGAAATTTATATGTACGCACATGCATCCTCTGCATCGGCCACGCGATGCTGATCATACGATGGATGTTGAAGTTGAACAGGGGCAGACACGGTTTTGATCTTCATCCCCCTAAGATAAATGTGTACGCCATGCGCTGTAACGCACAATTCAAAGTATAAGTATGCATGCTGATCTTGTAATGGGAAATTTTGAATGAGATGCGTCTCCCTCTACCAGTGCGAGAGAATGATCGTGATGGGTTGGTATGACTCATGAGAAAGGGTACTGGATTTTTGTTGAATTGAATGTCGGCTCAACAGTTCGTGACACCGATTGCCATATAAAGGAGCAAAAGGAAGAAAAAAGTTAGGCGAGTGAGCACTTTTCCCACACAAAAACAAATGGAAGTTGACTTCCACAAGTCCTCTTTGCTCTCTCTCTGGGACTCTTGGACATACCAGCAATGCCGGGAACCTATATATAAGTAGTCAGACGCATTCATGTCAAAGCCAATGAATAAGAGGTTTCTGGGCATGCTTGAATCTTAATTGGAGGTCTTCAGTCTTCACCCTAATGGAAGATAGGCGTTTGCTCAACCTGCTGATCTTACTGCTGGCTGTCTCTTATCTTCTGCCACTCAGAGCTGTTCCTCTGTCAAGTAAGATTTCAATTGATGCTTAGAGGGCTTTGCCTATTGCTTCTTTTCATCTTTCTCTGCCCACATGCAAGTGGTCGAGTATTGATTTTTGGAGTGGGGCATATTGTGCAGGAAGCCTTAATTTAGAGAATAAATACCCATCAGTTGGAAATATCATGGATCAGGTCCCTCTCTCTCTCTCTCTCTCTCTCTCTCTCTCTCTCTCAAAAAACACTTGACAGAATGGCAAAAAGATTAATAATATGTAAGTTGTATACCTCAAGAGGATGTAGATATGTTTGGCAATTCTGTCTATTTCTCCACCTTCAGGTCATGGATCGTAAGTTTTTTTGCCATGAAGAACGGGGGGAATACTTCTTACTATACGGTTCCCTTTTTTGCCACTGAGGACTTTTCCCACTTGTGGTTTCGCTATGACTTTTCTACACTACCTATTTTTCTCGGTCGGTGGGAATATAAACATGGAAACTAGATGAACTAATCTTTGAATGAACCTGAACTTGAGCCGACGGTTCGTGACCTTAACCTTACTGAAAGCCAGTGTGCTTGTTGGTGAGAAACAGGTGAAAGATAATGTTGGAGAAATGATGAAGAAAGAAGACATTTTTGTGCATGGGAGGCTAGACATAGAGAGCAATGACTACCCTGGCTCTGGAGCGAACAATCGCCATGACCCCAAGTCTCCAGGGAGAATATGATTTAACTCTGCTTCGTTTGTCTTACCTTTTTCGTTGGTTGTAGGTGTTTTAGTGACTCTTAATTTAGTGTACTATATATGCATGAGCTTCCTACCATCATCATTCATTAGCGCATATGTATTGTGGAATAACTTTGAAGACACTTACAATTACTCACTGAAATAAGTATTCCCCATAAAAATTGCATGACCGATTTTCAGTATGATATCTAACTTCCATACTAAGTTTTAAACACAATGTTTCAAACTGAGGACTGAAATTGGCTCCAAATTAACTGTTCTAATAAGTCAGCTCGGAGTTTCAACCTTATAAAATGGACCTATATGTAAGTATCCTATTTGGTTTTTCAAAATGAACTGAAATATGAAGTGTATACGTATAATTATAAAAGAACTGAAAAATCGCACTACACAAGCTGTTTAAAAGCAGAGAGAAGTTCAAGCATAATGTAGTCACTTTTAGAATTACTGCAAGTAAACAATTATATGAATCTTGCCAAGTAGTCATATTACCTACTTTAAATGTTGAAGACTTGAGCGTCACATACACCATCATTCACACCAATACAATGAAAAATATGTAATAATAATCAACCAGGATAGACATTTGTAAATAAATCCATAATAGTAAACAATAACCTGAAGTGTTATGATGGTCCAAAACCATATTACATGATTTCTTAAAATAAATAAAAAAATTATATAAATATGTTACAAACATCTTCGCTCCGTTCTGCTCTAACTTACTACCCTCTATTCTGAATCTACTATTAAACATGCATATGAGGATGGATGAGTATTCCTAGAAATACCCAATAGAACATAAAACTACAATAGAAGAATATGAAGCGAAAGAATCAATGCAAAAAAAGGAAGAGACAATTTCAGTAACACGAATTGCCAACAAGTCATAGTTCAATCGATAGAGACTCTTCAACTCTAACACCGGGAATTTCTAACATCCTATGCAAAATGATCATACTCCATAACATGAAACACATTGACCATTGCTATGAGTAAATAGTTTTTTGCTTCTAATTAGTGCGGCTATCAGACGGACAACATAGCCCAACACCCCTAGGGGTTGTCGTATAACTCTTCCATGAGTTCTAGAGACATGAGTACCATCGGTATTTATAGACATCATGGTCGAAAACTGTATAAGCCTTCCATGATGCCTAACAATTCAATTTAAGCATGAGGGGTGCCTTGAAAGGGCAGGGCCCAGCCAGACAAGTCCAATGTATAGAGACCAGATGGCTCTCTAGTGTGGTCATGACTTTATGGTGAGCATACTATGGTTCATTAATTCAACAATCGTACGAAGAAAAAAATATAAATATTTATGGAAACTCTTCAATAAAAATCTCACCTTGAATCTTGTCCGTGCACGGAGGAATATTGCAAATACTTCTAAGTTGAATAACATAACAAGGAAAAAGAAACAAGCAAATATTTATGCAAAGACCAGGAACGTGCACTAATTCATGAGGAAACATGCTTTCCTAATTCTAGCCGATCCTAATACGGATAAAACTACTAAAAAGAATTAAATGCAGACAATGAAGGAACACATGCAATTGAATTAAGCAAATGTCATTGCATATCAAGGTTTAAAAAAAGGGTTGCAAGGACACATATTCATATTTTTTATACGTTGAAAAAATAGAAAAGACAGAACAAACAGAAACGTGACAATTTTCCATATAATAGTAAGGTCATGGCCAACATATTTATATGATAATAATACGATGTATAATATGGTATCTTATGTCAATTATATATATATATATATATATATAGTTTGCTGAAATAATGGCGTACAAGGTTCAGACATGTATTTAGAACGACTGCACAAAATGAGGTTCCACCTCTACAGAATCATATAAGCATGGTCGGACAATTGAATTCAATAGGAATATGTATTATATAGCTTATCTGGAAGACACATCAACGGAATAATGGGTTCTATCAATTTTCATAATAAGAGAATCTTGATTTTTACAGAGAAACGATGTGTGCTCTCTTATGAATTGTAGCAACTAATACCGAACAACAAAACGGAGTCCAATAAAAGAAGGCAGCAAGTAATGACTAATGGTTTTTGGGTTTTAGGCATATTTCAAAGCATACAAACAATTAAACATGTTTAATAATTTTTTGCCAGAAATTGCAGATGCTCTAACAACGTATAATATTTTCCCTATGCATGAATAGTTCAAACAGAAGCATCCGGTCAAGTATATGGGAGCATAGTGTCATAAACAATTCAATACCATGGGTAATAACATGAATATTCGACTACAAACTTAGAAGAATAGAAAATTGCAAAAATACAGAACTGCAAACAGAATATTACGTGCGTAACAGCGTCCTACCTGGAGTCGTCCTTAAAAAACTCTCACTTCGGCCTTGCTTTCATTGTCCCAAGATCCTCCTTCGTTGTTGCTCTGGTTGGACCAACATGGAGAAAGAAAAGATAGAGAAGAAAGAAAATTTTGAGAGAGAGAGAGGGAGTGTGCGCATTGAGCACAATTGGAGAGCAAGAGGGCCGGCATGCTCATAGAAGCGTCCAAAATCCTAATCCTAGTAGAGTTAAGATCGCGGTCTCCCATGCCCATGTTAATCCACTTCTTCTCCAACCCGTCCATAATTGATACTATACAATCCCTACTACGCTTATCTCCAACATATAATCGGAATGACGGCAGATCAGGTTTCCTAGTTAAAATTTTATTTTGTTGTACTTATTTGGGACATCACAGTTCTCAATGTATCTGAAATTAATGCTGGTTGTTGAGTTGAGTTAAACATTTTTTACAAAAAAAATTTTCCTACTTGCTTGCTCAAGCTTTTGGGAAACTTGGTTATTTTTCATGATATTAGAGCTTGTCTTAATTTTGAATTTGGCATAGATCAATTTCCTCCCATTTATATTTTGAGGAATATTTTCTCCAAGGTCTTGGTTTATGCTCCTCCATTACCTTCATGTGCTAAGCTTTAATGGATGCTTGCATGTAGGGGAGTGTTGAGTTGAATTAAAAGAAGAAAACCCTTTCCAACTAGCTCGAGCTTTTGGGAAACTTGATTATTTAACAGCGATCACCACTCTTCTTGGCTTCTCGTATATGAAAGTCCATGCTTATCCACTCCAACTTCTATCACATTCCACTGTTAGATTATCTTGAAGTTTTAGCACAACCGTGTGTTGGAGTAACACAACAGATTCTGAGTGGGATTCCCAAAAGGAGTGAGCAATGAAGCCCGCTAGTTGACCCATTGGGATTAAGTGCAATTTACTAAAGTAAAGAGGGATTTACTTGTGAAAAATTAATTCTTCTTATAAGTAGGTTCTTTTGAAAAAAAAAGGAGGAGAATGAGAAGTAGAAGATGAGAAAATATGCTACAACTTTGAAGGGGCTTTGGAGTTCAAGAAGTGGGGATTTCTTGGAGGAAAAGGAGAAAGAATGGAAAGGTTTTTCAAGTGCAAGGCATTCCTCTTGTGATAGATAAGACAAATCATTGGTTATTTGTAGGAATTCATTTCATCTATATTCTTTGTGTATTCAACCTAAAGGTGAGATTTCTCTATAGTTTGCAAGAGGGTCTTCACCCTTAATGTTGTTGTAATCTCTATTAAGTATAGCGTATCTAAAGTTGACAGTAGTGGATTTGGTCTCTAGACCCCGTGGACGTAGTTGTTGCCTTAGCAGTAAACCACGTTAAATTTATGTCTCCCAAGTGTTCGATGAAATATTTCTTTATTAATTTTGCTATATGTACATGGTAACTTGTGCATCCTACATCAAAGAGGTATAGAAACTCACTTACATCATTGTGAGTGTGTTGAAGTATGCATTTGAGTTAAATAAGTGCAATTAGTTGGGTTTTGGATTCCGTGGCTTCTTTCCATGCGACTTTTCATAGTGAGTTCTTCACTATATACAAGTCGGACGACTTGGAATGGTGAAGATAGAAAACCATGGAGTAACAGAGATTGTTCGAAAAGAAGATGTGCACTTTGTGACTAGTATGGGCCACAAGTTGATTCTTAAGGATGTAAGGCACATTTCAGACTTGAGGTTGAATCTCATATCAACAAGAAAATTTGATGATGTAGGCTATGAATTACACTTTGACAAAGTTGTATAGAAGCTCACAAGGGGGTCTCTTGTTGTAGCAAGGGGGAAGAAGTGTTTCACTCTGTACAAAATTGAGGGGCAACTATCCAAGGGTGAGGTGAATGTCACTTTTGAGGACTCATTTACTAATTTGTGGCACTGATGACTTAGTCACATGAGTGAGAATGCTTTGGAGCTCTTGATGAAGAAGAATGTACTCCCAAATTTGAAAGGTACTTCTTTAACCTCTTGTGATTATTGTTTATGTGGAAAATAACATAGAGCTTTATTATCTACAAGTAGTTTCTGAAAAACAAATGTGATTGATCTTATTTATTCAAATATTTGTGGTCCAATAAAGGAGAAAACTCTTGGTGACTTTTTGTTCTTTGTTACTTTTATTGATGATGCATCTAGAAAAGTATGGGGTATGACATAAAGAGTAAAGATGAAGTGTTTGACACATTTCAAAAGTTTAATTTTATGGTTGAAAGGCAAATCATGAAATTTCTTAAATGTCTTTGCACTGACAATAGGGGAGAGTATACTTCAAGAAAGTTCAATGACTATTGTAGCAAATATGGTATAAAGCATGAGAAAACGGTGTCTTATTCCCCTCAACACAACAGTGTGGTTGAGAAGATGAACTGAACAATAGTGGAGAAAGTTTGGAGTATGCTATCTTTAGCAAAGCTTCTCAAAATCTATTGGGGGTCAAGGTATGAGCATCGATTGTTACTTGTGAGGTACCAGATAAAATATGAGGTAGTAGAGATCCCTCCTACTCACACTTGAAGGTATTTGGTTGTAAAGCATTCGCGCATGTCTCAAAGAAGAAAAAAACAAAGTTAGATGTGGCTATTGAGTGTATCTTCTTGGGATATAGTGATGATGAGTTTGGTTATAGGTTGTAGGACCGAAAGAATAAGAAACTAATTAGATGTAGTTATTGATGATGTTTTCGACTGGGACCCTCATTTTACTTCGAGGTTTTGGCAGAGCTTTCAGAGTGCTTTGGGCACATCTCTACACCTCAGCTCCGCCTATCACCCTCAGACGGACGAACAGTCCGAAAGGACCATCTAGATGCTTGAGGATATGCTCTATGCATGTATTCTCGAGTGGAAAGAAAGTTGGGAACATCACTTGCCGCTGGTTGAGTTTACCTATAACAATAGCTACCAGGCGAGCATCAGGATGGCACCCTTCGAGGTGCTTTACGGGCGTCCTTGCCGATCACCTCTGTGTTGGAGTGAAGTTGGGGAGCATCTTCTCACTGGCCCAGATCTTATCCAGCAGTCAGTGGAGAAGATACGCTTCATCCGGGAGAGGTTGCAAACAGCCCAGAGCCATCAGAAGAGTTATGCCGACAGGAGACGGCGGGAGTTGGAGTTTAGTGTTGGTGACCATGTGTTTCTTAAGATCTCTCCGACTCGCGGTGTGGTTCGATTCGAACGACGGGGGAAGTTATCACCTCGTTTTATTGGGCCATTTGAGATCTCGGAGCGGATTTGTGCCACAGCTTATCGAGTAGCGCTTCCATCCCGATTGGCCGATATCCATAATGTATTCCACGTCTCACTTCTTCGGAAGTATGAGCCGAATCCTACTCATGTCTTGGATTTCAAGCCATTGGAGCTCCAGGAGAATCTTTCCTACAAGGAGGTACCTATTAAGATTCTTGATCGTAAGGAGATGGTACTTCGGCGTAAGGCGATCCCACTCGTGAAGGTGTTGTGGAGGAATCACGGGGTCGAGGAAGCCACGTGGAAAACGGAGGAAGAGATCAAGAAGAAGTATCCTCATCTTTTCGTCGTAGAGGGGGAGGATGTAAGATCCCTCATCTTGAACCGGTTTATTTTAGTGTGTGTATCAGTTATCGAGTGGTTTAAGTGTTTTTTCGACTTAAATTCGGTAGTTTTCAAAATAAATGGGGTTTATAAAGGTTCTAATCAAAACTTATTTCACAATCATGAGTTTCAAGTGATTTTGGATCAAACCTGAATTTTTGAGATTTTTTTTATTTTTCACCAATTTTCTGAAAATTGGGGTTTGACGGGACCCCTGTGGGCCCCACCGTCAAAAAATTAGGTTTTGTGATGAAAATACCCCAGACATTAAAGAAAGTCATTATAAAAATTTTCAGAAATTTTTTGGACTTAATTTTGGATTAAAATAGCCAAATTTTTAAATTTTAGCCAAAAACCCTATTTCTACCCCACATTTTACTTAGGTCTACCCCAACTTTTTCTATAAAAGGAAAGTGTTGTGCCCTTTTCCAAGTTGGGAATAGGCTTGGTTGGGAGATTAGGAGCCTCTTCCCCATTAGGCTTGAAGAGGAAAAGATTAGAGGTATTTAGCTAAATCCTCCTTTATTTTCTTTAAGGTTTTCTTAATCATTCTTTAATCTTGACTTCTCCATTATTTCAACCCATTTTGAAAGCATAAAAACTACTATTTTATACCTCTTTACTAAGCCCTAATCTTCAAAATCTTGCTTTTATGCTTCCAAAGCCCTAGATCTAAGGTTTTCTTTTGGTATTCAAAGCTAAATCCCGAGATTAGTAGTGTATTAACTTAAAATCGTCTTTTTGGAAGGTGTTGGAGGTGATTGAAGGTTCATTCTAATCAAGTCAAGGTAATAGGTTCTTCAATCTCAGCCTTGGGTAGATAATGGTTTATTTTCATGATTCTTTTTGAATGAGTGATGCTTGTTAGGGCTTTAATGGTGGGTTTAATAAATGCTAATATTTTGTTATGATTTCTTAGGGTTTCATCTTAGAATGATATGTGGATATGTTCTAGAATGTTTGATGGATTTTTGTTAATGTTTGAGGCATGTATTAAGCTTTCAAGATGTGTTAATGGAGTCTCGATTTTTGAAATTTTGAAAATGGAAGAGATGACCCGCGATCATCTTCTCAGTTTTGATTTGCAGCCCGATCTTTAAATGGTCATAACTTTTTACTCCAAACTTCGAATTATGCGTGGTTGGTGGCATTGGAAATCTGACTTCTTGAACTTTAATATGAACTTTGAATCAATCTAATCTGAGATCTTTTTACCTCCTTATTGCATCTTAATTTTGTTTTTTTCTACAAAAACTAAAAACTACATTAAAGTACCACTAATTCTAATCAAACACCAACATAAACATAGGTTAAAGTGCTTATAAAATGCATAATTTATGTGTAGATTATATGGCTTATGAGTAATTGAGGTGATTATGTTATGGTTTATTGTATGGTAAAAGAGCATGCTTGTAGGAGTAAGCCTTCAACTCTACATTGATGGATTTAAGCTTGATGATAAAAATTGCTTTGAATTCAGTTTAGAATCGTTATTTTGGAAAGTATTTAAGCATGCAAATATTTCTCAATGAGTTTATGTCGAAGCATGAATCATGTGATTAGAATATGCATGAGTATACATACATGGGAATCTATTATGCTTTGATTATGATGCATGAGGGAATGGATTGGGAGCACGTTCCATGTGTTGGAACACACGTAGGTCTTGCTCACGGATGTACCATGATAGCATGCATCATGTATAGAACTTCATGGATGAAGTTTTATCGTTGTTTAACCTGAATTGATCGATTGTATGCAATGCTTGAGATTGCTTGCCGGATTAATCGATCGATGGATTAATCAAAATTTAGTTGGTCTGAAAGGACAAGTTTTCGATTGCGTCTCTTCGTGGGACAAGTATACTCCCCAGGTTGAGTTGAGCTCAAATGGTGTTACATTGAGATACATGGGGGGCGAGTTGTGTACTTGCCTTGCAGATGAGATTATTGAGATTGCCATCTGGATTTAAGCATCCAGAGTGGTACGCTTCGTGCACCAGCTACCACGTGTTCTATGGTTCCTTGTGTGGGGATTCGGGCTCTCTCCCACTGCAGGAGATGTCCCAAGGTGAACACACCTGCTCTAAGTTCTCTGTGTGGGAATCGGACATCCTTGGCCAGGTTGTCCAGGACGAGCAGACTTAAGGGCCGACAACCCCGACCTTATGTTTCCTATGTGGAAACCGGGCTATGATACGCCTTCGTGGCCTTGACTGGATTCCACCCATGTGGCGATGCCGCCTTCGTGGCGATGATTGTGTTTACTCCTTGACAGAGGCATTCATTATATGTGATTGAGATATTATTATACAAGATTATGTGTTATGAATGCATGAGTAGAAAGTATGTGAATGAGACATTATTATGCAGGATTATGTGTTATGAATGCATGAGTGGAAAGTATGTGATTGAGAGTTATGAATGCATGAGTGGAAAGTATGTGAATGAGACATTATTATGCAGGATTATGTGTTATGAATGCATGAGTAGAAAGTATGTGAATGAGACATTATTATGCAGGATTATGTGTTATGAATGCATGAGTGGAAAGTATGTGATTGAGATATTGTTATGCAGGATTATGTATTATGAATGCATGAGTGGAAAGTATGCGAATGAGATATTTTTATGTAGGATTATGTGTTATGAATGGATGAGTAGAAAATATGTGAATGAGATAGTATTATGCAGGAATATGTATTATGAATGCATGACTAGAAAATGGTATAATCATGTCGATTATGAATCTATATTGCTATGTTGTGATGCCGAATGACTTTTGATTATTGTCGATCGTATAAAAACCATTACTGAGTTTTATACTCACCCCACTTTCCTTGTTTTGTTTTCGGGCTGCGTGGTGCGACACGCAGATGGACAGGATCCTCTATTTGTGGAGCGATCGTAGAGAGAGGGGGATTGGGCGTGGAAGCCTTGGACTTGGTCTAGTTTATTGATTTGGAGCTGTTTTCTTATTGTATAATGAGACTTGTGACCTGATTGATTGAATTTTTAACTATTTACTCGCAATCGCACGAAACTCAATATAGTCTAGTGGTAACGAGGTCGAATCCAAAGGACTTGGAAGATTAATCAAATTCTAATGAAAGATTGAATTTTTATGATTTAATTAACTAAAAAAATAAACTTTAATAAGAAATCAGATGAATGAGAATATCAAAGCGTCGAATGCACCACTAAACATGCAATTACTACTCTCAATTATTATTTCCACAAATTGATATGATACAGTAATTTATGTTCTTGGCCGGACACACAAATTACCAGTGAATGAACTACACATTCTTGTCCAGACACGAAAAATTCATCCACTATAAATTAATACAATTAACTCTATCCTTGGCCGGGCATAGAATCAATCATAATCCTGTTATTATCTAGACACAGGAAATATCAAGATCAAATTCCATTAATCATTCATTAAGTCTCGGTCAAAGCAC
This sequence comes from Houttuynia cordata, assembly GCA_039654745.1. Classification (NCBI taxonomy): domain Eukaryota; kingdom Viridiplantae; phylum Streptophyta; class Magnoliopsida; order Piperales; family Saururaceae; genus Houttuynia; species Houttuynia cordata. The sequence continues at coordinate 398,631 of CM077503.1, forward strand.
TTAAGAGGAATAACAATAAAATCGCATTATGCATATTCATATCAAATTTTACTAAATTAAACAACTAAGAGTAGCCAATACAAATTTAAGGCTTCATCTAGCCTTGATAAGAAAATTAGCTAGACATGGAATAAGAGAAAGAAGAAGTAGCCTGATTCGTCGGATTAGTCATTTGCAAAAAAATGGTTCACAAATTACTGTTCCTGGTACTGTAGCACTTTAGCAAAATCACTATTCATTGTCTTCTTCCTCGAGCACGGTATTGTAGCAATTGAATCGTCACTGTAGCAATTGTAAATCAGTGCGAAATCCGGCCTTTTCTTCCTCCTTCTCCCCTCCGGCCAACAACCCTCTTCTTCTGGCCGAAACCACACTGGAATCCGGCGGAGAATAGCCGGAAAAGCTCTGGTTTTTCGCTCTAAAAGCTCTCTGTTTTTCTGTAAAAACTCTCTCTGTAGTTCTCTGTTTTCCTGCGATTAATTTCTGTTTTTATAGGTAGTCCCAGTCGGAAATGCCACTTTCACCGCGTCCAAATCAGTCCAGTAAGTTTCCATTTCAAGCACGATTCTTTTTGTTTCCCGATTGAACACGCCCCTGTTCCAGCCTGCCGTTCATCATCGTCAAGCTCTTCGTCGTCATTCTCGTCGTCATGGTAGATCGAGCCCAGCCTCACCTCTATCGTCGTCACATATCAGAACCCAGCTCTGCCCGCCATCTTCTCCTCTGACGCTAAGCTCGCCGTCGCCATGACCAGATCTTCAAGTGACCACCTTTCTCTATCAATCGCTCGAACAGAGCTCGAATACCCGCCATCGCCGTCAAGCTTGAGCCCATCCTTAGTCGACCCCGGCGTCGCCGCCTCTCGACCCTTGCCAGCGATCCTCCTTTTCAGTTGAGTGGTCGATTTATTCCATCGTCATCGAGCCCTCGCTTGCCCAGGTCGCCGTGACCCACTGCCGTCGTGCTTCCGCCATGATCATCGCCGCTGTCCGCAGTCGACCCCGGCGTCGCCACCGTGCTCTGTCGTCGATGTCCCTGTCGGCGCCCTGTTTCTGCAACAGACCGCCCGAGCAGATGGCTCGGGCTGTCTGTTCTTTTTTTTTCTTCTTTAAAACCCGTCGTATTGTTCTCGTTCATTGGATCTCATCTGGACTCGTTTGACATGTTTCACTTTGGCGATCTGTAATTGGGACTTTAGAAACCTGCGTAAATAAAATTAAATATAATTTAGACGCATAATTAAATGTAAAGCATTAAATCCAATTAACGCATCTAAATTAATCAATTAAACGTATTTCTTCATTAAACTCCTAATTACTCACTTAATCATGATTAACCGTTAATAATCCTTACTTTCAACCAAAATTACGACCAAAATATAGGCTAAAAGGCATATAAAAATGTGTATATTTCGTAGATATCATGACCAATACATGTGGACCCTTTGATTTGAGCCTGGTTTCATGGCTCAAGTTTGTAGTTGTGGGTTTAATGACTTGTCGATTTATTTTGAGTTAAACTCTACCTTTATTCCTCTTATTTACTCTTGCTCGAAAAAAATTGTTTGCGTAAATCTGTTAGTGAGACCGCCCATATGAGGGGCATAAGTCTTCCGCTATATCTCTTTAACGTCGCCCCCGTGTGCCGGTTCGGATCGGGCGGTGCCCGGGGCATGACAGGGAGGGGGAGAATTATTGAGTTTTTTTCCCTCTTCATGTGAGGCCCATGGTTGTTTGTCTTTCCTCTTATGTGGAGAGGCCTACTACTTAGACCCAGTTTGGGGTTAAGTATAATTTGTTAAAGTAAAGAGGGGCTTATTTATTAAAAATTAATTCATCTTATAAGTGGGTTTTTTAGAAAGATGAAATGGAGAAATGGAGAAAAAATGCTATAACTTTGAAGGGATTTTGGAGTTCAAGAAAGGAGGATTTCTTAGAGGAAAAAGAAGAAAGAAATGAAGAGTTTTTTAAGTGCAAGGCTTTCCTCTTGTGATAGAGAATAAAAATAATTGGTGGTTTATTGTAACACCCGTAAAAATCGGTAAGTTTACTGAAACTCTAGGATATAGGAGTTTCGTGGCTGAATGTGAGTTTCGTGGCCGAATGTGAGTATTGGTCATATAGAATGAATTAAAAATTTCGTAAAAAAATTTCTTGAGAGAAATAACAAGCAATCGATTGCCAGGCATACGCGATCGATCAGGCCAGTGCTATAAACTAGGAGTAAGGCTGATGTGATCGATCACATGAGGTGACGATCGATCTTATTTACTGTGATTTTCGATTTTGAAAACAGCGATCGATCACCTTGGGAACAATCGATTGTATCTACTGGAGTTTTGAGTATCGCATACTGCGATCGATCACCCAGTGAAGCGATCGATCGCACTGGCTGAGATTGAATCCGAAAAGTGCTATTTTTTATAAGCTTAGCTAAAGTAGATATCAAATCCTAACTAATCAAGGAAGATTAAGTTTAGGACATCCCTTATACCTACGGGAATCTTCTATTTGGAGAATTGAGAGATTGGATTGGGAAGGAATTCTATAGGGAAGATATCATAGTTGGAATAGGTGTAAGGTCTATATAAACACCCATAAGGGGGCTGACTTGTGTTTTATCACACTAGAAAGTTTGTGAATACCCTAGCCTTATTTTTCTCTCCTTCTCCCTTGTCCTAGCAACCCTTTTCTTCATTCAAGCTTCGTCATATACGAAGGAGCGAAGGTCTTGTGGCGTAGAGAAGAAGAGGAGCTGCGTTGGAAGTGCAGTTTTCATTCTAGAAAGGGGATGGGATGGTTTTCCTACTAAATTGCTTCTAAACTCTTTCTATCTATTCTAAGATGAGTTTGATTCTATCTCAATAGTAGTGATTATATGAATGCTTGAATTATTGAGAGATTCCATATTAATTATGATTATGAGTATGATTATTGATATTCGTCGAGTATTATCTCTTCTAATGCTTGCACGATGGTTTTAGATGGGAACATTATTCATCTCTTAATCTTTTGGATGTCAGAAATTTTTATTTTGATTATGGAAAAGCTCTGATTAATGATACCATATGATTATGGGTTGTGATTCTTATGTTAAGGTCTTCAATATACAAAGGGGAGTATCTTAACTTGGTTTATATAATAAAAGATGGATAAATGCATGTACTAATTAAATCCCAGAAGATATAAGGATCTATAATAGTCCTAGGAGGGGAGTATTCAAAGTTAATAAAATTCTATTATCATGATTAAAGGTTAATAATGTGTAATTAGTATGCAAGATTAAGACTTAGTGTTCTCGGCCAAGATTGTTCCTGCGCTAACAATCTACGGTATAAAAATCATAACTAATCATAGAAAAATAAAAAAAATAGGTTGTCTATTAGGTTAGAAACTAGACTCATAGGGATATCTACTGTTAAAATTTCAGACTTAGATTCCTACTTTACCGACTGTGGTGATAGTCAGAAGGGAGCTATTATCAACATCACAGTTTCCTGTAATTAGGGTTTTATTCACTATGACCTATTAGCACTTAACAATATGGTCTAATCTGATCAAAGTACTACTAATATATATTGTAACAAATGATATGGACTATTAATGTAAGATCGTTGGTCTAAATGATTAATATTATAAATAAGTCACTATAACCTATAGTCTTATTATCTACTTACAGCTTTGTATCGGTTTGGGTTCCAATTGGAGATCAAATCATTCCAATCATCCTTTCATCTTGAATTCGGTATCATAAATTGTATAACCTAAATTCCAGAGATATTCCTATCTAAGGCTAGACATGAAGCATGGTGTTTGAATTTTGATTGCGATCTGTTCTTACTCTGTTGGTGAGTTACCTATTGATCAAAGACTTTGAAATCTCAGTGGTGTCCTTGCGAGGAATGGTATTCTATTGAGTGATCAATGATTTAATTATACTCCAAAGAGTGAGTCCATTCTGATTGATGATTTACTTGTACTCCAGAGAGTGAGTCTATTCCGATAAAAGATACCTTAAAACCTTTGAGTGTTGCGACCTCCACTCCTTTGAAATATTGCTCATATTGTTACATGACTGTTTTCTCCACTAGAGACCTTGCAAGGATCTCTCCGAAGTGGATTCCTAGTATGCTCATTAAAGCCATTGCTAGATCTTGTGAGGTCTCCGATTATTTATGCCCGAAGGGAGGCACTATTCATATGTTAGACTGTTGACATTACGGAAGGTCCTCAGTCTCCGCCCATCGTGTCCGTAAGCACTGGTGGGGTCAGCATCCTAGACGTGTGGTAGGGTTCCAAAGAGAGAAATCCTAGAGTGGTTCTGGTATGATTATTTCGTCACTTGCGAGTGATTAAGTTCAGCAAGCAGAAATTGTAACTCCTTGCACTATAGATGTCTGGTGCCTTTGGTAAAATTGTTATTCTCTCCTTACACACATAATTGTTTGGAGTCTAATTGATGTTTGTTCCTTATACTTGCGAGTTGAGATTGTTATTGTTGACTAACATTTCTGTTCAGGGGTTGTAAACTGTGTGATTAGTCCTTTAGTTGTTATATTTCTATTGAGTAAACAATTCTTCATGCTATTTATTGAGTTTCCGGTGGGTTTTTACATCCTACTGGGTATTTCTGCGGAATACTCATGCATCCTCTAATGCAAGCGTGAAAGAGTATTGATTCAGGATGATTACTACTGGGTATTTGCTTAGTTTGATATTTGTTGGCCATTGTGTGCCATAGCTTTTATGATTTCTTTTTGTTGACAATTTATGATATTTGCTGTAATAAAGACTATGTAGGTTTCATTTAATAAATTTACAATGTTTTATTTTGATATTGGATAACAAGTTCCCACGTTCTTGAGTGATCCTGGTATTGTCGACTGCACATCCTTTTAAGATGATGTAATTGACCGGTTGATTCGATTATCCGAAGTCACGTCCCAGAGTTCCTACCTCACCAAAGATTGTATTTAAAAAAACTTCTGCACTCCGATCGAGGTCAGGAATTTTGGGGCGTGACATTTATAGTAATTTCTTCCATCTCTATTCTTTATGTATTCCACTTCAAAGTGAGATCTCCTCATAGCTTGGAGGGTTTTCACCCTTGAATGTTGTTGTAACCTCTTCTAAGTAGAGTGTATCCAAAGTTGATAATAGTGGATTTGATCTCTATACCTCATAGACATAGTCGTTGTCTTAACGGTGACGCAGGTTAAATTTATGTCTTTCATGTGTTCGATTAAATGTTTCTTTGTTAATCTTACTATGTGTGTGTTGTAACTTGTGCATCCTACATCAATGAGGGAATACTCACTTATATCATTGTGGGTATAGAAAAGTGTGTATTTAATTATGTTTTTTGGCTAACTCAAAAGACGGAAAAATTTTAGTTTTCCCAACGGTAAGAACCTTATCTAGCTCAACAACTACCCATTGTTTGGTCAGATTTATCATACACCTTGACGTCTCAACCCATTATCAATACAATAAAAACCCATGGTCCCATATCACTTTCCATAACAAAAACAATAGATGATTCTTCTATCATCATGCTCATCCTTATTCCGTACTTCAAACCATACGACAGGACCTTGTGGAGTATTTTACCCTGGTTCAAGTCAATGTTGGTAAAATTATGAAATATAAGTGCGGGCGAACCACAATTTTGAACAAACAATAGCATGTCAAAATCTGAACTTTGGGAGTTATAGATCAAAAGCTCAACTTTGATAATTTTGGAATCATTGACATGAACCGGGCACTCAGAGTATGTGGTAGTATGGTGCAAGGTTGTTCAATAATAGCACATATAGCAACTCAAACATATCTGCCATAGAATTTTTTTTGTTTTGGGCAACAAACATACTTGCCATAGTTGAACCATAGTGCAATGCAACATATGTTTCGTTCAATTTTTCTAACTTTTTTGGGCACATGGTTCAAGTTCATCCTCGTTAAATTTGAACACCAAAGCCTTCCCATATAAAGCAATTGTATGATTCGCCAGACGTTGCAGAAAAAAGGTTTTTTACTAAATAATATTTTAAAAAATAATTACCAATCGGGAAAGAAGGAAAAATATTTCCCGGTCCGGTTATCTTACAGGTCGCGTAAGCACCAGTGTGGCGCTGGCCCTGCGCGGTCTTTTTTTTACCCTAACTCAAGACGTCACTTGAACCGACGTCTATTTCTTGTAAAGTGTTGTTGTTTTAATTAATCTCTTAATTTTACTCGCAAGTGTACGAATAGTGTTTGCGGTACAGTCGCACAATTTTACGAGGTCGAACTCACAGGGACTTGTATAGCAGAAATCTAATCGAACCCTAACTAAACCCTTGAACAAATTATGAAATTTAGAGAAATTGATTAACTAACTAATGACTAATAAAATTAATTAACGCAATAAAAATCTAAACTTTATCAAATTAATAAAATACTAAAGCTTTGGAATTGGCATGCAGTAAATTATAGAGAACTCTTAACTTTCAATCATTTTTCATTCTCCAAAATACACATAACAATCTAGAATCATATTCACGTTGTTAAGGAAGATTTTATTTTAACGCATAAATATTCATACAAAAATCACATTCTTCATGCTACTTAAATTAACAATTCAAATAACTAGATGTATCCACTTATGAGAGAATCACAACTAGTATCCAATTTGTCATTTAAATATTTAAAACAAGTATGCATTGACAATAGTAATCACAAATCATAGCAAAAACCTGATTGATGCTATATCCATAATTAATTACATAATTAACAACAAGAACGCATAATTATCATAAAAATATCAACTTTCATGAATACGGGAATCCCTACAATTACTATAGCCTCATCCTAGCCTTAGCAACTAGTTTAGCCAAGCATATTAATTATAACACATATGAAATTGATAAAATGCATCTCCATTAAAAATAAAATTTACTTACAATGAATTCTGAGATTAAAAGAAAAACACAGTACTGTTCCCTCTCGATCGACTCTTCCAAGCGACACTTCGAACACACTCTTCTTCTCCAAAGTACTACAACGATCGGAATGGAAATAACACAGCAAAGAAAAAAGGATGAATTACGGGGAAGGGTTACCAATTACGAATAGATACACTTTAGGACTTGACCCTAAAGTGTAAATAAGTTTGTGTGAGGAAGGGGGGGAGGCATATGATTTCTCCATAATGCCCTCACCCATTCCTGCTCTTCTTTCCCTCCAATCATCATGCCCTCACCCATTCCCTTCACTCTCTTCCCCATCTGCCGCCTCCGCCTCCGTCTCCCTCATCGCCGTCGTCTCTGTCTTTCACTTCTCCTCACTCTCTTCCCCATCTTCCGCCTCCATCACTGTCGCTCCCTCTTCCCCCTCTTATGCCTCCCCTCATTGCCCCTCCCTCTTCCCCTTCTTCCCCCCTCTTGGCAACCCCTTTCAACCTCAGCATTTCCCCCTCCCCTATTGGTTGCTACTGTAACTGGGTTGCGGGCATCCGCGGGAAGGCCCAATCAGTGCATAGTCGAGGGAGAGCTGCCACTTGCAGAAAATATGGATGCAAGTACAAAAAATTTAGGTTTTTTTTATATGCAGTGGTGTTTGGTAGGATATAGCTATCTTGTGAGTTAGTGTCATATGCAATACGTATTTTAGTTGCTCTCTTATATGTGTGTGTTGCCTCATATACAAGTTGTTGTTGCCTCATATACAAGTTGTTGTGTTGTAATACATTTTTAGGCATTACAGTCAAGTTGCGATGCATTTATAGTCAGTTATATTGCATTTGCGATGCGTTAAATACTTGTTGTGATGCCTAGTAGATATGCTCATATGTGTTGTATCTTAATTAGTTGCGATGCATTTTTTATAGTTATGATGCTTAGTGGCTGTATTTATGATGGCAGATTAGTTAAGTTGCGACGTTAGCAGATCTGATACATGACAGTGAAGTTGTGATGCATGTTTATACAGTTAGATGACATTTGCGATGCAGTTGTGATACATCTATTATTAAGTTGCAATGCATTTACGACTCTGTTGGAAAATTAATTTGCTTGAATTGCGATAGCAGTGCGATGTTCTAATAGCTTACGAAATGTTGAATTGTAGGTGGAAGGGGCCAGTTTGAGGGTGTTGGCATGCTATGGTGGCCACATTGATCATACTCCTGGTAGCAAAATGGCGATAGTTGGAGGCATATGCCACGCTCACACCCTTAAACCAAGTGATACTTTCAGTTCATTTGCTAAAGCATTGGATGAAGATTTCAACATTCCAGAAGAGAAACTATGTTTTGCATACATATACCCCGACATCAAAGATTTGACGTTTGTGTCGAATGATCATGGATTGACTGAGTTGAGGAACTGCTTTATGCAATGTGGCTTTTGTAAGGTGTTGTTGTGTGATGAAGGAGAACATCCAATTATAAGCCGTTCTCCAAACAATACAGTTGAAAGCAAGATGCATCTTAGTCCAGTTAGGAGTAGTAGCAGTCAGGGAACATCACTGCGTTCGAGTGTTTGGCAGTACAACTTGGTAGGAATTGGGCAGAAATTCACAGATCGGTTTGAAATGAGGAAGGCATTGAGACAACTTTCAATAGCCAACAACTTCTCATACAAGTGGGTGAAGAATGGAAAGCGTCGGTTTATAGCAGTGTGTGCAAGTGAAGGTTGCAAATAGAATGTGAGTGCAAGTTTGGATGCGGGGACAGGTTTGTTTGAGGTGAAGAAGTATGATGGGAATCATACATGTGCTGGAGGAACAAGGAAGCGACATCACCCACATGCTTCACAGAGTTTATTGTCAGGGCTGATTATTGGTAAAGTAAGAGACAGTCCCTCATATTCGGCAAGTGACATGGTGACTGACATGCATGTAGAGTATGGCTTAAGCATCACATATCAGAAGGCATGGCATGCAAAGGAAACAGCTATTGGAGCTCTATATGGTGATTACAAGGATTCTTATAACGACATTCCATGGTATTTGAACAAGCTCGTGGCCACAAATCTAGGGACTATAGCTGCCTATCAGGTCGATCCCGAAAGCAAGAGGTTCCTTTGTTGCTTCATTTCATTGAATGCATCCATCCGAGGGTTTGAACATTGTCGGGTACTTATTTTTGTGGATGGTACTTTTCTCTATGGCAAGGCCAAGGGGACTCTTCTAGTGGCTTCTTCAGTGGACGCTGGCAACCATATTTTCCCATTAGCCTATGGAGATGTGCATAATGAAACCGAGGATAACTGGCAGTGGTTCTTAACACATATTCGGCATTGCATTGCTCCTGGCAGGATTATCACTGTGATATCGATAGGGACAAAGGACTTCTTGCGGCTGTTCCAAGCATATTTCCATATGGTTTTCATGCTTATTGTGTGCGGCACTTGGAGTACAACTTACGAGATAGAGGATTACGAGGAAACGGGCACAAAGGAAGAAAAGCCCAAGTGGCCAGGATGATTCATAATATTGCTGAAGCGGCTGACATGCATGAATATGAGGCTAAATTGGTTAAGCTCCGCGAGGCTTCTCAGGTAGCATATAACTGGGTTCTAGCAAATAAGCCTGAACACTGGTGCAATGCCCTCTTCCCAGGCTGTAGGTACAATCACTTGTTGAACAACGTTGCCGAAAGCTTTAACAGCTGGGTGAAGGTGGAGCGGGACATGCCCATTCTCGCACTTCTTGATGGCATTCGTATGAAGATAATGACCAAGATGCATGCGGCCAGATCAGCCAATCAGCAATGGGAGTCCTATCTCGTCCTAGAGGTAAATGAAATAGTTAATACCACTATCAATGCATCTCGATCACTATTAGTTTTGCCTGCTAATGATACTGTGGTGGAGGTGGTTGAGGCTGACAAACATTATTCAGTAGACATAAGTCTACTCACTTGCACTTGTCGGTGGTGGTAAATCAAGGGACTACCTTGTGTCCATGCATGTGCTGCCATATCTGCTACAGGAGCGTCACCAGCTTATTCATGTCATGGAGACTTCTAGACAACGCAGAGCTATAGGAATGTATACAACCACACTGTCTTCCCAATTTCACATGAAGACAAGCCAGTTCGAGCTGAGCCACCAGTAGGAGAGGATCTATTTCTTCCACCCATAACCAAGAGGCCAAGGGGCAGGCCAAGGAAGACGCGCATTGAATCCCAAAAGAAATCTGTCAGACCATTCCATTGCAGCCGATGTGGTGGGCTTGGGCACAACAGGAAGAAATGCATGACACCAATTGTAGGCTAACCTATTTCTGGAATAAGTTACTGTTCAGTTGTTTTGTTTCAGTTTATACTACTAAACTACTTTGCAAGGTCTGTAATAATCTTGATACTATTACGACTTTCATCTTGTAGATATGTCGTAATGTGTTACATAGGACAAGTTGCGAAACTGTTATTGCTAAGTTGCATGACATTTACGATGCCCAAATGTTGAAGATGCGATACCTTTATTGCTAAGTTGTGATGACATGGTTTGTAGCATTATGTGTTGCCTTATATATATATATATATATATATATATATATATATATATGACAATGAAGTTGCGCTGCCTTTATTCCTTAGTTAGGCCACATATGCGACGCCTAGATGAGCAAGTTGCGATTCCTTTATTACTAAGGTGTGATGACATGATGTGGTGCCTCATATCTATGTTAACCATGTTGCACGGCATTGTGGTCATGGTTATAGATAGTTAAATAGTGATGGATCGAGAACCACGTATTAATTTGTTAATACCTTGTACATATGTTCGAATGTGTTACATATGACAATGAAGTTGCGCTACCTTTATTCCTTAGTTAGGCCACATATGCGACGCCTAGATGAGCAAGTTGTGATACCTTTATTACTAAGGTGTGATGACATGTTGTGATGCCTCATATCAATGTTAACCATGTTGCATGACATTGTGGTCATGGTTATAGATAGCTAAATAGTGATGGATCGAGAACCACATATTAACTTGTTAACACCTTGTACATATGTTCGGATGTGTTACATATGACAATGAAGTTGCACTACCTTTATTCCTTAGTTAGGACACATATGCGACGCCTAAATGAGCAAGTTACGATACCTTTATTACTAAGGTGTGATGACATGTTGTGATGCCTCATATCCATGTTAACCATGTTGCACGACATTGTGGTCATGGTTATAGATAGCTAAATGGTGATGGATCGAGAACCACGTATTAATTTGTTAACACCTTGTACATATGTTCGAATGTGTTACATATGACAATGAAGTTGCGCTACCTTTATTCCTTAGTTAGGCCACATATGCGACGCCTAGATGAGCAAGTTGCGATACCTTTATTACTAAGGTGTGATGACATGTTGTGATGCCTCATATCCATGTTAACCATGTTGCACGACATTGTGGTCATGGTTATAGATAGCTAAATAGTGATGGATCAAGAACCACGTATTAATTTGTTAACACCTTGTACATATGTTCGAATGTGTTACATATGATAATGAAGTTGCGCTACCTTTATTCCTTAGTTAGGCCACATATGCGACGCCTAGATGAGCAAGTTGCGATACCTTTATTACTAAGGTGTGATGACATGATGTGTTATATATAACAATGAAGTTTCGTTACCTTTATTCCTTAGTTAGGTGACATTTGTGATGCCTAAATGTTGAAGTTGTGCTACATTTATTGGTAAGTTGCGATGCTACTTAAAATGCATCGCAAAACCAAAACAAATGCATCGCAATACAATTGCAAATGAATCGCAACAACAAAAAATGATAAACCACAACGTTGACAAATATTCATAACATCACATACCCACTTTCTAAGTACAGTTAACCTGTCAAAACTATCGCATAAATTTGTCCACAAGCAGCCATAATCACATATGCATCCACATCAAAACTATCGCATAAATCAGTCATAGCCAAAAACTATGTCCTAACCCCAAATAATAAACCACAATGTTCACAAAGCTTCATAACACCACATATTAACTTCACCAATACAATTAACCTGTCAGCCTAGTTTTGCCCATACACTGACACAGAACTAAGGATGTACCACACAATCCACTTCCTGAATTGATGCACATCAAAGGCTTCTGGTAACTGTCCAAAGGCAAGTCTATACATAAAGTAACAAAGGTGTGCCCCACAGTCATCATACCCCATTTGCTTTTGTGATTCTACATGCTTCGTTTTCCACTTAGTCCAATCCCCATCTTCGAATGGCAAACCCAGATAAAATTCACCGTACTTTGCCTGCCTCCTCATGGCAGTGAGGAATATTGTCTTTTCCTGCTCATATCTCCCCCGTGTGCCAAGGCTATCATAAATGAACATCGTGCGTTCACCAAATCTAAAGTCCAACAAGGACCAGTGATTACTCTTGAGGACAGGAACCAGCCACCTACTATACATGAATGCATGATCACCATCTGCACCCTTGCAAGATCTGCGCACATTCTTGCTCCAATCTTGATACAAAGCCTCATGATCAAAACTTTTAGGCTTTCTACCCACCATCCATGTATCGAAAGTTTTTTGCTCAGCAATGCAAAATGACTGCATGCATGTACAAAGGAATAAAGAAGCATGATCATAAGTATGCATTCGTATACAATGTTAAGGTAACTCACCAAGAAGTGGGGATCAAATATGAAGACGATGGGGAGCTCTGTACCTTGTAGCTCCCTCAAGTGCTTTTGCAAGAGTGCCACATATGCATCCACGACAAAATTGTCAAACCATCCTGCGTCTGACATCTCATCCTCCACCCCAGGGTATCCTTGCCACCTAATACTATGGAGGTTGCTAACCTTGATAGGTACCCCATTAGCAATGCCAACATCGAGGTGTAAGAATTCTCTTGGGAGCCTCCAAATTGTGTCAACAATTGCCTCATCCTGGGGGGCTAGGTAGAACTCACTAGGATGGTTTTCCCTTTCGTTGCGTCGGAGTGCAACCTCACAGAAGAAAGGTGATCAACATTGTATAGCAGGATTTGTGGTTCTCAACACAGATACCATCAGAGGGAGTGACTTGCTTGTAGTGGTGTGGGCATAAGCTGCCTGTATCATACCATTATGAATGAATGAGTGGTTGCACATATCAAGCATCATGAAAGGAAGAAAGTATGTAGAAGGTAAACTTTTTACTTACTAAAAGGCTTTGCAGATCAATGACTGTCACTGGTCTACAAGCAGTGGAATCTGATGCAATGGAAATGAATGACCTTGCCACATATGGCTTCCCCACCTGCCTCTCCGCATCTTTTGGTGATGGCTTTTCACAATCCTTGTTAGCCTCCTCATTTAGATTGAGAGACCAGCCACAAGGTGAGTCCATTGGAGAGGTAGTGTCCTTCCTACCTGTTGCATCTGGAGAGGGAATAGGTGAGGAGCCAGTGTCATCATCATTTTCCAGCCTCCTCCCCTTATTCTGAGAAGTTGACTTGCTAGCCAATTTCTTGAACCCCGTTGCAAATGGGACATTGGGGGACATAGCATCCACCACAGGGGAAGGCCTTGGCAACTCTGGCTCTTGCCTCTTCGCCTCATCGCTGCCTTCTTATATCTTTTGGGAAGCCCTTGTCCCACTTCTAGTACATGACACCTTTGCTTGAGGGAGTTGATCTCCCGTTCATGCCTATACTCTATCATGCGGAGTTCTTCCCTCACCTTCTGATTAAGCTCGTACATGTGAAGGAAAACTACAGACAGGAGGTGATTTTGCTCTTGGATGGCCTCCAAACTCATAGGCCTTTTCCGGAGGAAAGACCTAAGGTCTACAAGAACAAAAAATATATGAAGAACGCATGCAATAGTAAGAAACAAATGCACCAACATGAGACAAGGAAGGCAAAACACTGCAACAAAACCATAACTGAATCAAAATATCATTTGCGAAAATCACAAACAAAAGAATATTACCTACCTCCAGAAGAGCATCATCTACCTCCCCTACTTCTTCTCCTCTTTTTTTCTGTTGTTTGGGCCTCTTTTGTTGTCTACTAGAGTCACCTCTACTGCTCCCCTCCCCATCACTGTGTACATCACATGTTCTATCTCTGGGCCTCTTCTCTGTAGCTGGAGGATTTTTCTCTGCTTCCATCTCCTCCACGGAATCATCAGTAATCAGATCCTTTTCAATGTCATCTGCCACATCCAAGCCCTTGCCAACTACCTCTAGTCTAGCCTCAGCGTCAGTGCACTCAAGCCCATCAGCAATATGCCCTTTCTTGAGGGCTCGTATGCTGAGCTTGTAGTCAGGTGCCCTTTGCACCAAGCACTTCAAAATCTTAGGTTGCAAGCCATCTGCCCGCTGCAACCAATCCAATCCAACCTCCCTTGCTTCCACCAACTCAAAAAACCAAAACTACATAAACACATAATTAATAATGCAATTAGTACATCAAAAATTACAAAAATAAGATCACAAAAAATTGTCACAAGTTTGGTACTTGACATTCATACCTGTAAAATAGCCGAACAACCAAACAAATTGAATCTACCTTTCCTCATGTCCTCGTATGCATTTGCAACTCCTCTCCATAGTTGTACATACACTTCTCTGCCCCAAGGATAATTTGAGAATGTACTCAAGTCCTCATCCATCATAGCCCAGAACCTCATTTCCACAAGGTCTCCTGGCCTAGTCAAGAGGAATACTGCAATTATGTACAAAATCGCCAACCTAATCTTGTCTTGTACCTTTGTCTTCTTTCCATCAAACAATTCCCGAATCATTGTCGAAGTGATTTTTGATTCTCCTTTAAACATTCTATCCTTGAAGGCACTAAAAAATGGGACTCCATATTTCTTGACTGTAGTGTGTAGAGGCAGCCCGAGAATTAGAGAAACATCCAAGGGCTTAACTTGAACCCTCTTTCCACCAATATTAAAAGTCAACCCACTGACCCTCCTATCTAGAATCTCGCATATTAGTCTATGACAGACTTGCGAGTGCGGAATCTTCAATAAATCTCCAAATACAGAATTGGAGAGGTATCGATGGGCTTCGCCTTTTATTGTTTGGCTAAATTCAGCCAGCTTCTTCATGCTACACTTGCAGTCAAGTTTAGGCAGCTACAATTGGATAGAAAATTGTAATTAGATAAGCATCCTTACAACAGCATTCTTACATTACATCATCACACCCTATACATTCAGCCTTCGCAACCTATGCAATTAACCTTTGCAACCTATGTAATTTACCTTCGCAACCAAATAAATTTCACTGAACTTCATAGAATTACTCAACCATCGCAACCTAACCAATTAACCTATGCAACCTATGTAATTTACCTTCGCAACTAACTAAATTTCACTCAACTTCATATAATTACTCAACCATCGCAACCTATGCAATTAAAATTCGCAACCTTTTATATCAACCTTCACAACTAAATCAGTTAAAGCTATTATTCCTACAGAATCACAACCCAACATATTTTACGTGATTATAACAACTATTCTATACACGATTCTCGTCCACAATTCAAATAAAAACAACATCAAACAACATACATTCATGGTAATCACCAAAATGAAGCGGTGATGAGAAGAAAAAAATACACTTTCTATAACCACTTACTTCCTTTCCGGCGTCAGTCTTCTTCTTCCCTGCATTTTTCTCTTTGCCCTTTGTAGTCCGTGGAGCCATTTGCGTTGATGGAGAGGGAGTCGACGGAAAGGGGCATTGCCCAACTGGCGAAGAGGGGGCACGGAGAGGGGGAGGGTGAGAGGGGAGTCGGCGGAGCAGAGCGTGAGCAGAATAGGGTGTCGACGGAGTAGGAGTCACCGGCGAAGGGCGTCATCGATCTGGCGATTAGGTGGCGTCGGCGAAGATGATTCTCAGCGGAGAGGGAAGCCGGCAGGGAGGACAGTCCGTGGAGAGAGGCGTCGTCGAACCGACGAAGGGGCATCGACGGAGAGGGGTGTCGGCTAAGGGGCGTCACCGGAGTAATGTCGACGAAGGTAGATGAGGGTTTCGAAGCAGCTGCGAAGGGAGATGGGAGATGATCTTGGAAAATGGAGTGAGTGATGAGAGGAGACGCTGGAAAGGGGGGAAATGACGTGTGGCAGGGCAAAGGCGACATCCTTTTGAGCGGGAAAGATCACATCGAGGGGCACTTTAGGTATTACAAAAAAATAAACCACCTACCTCTCACGTGCTTCCCTTTTTTGTTAGACATTTTCCAGACCTTTGGGTCTTTTTTGTAACCCTCAATTTTTTCGCCAGGCCCAAACCGGTTGAAAAGAGAAATCGAATTTCTGAATGAAATTGGCCCAAGAAAAAAATAAAACTTGAACTCGAATTATTTCTGGTCATCACTCAAGTGGCCGACAAATGGAAATGAAACAGGAAAAAAAACTCAAACTTTGAGCTGCAACGAAAAAAAATGTAAAAGAGAACTGTTCTGGCCGACTTTTCTACTGGTCGACCTCCTCTTTTCGACTGCTCCTTGGCTCTGTTTTTATATAGATGCTGCAACACAGTCCTCCTTCCCAAATCAGAAATCTTTCCAACCAAATCTCATGCAGAAATTAAAATTTCCAATTGCTTGCCATTAAATCCTCCTAAACCCAGCAGGTTCCCTTTGAACCTCATCCAAATTTATAACAAAAATCCTATCTTTCCTCTTCGAAACAGGTCAGGAGCACCCAAAATAAAACTTCCTTTTTGCTTATCCAAATCCACCCCTTTCATACCTTCAATCAAATTGAAATTTGGGCACTTACCATTTTGAAACAGCTTTGCACTTTGATTTTCCGGATTCAGCTTTGTTGTCCAATCTTTCCAAATCGAGACGCAATTGACTGTTTCTGTTGCTCGAGCTCTTCTGCCGCTGTTCGCCATCGCCGTCGTCGCCTTCAATCTCCTCACCGGAACCTACGCCATGCTCTTCTGTCTTACAGCGCCTCCACGCCGTCGATTCTCCACAGGCGCTCTGCTCATGGGTGTCTAATTGATTGGTTTTTCTACTATTTTTACTCGCAATCGCACGAGACTACGTATAGACTAGTGGTAACGAGGTCAAACCCAAAGGACTTGGACTGATTCAACTTAATTCTAATGAAAGATTTGATTTTTTTTACGTAACTAGTTATAACAGAATGAAAAGTTCTAATTTAACAAAGCAATGAAATTTATGTGAAAATAATATGATGAGAAATATACTAAGACTTCGAATCCACCCAAACTAAATAGCTATCCTCTCCGTTAAACCCGTACAATTCCAAGTGATCAATTATCCGTGCCCCTCTCGAAGTCACGAATAATCGTAATGTGTGCAGCCCTCTCGAACATGCAACTAAACAATTAAATCTAACTTAATTAATCTCCCTCTCTCGAGCAAAGATCAATCATAAAAATAGAATCTTTATTCAAATAATACCTTGGAATTCGCTAAGACCTCTCGAACATTAACGATTCCTTGGTTTAATTTCACTAACAATTACTCTACCCTCTCTCGAGCAACAGAATAATTGTAACAAAATATTAAGCATATGGAATAAAAATCACTACTTTAGAATTGCAAATAAGTATTGAGAGTCAAACAATCAGCAGGGCTTCATCTAGTCTTAGTACAAATGAAATTTAGCTAAACATGGATGAAAAGGAAGAAAAAGCTTGGTTCGTCGAATTGGTCATATGCAGGAACACTGTTCACACGCACTGTTCACGGATTTGTAGCACTGTAGCACATGACACTATTCATCATCTTCTCGGCAAACTCGCGGTTACTGTAGCAGTTCGAGACTGCACTGTAGCAGCTCCAAATCATTGTGCAAAATCGTCCAAAATCCAGCCTTTCTCCTCTCCTCTTCACCTCCGGCCAAAATCGCACTGGAATCCCGGCAATAATTCCAATTTTCCGGTCTGTTTCTCTCTGTCAAAAACCTCTCCTGCACAGCCAGTATGCTCTGTTTTATATAGTGCAAAACACAGCCCGTTTCTGTCCCAAAATCGAAAAACCTTCCAAATCAATCTGATGTGCCAAATCGAATTCCAATTGCTTCCTTCCCTTTCGAGCAATTTACAATTCCAATTGCTTTCTAATCTCGCCCAATTTGGGGTAAAAATCCCATTTTTTCACACTCACAAAACAGAGCCATCAGCCAGAATTGAAAAGATTTCCATTCTAATCCCAAATCAGATGCCTTTGAAAGCTTCGATTGAAACAAAAATTGCAACTTACCATTTTTTGAAGCAGATGTGGACTCGTTTCCCTCGATTCGGCTCTCTCTTTCCCAAATCAGACTTTCCAAACTTAAAATCTCTGCTTCTGTTGCTTGATTCCTCTGTCTGCAATGCCTCTCGAACGGCCGCCGTCAAGACCCATGTCGCCGTCGAGCACTTTCTGCCGTGACCTCGCTATCATCGTCGAGATGCCGGAACCGTCTTCCTCAGTCGAGCCGCCTCAGAGCATGAACACTCATCTCGAACTCCGCCTTCGTCTGTAGTCCTCGCCCCACGTGAGAGCTTCTGTCATCGTCGTGTAAGCCGCCATGGTTGTCGCCGTCTCTCGACCCTTGCCGGCCTCGCCCAGCTCAGCCCGCCATGAGACCCAGCGGCGCTCCATCGGAACAGAGCTCAACACAGATCTCGCCTCTGTTTTCTGGAACAGATGAAAGGCCCGAGCTGATGCTCGGGTCGGTTCTCCTTCTTTTTTTCTTTTTTTTTAAACCGAACCGGCACTGAACCAGTCGGTTCAGTGCTTCCTTTTCTTTTCTTTTTTATCTTTAAAACCCGTCGTATTAATCTCCACCGCCGGATCTTCAAAATCCGTTTGACGTTCTCCACTTTTGGCGATCTACAATTGGACTCTGAAAACCTGCATCAACAAAGTTAAATATAATTTAGACGCATCATAAATTATAAATCCAATAAATCCAATTAACGCATCTAAATTAATCAATTAAGCGCATTTATTCATTAAACTATTAATTACTCACCTAACCATGATTAACCGTTAATTATCCTTACTTTCACTAAAATTACGACTAACAAATAGGCAGAAAGGCATATAAACTGTGTATATTTTATAGATATCAAATACCCCCAAACCTACATTTTGCTAGTCCTCGAGCAAAACAAAATCAAGCAAAGAAAACAAAAACAACTAAAATAAACTAAACTAGAAAAGTAAATGCCACTTTCGTAGGGAACACGATTGCATTGAGCGTATGCAACAAGCCGTTAAACCTCTAGGTGTCCCTAGTAGGACGAGTGTTGTCTCGTGAGGGTTTGCAGCCATGCTACCCACAAACATGTATTTATGAATCTAATTAACCTAAATGTAAAAATAAATCAAAACACTGCAAAACAAACAAACCTATTATCCCTTCAAATGCAGACTACAATGCTTAAGAGAATTAACTACACGTACTTGGTTTATAATCAATAGGAATATAGAAGCCCTCAAGTAAGTGGTTTTATTCCACACTTTCATCTTGGAAATTTCTGCTCAATATGATATAGCATTATACTTTAAATATTAAAAGTGTAGAACATTGTAGCAATACATTCTAAATTTCTATTTTACACATATCCAGTGTTACCCATTAACCAAAGAACATCAGAATCTACGTAGTCATCCCAATCTTTAGGTTCATGATAGCACAGATCTGCGCACCTCCTTCGGGTCCAATATTCTAGATTTGAGAGGATAATACACCATAGACTTTTTTTTTCCGCTAGGACTGTGTAAGGCCTGACTTCAAGATGCTTAGGTTTAGCAATGACTCAGGCCAATGACTCCCAGCCAGTTGGCTTAGGGCATTAGGTATTAAGAAGACCGCTTCGGGCCTGAGCATTAGCCTAAGTTAATCCTATAAAGTCAAGCAGCCCCTTTCTTTCATTTTGTTTTCATTTTTTCGCATTTTTATTTTCAGCACATATTTTTCAGCACATCTTTATTTTGTCCAGGCTGTATTATACCCTCAACCTATTTCCGGTTCCAATCCCTTGCCATAGCCAAGTAAATGGTCTATCATGATCTTTTAAGCTCAAAGGACAACCACACATCATCCAATGACTCTGACTAAAGACATCCCACTGAAGATTAGTATTCAATAAATCTTTAGAGGGTATTACTTTATGTACTAATGTGTGGAGTGAGTTTTCTTAGTTCAAGCACCTGATCCAAGAGGACTGTAACAGAAAGTTACTGCTCAGTTAAGTTCTATATCCTCGAGTATACTTACTCACACTTTCAATGTAAATTAATCTCTTAAGAATTGTAAAATGCATCATAACGGGATAAACTATCAAAACCAAGGAAAAATACTAATAAACAACCTAAAAACTTTTTTAAAAAAAAAAATAAACGAAAGCATATGATAAACACTTCTTTGCTACACCCCCAAACCTAAACTAAACATTGCCCTCAATGTTTACCAAAATAATACTACAATGAATAGTAAAAGAAAATAAGTGAGGAAAGAAGTCACCTGAATGGAGAGCCTCATTGTAGATGTAAAGCATGAAACACATAAGCGAAGAAGGAGATAAGATAAATAAGGAAAAATTAAATACACCCCCAAACCTCGACTATAGCATCCCCACATAGGCAATAAATAACCTACAATAAAAAAAATAGAAAACAAGCAAGAAAATCAAATTTGGGTTGCCTCCCAAGTGCGCTAAGTTTTACGTCTTCAGCCAGACGTAACCCCAACAAGTCAACCTGGATCAATTAAATGATTACCCCACAGACTCCTATCCTTATTACCTAAGTACGGATCATATCGTGGAATGAAATGGTGGAGTGGTGGGCGGGTAAGCTTAGGGAATTGAGGCCCGTTCATTGGCCATGGAAAGAGGTCATTAGAGAATTTCAAAATGAATGGCTCCTCTTCCAAATCAACCAATTTGGTTCTAGGGGCCTCCTCTCGTAACACATGTTGGGGAGGACTCTCAAATAATGGATTGAATGGGCAATCGATAGAACACTCTAAGTCACGTTCAACAATCAAAGGGGACGGTTGGTCTAAACATTGTATGAGTGGTGCTTCGGGAACAGAAGGTTCCGTTAATATTATTGTAAACGGTGACTCCCCAGAGATAGAAGATTTAAAAATTGGTTCTAACGACCTATTCACTTCTTCTTTAATTTCCACCCCTCCTTGCTCATTTCCTGCACTACATCCAACCTTATTTTCAAATTGAGGTGCACTCCGAAGGGTTGTAACATTTTGAACATGGTTAGGGGAAACATATATCCCCTCTTCAACAAATTGGCCCATCGGGTATTGTGATTGAATAGGTAAATTGCTTACATCATTAATATCACCCCATCCACCACTATAGATCCCATTTAGATTATCCAACATGGACAAGACCTTATCTTCAAAACTAGGATTCCATGTGGGTTGGGCATATTGGGGTTGGGGTTGGGGTTGTGGTGGTGGTGGAACAGGGCATGACATTCCTTGTAAGGGTGGATTAGTGGTTGGTTCAAACATGACCCTTTCGTTGATAGTATGCCAAGAAAAATTAGATTGATCCTCCCACCTATGAAGACCTTGGGCCGCATTTACATGATCGCACACCAATTCCGGATACTCATGGGCCGAAGGGCACTCCACAAGGGTATGGGTAGGGCTTAAGCAAATGGCACATGGTTCCAAAATAAAAGGGGTCGTGGGTTGTAGGGAAGATATGCTACTCCCAAAGTTGGATTGATTTTCCCACCCATGGTTATAAGTATCAAGATATGAGTGACATGGAGGGAATGACACTTCAAAGGGAGTGGAAGTAGGTGTGTGTGAGGAATAATAATCATTAAAATACATGTATGGGTTCTTATGGCTAAAGTCATAGGAAGATGAAGACATTTTTTTTCTTTCACCACACAATCACCAACACCATAACCACACCATCACACATCCACAACACAAAACAACCCTAGATATCCACGACTAGCAATCAAGAGTCCTAAATATCGACAACAAGCAAACCTAGCTATTGACAACTAGCACTACATGCATTCACAAAAATAAAAAGAAAAATATTAAAAACACCTAAATCTACTTAAAAAGAAAGATTGATAGATTGCAAACGAGGGGAAGGAGTGTCCTTTCCAACGTCGGCGAGTTCCAAGTGTCACTATCTGCCTCTCTAAATTGACTCCTACAAAGACAAGAAAATCAAGTATCAAAATCCTACAAGAAAAAATCTGAACTAAATAGAATTAAGTCAAACTGTTACCAAGTCCCCGGCAACGGCGCCAATTGATTGATTGATTTTTCTACTATTTGTACTCCCAATCGCACGAGACTATGTATAGACTAGTGGTAACGAGGTCGAACCCAAAGGACTTGGACTGATTCAACTTAATTCTAATGAAAGATTTGATTTTTTCTTGACGTAACTAGTTATAACAGAATGAAAAGTTCTAATTTAACAAAGCAATGAAATTTATGTGAAAATAATATGATGAGAAATATACTAAGACTTCGAATCCACCCAAACTAAATAGCTATCCTCTCCGTTAAACCCGTACAATTCCAAGTGATCAATTATCCGTGCCCCTCACGAATAATCGTAATGTGTGCAGCCCTCTCGAACATGCAACTAAACAATTAAATTTAACTTAATTAATCTCCCTCTCTCGAGCAAAGATCAATCATAAAAATGGAATCTTTATTCAAATAGTGCCTTGGAATTCGCTAAGACCTCTCGAACATTAACGATTCCTTGGTTTAATTTCACTAACAATTACTCTACTCTCTCTCGAGCAACAGAATAATTGTAACAAAATGTTAAGCATATGGAATAAAAATCACTACTTTAGAATTGCAAATAAGTATTGAGAGTCAAACAATCAGCAGGGCTTCATCTAGTCTTAGTACAAATGAAATTTAGCTAAACATGGATGAAAAGGAAGAAAAAGCCTGGTTCGTCGAATTGGTCATATGCAGGAACACTGTTCACGCGCACTGTTCACGGATTTGTAGCACTGTAGCACATGACACTATTCATCATCTTCTCGGCAAACTCGTGGTTACTATAGCAGTTCGAGACTGCACAGTAGCAGCTCCAAATCGTTGTGCAAAATCGTCCAAAATCCAGCCTTTCTCCTCTCCTCTTCACCTCCGGCCAAAATCGCACTGGAATCCCGGCAATAATTCCAATTTTCCGGTCTGTTTCTCTCTGTCAAAAACCTCTCCTGCACAGCCGGTATGCTCTATTTTATATAGTGCAAAACACAGCCCGCTTCTGTCCCAAAATCGGAAAACCTTCCAAATCAATCTGATGTGCCAAATCGAATTCCAATTGCTTCCTTCCCTTTCGAGCAATTTACAATTCCAATTGCTTTCTAATCTTGCCCAATTTGGGGTAAAAATCCCTTTTTTTTCACTCTCAAAACAGAGCCATCAGCCAGAATTGAAAAGATTTCCATTCTAATCCCAAATCAGATGCCTTTGAAAGATTCGATTGAAACAGAAATTGCAACTTACCATTTTTTGAAGCAGATGTGGACTCGTTTCCCTCATTT
Organism: Houttuynia cordata; assembly: GCA_039654745.1. Lineage (NCBI taxonomy): Eukaryota > Viridiplantae > Streptophyta > Magnoliopsida > Piperales > Saururaceae > Houttuynia > Houttuynia cordata. The sequence goes on from CM077503.1 coordinate 422,139, forward strand.
CGGCTCTCTTTTTCCCAAATCAGACTTTCCAAACTTCAAATCTCTGCTTCTGTTGCTTGATTCCTCTGTCTGCAACGCCTCTCGAACGGCCGCCGTCAAGACCCATGTCGCCGTCGAGCACTTTCTGCCGTGACCTTGCTGTCGTCGTCGAGATGCCGGAACCGTCTTCCTCAGTCGAGCCGCCTCAGAGCATGAACACCCATCTCGAACTCCGCCTTCGTCTGCAGTCCTCGCCCCACGTGAGAGCTTCCGTCATCGTCGTGTAAGCCGCCATGGTTGTCGCCGTCTCTCGACCCTTGCCGGCCTCGCCTAGCTCAGCCCGCCATGAGACTCAGCGGCGCTCCATCGGAACAGAGCTCAACACATATCTCGCCTCTGTTTTCTGGAACAGATGAAAGGCCCGAGCTGATGCTCGGGCCGGTTCTCCTTCTTTTTTTCTTTTTTTTTAAACCGAACCGGCACTGAACCAGTCGGTTCAGTGCTTCCTTTTCTTTTTTTTTATCTTTAAAACCCGTCGTATTAATCTCCACCGCCGGATCTTCAAAATCCGTTTGACGTGCTCCACTTTTGGCTATCTGCAATTGGACTCTGAAAACCTGCATGAACAAAGTTAAATATAATTTAGACGCATCATAAATTATAAATCCAATTAACGCATCTAAATTAATCAATTAAGCGCATTTATTCATTAAACTATTAATTACTCACCTAACCATGATTAACCGTTAATTATCCTTACTTTCACTAAAATTACGACTAACAAATAGGCAGAAAGGCATATAAAATGTGTATATTTTATAGATATCAGTGTCTGCTTCTCTTAATCACGACATCGAACTGCCCCTGAGCTCAGGACCTCTCTTCGCACTGTGACCTCTGTCGATCGCCGTCAGGCTAGACCCAATGCTGCCATAGACATACGCCGCCCCGCCGGAACCTTGCGACCACCACCGTGCCTCGTCTGTCAGCCGCTCGAGCAGAGCTCAAGCTCTGCTCCTCTGCTAAACACCCGAGCCGTCTTTTACTTTTTTTCTTTCGACCCAACCCAACAAACAGACCAAACCGGTTTTCTTTCTTTTTATTTTTTTTTCAATTGAGCTGAAACCCGTCGTAGAATTCTCATCCGCTTGATCAAATTTGAACCCTCGTACATTGATTCCACGCCCGTCTTCTCTTAGGTGACTCATGATATCAGCTCTTAGGTCACTTTGGCACTTCAAAACCCGTCTAATTGCTTCACTTTTGGACATTCGCAGTCTGAAGACTTGAACCTATACAAAATAAAACATGTCCCAAATTAGACGTGCCAAATATTTATAAAATTACATAACATATCTAAATTGAGTCATTTAGATCACATTAATTATTCAATTCTTAATTATTAAACTAATTACTAAAACTCACTTTATTCCTTATTTTAACTAAAAATTAAGACTAACCAATAGGTAAAAAGGCATATAAAAATATATACTTTTCATGCGTAACATAAAGAACATAGGCGTGGTTTCCACTAACGTTTTTCCTTTTGTTTAAAAATTTAGAAAAGACATCACTTAAAACGACGACTTTTCATACTTTGGCGTATTTCCTCCAACGACAAATCTTTCCTCTTCTAAAGAGGAACCAACTCCTTTAGAAGAAAGGGAAAGGTAACTTTATTTGGAAGGCGTCAACTGGAATGGCACCTTCGTTTTCTTTTAAATCCCCTTCCCCCTCTTAGGCTCAGCTGAAAAACGCGATCGAGCCCTAACTCCCTCGCTCCCCCCCTTCTATCTTCTCCGACCAGCCCCTCCTCCCCTCGGGCCCCGCCTCCTCTCTTCTCCGACCAGTCCCATTTCATGTTCTTCTATAGGCTTTTTTAATAATTTATTTTGTTTCTTTTTTATGTTCTCAGATGGAATGTCTAGAAGACCAAAACTACTAATCCCCATTGTGGAATGCTAAGAAGAAGGGAAATGTGTTAGTTGAAATAACGTTTTTCTTCTTTACAAGAGAAAGGCGTCGATTCAAGTGACATCTTTCGGGTTGGGGTAAAAAAAAAAGACTGCACAGGGCCAGCGCCACACGGGTGCCTGCATAGCGCATTAGATAACTGGATCAGAAAATATTTTTCTTTCTTTTCTGATCAGTAATTTTTAAAAAATATTATTTAGTAAAAAACCCCAAAAAAGTACTATTCACCATATTATGTCATTAATACTTTGAGGCGCCATGTGACACTTGTTCAGGTGACACCAATCTTCTATCATGCACCAAAATTCCTGACCTCGATCGGAGTGCGGAAACCTTACAGTAAACCAATCAAAAGCCGAGATAGGAGCCTTGGGACGCGACCGAATACTCGATCACTCAGGTCAGTTACATTGTCACGAAAGAATGTGTAATCGACATCACCAGGAACTCATAACAAAACTCAGAAATTAAGAACTAAGAATTTTTTTTCCAATTTCAAATAACATTGTCAATGCAGCAAATGATTCCTACTAAAATTATTACATAAATTAACTAAAACTATCAAATAAAACAAGCATCAATTCAAGACACACACTAACCAACACTAATTAAGTTATAGCAAAAGAAATATGATAAATAAAAGCAATTCTTCAAAAGCGTCCTCTGCGAATCCGCTCCACCTTTTCGAGCTGCAAAGTCCTGACTTACTGATCCTTAAAGCCAGCATGAGAGAATACATGAGTATTTCATAGAAATACTCATGTAAAAACCAAATACTCAGTAGGATGTAAAAACCCATCAGGATGACAAAATAGGATATGAAGGATAAGGCACTCAGATAAACAGGAATATGCACTCTCTGAAAGACTAGACAAAGGTTCACATTACCTGAACAGAAAGGTTAAATAATAATAGTCCCAAAGCACAAATGTAGGGAAGAATAATCTCAATAAGACTCCAAACAAATATCGGTGTAAGGAGATAATGGTCAAAATACCAAAGGCTCCAGGCATCTATAGTGCAAGGAGTTACAATTTCTGCTCGCTGAATATGCCACCCGAGTGGCTATTGACTAGTCTCATCCTAGAGGTTCTCCATTCGGAATCCGGCCATGCGTCTAGGATGCTAGCCCCATCAATATTTACGGACACTATGGTCGGAGACTGAAGACCTTCCGTAATGTCAACCAGTCTAAACGTACATATTTGCCTCCCTTCGGGCAATATCGGAGATCACTGCAGATCTAGCAATGGCTCGTGAGCATACTATGATTCCACCCAGAGAGATATTCAAAAAGAACTCTTAGTGGAGAAATAGGTCAATGTCAAACTAGACAATGATTCAGCAAAATCAAAGGTCCCAACTTTCTTAGAATAGAGTAACGTTTACCACAATGACTCACTCTTTGGAGAATAGGGTATGAAATAGAATATTAAGGTCTCTCGACAATATATGCCTCACTCTTTGAAGTATGATAAATAATTGCTCTCAATAGCACAAAGTTCATCATAAGAACATAAATGAGATTTCGAAGTCTTCCCAATGGATAACTCACTGTAGGAGTATGAATTTCACTCATCGATCACACATCATGTATCATAGTTTTACCTTTGATAAGAACATCTCTAGGTCTAGAGTTGTATTATCTTTAATATCAAGATAGTTTTCAGGAAGCTTTGATCTCCAATTGGATATTCAAATCGACTCCACGTTGTACAAAAGAAACAATGATTACCTTGACCCCAAGGTACACTGGCTCGTCCCAAAATCTTAATATTTTGGACTCCCTTACTTATTGCAATAGTACTTAAGAGGTCTTACCATACTGTATTAGTACTATTTAGATCAGATTACATCATATCATAAATATCAGTACTCATTAGTGCTTTAAAACCCTAATTCCAGTAAACTATTTTATACTATACAGCCCATTTACGACTGACCCCATCATCAACACAGAAAGACTTTGACTCTGAAACTTTTACAGAAGATAGTCCTATGAGTCTAGTTTATAACCCTATTAACGATGTATTTTTTTGATTTTTTTATATTTAGTTATGATTTTTATACTAAGCACTGTCGGTGCAGGAATAGTCCTTGCCGAGAAGGCATTACTTGCTTATAATAAGTAATCTTGTATTAATGCTCATTAATCATGGTAATATGACCTTAATACCCTTAATTACTCCCCTCCTAAAGTAATTCTAGACTCTGGTATGTTCTGGAATTTAATGAATTCATGACTTTAATTGTTGTTAAGACCTTAAGCTAGACTCAAGGCATAACCCTTACTCTAATGAAGCTTTTAATATCATTAATACATCATTTAACCATATTGGACGATTAAAATAGAACATTACAGAATAAAGAAGAGAACTTTATGACCTCCCACATTTAAGAGACATGACCATATAGATATTTCCATCAAAGGTAATCATGTATGCACTAATACAAGCATGAAACAAGATATCTCAACAAGAATACTCTTACTTGATAAACAACAAGGAATCTCTCATGAATCAAACACTAACACAACCTCTACTACTGAGATAACATCAATAGGATCATCAAATAATCATGCTAAGAATGAAGCAAAAGAATTCAAATCAGATTAGTTAGGAAAAACTATCCTACCACTTATATGTATGTGAAATACACCTCCACCGTATAGCTCCTTCGCTTTTCTCCGCGATGATGCCTTTACTCCTTTGTTCCAACGTGAGATATGGGTGAAAGAAGATATGGAAGGGTGCTGGAGTTGATGGGAAAGAAGAAGGAAAAGCTAGGGTTTGCACAAGTCGTTCAAGTGCTTGGCGTGCAATAGGGATGGCCGGCCTCCTCTATGGCTTATGTAGCCAATTCCTACACTAATTAGGATCACTCATAATCTAACACCTTCCTAATCTCAAATCCTAATTAACTAATTAGAATCCTTCTCTTAAATATGATTAGGACGCCCAGCATGTTAATCCCATAGTTAGATAGGTATGCAATCTTCTTAGTTAGAATATTTCCTTATGCACTCTTGTTCCCTACACAACTAGAAAACTACCAAATAAAATCCCACCAATAGGACGCCCTCTCTCACTAGATGTCTCCCTCCTATTGGCTGAGACAAAGTGAAATAATTATCTTCTTTTAACTAAGATTTATCTTCCTTAATTATCCCAACCGAACTGATACATCTCAATCCTCCGTGATACTTACCATCGTTACCGCAATTAGGTCAAACAGTAGATTTGCACCATGATTCACTCCAATCAATTCGAGATCACTCCAACCATCTGAAGATCACCTAATGACAAGTCACCCATGTTCATAAGTCACTCCTGGGCCAGTGCCACATGGCTCAGCGCCCAGGTCCTGCGTCTTGGCTTGAGTCCTACGCGCATGACTCTAGCGTCCCGCAGTTGCACTACTCGTTACACTAACACGCGTACGCCACGAACCACACATCAAAACCAAATTTTAACTTACTAATTAAGAATAATCCATTGAACACATGCCCTGGCACCTAACCCCACTCCTGGCGTCAGGTGTTCTCATACCCTGGCGCCAGGCTGGTCTCAGCGCCAGGTTGTGTCCAGTGTCAGGACCAACCCTCGTGTCCTGGTTTTCAACTATTATTAGTCATGCGATTAGAATCACATCATAAAAGTCAAGTAACACATCAAAGCACATCGCATAACTAGAAATTACATCAGGCAACAAAACTTTCATATTTTAGAACAGTTTCCTAAAATAGAAACTTTTAGTTAACGTACCAATTTTCCGAGTGTTACATCTTCCTTCCTCCTACCTTCTGAATCAGAGCTCACATGGCCCATGGGCCACAGCGAAATGACATGTGGGCCCTTATGTCCTTCTCTAAAGAATGAAGATGGAAATTAGGATCCAGCCCAGCTTCCATCGGCACCGGGGTGGCCTTTTCGGAAAGAAACGACCTACCAAAGGCGAAAATAGAGGCTCAGATTGTTCCCGTCATGGTTGGGCCTGGGCCCAACAGTTTGAACCAACTAGCTGCAAGCATACTTCAATTATGTGGCACTAATTGGCCTCACCTTAGAGAGAGCCCACACACCTCTTGTGAGATCTCGGATGGTGTACAAGATCCTTGGCCTTTGCTGCGGGGCTTGTCATCCTAGTTGGACCCCACATCAGCAGGTCTAAGCCAGATGGTTGATGCCAAATCGCAGAAACGTGGAAGGACAAGGTGTATTTTTCCTTGCTGGAAGGGAGTCAAGAAAGCCAACTCATCATTGTCATCGTAATCAGCAACAGCAGCAGCAGCTGTGCTGGGCATAACTAGCTTCTTTGCACCACCTGATTTAGGCCACAAATTTCGAAAACGACTAACTAGCATTTCTCAGCCACTTTTCCCCACCTTTTTCTTTTCTTTTTTGTTGGCATCACAGTTTCCTCCACCGTCTCATTTGATTTTGTTTACTCTACAAGTTGAAAAAACTTATGGTTACAATTACTAGTTATATTTGGTTTTCCAAAATGACCCGATTTGGATGGACTATTTTATTTATCTTACAATAGTGTATTGTTTTCTAAGATAATGTCCTAAACACACTGGAGCATTCGGTCTTCCTCCGATCCCTGTACCTGTGCCACATTTTCCTGGTGTATTGTCCCTTTGTGATTTCCATGAAAAGGAAAGGCTACTTTTCTTCAGGGGGGCAACCAAAACTTTTAGTTGTTTCCCCCAGGTGAAGAGTTGGGGGTCGGCACTGACGGCTCAGATGCAATGCAGGGCCATGAGAGAGAGAGAGAGTATTCAATAGAGTTGTTCCCTGAGGTTATCCATTATTACATATGGACCAATTGTCCTTCATTTAGAGGCAATTTTAATGGCCAAAATATTTGAATGAAATAGGGCTGAAATTTCATACGCATTGATGGTTGTGGCCCAAAACTTTACAAATGGAAGACTACCAGGATTTGTCTCGGCCCCCGTCTTCTGGTCCCACGCCTACCTGACCTCAATGTATTTTAGACAAGTAGTATGGTGTATGGGGACCGTATAAAACTGTTCCTATGTTTTAACTTTTACGAGGTAAAGCGTAGAAAGCTGCAAAAGGTTGAGCTTTTTTTACAGGGGAAAAAAGCAGAAAGTCCTCCTGCAAAAAGTATCCTCACGCTCTCTCGTCTCGTCTCTCTCTCTCTCTCTACGGATGTGTGTGGGGTCTTTTTTTTTCCTAGAAACCTTATCTATTTGTGGGTTATAGCCTCCTTTACTCTTCTGCTCTGTGCCTCTGAACATGGAGATTAGTCCCGTCCAGCTACCCGGTGGAAGATCCCTTTAAGTGTCATGACACGTACGAACGAGTTGTCCATGTGCAACACGATTGTCCTCCCAGGTAGTAACTTGGATAAAAAATGAGAAATTATTAACATGCACATATATAACTTGTGTGCCGTCGATCTCTTGATGCAATGGAATAGTTTTCTAGATCATAAAGTGGAGCCTAAACGTGGTATTCATGGCCGATAAATAATTTTCAAAAATCGCCCATGCATAAACTTGGATTGACCTTTTAGAAAAAGTAACGTTTATCCGATGGTGAGTGCAGGTTTTGCAAGACAAGAAAAATCTGCCCATGTCACACACCTAGTCCCAGGATGGATGATGAGCTACGGGCACAAAGTATCCTGTAGGTAGGTTGGGGTTCAAGGAGGAAGGGAAGGCGTTTGGTTTACAAGACCCCTCTATGAAGGGTAATCAAGCTGCAGCGGAAGCGGATCTAGTGTCCGTTATGGCGTTGAATTCTTCAAATTCTGTTTTCACAAGGAATTACCTTGCACTCACAAACATAAAAATACAAGCGTATGCAAGGTTTTTAGCAATATAAACGAACAAGCAATTTATATCATGAGCAATCAATAATAAATTCAAGAATGTATACTACTAACCTGCAGCCTTTGTGCCCAAGTTACGCCGTTCTTCGTAGAGAAATAGAAATAGTATGTCAGAGATCACCTTTCAAGAACCGTTCATCTGTGATTCCTCTGATTTGCTATTCTCCTAGAGATAACAATATCTTCAAGCGATTTCTCCTTAATCTTTGTTTCGGTCTGATCTTCTCGTCGAATCCCAATTAGCCAAGATCATCAAAGGAGAAAAGAACTATGGCCAATAGAGGAGAGAGAGATCTTAGCCAAAAATGCCAAGTCATGGGAAGAGAATGGGCGTCCCCATCTCTTCCCTTTTTATTGCATTTCAGTTACCCAAATTAATGGGAATCATCCCATTTCGGTTACCAATTGGACTAAATCAAATCCCTCAAATAACTCCTCCTAGTCATACCATAATTAGGATGTAATTATCAATTACTCCCCTAATTACTTTTTTTCTTGATTTAATCAAATCTAATTAAATCAAGCTCAATTAAAACGGTTCAATTCAAAGGCGTCTCTTCCAATTTGGTGTGGGTCCCACATAGGCCCACAGAAGCCTAGCCATCTCCTCAAGTTCACATCCACAAGGGAGGGCCAACTCCTCTCATATAAGGCAAGTAATATGGGACACAAACCTATATATACTTACATTCCCCACTATGGAATCTGTGTTCATATTTACGATCCAACAGTGACTCGTGCACTAGTCATGTTGTAATCCAAAACTATGAACATGTTTCACAAATAGATCCGTCGTTAAGGCCTTCGTTAACGGATCAGCTAACATCTCAATCGTAGGAAGATGATTCACCGTCAACTTTCCTCGTTGTAGCATGTCAAACACATAAAAGTAATGCACCTCAATGTGCTTTACTCTAGAACTGATCGCCCTGTTACGGAGTATCGACACAGTTGCCAAATTATCACAATAAATTTAGACAAGAGCATCAGTCCACTGTTCTAGCTGTAACCCAGCTAGAAACTCTTTAGTCTAAACTACCTCGGAAGCTGCCAAACTGCATGCAACAAACTCAGTTTCCCTCGTGAACTTAGTAACACATTTATGCTTCTTACTAGCCCATGCTACGGTGCCGCCACTAAGCATAAATACATAACCGGCAGTGGATTTCCTGTCATCCTTACACCCGGCATAGTCTAAATCACTATAGCCTTCCAATGATAGGTTCTCGGCCTGATATGTGAGTTTCATATCCTTGGTACCCAACAGGTATTTGAACACCCGCTTAATAGCCTGCCAGTGTTGCATACCTGGGTTAGCCTGGTATCGACTCACAAGGCTTACTACAAAAGCCAAATCAGGTCGAGTGCAGTTCATGGCATACATCAAGCTGCTAATAGCCTGCGCATATTGCACATATTTCATCTTCAGACGTTCTTCGTCTGATGCAGGTGCTATTCTCTCGCATATGGCACATATGGCATACATCAAGCTTTATAGATGGGCGAATATATAGTCTTCCAACCAATCACGCCAAAGCGTTTCAATACACTCTCTATGTATGATTCCTGAGATATACTTAGCCTCCTCGCTTTTCTATCTCTCTCAATCTTCATCCCGAGGATGTAAAATGCTTCACCCATATCTTTCATTTCAAATTGGGTCTTGAGCCATTCTTTAAGACTGAGAATCATACTAGTGTCATTCTCCATTAATAATATGTCATCTACATATAGTGACAATATCATAAATCTAATAATAAATCTACTCCCATCTCTAAAGGAGTATACACAATGGTCATAGTCATTGGCCACAAAGCCATATTCACTTATCACCTTGTGAAAAGTGAAATACCATTATCTTGGCGATTGTTTCAGTCCATATAATAATTTAATAAGTTTGCACACCTTTGTTTCCTCCCCAGAAACAACAAACCCCACGGGTTATTCCATGTAAATCTCCTCCTCTAAATCACCATTTAAGAAGGCAGTCTTTACATCCATCTGGTGCAACTCTAAATCTAAATATGACACAATTGCCAACAAGCATCGTATTGAGATGAATTTAGACACAGGAGAATACGTCTTCTTATAGTCTATGCCCTCTACTTGTGTGAAACATTTCGCCACAAGTCTAGCTTTGTACTTTTCTATTGATCCATCAGCTTTGAGCTTCTTCTTGAAGATCCACTTACACCCAATGGGTTTCTGTTCGTCTGGTAAGTCAACAATCTCCTAGACTTTGTTCTTCAAGATCAAATCCATTTCCTCTTGAACAGCCTTCTGCCATTCCTTGGAATCTGGACTACTCATAGCCTACTCAAACATGATCGGATCACTAAGTACAGGTTCATCTACCAATATCTCATCTTCACTAAGCATGGCATAGTAATCCTTCAACAACACTGAAGGTCTACACTCTCTTCATGCTCGAGTTTCAACATCCTCATTGGATGTGTTACTTATCACTTGTTCATTACTAGTGACAATAACTTTCTTTTTTTCTATCTCAAAGAGTTCCACTTTCTGACTAGGAGTTTTAAAGTCTATATCTTCCTCAAGAAAATAAGCATCTCTAGACTCTATAACCCCCACTGTCCCATCATCATGGTATACAACAAATCGATACCCTTTCGAATGGTCACAATAACCTATAAAATTACATTTTATGGTCCTGGGATCCAACTTAGTTCTTAGTTGATCAGGTACCCTCACATGGGCCTTTGACCCCCACACTCTCAAGTTCGAAAAATTTGGACGTCTTCCCATCCATAACTCATATGGGGTCAATTTGATCGACTTAGAAGGTATTCGATTTAGTACATAAACAGCGGTGTCTAGTGCTTCACCCGAAAATTGCGTTCCTAGTTCAGAGTGGTTTAACATGGACCTTACCATGTCCAACAAAGTCCTATTACGTCTTTCAGCGACTCCATTCTGTTGAGGGGTATACGGTAAAGTATATTGATGCACTATTCCTTGGTTTGTACAATAGTCCTTGAACAAATCAGATGTGTACTCACCACCTCTGTCTGTTCTCAGAACTTTAATCTTCCGTCCTAATTGGTTCTCAACCTCAGCCTTAAATTCCTTGAATTTTTCTAAGGCATCAGACTTTCTTGATAACAAGTACACATAACCATATCTCGAATAGTCATCTATAAACGTAATAAAATACATCATACCCCTTTGAGTCTTGACGTTTATAGGCCCATATATATCTGAGTGAATGACCTCTAAAAGGTCAACTGCTCGTTGCCCTTTGGGAAAGGGTAGCTTAGTCATTTTGCCTGATAAACAATTTTCACACATGCTCAAATCATCATCTATTCTAGGTAGTAACCCACTACCCGACATTCGGTGTAATTTTGTCGCATTCATATGGCAAAGGCGCAAATGCCATAACAATGCATTATCCACATAACAAGCAACAATATACACAGATTCAGCTATTTCATTAATATTAGCAAAGTCATTGGAAATATCAAGTTTGAATAAACCATCCACAAAAGAAGCAGTAAATAAAATATTATTTTTTTGTCCCACAGTTCCCTTGCCACCCTTGAACCTGACTTCAAATCCCTTTTGAGTCAACAAAGGAATTGAAATCAGATTCCTACGAATAGTAAGTGCAAATAAGACATCTGTGAGGACCAGTGTATTTTCCCCTAAGAGAGGAACATGAATAGAGCCTATTCCTAACACGTCATAATATGTGTTATTCCCCATGTAGATCTTGTACTCTCCGGGACTAATCTCTTTCATCTTAGCAAAGGAACCTTTGCCATAGCCACATGACGGTTTGCAGCCGAGTCAAGCCACCAACCCCTAGTGTTAGTGTTCACAATCAGTGCCTCAGAAATCATACACACTATGTCCTTTCCTCCACCCTGCTGTTTCTTTCTCTCATTGCCCTGGGAGCCATTAGGACAGTTCATGCTAAAGTGACCCATCTGGCCACAAGTAAAGCAGGCTCCCTTCTTCTTGTTCTTGGCCTTGTCTCCACCTGGTACCTGAGGCTTCTTTCCTTTCCTCTTGAAGTCCTTCCTTGAGGTGCCAGCATAGGACCCACCTTTTTTTGAGCCAACATGGTGAGCAAGGTTGGCAGATGCATTAGAGGCCTTCATATGCTCTCTCCTTTCTTGCTCCAAGCCCAGCTTGGCAGTAAGATCATCGAGAGTGAGCTTCTTATCACTCAGGTTTAAAGTCACCACAACTGCTTCCCATGATGGAGGGAGGCTAGTGAGTATCGTAGATAGTTGGACCCCCAATGAAATTGGATCTCCAAGCATCTCCAGCTCACTAGCGATAATGGACATGGCATTTATGTGCTCAAGCACATTCTTGCCCTCCTCCATCCTCATGTTGGTATAGCGAGTGTGGAGCAACCTGATGTCTGCCTCAGTATGCTCTCTATACCTCCTCTCTATGGCCTCATACATTTCTTTGGCCGTTTTGTGCTTCTCAAAAAGCAACTCAATAGTGGGTTCCATAAAGGTAAGCATCGTGGTCCTTGCTCGTGCATCCTCCATCTGGAACTTCTCATACTCTCTCTTTTAAGCAGCAGTACTATGTTCACCCAAAGGTTCAACAACTTGGTCTAACATATGACCCAAGTTATCAAGAAACAGAATATGTCGGATGTGCCTCTTCCAGGTAACAAAGTTCGTGGCATTCAGCTTTTCAGTTTTTGCCAACTAACTGGAGACCATTCTTGATGCCATTGCAACTTCGGAGAAAAATCAGCAAGTGATGCAACAAAGTGAAGATAAAAATCTACAACCAGTGAAATAGGACAATAAGTATTAAACAGCACAGTTTGAATCACTAATTAACCATCAATGATCAGATAATTATATAGCACAAAATACTGCTTCAAAATAATTGGTTTTTAAATCTTTTTCCGCCGATCGATAGTGTCAAAATACTTGATCGATCGTTATGCCGATCGATCACGTCTAAACTGCCGATCGATCGTAGCAGCCGATGCAGACTTTGCACAAACTTATAGTAGATACAATCAGTCGTGTACTTTGCCGATCGATCGCTCAACTTGTAGTGATATGTTCAATCATATGCCCGATCGATCGCATTTACAAGCCGATCAATCGCGTCGATCACTGCACAAATGCAAATTTTTCCAGTAGATACGATCAATCGCAACTAGTGCCGGTCGATCGTTTCTAATGCAATTTCGATTTCGATTTTTAACAGTAGATACGATCGATCACAAATACTGCCGATCGATCGTTTCTCTCTTTGAAATGATGCTTCCAGTAACTACGATCGATCGCAAACGGTGCCGATCAATCGTTACCAGTCGTCTTCTTCGTTGAAAACCCTTAGTGATCGATCGCGTCTGGTTTGCCGATCGATCGCCAAATCAAAAAATACAATTTTTTATTTCAATTGCTCAGAATTCTTCATAGATCTTTGGGAATTCTAACACCATAAACGAACCGAGGCTCTGATACCACTGAAGGGTAATCGAGCCGCAGCGGAAGCGGATCTAGCGTCCGTTATGGCGTTGAATTCTTCAAATTCTGTTTTCACGAGGAATTACCTTGCACTCACAAATATAAAAATACAAGAGTATGCAAGGCTTTTAGCAATATAAACGAACAAACAATTTATATCATGAGCAATCAATAATAAATTCAAGAACGCGTACTACTAACCTGCGGCTTTTGTGCCCAAGTTACGCCGTTCTTCGTAGAGAAATAGAAATAGTATGTAGGAGATCACCTTTCAAGAACCGTTCATGTGTGATTCCTCTGATTTGCTATTCTCCCAGAGATAGCAATATCTTCAAGCGATTTCTCCTTAATCTTTGCTTCGATTCGATCTTCTCGTCGAATCATCTCCATTAGCCAAGATCACCAAAGGAGAAAAGAACTATGGCCAATAGAGGAGAGAGAGATCTTAGCCAAAAATGCCAAGTCGTGGGAAGAGAATGGGCGTCCCCATCTCTTCCCTTTTTATTGCATTTCGGTTACCTAAATTAATAGGAATCATCCCATTTCGGTTACCAATTGGACTAAATCAAATCCCTCAAATAACTCCTCCTAGTCATACCATAATTAGGATGTAATTATCAATTACTTCCCTAATTACCTTTTTTCTGATTTAATCAAATCTAATTAAATCATGCTCAATTAAATGGTTCAATTCAAAGACGTATCTTCCAATTTGGTGTGGGCCCCACATTAGCCCACGGAAGCCTAGCCATCTCCTCAAGTTCACATCCACAAGGGGCAAGTAATATGGGACACAAACCCATATATACTTACACTCTATTCGTTGTACCACAAATTTAAAAGTGCAAGAGTGTGTAGCAAGAAAATAAAGAAAATGCAAGTGGGGAAAAAAGTGTCCCACAAATTAGATAGCATTTATCTATACTTTTGATCAAAAGTCATTTTTCACTGGGCAAGCAACCAAAATTTAACAGATAAGAGAAATATTTTTACAACTCTTTTTTTTTTATAAATTGTTTTGAGAGCCCACCCATATCATCCATTCAAAATGCTTACCATAGAATAAATGGAAGTTAATAATTTGGAATAAAAAATATTTATTTAATTTCTTATTATTAGAACAAATATGTATTTCTAGTAGCAAAGCTTACAATGACCTGTTCTTGCCTCCTAGAAAGACTTAAGTAGGTTAGCAAATCAACCTACTTCTATCAAAATGTTACCAAAAAAAATTTCGCACTTGAAGTTCAAATAAATTAAAAAAATAGATAATATAGAAATAAAAACAAAGATATTAAATAAGATCCTAAATAAAAGACTTTAGGGTCTGCTTGGAGAATGTCCGCCGGGATCCTCCATTGACGAGAACCATCGATGGTGCACACACATGTACTGTGTGCACTAGCAAACAGTTTTAATATTGATGGTCGCCAATTCCCCTCTAGCTAACCTACTTGGTTGGTCCTCCTCCCATGTAGAGACTTGGAAGGTCTCCCTCCAGTTATCTCGCCTGAAAAGGCCCTCGCTGGATCGCACGCTCGACATAAAGGAGTAGGCTTGTGACTTGGGCTCGCGAGCTAGACATGCGGACCAAAAAGGGTCCAGTACAAAACAAAAGAGTGATTAAAAAGTGACTCTTTTTTTTTTTTTTTTTGACCACAAACAAAAAAAAAGTGACTTGGAAAAAAACCTAAAAAAGGTAAGTCAGTCGTCTTAAAGGACCCTTTTTCCGGCCTTAGGATGGGAGGGGCTCGCTGACGTCAGTTCGCCCGATCCAAAGCCACCCAAACTGGTGGCTGAAAATGCGCGGACGCTGACATGGGAGGATTCGCGACCGCCGTCACGTGGCCCTTTTCATTTCTAAAAAATGAAAATGCTTCCTATCAGAGGCTCTTTTCGTCTTTTTCTCACCCACATTATTTGTTGTTTTTTTTTATTAAACGCTCTTCCCTTTTTCCGCTTTATTATTAGCGTTATTTAATAATTAGGCCCTTTTTTTATTTTAGTTGGGCTCGCTTGCTTCAAGGAGAGAAGGCCATGCGGTGGAAGTCCGGTGGTGGATGCTCGCCGGAGGACGACGGAAAGAGGTGAGGATTGTCGAGAATGGCGGAGATTAGGGATCCGGCGATCAAGCTCTTCGGAAAGACGATTCCGCTGTCAGAGAGCGGGGACAAGTCCCCCGATCCCGCCTCTTCTCTCCCTGAGGTAAAGGTCTTCTTCTTCTTCCTCCTCCTCCTCCATTCGATTTCGTTTTCAAGTTTTGTTCTTATGTTCTGAAGATTTTGTTGGTTTGGCTTTTGGTTGTAAATGCCGGTTGGTTTGTTATGCACATGCGAGTAATTTCAAAATCAAGTAGGAAAGCTCATTTTTCCTTGGATTACTTTTATTGTTCTATGACTTAGCTATGATTCTGGAAAATATGGTTTTGATGTGTTATATAGTGTATTAAGAAAGCTCAGTCTTTTATGGGTTTGGGCTGAATCAAATGAGATACAGTTTGTTGATAGCAGATGTTATTTCTATGAGTATATGCTATATTGAATTTGATTAAATTTGTGTTGTCAAGGTTCTACCCTTGCTACTATGTTGACGTTGATTGATTTTTTTTCCAGGGCTATCCCCTTTTCATGCTATATTGCCATTGTGAACGTGGTTTTAGTTTATTTCCTAAGTTATTGTTTGCTACTTTCTTAGTTAGTGCTAATTTATGTGCGGCTATTTTATTTTTCTACGTTTACTTGTTAAAAAAGAAGTTCTGTAGTCTATCATCTTTTTCTAACATTTATGTTGCTTTTTAACTGAACCGGCAAAGCTTTTTGTGCTCACTGATCCTTTTTTGCTTCAATATTTTGAATGATCTTCTTGTTTTGTGAAAACTGGCTTTGATGTATAACTTTTTTTTCTGTGGGGCTTTGATGCACAGTTGGTCTTATGCTGATGCTTTCTTTTTACAAAAGTTATCATGGTGCTAGGAAACTGAGCTTTTTGCGTATCTGGTATGTTTGTGATTGATGGTTATTGGCAGAATGTAGTTGAAGATGAATGCTGGTTTAGCTTGCCTATACAACAAAATTGTGTTTTTAGATGACTTTTCCATATAATTGCAATTCTGTTTTTGTACAAACTTTGAGGTATATATTGAATTTAGCGTGGAAAGTGACGGTAAATAGTTTCAATTCTCAAAACATTTGGCTTCATTTTGAAATCCAGGATACTTGTGAAGATACAGGGCATATAGAAGTTGAAAGTCAGAGGGCAGATCCTGCAGAAGAGCCCAGTGATCCAGACCGCTCTGCCAGTTTGAACAATGCTGAGGAAGACAATGACCAAGATTATGCTTATGAAAAGAAATCAATGATGGACTCTAAATTGGAGGAGGATCAGACAACAACAGATGCACCTGATCAAGAGAAAGCTGTCAAAAAGCCAGACAGGATCCTTCCATGTCCTCGCTGCAACAGTCTGGAAACCAAATTTTGCTACTTCAACAATTACAATGTCAACCAACCTAGGCACTTCTGCAAGAACTGCCAGAGGTATTGGACTGCTGGGGGTACCATGAGAAATGTACCTGTTGGTGCAGGTAGGCGGAAGAACAAGCATGTAGCTTCACATTACCGTCACATAATAATGACTTCAAATGGGTTGCCAAACACTAGAGTCGATTCCTCTGAGGTCAGTCATCATCAGGTCCTTCCTTGTGGTGGGTTACCAGCTCCTTTA
Source organism: Houttuynia cordata (assembly GCA_039654745.1). NCBI lineage: Eukaryota > Viridiplantae > Streptophyta > Magnoliopsida > Piperales > Saururaceae > Houttuynia > Houttuynia cordata. The sequence continues at coordinate 439,154 of CM077503.1, forward strand.
GGGCCGCTGAAGGGCAATGGTACAGTTTTGAAATTTGGCCCTGATGCACCTCTCTGTGAGTCTATGGCCACTGTTCTAAATCTTGGCGAACATAAAAGAACTGGCGAATTTGTCTCAATGACATGTGGAAATAGTGGTGAGGAATCTACATCCCAATCATTAGTTGCAGCTTCAGCTTGTTTGGACAAGGAGTTGCCTCGACATACAGGGCAGATGGAGCCCGGTCCAGTGCCAGGATTTTCCAATGAGGTTATGCCACCTCCTTCTGTCCCATGTTATGGGGGGCCGTCGTGGCCTTTTGCTTGGAGTCCAATTTGGAGTGGTATTGCACCAATGGCTCCTGGTCAGTGCTCATCTGTTCCTATTAGCAGACAGGACACAAGCAATTCAACTTCTGTTCAATGGGGACTTCCACCAATGATGGTTCCTCCAGCATTTTGTGCACCAAGCGTTCCTTTCCCATTTGTTCCTGCTCCTGCTTCCTATTGGGGCTGCATGCCTGGCTGGGCTGGTGGTCCATGGAGTCAGCCCTGGATTCCCCCTAACGGTGGTGTATCGCCTTCTTCTTCCAGTAACAGTGGTTGCTCAGGGAATGGTTCTCCAACATTAGGCAAACATTCTAGAGATGGAAATTTACCCCCAGAGGAGAAACCAGAGAAGTTTCTCTGGGTTCCAAAAACACTTAGAATTGATGACCCTGATGAGGCTGCAAAGAGCTCTATATGGGCAACCCTCGGCTTCAAGCCTGATACGAATGAACCTATAATCAAAGGTGGCATTTTTAAGGCCTTCCGACCAAATGTTGAAGGTCAGGATCGAGCATCGGATGCATCCCAGCTCTTGCAGGCCAATCCAGCCGCTCTGTCCAGGTCACAAACATTCCAAGAGAATACTACATAATATGTTGTCACTTTCGTAATCTCGTTCTTGATGTCAGCACTCTTCTGATGGTGGACCAATCATGTGGGAGCACAACCAATAGTTGATTTTATTTTTCTGGAATTCCTGTATGCACCTGTCACACCTGCCTTCGACAAAGCTCTCTAATTACTTATCTGAGCTTTTTCTTTCAGCTGAAAGAGGCTTGAAGAGGAGTATGTGCATCTCATTATCATACATACAGAGGTTTTCGATGTATATAGTAGAGGGGAGAACAGTAAGCAAGTTGTTGGCAACTTTTGCTTTTACTTCTAAATTTTTTGTTATGGGTAACCAGTGGCTTATGTAGAAATCATATAAACAATTTGGGAAGACAAAGATGTATGGTCCATTTAGGGCATGGTGGGTCGGAATCAGTCAGTTGCTGCAGTAATCTAAGTCAGCCCTGGTTTGCCTAATGGTTTCTCCTCTGGGGGTAAATTTCCATCTCTAGAATGTTTGCCTAATGTTGGAGAACCATTCCCTGAGCAACCACTGTTACTGGAAGAAGAAGGCGATACACCATCGTTAGGCTATCCGTTGATTTGGCATTCATCAGTTACCCATTTGTTGTGTGCTTAGTAACCATAGGAGCAAACAATGCTGGAATTACGGCTTTATCTTAATTGGCAGGACTTGCATGTGTAAGTTCTGATCTTGGTTTAGTCAAGAAATTATCCGAAAGCTGATATAATGTGATCAACAACTGCTTATTTCATGATTTTGTTTCATCTATTTAGTAGTCTTCCTATATTGCGGCTTTTATGCATGCATCAAAATATGTTTCAGTTTGTTCATGACAATTTGACTGGCAACGTATAGTTGATGATTGATGATAATGCTCTATATTTCTTGAATTTTTGATAGACAAAACATTTCTTACACTGAATTAATAGACTTTGTGGTGTTCTTTTCTTCTTCGGAGAAGAAGTAGCACGATCAATTTGGTCTCTGTTCAGCTATTAACTGAAGGAGCAAATTGTCATAGGCAAATTAATGTCGTAGTTTTTTTATAAGAAAATGTCTAGTAGTTTTCTAGGCAATTCTGCTTGCTAAATGTTTGAGGCAGCTATGAATGATTTGTACGTTTAAAAGAACATTATAATTTGTTATGTTACCTAAATTGTCAGGCAGACTGTAGCATGTCGTGAACTTCCCAAATGGTGGCCTTCACATACCATACTTGTCCGAATTGTATACTACTGTATACATTTCAATTATCTCTGACAAAAAATATGCATACTCTTCGACTATGATCTTATACTTATTTTTTTATATTATTGGAAGTTTGGAACATCTAAATTCCACATTTGCATAGTACCGGGAAGATATGTTACCACTTGGAATGCTTTTAGGTTTAAAAACATTACTATGGAATATGGATTGACTATATATCATAACCATGAAAAATAGCTCAAGCCTATTAAACTATCGGATAACTTATTTTCTTTTTGGATGTTAACAAGAACTTTTATCTAATGCCCAACTATTCTTCAAGAAATTGTATGAAAAAAAAATCACGAAGAAAGAGTGTGTTACAACCTCAACAATCGTACAAATTTTTTTTATTGGTTATGATTGAATGAATTGATGTAAAGATACCTTAATTTTCCCTAATTATAGTTGGAATATAACTTAATAAGGCAATTATACAAGTTTCTATTTTAAACCAGGACTCACTGGCAATGGGATTGTGTGCCTGGTGCCAAAGTCAGGCCTGGCGCTAGGGTTAAGTGAGAAGAATTTGGATTAATATAAATCTCTTGGGAGGTACATTCCTAATTGAAGAAAGAATAGGGTAAAACTAGATGGATGATGAAGATGAGACCACATATTGGGTTACCAACTCCCTTATTTAAGGTAAATTCAAATTAGAAAAGTGGTTAGGTTTCCATGTAAATAAGGTGCAACGCCATGGATGTTTAATTGGAAATACAAGTTGCCTTAGATAAGTATGATTTGATTTGAGATCAACCCAATTGGGAAAAAGGGAAAAGTGGTTAGGTTTCCTTTTGGATTAGGGCGCCAATTAGGACGGGTGTGAAGATTTGTTTTTTTGGAAGGTTCTTGATTGGCTAGACTTATAATTAAGATCAACTTAAAGGACGATTGATTGGTTATACTTCTACATGCCATCCATAAAAGGAGCTAGCTGCCATTCTCTTCTCTCTTCTCTCATGACTCTCTCGATCTCTCTCTCACCTTCCCTCTCTCACACAACATCACCTTGCTGACCGCCGGAGGAGTTGGTGAAGAGGATCCTGCTCATTGCTGGAATTGTTGCAAAGCAAGAAGATTTTCAATGGTTAAGGTAGGGTGATTTTACGTGTAGCATCATCTAGGTTTCTATTTTATTTCAATACCTAGAATCCATCGAGTTGAAGTCAGTTAATGTAATATCCTTGCTAGTGTGTTGATGACTTATATCTTTGATTGTGATCCTTAAACTGTTGAAGACAAATGTTTTATTATTGTGATTGCTTGAATCGACTGCAATTGGATATCTAAATTTTGTCTATATTGCTCGTATTAAATTGATGAGAACTTTGAATTCATGTCATTCTGTTGTTGTTGTTCTATCCATATGCTCGACCCTACTATCCGCCTATAGTGGTCTTGTTTGGTGAATCTAATATATTTGTAAGAGAGTAAGTAATTAGACATCTATCTAAAATAGACTAAAGCGATGCCAATTTGAAGATCTGCTGACGCAAATCCTTTGTGCTTGTCATATCTATTTTTAGACAACATATGTATATGCATCACATAAAAAATATGATATTTACTGAGGTATTAAGTTGAAACACATCATACTTCAACAAGTAAGATAAGTCACTTTTAGCAATCCCGATGAAATCGGCCAACCAGAAGCTGCTACAGTCACTGACGAGGTATAGGGCTTTTTCCTGTGAGGTCACACTTCGCCCCCTGATTCTTCTAAGAATCACTGCCATAATCCTCTAGTCCTAAGTAGAGATATTAATTAAGTACTATATAAACCTTAATTAGACCTAATAATTGACCTCGGGTCAAATTAATGCTCTCGGCCAGAACTATTCCTCTGCCAAAGACCTACATAAAATATATCATAACTAATTCTAGAAAAATTAAAAAAATATGTTATTTATTTAGTTGGACTCTAGACACATAGGAGTAACATCAGCAAAAAAATCCAGTCGAGACTCTTTCCGTACAGTCCTTGGGAGTTGTGCCAACCCAACTATTCTGTTTGAATAGAATACTATTTTCCACAAATACTACTGTTTGTGTCAACCTCATAAACCAATTAGCCAGCAATAAAAGTAATAAAATTAATACTATATACACTCATCAGTATAGGCCTAAGTACCTATAGTTAATTATAGATACTGTATAATAGACTAGTAATGAAGAAAAGTAAAATAATTGTTGTCGGTTTCATTGAAACCCGGTCGAGTGTAAGAAAAACCATAATTGAATGTATACGAGTAGACAACTGAATGAATGACTTAAGACTTATAAAGTAATTATTGTAAAAGTCTTTAAAAAGTATTACAACTCTTTCTTAAGGTCAAGACTTATAGTGACCATGTGTCTTTCTCAAAGGATTTTTATTACAAGTAATAGCTCATTGTTGTTTGACCACTTCTATTGAAGCTATTCGTTGTGAGTTAGTTGGAATCAGAAGAGTCAGTCTCATCTGGAATAGTTGCAAGGCTCCATATACTTGTGACTTCTCTGTTTGCCTTAATGATCTCTGAGTCAGTTCGACATCTCTGCATTCAATATTGATTGGATTCTTGTCCTTGTGTGAGGCTTTGTATACAAGCAAGGCTTTCGCCCATTTGAGGTACCCTGAGTAAGTTTCCACATGGATCGGCGAGGCTTCGTATACTCTAAGACCCTATATGTGGAAAACTTTCATAGTATGCTCAATATGCCATGATAGATCAGTGTGGCTTCATATACTCGCGTGATTTCCGAATTATTTGGTCCTTGTGAGGCTTTGTATACTCTAAGGCTCCCGCCTAGAAGAAGGCAACACATGTACGTTTTAGACTGAATAGGCATCGCGGAAGGCCTGACAGTCTCCGTCCATTGTGTCTGTGAGCACTGATGGGCCCTCAGAGAAAACCCGTAGTGGTGACCGGGTAGGCAAGGCTTAGTGTACTTGTAAATTATCTGAGAGCAGAAATTCCTCCTTACACTATGGATGCTTATGGAGTTTGATGAAAATAGATATTGAGTTCCTTATGATTGTGATAATCATTTTTTTCCTATTGATGAAATCTTATTTTCAGATTCATCTTAATTGCTTCGGCTTGCAGTAATTGTTCTTGAACTTCAATATCTCTACTACGGTTTTGCATTCTACTGAGTATTTTTTTGGAGTACTAATGTATCATGCGATGCTGGTTTAGCTGATATCAAGCTTAAAGGAGTAGCAGTATTAAGTGGATACACGAAGAGGTTCGTAGTTAAATGATTTATTTCAATTTATCTTAAGAACATTGTAATAAATGGCGTGTGTGCCATTAGCAAACAATTTCAAGTTGTCATTTATAGTTCTTTTTGGATTTTTCATTCAATAATAGACATATCCTATGAGATTGTCATTTATATGTCTTTTTATGATTATGTGAATGACTGACAAAATTCCCTGTGATGTCCCAAGTGTTCAGCGTGTTTTAAAAATATTTACACTCAGAGATAAGCTGAATATTTGCGGCATGACTAAGTGTCTTCCTCCAATAATTAAGGAATATATTGATGACTAGGATCGTCTGATGTGTGTGAATAAAACTAAAAATAGTTGCAAAAAAATTGGACTATAACTACTTATGCCTCACCCCTAGTCCATGTTGTAAAAGCTCTTTTGATAGGGATTAAAGTCTGTGTATTATGCTAAAATGCCTTTTAATTCAAAAAATTCATTTCACTCTTCATGATTTGTACATGATGGATTACCTCCAACAAGAGCTACGACTTCTTTTCAAGTGACCTACTGCATCTTTTTCATAGATTAGTGAGCGAAACGGTAAAAGTGATTTTATGGGCCTTTTTTTATACCTTACATGGGACTATGAATATGGACAAATGGATAGAACTAAAGAAACTACATCCCACAAGAAATCTAAATCCTTCAGTTTTTTTTCCTTTTTGTTGACAACAAAGGCTTGACTATAAAGAAGTAAGGTTCGACTATGGGGCGGTTTGGATATTTTTTAGAACACAAAGGAGAAGTACTTTTTTCTCCTTTTCTTTCAGTAAAAAAGGAGGAAAGTTGGATCACGTTTGAGACATCTACTTTAAACATAAAATGAAAAGGGGGCTTGTGGATTCATTGCATTTAGATGCACAGATAAAGAAAGGCATTTCACCAAATAAAATTATCTTTTTTGCCTTCCTCTATCAGACGTCCATTTGCTTGTGGGCCAATCCAAAAACAACCACAATGGTTGAAGGTGTTAACATAATCACTCCAAAAGGAAGTGCAAGGCAAACACACTAGTACATTTGCATTATTGTTTCTTGTAAGCATTTCGTCAAACATGTCATTAGCTTATCCTCCGACTTCGTCCAAACAAACGAAATCATCTTCCTTCTACGAAACTGATTTGGGCCTCCTCCTCTGCCTCTGACAACATCTCTAGTCACTGTCTCCCCTTCCGGCTCCTACACTACAACTCCAACCAACCCTCCCCCAACCAGGTTTCGGAGCCTGACCACGACCTCACCACTTGCTCAATCCTAGCCTACTTCCTTGCACAACCCAACCTATCCCAGGCTTAAGGGAGGATTGGGGATGAGAGTGATGGAGACGAATTTTGGGTTCGGGTTAAAAGGGATAAAATCGTCATAGATTTGTTTAGTTCCTTTGGAAACCATTGGACAAGACTTTCTACCATAACCTTTATAGAGCCCGTTTGGATGCACTCTTCTCTAGGAGAAAGGGGTTTTAAGGGGAGAGAAATGATCTTTTGCTTAAAAAATTGTTTAGATGATACTTTTGTACCAGAAAAAAATTTTCTGGCAGAAAGGGGAGAAAAGAAAAAGAAATGGTATTTTTCCTTTCTACAAGAAACCTCCTCAAGAGGAGGTTTTTTATAGAAAGGGACTTCACCTTTCTCAAAATACCCATTTTCAAAAAAGTCCCCAAAAGTTCTATAGTGGAGATGAGATAAGTGAGGGTAAGATATGTATTTCCATAGAAGGCCCTTTAAGAGAAAGAAAAAAGTAAAAGATGGAAAATATGACTTGTCAAACACAAGCTTCCTTTCCCTCCTTTTAACAAAAGGAAAAGGAGGGAAATAAATTTTTCTTTATCTTCCAAAGTGGCATCCAAATAGGCCCATATCCTGATGAAATTTTAAATAGAAAAGAAAATTGACCATTTAAAACTATGGGAAAAAAATTTCTTAGAGAAAAGTGATCCAAATATTTTTTTAAGAAAAAAATCCTTTTAACCCTTGAAAGTCCTTTCTGCCTTGAAACTGGTGCATCCAAACAGCCCAAAAATAAAATTCAACTTCTCAGAAACATCCTTGTTCCTTAAGATTGGATACAAGGCCGGTGGAAAGCAAAGCCTAGTTGCAGATCCAATCGATCATCGTTTTCAGGGCAAAACTGCACCAAGGCCTCTAATGATCAGATCCTTCCATTGAAGAGATGATGCAAAATTTAATATTAAAAATAGAACCTCTTTCGTTTCCGAGAAATTCCTACAAAGCTGTCTACGCATTAGCACACATCACGTCTGAGCTCAGGTATGTAGGGGAAAAAATTGAAGTAATAAACATCTCTAAGGAGTGAGGACATCCGCTCATTTTCACTGGCTAGAGGGCTAGGCCTGAGCTGCATGCCTGGCATCTGTCTCACCACTCATAAAAACTTCTTACAAACTCAACTTTTGCTGCGTGCTAATCCTCCCTGGATGCCATTAAAGAATTGGGCAGATGAAGACGAAGATCTTAATGGCAGCTTGTGTCCTTTCACAATATGAAAATCAGTGGAAGAGAAAATGTCTTCTCCTTTCTGCTCAGTCCAGTTCAATTTGAGGGTGACTTATGTAAGTTTCGATACCTGTAGCCAAAGGTAGACTACTCAGGACCTTTCCATAAAAAGTGTACTCGTAGTAGATAAACTATGTGCCGTGATTATCTATAGCGAAGAACTCAAGATCTATTCATGAACACTAGTATATAGTAGATGAATCATGGGCTGGGATTATCTATATGGAAAAAATCAACATGCACCTTCGCTCACGCTCCTTACCGCTGAAAGCCGTTGAATAGAGATCCAATGGCTTATGTTAATAGGGGGGACAAAGCAGGTAATTCAAGGCCGCCTGCCTCTTACTAATGCTTGCTATGGGATAGAAATCTGACAGCCCGAGATGCCACAGCTAGCGCGTAGCAATGGAACTCTAAGGAAATCCACTATACTGTAGCGAAATAAAGCGCTATTTTCAGTGACACCATGCTTACCAGAAAGTAGCTTTCACCCAACTGCAAGCTCTGCAATGAAATTCCAAACTCATTAATGGGGACTGGCTCTCCGGAGGCGTGAACTAAGATTACATCTTGGCCAAACATAGTTCTGATGTCAATTGGTCCTCTGGGCACCTCAGACGGAACTCCATTTATGAAGACCGTCATAAATCCTGCAATCATGTGAACAAAGCAATTTTACTAGCCTACAGTTTACAATATTTTCTTGCCCTTATAGTGAAATTGATGTATCATTTTGAGCCTTTTCACATCCATATTAGTTTCATATGGATCAGGTAGTCAAGACTCAAAGATCGTCGCATTCACGTTTATTTTACCAAAAGGGAACCAAGGCGATTTTCTTTTCAGAATAAATACATGCTAATAAATAGATTGCAGGAATTTCACACATAAGCATCTATTAGTTCTATATATGCTAATACTGGTACGAATTTCTACAGACGAAATTCGTCCTAGTATTTAAGAATGTAAGAGAATTATCTGTTAATGCTAATGATGTTTCTTCCCTTTTACGAGGAAAATACGAACAAAACAAATAGTCACTTATCACTGCTTGTGTACAGTCAAGTTCATAGGCCTACAAAATTACGAATATTAGAATAATATCAAGTGTTGGAAAAATATACCTTGTCTTGCATCCCATGTGATAATGTCAGGTGTTAAAATGGACAGATAAATCAAATCCATTTGATATGCAAAATAAAGAACTCATGGTTCTGGATCACAAGAAAATTTATGCATTTACACTAAATTTTGAAACAAAACTAGATAAGGCTAAAATTAATTAATATGCAAGTACCAATTACCTACATATCATTGAAATGCCTTTGAGCCGAACATCAAGTATCTATTGTCAACATGTCTAGTATTTGATCCAGCAAATAACATATAATAACAAGCAAACATTCTGGCTTCATATGTACTGCAAAATGTTTTTGTCTCAAAATTATTGGAATGAGATTAATTCACAATTTAAGATTTGTTAGTACAAAATTACCTAAAATACCCACTATGACACTTGTCATTCGTGAAATTCTAAATGTAACATGATGGTAAACAACAACCATGCAAGCCTCATTTACAAAGATGATGGGGATCATACATTAAAACTGTGAAAAAATGATACAAAATTCCGAAAATACTCACCAGATTGGTAGTGCAAATTCGCATCATCACAAGGCCACATAACGGAAGAATTCACAGCTGGATACCGCTGATGATCAATCTCAGGCAGACCCATCTGATGCGACTGTGAGAGTACTGATGAGTAGGGATCATATTCTTCACTAGTCGAAGAAGAAGCAGCAGCAGAAAAATATGATGAAGGCTGTGAAGGTGCAGGCACAACAAAGCCACCAGCAGCTGAGTCAACCTTAGCAATACTACTGCCAGTGCCATAGCCATATTCTCCGGGTGCAGTAGTACTAGCCGGATGCTGGAGTACTGCTGGTCCGGCAGCATTGGGTTCGCTGGCAAGGCCGGCCTGAATCTGCCGCTGCCGCCTGCGGGACCTCGACCGCCGGTTCTGGAACCAGTAGAATACATTGGCGTCACCAACGGCCCCATACTTTTGAAGAAGCTTCCTGATCCTGACCGTCTCATCCCTAGTAGGGTTCACCATCCCACTGTTGAATATGGACTCCAGTATTAGGATCTGCTCCGGCTTTGGCGTCCATCTCGACCTTGCCGGCTCGGCGGCCCTCTCCGTCCTCTGCCCCGAGCTCTCCTGGCCCGGCTCTTCTGGATCCATCACTCCTCTGCCACTATAGATTAGCTTAGCTTGGGATGGAGCCCCCAAAGCAGCTGAGAGAACACAAGCAAGCAATCAAAACTAGGTAAGCAATGTTTTTACATGAAATGATATTCAAGAAGGTGATCATCAAGCTGCTTGTAACAAAACAAAGAGCGAGATGAGAAACTGGCCAAGTAATATGGGGAGAGAGAGGGAAGTTCCAAGACGTGGCTATTTCGTTGATTTTATATAAAATTCGATCTGCTATTGGTTGATGATGCACAACATATGAACACGGCAAGGCGGCACCGACCTGGTGTGCTGGTGTGTGTGGCCTGGCTCGTTCCTCGAAGTGGTCTTTCTTCTATTAATCTAGGAGCTGCCGGAGAGATCTCAGATATGTGAATGGTTGGTTGCGTTGTTACGGCCATTAATCAATAATATTTATAAGGGGGATGATCGACAAGACAAATCAATTCATAGGCAAGGCTGCTTCTAATTTTTTTGGGTAACTAATAGGCAAGGCAAAGCTGTTTATAGTGGTAGTGTCGGAAACATATTTGTCCATAGGCTATAACCATAGTCAAAATGTTTTAATTTCGGTTTATTTAGGTGAGGAGCCATTTCGTTCAGTGCTAAAACCCGGACCGGCCCAACCAGTTCAACAGGAGCCGATCGGTTTTTCAAACCCGGTCGGCCTAGTCGATTAACCCAGTCGACCCGGTTTAACTTGTCCGATTGAACCGGGACAAACCGGCCGGTCCGGTCCGAGTTTTAAAACTATGATCCATGGGTTGGGTCGGATTTAAGCTATTTTCAACACAATTTCTTTCTTTTCCTTTTCTTTGCAACATCCTTTAATTTTCTTTCGACATGATCTTCGTATAATCTCATACTGCATATTTTTTCTTTTATATTTTTTTTCATTTAAGAGTTTTACTTTTTGTAATGTTTTTGTTTTGTTCATTACATTGCTACAAAGAGAGTATTAGATTATGCAAATTTTTATATCATATAAAGTTTTGAGAATGGAGATTTTTTTATTTTTTATATTGATTATGTCAGCAACCGGGTCAATCCGGGTTGACCCTCGGTTGAACCCGGTTGGACCTACTCAAGAATTCCGGCTTAATGACCGGTCCGGTTTTTAAAACCTTGGTTTCAGTTTTATTTCGTTTCATTTTGGAAAAATTTCTGTTAATTTTGTAGTGTAGAAAGAGTAAGAAGAAGAAAGAAGAGGAGGCGGAGGAGAAGAAGAGGAGGGAGACAGAAAAATAACATGCTTCACACAAAAAAATCTCAAACTTTTATGCATAAATTGTAAATAGCCTAAAAATTAACTGCCCGAATTATAATAAATTTAAAAATTTGCTACCTAAATTCTAAAATACCCAAAACTGGCCTGCTTAAATTGTAAATTTCGTATAAGTTTTGCAAAATTTCGAAGAAAATTTCATGAAATGATAAAAAGTTATAAATACAGAGCGGTGGACACCTATTACAGTAAAAATTTCGCGAAACTTGTGGCTTTGGCTATAGCTGGAGGTCACACTGATCTTATTTATTTTAGAGGCGTTATATATATACACAAGACTGTGTTATGGTATTATAATTTCATATTGCTGTGCATGTGAGAGGAGGAGATTCATAATATGAATGCTTAGATGCACGGGGAGATGCAACAATGATAAGCAATGTTTTTACATGAAATGATATTTAAGAAGGTGATCATCAAGCTGCTTGTAACAAAACAAAGAGCATGAAGAGAAACTGGGCAAGTAATATGGGGAGAGAGAGGGAAGGCCCAAAACGTGGCTATTGAGTTAATTCTATATAAAATTCGATCTGCTATTGGTTGATGATGCACAACATATGAACACGGCAAGGCGGCACCGACCTGGTGTACTGGCCGTGTGTGTGGCCTGGCCCGATCCTCGAAGTGCTATTTCTTTTATTAATCTAGGAGCTGCCGGAGAGATCTCAGATATGTGAATGGTTGGTTACATTGTTACGGCCGTTAATCAGTATTGATAAAGGGGTCGATCAACAAGACAGATCAATTAATAGGCAAAGCTTCTTCTAATTTTTTTGGGTAACTAATAGGCAAAGCTGTGTTGTGGTGGTAGTGTTAGAAACATCTCTCTCCCTAGAGGCTATAACTGAAGGTCACACTGATCATATTCGTTTTAGAGTCGCTATATGCGTACACAAGATTGTGTACTATGGTATTATAATTACGCATGACGCAAATGATGATGTACTAATGCCTCAATTCCTTTGATACTTATGCCTCAGTATGTCAGAATTAAATGGCACTGACCTATAATAAATTAATTTTTCACAAGAAAACGACTGGGAGAGGGACCATGAATGATCCCTGAAAATAAGTTTCATATAGCTGTGCATGTGAGAAGAGGAGATTCATCATGTGAATGCTTAGATGCATGGGGAGATGCGTCGTCGTCTCTTGTAATAAGGGGGAGATGCAAAAAAGAATATTTAAAAGGCAAGGGAACAAATCCAAGAGGTGGTCAAAAAAGGGTGCAAAGAGGACCGCAACTATATACTAAGGGGGCCGGTGACGTCTAATGGACGGGGGACAGCCTAACAACGGGGGACAGCCTAACAGACATGTCTGTACAAATCAGTGGGGCGGGCATGCATCAAAGTTTTTCAGGCTTTAGGGTTGGGGCAGACAGACAGTTTTATGATCTCTCTCACAAAATGCTCTGTTCCTGGTTCTTGGCCGCATAGACTGACCAGGCCAAATCATGTCCGGCGAATTTCGTTTTTATGTGTTATGGGCATCCTTTCTAGGCTAACCATCATCATACAGAGTATTCTTTTGTTATGAACAGAACTTTCACTAAAGCCCAAAAGTAGGGGCAAGAGAAGCTATAAAAGAAGATAAACATCCCCATATCATCATATTCTTCTTCTTGGCCTATGTCTTCCTCCTGTTTTTTACCTTTTATATCTCGAATCAATTATGACAGATGTATATATTCTAGCCCAGTTTTTCTTGTTCCATAGATAATTAAGTAGAGGAGTTCCAAATGTTAAGATAGGCCCGGTCATGTGACCCTTCAGTGTAGCCAATCATGCATCTTTCAAAACATCTTGACCCCAACCCATATGAGCTCCTTTGGGTCCACAGGTTTTAATGCCAGTATATGCTAGCCTACACTTGCAATGTTTCGTGGTAAAGAATGGTGGTTTGATCTATTTATCCTGGATACTGAGAATTTTAAACTGCTACAAAGCAAACCAGAACTACCAAAGCTTTGGATATGGATGAAAGCATTAGTATACGCATGCATGCCATATGAAAATATGGGTTGCTGATAAAAATGCTAAAATAAATAATGACGGGAGAAGAATCGTGGAATCCATGCGTCATCTCCCCAGCAGTTAGATCATTCTACTACTCTCACAATCATATAAGTTCTTGATAACTGCATTGACGCAAGTAAACAGGCAACGTGCAATATAATTAATTGACTGGAATCGAGATTGAGGAAGCTAAATTTGTTTTTTAATGCGCAATTGCGCCTCTCATTACTAAGTTGCTATTAGATCTCTAAACCCTAGAGCACAAAGGCTAAAGAATAATTGATTTTTGGGTCAAGTGGTTTGGTGATATATTTACTGGAACTATTAGAACTATTTTGTTTTGCTTTCCTTGATTTGACGTGGACTTTGTAATATATGTTTATAAATTCGTCTTTTGATTCTTTTAATGCACTAGTTTCTAATCTAGCAAAAAAATACATATCTCACAATTTTAGTTTTGTTTTTTTATGCATGTATGTATCTCACTATTCTTGATCGATACCAAGTATGTTGAAATAAAGGCCAACAGACGGAATGCCGACTCTATTGCTAGATTGCAACCACATGCTAAGTGCCAAAGATTGAAATAACATCTTTTATCCTTTAACTTATAGACAAACATAATTAACGCTCTCTCTCTCTCTCTCTGCTTGTATGTGGGGTTCCCTATGAAGTCTATATTTGTCTGGAAGCCTCACTGATTGTTGATGTAGAGGAACATAGAGTACAAAGCGCATGTGGGTTGTAGGAGAGAGGAGAAGAAAGAGGTGAGTGGATGCACATGGTAGGTTGGAGGAATGAAGCTGCGAGGTTGTTAACCATTTTTGACACGATTACGAGGTTTCCTATCATTTTGGACTCTAGCTACATTTGGCAACAAACTAAGAAGACCAACTTATAAACTCCCTTGCTCTGGTCTTACAGTATATACGCCAGGTATGTTTTGTTTTTCTTGGTTTTTTGTGGGAAGTTACCAGCCCACATAAACATTCCAATTTTCCATCCACATGCAGGTATATATAGATATGCAGGGCATGGTGTAACTGATGTTACACATACATTAATTCCTCTCTCCAATTACATATATAACGTTAATCAGCACTGACTCTATCTGTATACTCCTCTTAACTTGGATTAAAATTATGTGTGAAAAACTTCAATCCCTCACTCAGCCAAAGGTGCATAATTTTTACTTACTTCCTCCACTAGAACTGAAATATATCGGGCTCTGTAAGTGTCCTATAGAAGTGTGGGAAAAAGTTTTTGAACATTTGCTAGGGGTTCTATGTGATAGCAACTGCTAATTAACCTTACATCCATTACTTAAAACTCAGCCAAAGGTGCATAATTTTTATTTACTTCCTCCACTAGAACTGAAATATATCGGGCTCTGTAAGTGTCCTATAGAAGTGTGGGAAAAAGTTTTTGAACATTTGCTAGGGGTTCTATGTGATAGCAACTGCTAATTAACCTTACATCCATTACTTAAAACGAAATGGAATGAGTTGAAATTCAAGAATAGTATTTATGAACATGAGCTAAAGCTTTTGTGATCACAGGGCTCAAAAGCCTCCGCCAGGTCCTCATTTGTATGTCATCATGTTGGTTTGCATTTTGAAAACCAATAGCATCAATTAAAAGTGCTGGGATACTTCAAGGGAGAAATCTAGCATAAACGTTCGTAGAGATATTATATTGGGCCTCTATCTGGCTTTGGAGTTTGGTGACTTTGGTCAAGTTTCCAGTGTTCGTGGGTTAGGTTTCGAGTATTTAACCCACTATCCTGGCCCAGTTTCGAGCCCATTTACTTTAAATGTCGTTCTTTGCTTTTTAGGCACTTAGCTACTATAGACTGCTTTGTTACATTCTATTGATCCAAATGAGAGGGCTAATTCTCCTTGACTATAAATTAAGACCTTCTCGGCCCACCATCCAATCAAATCTTCATCATGTATCTTATTCAAAGTATAAATACAAACAAGTAGTACAATCACTACCATCCATTTAACATAACAAAGCAGTCAAGTAAATCCTAGTATGGTAAATATATACTCACACAAGTAGAACAATTATAATAATTCATTTGGAAATAAAAGTGTATAATAGCTGACTAACTAGTAAATGCTAACAAGTAGAATAATCATAAGCATTCTCTAATCTAACAACGCATTTTTGCTACTAAATTAAGCAAATTGTACAATCACAACCATTCATCTAATCTAGGGAACTCAATTTCCTCTCTCTCTGCTTGTTCCTGTAATCCCACCCGAGTCTCATCTGTTATCCACAGCAGTCTGCAAGATATTGGTTTAAAACATCTGAGCTTTTTTCATATTACCTGGTACCACTTTTCAGATTCCCATATTACCTGGTTTTTTCCGTAAAATCTCATATGGCCTGGGATCGGCACTTGAAGTATCGGAAGTGCCCTTCTTTTATGTTTTTCGTGCCATTACTATGCGAAGTGACGTGTTGTAGACAACATGAAAACGCAAGGGATTCCACCCGCGATTTTGAGCTGCCCCCTGCAGCGACCGACGATCCTATTCACGTCCCCTCGTGGCTACCTACGCCTACCTGCAACCGACAGGAGTGACGGAGAGGAGTGGTTCCGGAGTAAAGGCGGCGATTTTTAGTAGCGACCTGCGGTGATTTCAAGCGACAATCTTAATCACTTTCCCCTGCGCCTCCCTGCAACCGGCGGAGTGATCGATTGATGCATTGGGGCATTTTTTTGTTACGGTTTGCGGCAAGGAACACTAGGAAAGACTTTCCTGTTGCACGACTCCTAAGCGGAAGTACTGAAATACACCCCGGTAAGTTACAATCCATACTAATTTTTGTTTCAAAAGCTCCGACTTTTGCATTTGTTATTTTGATGATGAAATATAAAGACGACAAGACTTTTATATTTTTGTGTTTTTCAGACACGACTTTTCTATTTACCACTGTACCTATCTCCTTGCAGATGGATACAGAAAGAGATGAGTCGATGGAGCAAATACCAAGGGAAGAGGAGGAGGATCAGGAATTTTTATTTGCACCTCGAGAGCGAAATCAGAGGGGCAGGAAGAAGAAGGCTCCGACAGACTCACCTGTCAAGAGAACTTACTATGCGCGACTGGTTCTTTAGACGTTTTGTCAACCCGGAGCGCTGAAAAAGTGTACGACCCTCCTACGGCATCACCAAAGATGTGGAGAACTGATCAAAGAAGCTGGTTTTTTCGTCATTTTTGAAGGTGAGGAGGTCGTAGTTTCTCAGAACCTCCTGGACTGTTTGGTGAGGTATTGGGATGAGACGGCCAAGGTGTTCAATATAAAGGGGTGGTTGCTACATTTCATAGAGTAAGAAGTTGCTCTTATAATTGGATTGCCCGCAAATGGCTAAAATATTGAGATCGTTCCAGCCTTGTCACGCCGAAAATTCTTCAGGAAGTACTTATCCCTTAGGAGACCTGATATTTCACACATTGAGAAAATTATTGAGAAGCTTAACATTGGCTAAATGAAGATGGCAGAGGATGACATGGCGAGAATGATCATCTGCCTCGTCTTCTCCATGGTGCTGTTTCTACACAGCACTGGAGCGCTGCTGCCTTGTTTGTACCGATACATAGAAGACCTCCCAAGATTGAGCTCCTACAATTGGGTGGGGGTGATCCATAAGATGCTGCTTTCTAGTATAACCCACACCAGTAGACAAGTGGGTGTCATATCTGAAGGAGGGTCACGGGGCGGTGGATACCTAAATAGCGCCTCATATGTCACTCGCGTAAGCCATTTTTTGTTGTTGCTAGTGTCTTCGGACGATGCTAAGTGTCGTGTCTTCGAATACACGACTTAATATATAGTCGTGTTGCAGAAGACACGACCAAATATATAGTTGCCTGTATCTGCGCCTTTTACTAATGTTTTCATCTGCTTACTATGCAGATTTGGTTTTTTGAGCACATGACAATCTTACATGCTATCGTGGGCCCTACCAGTCCACGGGTGAAAAGGTCGCCAGGAAGTGGGGCCCTAATTACGGAGGTGAAGAAGGGTGCACACAAGAAGCACCGTATGATGGACTACTGGAAGAGGGTGTTTGATAATCTCTACGTATGGGAAGAAGTCGTTGACGTAATGATCCCCCTGGCAGAAGAGGCATTCCTGCTTTCGTCTCCCTCTGTGGCCCCTCCTCCGCGACGACAGAAGATGGAGAGGCAGGAAATGAAGAGGACTCCCATTGACGGTTCCCCCACTTCCTCGAGGACAGCCGCTCAGTCAAATGCAATGGGGCAATTGGAGGGTTCGCTTCAGGGCATTAAGTCATTAATTGAGATCGCGCTATCTTCGTATGACAAGATAGGAAGGAGTGTCGGACCTCTGCGAGAGTTTTTTCACTCTATCAAGGCATCTGCCGCCACATCGTCACTGTTGTTAGAGGGCAAGAACATTGAGGAGCCCAAGTAGGAGAAGATTCAGGAGCCGAAGAAGGAGAAGAAGCAAACAGAGAAAAAGGAGAAGATGAAGAAGTCATCAGTGCATCAGAAGGAGGAGCCGAAGCAGAAAACCAATGACAAGGAGGAGAAGAAGAAAACTCTGGTGCATATGCAGAGAAAGGAGCTGGCGCACAAAACAGTCACCGGCTCCTTTAAATGGGGTAAGGGTAAGTAAGACACGTCTATTTAAAATTTTGTGTCATGTTCTACACGACTGTGTAAAATTTCAATTTAGCTCCCATTAAGCGTTTGCATGACGAAGAGAAGCTACAACGGGCTACAAAGAAATCCTCTGTGAAGATGTTTCTAAAGAAGCTCCAACCAGACTTCAACGAAGATATGGAGCATGCAAAAGTGGAAACTGTCAGAAGTACAGACGGGATCTATTCCCCCCGGGTTTCATGGTAAGGAAGAGAAGGAGGGCTGTCTCGAAGAGGAAATTGTAGAGGATACGGGAAGATGAGCATATAAGGAGAATGGCGGAGGAGCAGGCAAGGAGGAATTTGGCAGAAGAGGGGAAAGCTGACTCCGAGGAGACCGTCTCCGAATGACAAACAACCTATGTCATTAATGAGGTGATCTCTTCCTTGCAGCAGTCGGATATCAGAGAGGAGGAGAAGGTTGAGGAGGAGGCGGAGAAGAAGGTTGAGGAGGGGGTGAAGGCGGAGGGGGAGAAGAATGTCGAAGAGGAGAAGGAGGGGTAGCAGAAGGATGCAGAGGACGAGAAGACGGAGGCTACAGGCTCAACCTCATCCCAGCCTGTTGACGTTGATCTCCACCAAACCCCTCGACGGGCTCTAATTCAACTCCCATAACAGTATTCTAATTTGGAGTTGTGCTTCGACATGGGAGTGTTGTTAGAAAGGGATAAAGTGGCAATCGATGGATGGATCGTCAATCCGATGAAGACTACATTTCCCTCCTGTAAACTACAGAAATAAACACAAATGTAAGTATACATAACATGTTTTTTTCCTCTTTCATATAAAATAGTCTGGTTGTGTATAAAAGACACGTTTTACGCATAGTCGTGTCTTCGACGACATGACTAATACTTAAATCGTGTGTTTCCATGCACGACTACTCATTACGTCGTGTGTTCTTATTCTATTGTGGTTCTAAACAGGTTATAAACGACTTTCTGAGTCTCTTGCGGCAGCGCAATGACAGAGAGTGGATGAAGTATCCGTTCTATTTTTTTGGATGTCATGCATTCAAAGAGATATTCGACAATGTAAGTGTTCCATGCATCAGTAGTGATAACTTGACATACCCCTTTACCATTCTAATCTACATGCCATGGCACGGTTTTGCAGGAACACAAAGACGATGGCGATAACCCAAAGACGATGGCGATAACCCAAAGTTGATACGTAAGCTTGGGAGGATGTTCTATGCTTTTTTCCCAATCCGCATTGAGCCTCACTTCTGCCTCGTCTACGTTAACTTCCCCAGCTGTTCCCACATCACAGGGTTGCAACAGATAAATTCACGAAGTTCATGAATGTTGTGATGGCACACATGCTGGGGTGCATGGGTTGCATCAACTAGAAAATGACTAAGATCACCAAAGCGCCGTGGCAAGCGAACTCAAAAGACTGTGGCATATTCGTCATGATGTACGTGGCGCACTTGGCGTCCAATGTCAACCCACCCAAGTTTGATCAGGACAGAATTACACGTTTGTGGCACCCAGTCATTGTTGCATGTATGATTCGGGGGAGATTCATAGCGTGTTCGACGGCAATTCAATTAAAGACAAAGATTAGGAAGTCACAATTGTGGTTTTTTTAGGATATCAGAGGAAGACTAATAGACATATTATTTGATTTCTAAAATTCTTTTTTTACATACATATCATATACTCATTCTTCTTGTACATACATTTCTGTACAAATATTTTTTTCTTGTACATACATTATTTTCAATAAAAATTCAAATACTTCAACAAACATTACATTTCATCTATGTGAAGAAAGGAGATTCATTGCTTCCGTTTGTATAACACGATTATTTTGTACAGTTATAGTCGTGTCATCGACCTATAACGGAGATTCACTGCTTCTCTTTGAATAGTCGTGTCATCGACGACACGACTATAACGGAGGCTTCTGTTTGTGTAGTCATGTCTTCGATGATATGAGTACTGATGATAGCTAGTATTCGATGACACAACTATAACAGAGATTACACGTTTGTGGCATCTAATATTTTTTTGCATTTCTAATATTTTTTCCTATACAAGCATACATTTTGGTACAAATATTCTTTGTTCTACAAACATTTCAATGCGATCTACGTGAAGAATGGTGGGGGCTTAGGCAAGCCGGAGCGACGTATCTGCGATGTCTCGTTTGTAGTAAGTTTGCCTTGTTGCGGGAGTCTTCGATTCTTGCGCTTCCTTTGTTCTTTCACAACCATTGGGTTAGTGCACCTTTTACGGTTGTGACTAACTTGCCGACAATTGCCACATTTGGACCTCGACCTTTCTGGTGGCTTGGGCTGTGACTCAATTCTCTTTGTCCTTTTTCTGTCCTTCTTTGGAGCTTTAAGTATAGGCGGTTCACATTTAAATAAAACCCCTTAATCCCCACTAACTTCTGTCTAAAGTAGGCAACACTACTTCTTCATACGTGGTGCGGTACATACTTGCGTAGTACCACTTCTCATAATATTCTACCGGGTCTAAACTCCTCTCATCAATACATGTCATGGCGTGCTTGCACGGAAGTCCCAAGCTTTGGAAGAAGCAACATGTGCAAGCTCTCTTCGTAAGGTCAACAACATCATGAGGAAAAAAGATCAACAATATTAGTGTCTTCTAAAGATCAACAACGTCATTGACTTCGTTAGTAGTCGTGTCTTCAACGACACGACTTTATATAGTCCTGTCGTCGACCACACGACTTTATGAATAGTCGTGTCCTCGACAACACGACTATAACGGAGACTAGATTTCATGCTTAAAACATGACGATTCAATTGAAAATGACTTACCACATGGTATAAAGATGTCACTTCAAACTGCCGTAATGATAGCGATTGCACTCAAACTGTTCCAACACTCTGATTCCTCATTTGATTAATATGATTCTGTGCATACCTTGTTAACGGAGTCGTTAGCTCTTCTGCTTCTATTCGGCATCTCTGAAAATGGGCAGTTGTGGTCGCACGCATTTGCTTGATCAACGGAGTTATTAGCCAAAACTAGCCTTCAGAAGCATATTATTTACACTTTTAGACCTGCTTGATGTGAAGAACCACGTCCTGTAAGTCACAAGTGAAAGTCAAAGCATATTAAACAAAGAAGGGTTCAGATTGTTAGAAGGTCATGTATAAAAGAACACGACTTCATAAGTAGTCATGTGCTCGAACAAACGACTACGCAAAAAGTCATGTTTTTGTATACACGACTACTCATGAAGTCGTGTTTGTATACTTACCACGTTTGTATGGTCTCTTTTTTTACAACTGCATGTGCAACACATATTAATTGTTGATTCCCGTCGAGTGTTGTAGCAACCAATAAAACTCCAGGGTACTTTCCTTTTAGGAATGTTCCATCAACAGTGAGCAGCGGCCTCAGGGATCTTCGGAATGCTCTTGTGACCGGGCCGAACATCCAAAACACACATCTGAAGTCGTATCCAGCTAACCCAATTTCAATTTCAGGTATATCACAAGATTTTTCGATCACCACATGTGTACCTGGATTAGACCGCTCTAATTCCCTTCTGTAATGTGGCAAAATGCGATATGCGTCTTCAGGGTTGCCATCGATCAATCGGATAAATTTCTCTTTCGCCCTCCATGCCCTTTTATAGTTGACTTTGATGCCCCAATATTTCTCAATGTACTGTTAGATATTTGACATTGACTTTGACTTCAGGAGTTTGAATCCTTATAGAGGCCATGACACTTCTTTGTAATCCAGAGGTGTGAAGCCAATGAATGATCTTTCAAACTTATCAAAGTGTCACATGTATGCGTTACTTCCCTCCTTGTCACGCTGACTCCGTCAAGTCTGTTCGAAGCCCGTATGTACCGCTTGCACCCCATAACCTTGCACGTTATAGCAAATGTGTCCTTGTTCTCATCCACCACTTTGAACATGAACTTCCTTTTGATTGTCAGATCAGTAAGAACCATCTTAAATTGCTTGACGCTTTCGAAAGTAGCCTCTAAGGCAAGTTGTCCCTCGTAGTTGACTGCTTGCAAACTGCCGGTCAACATCATCTCCTCCTCACAATGTTTTGAAGGACCGGCCTGTGCAGAATAGGTATCCCAATCCCAACCATGGTCACCATCAATATTGTAGTACTCATCGTCCTCTAAATCTTGCGGCTCCGACGCGATAGATTTCCCTTTAGATGTGTCTCCTCCCATGGGAACTCTAGAAGTGGATGCTATTGCTGCATCTTGGAGTTCTATATCGTGTCTTCCCGTGGGATATGGTCAGCAAAAATCTGGTAGTGCAAGAGGCTCATCAGCAGACCACGGTAATTCTTCCTCATCGAAGAATTCTTCTTCATCTGCATCTTCACCTTCTTCCCCATTCAAGCCATTGATTTGAAATTGGTCATCTTCCCCATTCAGATTTTGATTACCATCTCCCAATTTGCGTGAAATTTTTTTTATGAATGGACTGCTTAATATCACAACTTGTGTAAACGACTTGAACTCAGGTCATGTCTTCGAGAACACAACTTGAATTCAGGTCGTGTTGTCGAGAATACGACGTGAAGTCAGTTCGTGTCGTCGATAACACGACTTATAGTTAGGTCGTGTCTTCAAATCTTACCTTGCAGCTTCAAGTGAATAATCTTCAACTCTTCCTCCTTCAACTGCTGATGTAGGTATCTTATTGTGACGACCGTAAATTTTATAGTATTTTCTTGGCTCAACGGTATGCATTTATTTAAATTTTCGAAAATCTTTTGAAAATTCAATTCCCGCTGGAATCGATCGAACACCGTAAAATTTGTGATTTTTTTTGAATTGATCTTAATCGGAGATTTTATTGGATTATATGATTCATGGTTGGCGTGACATGTTGGTTTGGCTTCATTTGACCTAAGATTATTGGATAGGTTTTTGTATGAAGTTTGTGGGAATAGAATTAATTTGAGATTAAGCAAAAATTATGAATTAGATATTTCTTAAGTGGGTTAGTAGTGATTAATGGAAATTCTAAAAGAGAAACCCAAACCCAAACCCAAACCCATTTGTGCTTGGGTCGGGTTAGCCTTAGTGGAGGTGGTTGAGAGATGAGTTAATAGAAGTGGTTGATGGATAACACTAATTGACCCCCATTAACTCATTCCTTGTAAACCCAAGAGTCATCTTGAAAGTGGTAAAATCTGAAATTTTCTACTAAATCTAAGCCATTGGATTAAGGAGTGATCAATGGTGGAGAATGGTTCAAAAAGTCTATAAATAGGCTAGTAGGGGGGTGGTTTTGCTTAGTGCTCAAAGCCTTGAGCATTTCTCTCTCTCTCTCTCTCTCTCTCTCTCTCTCTCTCTCTCTCTCTCTCTCTCTCACATTATCCGGCCGGCGGCAACCTTACTCCGGCGGTGGTCCGTGGTGGTTCGTGGTGGTCCAAGCAAGGTCGACCGGCGTGGTGTTGGTGCGGCATTGTCGAATTCAAGAGTGCTCGGGAAGTCTCGGTATTTTCAACCAAGTAGGATGCCTTTTTCCCATTACACTTCTTTTTGATAAAATGATTTGTTGAATGTTGATGCCTTGATGTTAAGTACTCATTTCTGGAATTTGTATTGCCGATCCTAGAATTGATATTCCCTCTTGTTTCATGACTCTATTGTATTTCAACTCAATCATTTCTACGTATGTTGACCAATGAAAAATTGGATTTGAATTTTTATGTTAAATCTTGATCGCATGTGATAATGCTATTTGTATATCCATGCTCACTCTCTTGAGTAAAGATTTGATCTTTAGGCACTTTGGTGCATTTCCGTATTTCGTGTTCTATATGTATTATCATAGCTATTACTACTTGTATAATATCAACTAAATGGGTAATTGTATAATGAATGATAACTATAAGATTATCCCTTGTAAGATCTTGTCTCTGAGATTTCAGTTCGTTTTATTGTCAGCGTGTTTTGAGATCTAATGTTGTCCGGGTTTATATGATAGTATCACTTAAATAATGAGATAAGAAAGTGTTGTAGTAATCGAGTAGTAAAGATTTCGAAAAGTGGAATCATAAACTGAGATTTTGGAACTATAAATGCACTGTAAAAATCTTAAGAAAGACTAGATTAATGTATGAAAAAGACTAATAAGGAGTTACTACACTTTATACATTAGTAAATTATGTATGACATAGAATACTTGGTCTCGGCCAGGAGCAATCCTGCGCAGGCAGACTTCAGTAGAAAAATGATAACTAATTATACAGTAATCAGAAAATTAAGTTCTTTATCAATCTGGAAACTAGACATCAGAGGCTATCTAAGATAAAAATTTCATAGATTAAATCAAATTGTTCAGAACGTAGTAACCTGATAAAGAGAGCTGTTCTGTTTTGGACAGAACACAGTTTCTGACTTTAAATGACTTAAAATCATAATAAACCTAAGAAGCTTGAGAATAATTGATAATGAAGAATCTAATCAAGTCTAATATGATTTTATAAGACTCTAAGAACAGTAACCTTAAGGTCTTATAGCCAAATAAGGTGTCTTATAATAATAGTCCCTTTTGTTCTTCTCTTGGTCCATTTATGACTCAAGAGTAATCGAAGCTTGAATTCTAAGTCTCTGACGTGGTCTACCTGAAACGCGTCATTCTAAGTCGGGAATTATCAATTCTAGGGCTAGGTACAACTTTGTTGATAGCGAACTTGAACTTTTGGAAAATCATGTGGTGTGTCTCTTTTTAGTCGGGTCTCACTTGAGTTCCCAGACTAATTCATAATTTGATTTGGTTTATGCTTTTCACTCCTATGAAGAGTCGGAACTTTAGAAAGTCTTGTTCTAAGCCTTTTGACAATAGGGCTAGTTGAATTGTTTCTCTGCTAAGTAGCATTTAAAGCTCTTAGTCGGAATCATAGTATGCTCACAAGCCATTGCTAGATCTTGCGAGATCTCCGATTTATTGAACCTCTGTAGTTCAGCCGATGACGGCAACCGCGTGCGCTTAGATTGTATGACATTAAGGAAGGTCTGCAATCTCCGCCCATTGTGCCCGTAAGCACCGATGGGGCCAGCATCCCTAGACGCATGGCAAGGTTCCTCTGAAGAACCTCTAGGATGTTCTGGTATTGATGAAGATTTGAGAGCAGAAATTGTACTCTGACACTTTGGTTGTCCAATGCTTATTATCTTACCTTCACTACTTTATGAAAGTCTTTGAAGTATCTTTGACCTTAATGCGTCTTGAATGGCAGTTGGTTCCAGGTAAGTGATCTTAGTCCTTGTTGAACCTGAGTCTGTTAAACCATTCATCTTTGGAGTCTTCTCTTATTTTTCCGGTGTGGGTTTTCTGTATCCTACTGGGTATTTCCTATGGAATACTCACGCATCCTCTGATGCAGGATTTAAGGTGGAACAGAAGTGATGTTTTCCAGCGGCATGGTTTGATGTTAGAGCTTAGAAGACTCATCTCTTATGTTTTGCTATATTTTGACTTTTGAACTTGCGGCCTGCGTGCCATTTGCCTTATGTTAATCTCTGTTTGTGGTTGTTAAGACATTTTCAGATATTGTAATAGATATTTAGATTTCCTTTCTGTTATTCTACTTTTTGTAAGTAAATGTTATTTAAGTCAAGACGATCCTGCAAGTCCCATAATATTTAAATGGGATAAGCGTAGACTCGAGTATTCGGTCCGTCCCAAGTTTCCTACCCTATAACCGTCATTGGATTGACGCTTCCGCATAAATTGGGTCTTGGAAATTTGGGGCGTGACACTTATTGTCCGGACTGGCCGACCTCACTTCTGCCTCTGGTATCCTCTCTTCCTCCTTATTTGGACTAGAATTCATTTCTTTATTGCCAGTGGAAGTCTCCACGTTATTGCCAATAGAATTCCACTCCACGTACAGGTCGAGTAATCAATTTGTGCCTTGCTTGTTCTTGTGAACGAGAAATATTGAGTTCAGGTCTTTATCGTCTTCGAGGACATATAGGGATCCAGAATCAATAAGATATATCAAAGACAATGTACCAGATGCAAACTTCAATGGTAATCTTTCTTCCACTTGCTGCAACAATTCTAGGCATGAGCTTCCATTTCCTGCCTCGTACCCATCAGAATTTCTGAACACTCCATCGTAGTGTAAGCATACAAGTATCTTCTCCATAAGTACTTGACATTATAATGCTGAAATAATAAGTAAAGTTGAAAACCGTAAAGTTTAAACCATATATGAGTGAAAATTATCGGCAATAAGGACTATTGCATTACAGTCGTGTCGTCAAAGACACGACTTTGCATTACAGTCGTGTCGTCAAAGACATGATATTGCCGACAAGGTGAAAACTCGGCAAGTTTTCAATTTTCTTCTCTGGAACCAATTTTCATTATCAAAATCGTAGTATTTCAACTTGACGTACTATTTTTTGATGTACAATGCCTTCGTTGCAGTTGTTTTTGCAAACAGATCACTTTCCCGCTCTTTCCTGCTCAGTTTCCTATTTTTGGGAGCGAAGATGACTTTTTTCGGTTTGGACGGAGCCGGCGCCGGCAATGATATGGGCAGAGATGGTGGATGGAACTTGTCATGAATGCCTTCTTCTCCAACTGAAAGCTCCCGCAAATGCCTAAAATGCAGATTTTTATGCTGCAGCCATGGTTATACATGCTCTTGGGGGTATTTTCAACAGTTTTCAGGCTATATAGTAAAACCAGGTAATATGGGAATATGAAAAATGGCACCAGATAATATGGAAAAAGCTCAAAACATCTAGTCCGTCCTGGAGAGCTACGACTTGTTCGGTTCCATCATAGGCACCATTAATGTACCTCTTATGGCGTGTTGATGCATTTTTCTCATTACAGACAATAAGAAGAGATTGCGCCTAGATCAAATGATCCACGATGGATCAGTCAATCACTTCCATATTTGATTTTGTCTCTTGTTGCTAGAAAGGAGACATCTAATTAGCTGTAAACATATCTGAGGACTATTAGGCGTTCAGACTTCGACAGTATGATAAGCACTCATCAAGAACAACTCATCAAGAACAACTTGCAAATGATATTATTCCCGACCATCACAAATAAAAGTTGTAGATTTGGGCCCTAAAAGAAACAGATGCAAAGTTCACAGTACGAAAGTTGGTTTTGGGAATTTAAATAACTACATAATTTTGATGGAGAATCTAGCTTTTGAGGATTGCAAACATTTTGGGTTGGCTTTTAGAACTTACTAAAGAGTAAAGAGGTTGATTGTCCAACTATATATGTTTACTGCACTTGATAAGTAAAAAGGTTCTAACATCCAACTCCAGAAGGTTTGAATAGTGTCATATCAAAAAACGGTATCAATGATCTTTTCTCATTGCTATAATATTGGGAAATAATGTACATAAACGTTTGAAAATCATACAATCCTATCCCCTTTGGGATAGTGCTGAAAGCTCGGCACCAGTGGGACACCAGATGAACGGCTTAAAAAGAATAAAGCTATTTTACAAACAACATCAGAGATTGGATATGAATTTGAAAGAAAACAAAAAAGAACATACAAATGGAAGACAAAAAAAAATCACCGGTTTGTATCTGTTGGTGGAGTCGGAAGAGGGTTCATTTCTACTTCTGCTTCCACATTCTCTCTCAAACTTGAAAATTTCTCTTCTTCTCTTGCAACCTGAATATCATCGGGGCTTAGATGCTGTTTCAACACCTTAATGATCAAACGAGGAATCAATGCAACTACAATGATGGCAAGCAGGCAGAACCAAAACCTTGCAGAATCCATGGCATGGAAAATTGCCCTGATATCCCAAAACGGAAACAAAAAATATTAATCATTCTTTGAATTTGACAAGATCAGTAATGCATCAAATGGATTGAGAAGATATATGGACGCATGTGTATGCGCATGCGTGGCGCGTATGCATGTGTGTGGTGGAAAAAGGAAGGAAAATGAAGCAAAAACTCACCAATAACCAGGCAAGGTTGGGATGGCATCCACAATTATGACACAAATCAGTGTTGCAACAATAGAACCCCATATGACAGCATGAGTTATCCATGTCCAACGTATTATATCCATAGCCAAATGAAGGTTGACTAAAATTACCACAGCAAGAGTCCAAATATCCCCTATAGCTGAACCATCCACGTCACTATGTCTATAAGATAAGTAAGGTATATAGAAAATAACCAAACTCTGCCATAATGTATCTGCCATGGTCAGCCAGAAAAGTTTAGTGTTGTAACATTCTTGTCTGTGCCCAGCTCCATATAACATAGGATACTTCATTAGGGTAGTCCTACTCAAATTTTTATCCGAAATACCAACAATTATAGTAGGCAATGAAGTGTATATCACCGAATATAGCACACTACTCCATTCATTTATTGCAGTCGTCAGAGTGAATGCTGTATAGAGCACATACCTGTATCATCAGTCCACGGCAAAACAGAAAAGCTAGTGAGACAGATGTTTTTGCAAGCTTTAGATAGAAAACCAATGAGAATAAAGTAAAGGAAAAGGATGCATGGAAGTAAGTCCGAGATCCTTGTAGGATTGATATATGTGATTGCGTTGACTATGGTAGTTGATTGGAAATGAAACAAAAGTAAAATAGCATAAGACATAACCGTCGACAGACTCAGTCACCTACTAGGCAGCCAACAGGTCCACCGACAGTGTAAAATAAGAACTGTGTATTAAAAGGACTAATGGTACTTAGGATTTGGTTGTATTGGGGTATGGGCAATGAGAAAAGATAATGAGATCTGAACTGGGAGCAGCAGGGGAATGGATGAAAGACGTAGAGCTTTGGGTTGGAGCTGGTCAAAGAGGGATCTATGCAAGCTCAAGGTTAGGGTAAGAAAACTGATGCGACGTGATAAATGACCCCTAACTATGAGAGTTGCAGAAGAGCAAATACTCACCAAAAAAGGAGGAGCACAAAGACAGCATTTCGATAGAAGTTGTACAAAATCATGTAACCCATGCGATGGTAATTCCAATGGCCATGGACCAATAATAACGGCACTAAGAATCTGAACTGCCCCATGGCAAAATCTGACGCCATAACAGCTTGCCGGCCCTCTTGTCCACTGATGCCAATGCCTACATCAGCCATCTGGATCATGGATACATCGTTTGCACCTGTGTGGTCATACATCCCAAAAGAAAGATCAACTTAAAAGGAACCCCTTTTTGTAATTCTAGCAACTTAACTAGGCACTACTACGAGTATACAAACCATGTAGAACAGAATACTTATGGTAAAACAATATAGAAGTCAACAGGATATTCGAAGTGTCCACCAGGGAGAACACAAATGACAGCTTCAGATTTTTCTCTCAGCAATCAGCATACAGGTGGAAAATTATTTTACCAAAAGCTGCAATTAGCTCAAACATATATCGATCACACAACTAGGTCTTTAGACCCAGGCCTACCCAAGTGGTGCAGTTGGCATTCAACATGTGGTGTAGGTTGATCTAACAATAAACATTTTTTTATAGTCTTTGATACAAAATTCTAATTTAAAGTACCATTGTTGACTTTATCCTCAGTAAAAGAAATTTACCATCTCCAATGGCAAGAGTCATGTCCTCTGTCCTTTTCTTGATAAGTGCAACAATTCCAGCCTTCTGAAGCGGGGCCACTCGACAACACAGGACCACACTACAGGCCGTTGCTAACTCAAACAGCTACGCACAATCAAATAAGTAGCAAGTTGGATAAGCACATGCAAAGTAAAAGCAGAAAAAGGAACTGTTGATATATAAACACGCTATGCACATACCTCATCTTCTAATTCAGTTTCAAGGACATAGACAAGGCTAGTACCATCAATGATCAAAGCCAACGGGATTTGACCAGAACTAGCACCTTCATTACTTTGTGCCGCAGCAGATATTGCTGTGAGTTTCTTACACATGGCCATGGCGTCCTGTAGGCTCTTCCGACAAGATTCTTTTGAATTACTGTTTATGATGATTTGGGTCATTTCAACTGTAAGAAGCTTACAAGAATAACCAATTGAAATTGCAGTTTCTTGCTTGTCTCCAGTCAAGACCCACACTTTGATCCCAGCTTGTCTTAAAGCTTCAATGGCTTCTGGTACACCTTGTTGGAGCTTATCTTCAATGCCCGACGCCCCCAATATGGTCAGATTTCTCTCAATACTTGTTGCAACAGAGCGTAGTAAGCTTGCCCTTCCCATTACAGAATTATTCGCTCTTTCATATGCAGACTGCCATTGCTCAAACTCCAGACCACTTAGTTCCCGCATGCCAACTACTAATGTTCTGAGACCCAATGATGAGTAGTTGTGGAGATGGGTCTCAGTTATACGAATTATATCTGAATTTAGTGACTTATCTGTAATTCCAAACATAGAGCTGTCTGCACCTTTGACAAATACTTTTACAGATTTATCAGGACAACCAACAATAACTGACATACGTTTACGGTCACTATCAAACTCATGAAGACCCAGAACATCAAACCTGCAGAACCAATCAAAAGAAATAATCAGAAGCAAGCATTCCGAATTAAAAATCTTGAAAAAGGAGACCATAACGAAGAGATTCTGCTAATTTTCTCTCTAAGACTTAGTTAAATACATATACCAAGTTCCGAATACTAATTTTCATAGCTATAAATAAAATATATATTTAGTTCTGAATGCTAAATCGCATAGCTACAAATTTCTAAAGCAGTATCTAAGATTCAGGTATCTATAAGTACTTTATACGAGATAGATAGACCGAATTTGTTTGCCATCCACCCAACTAACAAAATAGAGATCCCTGATATTGAGGTCTGAGTTCATCGAAAAGACACAATAGTATTGCACATCAAAAGGGCCAAACTACCTCTGTCTGTCTCCTTGAACATCAATTATTATGTGACCCGATGTTCGCTCAACAAGCACAAATCCATAAGAAGCAGCAGCATAAGCCAGGGCCTGTTCATCAGGAGATTCCCCTTGATAATCTATCAATTTAAGCTTTAGGTCTTGTGTCTCCACCAAGATAGGCACAATAGTATTGCACGCAGCAAGCGCCAGGAAAAAATCGAATGCATACTTTCCTTCATCAGTTTCTTGCCTAGTTCTTAAGAGATGAAGCAACTCCTCATCAGTCTTCACTTTCATCTTTGGCCTCCAAACTTGCCCATCAACTGGTCCACACGTAAAACAATTGCATTAATTGAGATCCTTGAAGCAATTACTTCGAAAATGGAATTTTACAAGCAACAAATATTAGGGAAATTATACAGAGAGAGAAACGAAGAGAAGAGGAATGACATTAATCTTAGATAAGTTGAGAATTGTCCTACCTATAATTGGATAATAGTCTTCCTCTTCAGCCAAAGGAGGTTTCCCACTGCTGTAATCCACTCCTCTAATGCTAGCACACTGAAACTCCATTTTGTTTTCTGTTAAAGTGCCAGTCTTATCAGAGAATACGTATTTTATCTGTCCAAGATCCTCATTTATGTTGAGAGCCCTGCATTGGAACCTTGATTTTGAAGCTTCATCGAAAAGGCGGTTGTCATGGATCATGAAGTAGGCTTGACCAAGTCGAACCAATTCCATTGATATATAGAGTGAGATAGGGATCATAATCTGGAACACAATAACCGACATGAGGAATGTGAAGAAGATCTCCAACGCAAACCCATAATAGTTGTAATTCTCCTCCTTTCCCTCAGAGAAATCCTTCTTTCTGTAATAGGGAGAGTAATCCAGTTCATCTCGGTGCCTTCTGAGCCAAACTCCAGCACAAGTTGAGACTATGGAACACAACCCAATCAAAAACACTGACAGGAGTATAATCTCTCGGTTCATATGCGTCTCCAGTCGACTTCTCTTCGATGGAGGGCCAGAGCTGTTGAGCATTACCTTAGTCTCTTGCCCTGCATAAACCACCACCCCAACCGCCCACGCAGTGTTCTTGAGCGCACATCCACGAAGTACAATATTGGAAGGCCCCAGGGAGACTCTCTTCCCCTCGATTTCCATATTGGCCATGAATCCATATATGTTTCGATTCGGGTGCTCACAACGGATAAGCCCTTCAATTCCTCCCTTCTCCGGCATTCGCGAAAGAGTTTCCTGCTTCGCATACCTCGTCTTTAAGTTGGATTCCCCGTCTAGATTGATAGTTTGTACGTAGGCCACCCCTGTGGGATCGCTGGTCGAAAGCAAGACCATGTCACAGGGGAGTGTGTCATTAGCAGAGACCTTAATCATCTCCCCAACTCGAATGTTTTTCCACTTCTTCAGCTCAAACTGGCTATTACTCGCCAACACAGACGCCATCCGATTGTTCTCGATTCGATCCGACCGGTGCCGCCTATAATCCTCATACGCATCCTTAATGGCAGTAACTAGAAGAACAAATGCAAGTGGGAGAATGGAAGCCGTGCGACCAAACACAGCAAGCTGTGGGAGCTGGTTGAGTATGGCAATCACAAGGAAGTATATGTAGGCTACCCTATGGAACTGTTCAAACAGGTTTCTGGGCAAGAAGGTGATAATAGAATACTTGGCCGTGCGAATCGAATTGCGGGCGAACTCGAACTTGTCGTTGGTCTTGTCGGGGTCGTTGATGTAGATGAATCTGGCGTCCTCGTCGCTAATCTCCCTCTGCGAGGAGAAGCCTTCGGAATCGGACCGCCTGGAGCCATAGCGGCGGCGGGTGGAGGTGGAAAGGCCCACGCTTTCGACTGAGATGCCCGAGGCCGAGGCCGAGGCCGAGGTGCCCACCAAGTTGGCTGAGCCGGGGGAGACGTCGGCGCCGTCGATGGAGAAGCGGGCCGAGGGCTTTGACCGGTGGGAAGCGCTTCTACGGGAGGACGTAGAGGGCAGGCCGGGCGGACGGGAGCTGGCTTCGACAGGCGCAGCTGAGCTCTCCGCTGCTGCTGCAACTGGTGGTGGTGGTCGATCCATTGCTGGAGGAAAAGGAAAGTGGGGAACTGGGAAGGAAGGAGGAGTGGGATGCTCGGAGGGGGTGCGAGGAGAAGGGATCAAAAGAGGCCGGTCAGAGGCCATGAACCAGAGAGCAGAGCAGAGGCCTCTTTCCCCCACTAAACTCCAGCTTAGCTCAGGGGGTCTGACAACGTCTGATAAACTGGAGAGACCAAAAATCCAAATCTGTAGAAGAGCCAACTGGGCGGGCTTCTCCCTTGTAACTTGTGTGGTTCACCAACCAAACAGAGTCTTGGCCTGCTTCCAATCACCGTATCACACGGTAAACAACACGGCAAACAAGAAGCAGAAGGAGACGAAGAAGTAGAAGTAGAAGAAGAAGATTGGGGTGGAGGGAGGAGGTGGTCCAATGAGTATCGTGCAGGCAATGTTGAATAACAGCAAATGGGAAGAATTTATTATTGATTGATTGATTAACAGCAGTACTAAACGTGAGAGAAAAGTGGGAAGAGAAAATGAGTTTCAAGAAGAGGAAGAGAAAAAAGCAGAAGTCAAGGACAGAGAGGACCTAGTACTAGTGTTGTGGCCTGTGGGAGTTCTACAAGGAAGGAGGGGAGGAAGTTACTGAAGAAGGCCAAGAAGAAGAAGGATTGATTGAAGATCCAAGAGGGTGTGCTTTGAATTGTGTATTAACAATAACAATATATGTGAAGATGGTGGTTTGACCCGCTTGCTTTTTCCATTGAATTGAAATGAGATGAAATGAAATGAAATGGCAGGAAAAAGAAGCTGCTGCTGCCGGACACGACGACTGCTTCCCGTCTTGCTCCTTCACTATTCATTCCTTCCCACACGCCAATCGCCCTCGCATCGTCGACGCCTCTTCCAATCATCTTAACCCGTTTTTCACTCTCCCCTGGAATCTGGACTCATCTTTTGATAGTATATGGTGTCGAAAATGACCCACCCCCAAAGGCCATATCGGATCCTCAGCAATCAGCATCACTTCGTCATTCATTAGTTACAGTAGTTGCGGGAGTTAAAGATGCAAACTTGTGGATCATTCACAAGAGAGACTTTGTTGGCACTAGGAATTCTCTCGGATTCCCCCTCTTCTTGTGGGACATGTTTGGACCAGCAGCCATCTCATTGTTCACGTTATGACAATCTTCGACTTTTTATATATAAAAAAAATATTCCACATTTTTTTGGGCAATCAGAATTACGATTGATGGGAAAAGTTTAAATAAGATTCGTCCCATGCAGCTTGTATGCGCCCAAGTAGTCCAGAGCCATTAGATCTTGATCTGACAGCTATAAATGATTCATCCTCACCTACCACCTATTTGACACCCACGGTCAGATCAAAATTTGACACTGAAGATGACTTAGCTCATGTAATCTGTGAGCTTGTCTCACGTAAAACCGACTCTTAAACAAAAATAATACATTTTATATCTTTTTAACTCCCACTTTCTTTGTTGGAAAGTTTTGTTTCATCGGAATGCCTCCTGCTTTCCTGTTTTAAGTTTAATAAATAAGGGTTTATTCTGTCCCCGATGAGTTTTTTTCCATATTACCTGGTGCCAACTATAATTTTCTCGTATTACTTGGTTTTTCTCGTGAAATCTCATATGACCTTGAATCAACACATAGAATACCAGAAATGCCCTTCTTTTACGTTTTTTGTGCCTTTTATATCCAAAATACTTCGTTCTTCCCAAAATTACCAATTTACTAGAGCATCAAGTTGGGGAAGAAGACATTCCGGTAAAGGACGAGAAAAAAAATTTCATGCCAAAAAACTGTAAAATAGCGGGAAAGACGAGAAAAATAAAGAGATTTTGATATAAGAGCAGTGGGAAAGCCTTCCAACTATAAAAATTAAGATCTACATGTTCGATCGCTATAGTACATGAAATAAGAGGATAAAAATGGGCAAAAGTGTGAAATACTCACCAATGAGCAACAAGTTCAATTTATATATCTTTCTGTGATCCTAATGAGGTGGAAGACAAAGAAAAATAATGAAGAACGCAAAAAAAGGGCAAAAATGGATGAAAAATTAACGAGTTATGACATTTTGAAGATTGTCATTTTATCGTGTAGAATATACACGACTTGAGTATTTATCGTGCATGTCGCATACACGATAAATACTCAAGTCGTGTATATTCTACATGATAAAATGACAATCTTCAAAATATCATAACTCACTCATTTTTCATCCGTTTTTTCCCATTTTTTGCATTCTTCCTCATTTTTCCTCCTCTTTCAACTCATTAAGATATATTAGGTTGAGAAAAGAAGAAAAAATAAGAAGAAAGAAGAAAGTAAAAGCAATTCGACATCCGGAGCTTCGTCGTACCGCCCACAAAAAAAATATGAACAAGAGATTTTGATGTAATAGCAGCTGGGAAGCCCACCCAACTATAAAAATTGAGATCTATATATAAAGAAACATATATAAAAGTCACCCATTGGTGTTCGACCACTCCTGGACATGAAATAAGAGGATAAAAATGGGCAAAAGCATAAAATACTCGCCAGTGAGCGACAAGTTCAATTTATATATCTTTCTTTGATCCTAATGAGGTGGAAGAGGAGGAAAAATGAGGAAGAACGAAAAAAAAGGGCAAAAATTGATGAAAAATGAGTGAGTTATGATATTTTGAAGATTGTCATTTTATCGTGTAGGATATACACGACTTGAGTATTCATCGTGTATGTCATCACTCGCTCATTTTTCATCCGTTTTGCCCTTTTTTTGCGTTCTTCATTATTTTTCCTCGTCTTCCACCTCATTAAGATCACAGAAAGATATATAAATTGAACTTATCGCTCGCCAGTGAGTATTTTACGCTTTTGTCCATTTCTATCCTCTTATTTCATGTCCAGGAGCGGTCGAACACCAATGAGTGACCTTTATATATGTTTCTTTACATGTAGATCTCAATTTTTGTAGTTGGGTGGGCTTCCCCGCTACTCTTACATTAAAATCTCTTGATCATAATTTTTTTTTGCGTGGGCAGTGCGGCGAAGCTTCTGACGTCGGAATGCTTTCAATTTCTTCTTTCTTCTTATTTTTTTTTTCATCGTAATATATCTTAATGAGGTGGAAGATGAGGAAAAATAAGGAAGAACGAAAAAAATGGGTAAAAACGGATGAAAAATGAGCGAGTTACGATATTTTGAAAATTAAAATTTTATCGTGTTGTCGACGACACGACTTGATTCAAGTCGTGTACTATGTGACATGACTTGAATCCAAGTCGTGTCACATAGTACATGACTTGATTCAAGTCGTGTCGTCAACAACACAATAAATGGGCAATTTTCAAAATGTCATAACTCGCTCATTTTTATCCATTTTTGCCATTTTTTTGTGTTCTTCCTCATTTTTCCTCCTCTTTCACCTCATTAAGATCACAGAAAGATATATAAATTGAACTTGTCGCTAGCCGGTGAGTATTTCATACTTTTACTCATTTTTATCCTTTTATTTCATGTCCACAAGCGATTGAACACCAATGGGTGACCTTTATCTATGTTTCTTTACATGTAGATCTCAATTTTTGAAGTTGGGTAGGCTTCCCCACTGCTCTTACATCAAAATTTCTTGATCATAGTTTTTTTTTTGGTGTGGGCGGTGCGGCGAAGCATCGGACGTCGGAATGCTTTCAATTTCTTCTTTCTTCTTAAAATTTCTTATTTTTTCATCCTAATATATTTTTATGAGGTGGAGGAGGAAGAAAAATAAAGAAGAACAAAAAAAAAAGTACAAAAATTGATGAAAAATGAGCGAGTTATGACATTTTAAAAATTACAGTTTTATCATGTTGTCAACGACACGACTTGATTCAAGTCGTGCACTATGTGACACGACTTGAATCCAAGTCGTGTCTTCGACGACACGATAAATGGGCAATTTTTAAAATGTCATAACTCGCTCATTTTTCATCCGTTTTTTGCCCTTTTTTTTACGTTCTTCTTCATTTTTCCTCCTCTTTCACCTCATTAAGATCACAGAAGACAAATAAATTGAACTTGTCGCTCGCCAGCGAGTATTTCACGCTTTTGCCCATTTTTATCCTCTTATTTCATGTCCAAGAGCGGTCGAACACCAATGGGTGAACTTTATATATGTTTCTTTACATGTAGATCTCAATTTTTATAGTTGGGTGGGCTTCCCCGCTGCTCTTACATCAAAATCTTTTGATCATAGTTTTTTTTTTGGCGTGGGCGGTGCGGCGAAGCTCCGGACGTCCGAATGTTTTTACTTTCTTCTTTTTTCTTATTTTTTCTTCTTTTCTCAACCTAATATATCTTAATGAGGTGCAAGAGGAGGAAATATGAGGAAGAACACAAAAAATAGGAAAAAACGGATGAAAAATGAGCAAGTTATGACATTTTGAAGATTGTCATTTTATCGTGTAGGATATACAGGACTTGAGTATTTATCGTGTATGCGACATACACGATAAATAATCAAGTCATGTATATTCTACACGATAAAATGACAATCTTCAAAATGTCATAACTCGCTCATTTTTCATCCATTTTTGCCTATTTTTTTGCGTTCTTCCTTATTTTTCCTTGTCTTCCAGCTCATTAGGATCACAGAAAGATATATAAATTGAACTTGTCACTCACCAGTGAGTATTTCACGCTTTTGCCCATTTTTATCCTCTTATTTCATGTTTAGGAGTAGTCGAACAGCAATGGGTGGCCGTTATATGTGTTTCTTTACATGTAGATCTTAATTTTTGTAGTTGGGCGGGCTTCCCCGCTACTATTACATCAAAATCCCTTCATCCCACTTATTTTCCAGTTTTTTGGCGCGAAGATTACCTTTCCCGATTTGGACGGCGCCAGCACCGGCGATAATATAGGCGGAGATGCCGGACGGAACCCTTCTTCTCTGACTGAACGCGAGCTTCTCCGGGTACCCGCTCCTCAGATTCTGGGTAATATGGAAGAACGTAGAGTGTGGGTGTTTATACCTAAACCTAATGACATTTTCTGTGCTTTCCGGGTCATATGGAAGAAAATAAATGATTTCAGGTAATATGAGAAGGCTGTAGTTGGCGCCAGGTCATATGTAAAGAACTGTGTCCTGATAGAAAAGTTAACATGAGTCCAGACTAATGTACATCCGTGTGAGAAATGACCTGAGCCCTCGGATATCTGATGGGGCGCAGGGTAGATAGTGATTCAAACCCTGCCACCCCCTTGTATTAAAGCCCACCACCGGATTGAAATCCCACAGCCCTGATTGTCTCTACTCCCGCAGGCTCATAGAAACGGGATTCCTGATTGTTCGTTTATTCGACATTCGTATGTCATCCGGATTAACCGTGTGAACAATCAACTACTCCAGTAAGAAACTTTATTTTGGTACAATTAGTAACACCTTAAGGCTCATCGACTATGTTCCTTTTTTTGGCAGTAGCCCATCCACCATGTTAGTGTAGGGACCACACAAAAGTGTAGGGGTGCACTGGAAATACTGAGCACCATGGTACACCCAAGAGTACTTTTCCCCTTTAGCATAATGGAAATGTCCTCATTCACAAGACTAGGGTATGATTTATTAGTAGCATTTGGGAGCCTGTCCCGGTTCAGTTGATCAGTTTCACAAGTCGAATCCAAAATGAAATCCCCCCTTTACTCCCCGGATTCTTGTCCAGTCGCCACATATCTCTGCTTTGTTATCAAATTGGTGGTTCTACAAATGAGATGGTAGCCATGCATCTTTTGCATGTTCACATTCAAAATGTTTCATCCTCAAAGGTTTGCTCTATTGGATCAAGTCTCCTCTGTATTACCTCTTTGGGCTTGTTTTCACCAACTTACGAAACTAAAAACTTTAGTTTCACTTTTTTCCTTGTTGGAAGGAAATATCTCATTTTGGCTTCTTTATTTTTTCCTTCAATGGTTTGCATGTTATGTATGCCATCACATGGTTTCATCTTCTAAATCTCTTGTTGAATAAACAGTACTCCTTAACTCACCTATTTTTTTCTCCAACAATGTTTTTCAATTTTGATGTTCCGGTGAGTCGACCTACCAACGTGTGAATGTTTTATCCATGAATTATTTACTGTAGTCACATCCTCATAAAGAGGACAATCTTTACAGATCCATAGGATGCTGTTTGCAGTTTAATTACATCAACTAATTAATTAGTTGTCTCTGATCTCTCAATGCTGATCAGAACCTGCAATATTGGCTACATAATTAGCAATGCTAATTTATTAACTTACTTCTTTTTGGCAACAACTTCTCACTGCAGTGAAAAATTCACACACACCACCCATGCTTATCTAAGATCGTCTTTGTGCCTTGGTGAAGACTCAAAGTCAGATCTGCTCACTTACACTGGAGCCTGAAGACCAACATGCCAAATGCGTTTTAGGTAATTTATTAACTTGTTTCTTGTTACTATGTTATTTTCATGTGTATTATAAAGGTCACCCTGTTCAAATCCCTAAATACTTAGATAATGAGGGTAATGATAAGATATTATGACAGTGGTGCTTCCCGTGCTTTAGCTGGCATCCAATTGTTCCAATACTGGTACATATTTCTCCCTCCATCCTAATATAAGGGAAAATATTTTCTTAACCAAATTATGTTACCAGAAAGCAGGACCAAAGGACTAGTGAAGGGGGGACCCAGGAATCTTAGGTAAAGTTCTAATTTCTCCTTCTATTCGGTACTTTTTTCCTTCCCTTTGTTGATGTGGCAAAACCTAGGTGGTGGTGGCGTGATTTTGGTGACCAAATTGGTCAGGCTAGATAGGTCGGGGAGTATAATATATTAAGCATGAATTTACAGGTGCCATCAACAGGCAAGGTCAAACTCCTACAAGAATGGCTCCTAAGTTCTTGGGTGTTTATATTCTTGGTGTGCATCTCCGCTTAAAATATCATTTCATCTTCACACATTTCCATTCATGTAATCAGATGCAAACTAATCAGACATAACCAATTATGAATAATTGGAACAAATTCTAATTAAAAATAGATATCATGCTGACGAAGAGCAAGTCCTAACTCGAGAAAAGATGTGAAACACTTCAATATTGGCAATGTTGGAGAGATGTGAACAAAATATCCTATGTCTAGGTCCAGGTCCAACACAAAGCAAACTGGCCATAGCATGGCTAATCATCAGGTAATAACTATTTCTACTTGATCATTTATCACGCCTGCAGCCTAACCTGTGCCTATTTTGAGTATCCAAAACCAGCCTGGTCGCCAACCCATCAGTTCTTTTTTATTTATTTAAAACTAAATCCAACCATTCATTTTTTAATCCTTACAAGTTACAACTATACGTATCATTAAACTAAGTTAATCACATGTTTATTAAAATAGCAATTTGTTTTATTCTCTCTTCTTACCCAGGTAATTAGAAGTATGACGTAAGAAGTTACTATTATTTAGAAAAGAAGAGAGCCATTGTAAAATGTCATGAAATAGCCCTTCGCCCCTAACCTATGCCATAAAC
The DNA here is from genome assembly GCA_039654745.1 of Houttuynia cordata. Classification (NCBI taxonomy): domain Eukaryota; kingdom Viridiplantae; phylum Streptophyta; class Magnoliopsida; order Piperales; family Saururaceae; genus Houttuynia; species Houttuynia cordata. Next base: position 479,722 of record CM077503.1, read on the forward strand.
TTTTTAATAAGCAACCTACTCTGTGAAACATGAAAAGCATGGACTCTAGTTCCTTCCTAGGTGAAATAAAACACTGGCCTCAACTGCACAAGATATGACCCAGAATAGTAAGCTCAACTATTAAGCAGATTACAAAAGACAAAAGATTGAATTAGAGACGGTGGTTCCATGGCATCACGTGTTTCTGGGTTACGCCTACCCTGTCACAGTCCCTCTGAGCACATCACGTGTCAAGAGTTTGGGAGAGTATGTGCTTTTGGATTGGGAAATGATATTTTTATTCCTACACAGTTTCTATACACAGCTGATGTGTATGGAAATAAGTGTGTGTATGGAAATGTGTAGGAATCTGCTGTAGGATTATCACTGCCCTTGTGGATTTGAAGGAAGAATTGATGCATCTAACTGTTCTAACCAATCTCTTCTTCAACTGATCAGAAGTACATGAATTTTGATCTTTAATTGTTATGGTTAACATGGATTTAACGATTTTCTTGTGAAGTCTTACTTGACACAGGAGACCCTACCAAAATCAAGTTGGAGATGGAACAGTGTGGATTCTTACATCCTGCCTGAAATTTTCACTCCTCCCATCCGACAATAGTTGTCCTAATAGTGCCTACTCTTCGAAAATTAGTTCACTTTTTAAAAACAGGTCAGACTACTAAAGTTGGACAGGGGGAGCATTTATTGACCGCGACTATGAGGCATCCAATCCATGACCTTTAGATAAAGGTGATAATAGAAAGAGAAAAATTTAAATGAGATCGCTCTCATATAGTTTATATGAGGCTAGTTTAAGTCTTAACTATTAGATCTTGATTTGACGGCTACAAATAACTACAATGAACTAATATACCTATTGATTTGACACACTCACCTACTCACTGATTTGTTACCCACCCTCGGATTAGAATCCAATGACCCAAAAAATTGGACTCATGCTCCTTATACGAGAACGATCTCATATAAACTGTCCTCTAATAGAAATTAGAAACTTGCAAAAAGAATCAAGTGACGTCAAAAGATTAAAAAAGGTTGAATCATTTTCAAGAGCGATGAAGGACACGGCCCATGGGCCTACGGATCATGAGTCCAATTTTTTAGAAGATTTTAGAAGCACCTAGTTAGTAATATATTCTGGGCTAGTGAGAAGTCTAGAAATAATTGTAATGTTTGAAATTGTGGAGAAGTTTTAGAAATAGTTGTAGTTAGTGGAAATATCTAGGTTCTGGTCAAGTCGAATATATTATTATTCTAGTTCATACTCCCTTCGTTCTGGCTATGGTGATAATAATTCCGGACGAAGGGAGTCTGAGATATCTCTTCCATGTTGCTATATAGATAAGTGTGTAATTATGAACAAAATATCTAGAGTTGAATCATAGTCCTAGTTCCTCTCTCTCTCTCTCTCTCTCAAGTTGAGTGTTCTTGTCTTGAGTGAGTTCTCTCTCGATTGATTTCTGTTGTATCATCCCTCTTTTATGGATATTCTTCTTGATGGATTCAAGGATAATTTTGTTGGGCTTTTCCCCTCCTCATGTGAGGCCCATAATGTTGGACTTCCCTCTCATGTGGAGAGGCCCACTACTTGACCCACTTTGAGGTTAAGTATAAGTTGTTAAAGCAAAGAAGAGTTTCTTTGTAAAAAGCTAATTCTTCTTAAAAGAGAGTTCTTTGGAGAGAGAAAAAAACTACAGCTTTGAGGGAGCTTTAAAGATCAAGAAAGAGTTTTCTTGGAGGAAGAAGGAGAGTGAAAGGAATATAACTTTTGAAGTCAAGGTATCCTCTTGTGAAAGAGAAAACAAATTATAGATGGTTCATGGTAATCCTTCCATCTTTATTTTTTGTCTATTTCACCTAAAGGTGAAATTTATCCCTAGCTTGTAAGAGAATCTTTACCCTTGTATGTTGATGTAATCTCTATTAAGTAGAGTGTATCCAAAGTTGATAATAGTAGATTTAGTCTTTAGGCTTCGTGGATGTAGTCATTGCCTTCGGTGAACTATATTAAATTTGTGTCTTCCAAGTATTCGATAAAATGTTCCTTTGTTAATATTGCTTTTTGTGTGTGATAACTTGTATATCCTACGTCAAAAAAGTGTAGAATACTTACTTACATCATTGTGGGTGTGGAGAAGTGTGTATTTGATTGTATTTCTTGGTTAACTTAAAAAGGAAAAATATATAGTTTTCCCAAAGCTAAGGTTGGAAGTTATCTTTGAGTTTACTAAGATAGAGAATCACAACACAAGGATGATTAACTTGAATGGGAGTAATTGGATGATATGAAAAGCTAAGATAGAGGACCTTTTTCTATTCTAAGGATCTCTTTGAACCGGCAAAGAACACAAATGAAGATGATTGAAAGAAAGAGAATAGAAAAGTCATAGCATGTATTAGGTAATGGTTAGATGATGTTGTATTTCATAATATGTCTAATGAAGTAGATGCACAAGCTCTTCGGGATAAACTACATGAGTTGTATGAAAGAAAATCTGCGGGAAATAAAGCCTTCTTGATTCACTTGTGAACTTGAAGTTTAAGGAAAGTGGTTCAGTGGCGGAGCATTTGAATGAAGTGCAAAACATTGTAAACCAATTGGCAACTATGAAGATGGGCTTGGATAATGAGTTACAAGTCTTCTTGTTACTTAGTTCCTTACCTGAGAGTTGGGAGACTCTTGTAGTGTCTCTTAGCAACTCAACACCAAATTGAGTGCTTTTTATGAGCCAAATCACATGTAGCTTGTTGAATGAAGATGTTAGGATATGGTCTTCATCTCAAGCATTGGTTTCCGAGCAAAGAAGAGGAAGGTTAAATAGTAGAGGCCCAAAGAATGATAAAGATGACAAGAGGCCAAATTTTCGAAAGGAGATGAAATATTTTCATTGTTGTGGATTGGGCACTTCAAAAAAGAGTGTAAGAAGTTCTTAAATTAACAAAAGGAAGGTTTAAAAAAGGAGCAAGGTAAGCAAGCTCAAGAAGTTAATGTTATATAGAAATCCAAAATTCTTTGTTATATAGAAACCGTTTTTCATGATTTTATAGGAAATCCCGTTGAAAACACCATTTCCCGTTCAAAAGGATGCATCTATCCGTTAACGGGCACTTTCTTAAGAGAAAACAAACCGGACTCATTTTGGTTAATAGAAAATAAACTAAATAAATTAGAAAATTGAACCAAATGAATTTGTCTAAAAAATAATTATTTTGTTGACCCAACCCACAAAAGTGGGTTAGCCCACTTAGGTGCCTGGGTCCAACATGTCTATTCCCCACAAAAGTGGATTGGTTTAAAGGCCTAATTTGAAAGGCCAAAATTGTGCCTTATATACCAACAATATCACATTTTTCTAGGTGATGTGAGACTATTCACTCCTTCAATCAATTCCACATATGTGATTCTCATTCAATACAAAGTAGGCTCTATCCCCATTTCTAACAGCTTCATGGAGAGCACTCACCAATAGACCACGAGTTCAAGTTGGGAGGAATCCAATCTTGCAAAGTATTATCAGCTTCAACGTAGGTGCAGGTAGTTATAAGCTTTCTTCTTCCTACAATAATTAACAGGGCCTACATAACCAGCCTTCCATGTAATGCCAGAAATAGGAGCCTCTTCTTCAGTAGTGATGTAATCAAATTGTAGTGATGTAATCAAATTGCTAACTTTAAAGAACAGTAACAAAGTGGGAGAGAATAAATAGCTCTTCTATGCAAGGGTCCAAGGAAAAGAAATGCCTCGCTTTTGATGGGTAAAAGCTGTCCCTGTTCCACTTTAAGTAGGGAGCATCACCATTAAAGGGAGAGCAAGTTAGTTAAAAGTGCCATCAAATTTCTGCGTAACATGAAATTCCTTCGCACCACATCTTACATTAAGATGTGCTGATCTTCCACTGCAACACATGCAGAGGTCTGCATAAGGCATATTTTTTCCTCATCTCTTTGGAATAAATCTGTCGCGATACTTAGGGGCCGTTTGGGGCGTAATTAAAAGCAAAACATCCTATGGGATGTTTTGCTACACTGTAGCATCTGGATATTTTATATATCCAGCTGAAACACGTCCTGACGTGTTTCAGCTGGATGTAAAAAACCACCTGGATGCTACAGTAGATATCCAGAATCCAGTCTGGATGTTTTGCAATAATCACGCCCCAAACGGCCCCTTAATTTTGGTGCATCTTCTATGTTCAGTTTTGCTATCAAATCCGTTTTGAATCTTTTCATAAATATGTTGCAATTTTATTTGGAGGCCGTCTGGCATTCTTTTTACATCCCATTTGACATCCACCCTCAGGAAGCCAGTCCCTCGAGAGATGGCGAAGGCAATACAGAAATTTCTAAGTGGGCAATGCGATTCATGTGACCACACTGTACATACTCCAGCCATGTACCAGAAGAGATCAAATTCACATCAAGGGACGCTTACTGGTGAAGATATCAATATCGTACTTGAAAAACTTGTAATAGAGGATGACAGAGAGGCTAACACCAGTATGAAGGCAATTGATCAGAAATGCAGAGAGTGCATGCTTGAGGGAGGGGTGTATCTATTGTTGGAGGAAAAGGAAGCAAGTATACAAGAACTTAGAAATGCATTCTCTGTTTTTGACGATGATGGAGATGGGTTCATTAGTGCACTTGAACTGCAAAGGGTTATGTACAAGTTGAACTTCGAAGAAGGAATGGAGTTAGATGCTTGTAGGCAGATGATCAAAGCCTTTGATAATGATGGAGATGACCGAATCAGTTTCCTCGAATTTGAAACCATGTTACAAAACGCATATTTGCCCATCTGGTTTACGTGATTGTAACCTTGCAAATTGCAATAGTCCTATATGTAAAATTTACTGGCACCTTGCCAATCGAGCCTAAGTCAGTGTGGTTGGATCTCCCTCGGCTGTGTGAGAGGTCCAAGGATTGAGTCGCATTGGCATACAGTGTGTAAAGGTGTGTGTCGTCTTCATTAAATAACCACGATTTTCAAAAGCCCGAGCTGTTAAGAAAGGGTTATTGTTAGTTTATATTTCAACATTCTGCCTGCACATGCGAGCATAAGCACTTGTAAATAATTGCGGGGAGGATAAATGTGCCCCAAAACACAAACAACGGAAAATAACACTCCTCATAGGATTTAAAGCCAGGACATTGGCTCTAACAACATTTTTAATAATCAAGTTTCCCAAAAGCTCAAAGCTGTTAGGAAAAGGATATTATTAATTTATACTCCATATTACTAATCTTATCTATATATATGTGTGTAACTATATATATATATATATATATATATATTGAGCAGCCCATTTTTGTGAGCTGTATGAGCAGCTCACTGTTTGTCCGTTGATGGACGATCTCAATGACTACAGTGAAGAGCTGGGTGAGCCAATCGTGTTCTTTTTAAAAGACTTATTTTTATTCCCGAACCTACCCTCCCCCTTCCTCACTCACTCTCTCGACAACTCCCCTCCCCCTCCCCCTTCCTCTCTCCCACCCCGGCGAGAAGGCCCCCGCAACCCCCGACTGCTGCGCCGACGCTTGCCACCCTCGCCGCTCCCGCTCCCCCTTCCTCTCTCCCACCCCGGCGAGGCGCTTGCCCCCGCGGTGACGCTGCTCGCCCTTTCCCCTCTATCCGCCTCTGCTACCGTCCTCGCTGCTTGCCCTGCTCCGGCACCCAAGCCCCCGCGGTGACCCCGGTGCTCTCCACCCCGACGAGGCCACCCACCCCGGCGAGAAGGCCCCTACCGCCGCGACCCCCGGCTGCTCCTACGCCGACGCCTACCACCCTCGCCGCTCCCGCACGACTGCTCCTTCGCCCACCCCGAGCAAATTTTCATGCATTTCTGTAAGCAATCGCTCGTTCCGTCTCTTTTTCTCAAATTCCTTTTCTTCCAGCGAATTTATGTAGGTATTTTTTTAGGTTTTTTTGCTATGTTGGGAGGTGGGTGTTGGCGAAATTTCCCAGCGATGGAAAGGGAGGTTCTTTGGTCTGTTATATTGTAGTTTTGTTAATCAGTCCATTGTGTTCATTTTATTATTGAGTGATAAAAAGCATGATCTGCATAGATGCCCTTCGTAACTACACGAACAGTTCATTGTTTTTGCTTAAGGGTCTGTGTGACAATAAGATGGCCTTAATATCTAGTTTTTTTGAATCCTAATATCTATTTTGATGTTCAATTGTTTAGTTACGATGAAAAATACCTTTTAATAAGCTTGAATGTTTTGCCTCTTAGGATATATCTTTATTGGTTCTTTACAAAAATGGATAATAGCCAACAACCACTTACCACAGAAAAGTCGCCAGTCAAGGGAAAGAGTTTATATGTCTCACCAACTAAAGAAGAATTGAAACCTACCATTGGTATGTCTTTTAATTCATTGGATGAAGTACATAAGTTTTACAATAGGTATGCGAAGAATGTGGGGTTCAGCATACGTAAAGGTAATTCAAATCTGAGCAAGGTAACTCGTGAAGTAATTGGGAAGAAGTGGTATTGCTCCAAACAAGGATATAGTGTTTGCAATGGGAAGAGAAAACATCAAATTTTGAGAGAACAATGTCCAGCTTATATTAGAGTTTGTAAAGGACAAGATGAAAAATAGGTAATCTTCAGGTTTGTAGAGGAACATAGTCACATGTGTGTAACACCTAGGAAAGTTCACTATTTGAGATCACAACGCGTAGTATCTTCAACGCAAAAAGTTTTATTTGAGACTTGCAGTAATGCAAATATAAAACCATCGCAATACATGGCAATGCTTGAGATTGAGGCGGGCGGTCCTTCGAATGTTGGGTTTATAGAGAAAGACATCCGAAATTATCATATTTTGAGTAGGAAAGAGCGCAAACATGCGGATGCACATGATCTATTGTGTCATTTTGAGGAGTTGAAAGAAATGAATGATTCATTTTATTATGCTTATGAAGTGGATGAAGATAATAAATTAGTTTGTTGTTTTTGGGCAGATGGAATTTCTAGACGAGATTATAAGCTATTTGGATATGTTGTTGCATTTTACACGACATATGAGACTAACAAATACTGTTTGATTTTTGCTCCATTTACGGGCGTCAATCACAATAAGCAGTCAATTAGCTTTGGGTGTGGCTTTCTAAGAGATGAGAAAGCCGAATCTTTTGTGTGGTTGTTCAAAAAATTCTTAGAGGCTATGTCAGGGCAACAACCAAAAGCAATCGTTACAAATCAGGATGCAGCTATGGCACTTGCAATTGTGGAAGATTTCCATGAAACTCATCATCGATATTGCATGTGGCATATATTGAAAAACGAATCCGACAAATTAGGGGCTATTGCCAGAAAGGAATCATTTATTGAACCATTTCATGCTTGTGTATGGGGGTTTGATACAATCAGAGAATTTGAACATCAGTGGGTCAAAATTATGGCTGAAAATGACTTAAAAGACAACGAATGGCTTTGCTCATTATATGAGATTCGAGATATGTGGATTCCTGTGTATTTCAAACATGTCTTTTTGGTTGGTATTAGAACCACTCAGCATAGTGAAAGTGTTAATGCCATCATAGACAAATATGTGAGTGAGAAGAATACATTAATAGAATTTATTCATCGTTTTGAAAGGGTTGTTAAACGGCTTAGGCATAACGAAATGAAATATGATTTTGTCTCAGAGAATAGCAAACCATCACTTGTTACTCGTTTCAATATAGAGAAGCAAATGGGTGCGATCTATAGTCGACATATATTCACCAAAAAATTTCAGGTTGAATTGTTGGAAAGTACAAATTGTCTTTCAACTTTGAAAAAAAATGATGAAACTTCATCTTTTTATGATGTCAAGATGTCAGGTGATAGAAAATGCGTAAGAGAGGTTGAGTTCTATGCATCTCAAGAATTTGCATTTTGCTCTTGTATGATGTTTGAGTCGGAGGGGATCCCATGTAGGCATATATTGCTTGTGTTAAGAAATAATGGTATTGACACATTACCAACTGACTTGATTTTAAAAAGATGGACTATGTTCATAACAAAAGACTTTGTGTATGATAGTCATGGAACACAACTCCATGGAGATAATGAACAAGTGCCTGAGCATTTAGTTAGAAAGGGCAGGCTTTATTCTATTATGGCTGATTGGGTGGACAAAGCATGTTTAAATAACAGCACATTTTCAACCGTGGAAGAGATGATGATGAACATAGGAAAAGTTGTAGATGAGATCACTCCAAAAGAGTATATGCAAGAATCTCAAGATAGGTTGAAGGAAGTGATCACTACACTCAAAGCTCATCCTCTCAACATCTCAAAAACGAAGGGTTCTGGAAGACGACTTAAAGTGCTAAAGAAATAGCAATGGAAGAGGCTGCTAAAGGAGGTAGATTATGTCATGGATGTAACCTATGTGGACAAGGCCACGACATTCGGAATTGTCTGGTGGCAAAGGCAATGAGGTAAAAGTTTTACAATTCTATTTACATATGAGTATATGTTAGACATATGTCTTTTTTAATATAATTTTGTGTATTTACATGCAGTGAAGAATAAGTCAGTCACTTTGCTTAATCATCTCATTGTCTTTGGATGAAATTGGAAGAAGTATTTTTTAAGGTACTTTAATATGATATACTTCGGAGGAGTCTGGCTTCAGTTGTAGGCATTGTTGGCTGCTACTGCCAAGGCTACGTTGAGGCCAACAGCTATTGAGCAGGACAGTATGCTGGTCATGAGGACTTTTCCATGAGGCTATTGAGCTCATTGACTTTTCCATGCATGAAATTAGAAGAGTAGAAGATGATACCAAAAAGAGGAGTAAAAAATTATGTATCAAAAGGCAGTTTCAACCACTCTGTTTAGCTTCTTTTTGGGTACTTTTTAGTGTAACGATGAGGCGCTTAGTGCAGCAGCATCCTTTTATGGGGATTTCATTATAGAAAGAAAAGTACATCAGCTTCTAAAAAGTTCGTTTTCCTATTCTATCGAGTTTCAGAAGAAGTATGAACTATAGTGATTCTCGGATTTTGTAACTTGTCATTAATTATATAGCCTATTGTATAAGAAAACCCATTTTTTTCTGTTTGTACCAGGTCTGTTTTTCACCTTCTTCTTGTTTCTAAAATGCTGCTACACGTATGGTTATGATTGAGGGTTTCTAAATGGTCTGAGATCATACAACATCTACACACACAGTGGCAGACAAATCAGCCACCAACAGAATATGAATCACAAGGTTGCATTTGTTATGTTCCGAGGAGTATGGGAATAAATATCGTTTCGTTGATAGTTGATAATAGTGCATTTGTTCTGTTCCGTAATTGGATAACAATATGAATCACAAGGTTGTAGTAAAGCCAGAAAGGAAATGCTAAGAAAGTTTCAGAAATGCTTCTGGGCCATAACAGTCCTCTAAATACCACAGGGTTGAATTTGTTCTGTTCCATACTCCTCTAAATACCACAGGGTTGCATTTGTTCTGTTCCATACTCCTCTAAATACCACAGAGATTATTCACCACTTCGTTCTAATTTACAGAGTGATCAATTTCCATCCTGTTTGCAATTTTTTGTGGAAGAATCAAAATACGTCTGACTTGCAATTGTTTTCATGTCCTGTGCCAGGTTTATAATTTGCGAAAACATGTCCATGTATGTGGACTTGCAAAGAAAGTTGAATTGGCTATCACATCGCCTTTGCTAAGGTAGATATTCCACTTATTCATTTCCTCAGCAATGAACTATTTCATGGAGTTACAACGGTAAAACGTCATTATTTCTCCTGAGAATGCAGACATTCAGAAAGTGCTTCATCTCCACCTGTCTCTTTTTAGCTTTAATTCCTGAAAACGAGTTGAGTAAACTGCGTTGAGCAAATTAAAGAAACTCTCACTTATATGAAGTTTAGGGCATTCAGTGATTTTCTTGACTTGAGCAGACATGCCTAAAGTGAAAGAGAGACGAACCCAATTGAGGAATGGCGATGAGGAGATGGAAAGGTAGGAACTTTCGGGGCTTAGGTGCCGGAGCAGGGCTAGCAGCGAGGACGGCGGCGGAGGCGGATAGAGGGGAAAGGGCGAGCGGCGTCACTGCGGGGGCAAGCGCCTCGCCGGGGTGGGAGAGAGGAAGGGGGAGGGGGAGGGCCGTGGTGGCAAGTGCCTCCTGCCGGGGTGGGAGAGAGGAAGGGGGAGCGGGACCGGGATCGGCGAGGGTGGCAAGCATCAGCTCAACAGTCGGGGGTCGCGGCCTTCTCGCCGGGGTGGGTGGCCTCGTCGGGGTGGGAGAGAGGAAGGGGGAGGGGGAGGGGAGCCGTCGAGAGAGTGAGTGAGGGAGGGGGAGGGTAGGTTCGGGAATAAAAATAAATCTTTTAAAAAGAACATGATTGGCTCACCCAATTTTTCACTGTAGTCCGTGAGATCGTCCATCAACGGACAAACAGTGAGCTGCTCATGCTGTTCACAAAAACGGGCTGCTTACTATATATATATATATATATATAGGGAAAAGTTTAAACGAGATCGCTCTCATATAGCTTATATGAGGCCACTTTGAATCGTAGCCATTGGATCTTGATCTGACGGCTACAAATATCCATAATGATCTCACCCACTCTTTGATGTGACACACTCACCTACCCACTGATTTGATATCCACCCTCCGATCGGAATTTAACGGTAATAAAGATTGGCCTCATGCTCCTTATATGAGAACGATCTCATCAAAGAGTGGGTGAGATCATTATGGATATTTGTAGCCGTCAGATCAAGATCCAACGGCTACGATTCAAAGTGGCCTCATATAAGCTATATGAGAGCGATCTCGTTTAAACTTTTCCCTATATATATATATATATATATATATATATATATATATATATAGTAAGCAGCCCGTTTTTGTGAACAGCATGAGCAGCTCACTGTTTGTCCGTTGATGGACGATCTCACGGACTACAGTGAAAAATTGGGTGAGCCAATCATGAGATGAGTTTACATGAGATTTACATGAGATCGTTCTCATATAAGGAGCATGAGGCCAATCTTTATTACCGTTAAATTCCGATCGGAGGGTGGATATCAAATCAGTGGGTAGGTGAGTGTGTCACATCAAAGAGTGGGTGAGATCATTATGGATATTTGTAGCCGTCAGATCAAGATCCAACGGCTACGATTCAAAGTGGCCTCATATAAGCTATATGAGAGCGATCTCGTTTAAACTTTTCCCTATATATATATATAAGCATCCACTGATTAAGTAGCAGATCTATTTCCTACTCGCTAAGAAGAGAGAATTAAGTGAGAAACAACACTTGGCACTTGATTTGATTTTTACCTCAATTGTTCCTTGTGCAATGAAAAAGGTAAGAAGCAAGACCTGACTGGGAAAGTTATTCATAGAAGGTTGTTATATTCTTGGTCCCTTGGGTTCTATTCCACCCATCTAACTAAACGAAAGAAGTGTTGAAGTCGACAACATATTCCCACTGATCAATGAAATTGAATTGCTTAGACTTTCAAGTAAGTTGTATACAAGTTGGGACTAATAAATGAAGATGTTTCCACCTTAAGATAAAAATAGAAAAGATCTTCCCAGCATAAAATTGACATTTATTGACAGTGAAGAATAGTTTATGACAAATATATCAGTTCGATCAATTGTGCAGCAGAATGCACTAATTTATTGGCTTTTAACCTATGCTATCAGCATTTGCTTCAACCGTGACAACTTTCAGCTTCTGTACATCTTGCTTGCTAGGAAGATCCTCATTTGAAACCTTTATTCAAAAGAGAGAGAGAAACGATACACTAGTTTATTGTGGTGGATTCGAAGCCTTGGTAAAAATAGTATTATTAAAGGAAACGATCGATCGGCACCAAAATGATCAATCGTATCTACTATAATTTTTTATCCGCGCAAGACAGTAACTACGATCGATCAGTATCATACGGTGTCGATCGGCTAAGCGATCGATCGGAGGAAAATAACGAAGGAATTGCGATCAATCGGTAGGTGAACGATCGGTAATATGGAGCGATCGATCGCCGTGTGTGGAAAACCAAAATAAGACCTATTTCGACTCGGATTTGGAAGGGGACTTCGTGGTTTCTCTTCAAACTTATAAATAGGCCTTATGGGAGAACGTTTTGGGCAATCTTGAAACCCTTGGAGAATCTAGAGACACCCTTGGAGGCTAGAGCAAAGGAGAGAAGAAGATGAAGAACATGAAGAACATGATGGTGATTTCTCTTCCAATGCGAGGCGAAACACTTTTCCAAGGCATAGATGAAGCTCAATAATCTGGTTGTGTAGTTTATTTTCTCTCATCTTATGTTTTTACTCTAGTTGGTGTATGTATTTTATTGTGTAATCATTGTTAATTCAATAAAGGTTTGTTCTTTGTACTCGAGAGAGACAAGTGTGAATTCTTGTGAGTTTCAATCTGATGAATACTTGCGTATCTGAGAGGAACGTAAGTAGACTGAGGTGTTATATATCAATAAAGTTTCATTGGTTTATACTTGAGAGAGATAGATCACAATTCCATGTTTTAACTGTTTTATGTGTTACGTCTGAGAGGAGAGCACTATATTTTGAGTTGAAAAGTATATGTCCAAGAAGAATATGCTAACCAAAACATATTGTAGCATGTCATTGGATACACGACATTAAACTTAAGAAAAAAATATAAAATTTAACAAAGTAACAAACGGAGATTTGAAGCTTACTAGTAGGATGAGTGGTCATTAGTGGTTGTATTGGTAGTTCACGTGACTCCGCAATCGCCGACCACCAACCCTAACCCTTTGCCACTAAAAAAATGCTCATTCTCTCCTCTTCCGCCACTTCGCCAAGACTATCACCTTCTTCCCTATGAAAAAAACGTTTGGCGCTTGGATGGAGTTGATTTTGTAGTTGAAATCAAGGCGGTTACAATTCACCGAAAGTTGGCATCATTTCTTATCCAAGGGTATGTCTGTAATTACTGTATGAGACATGATACCTGGCATGAATGGCAGTTTTGGAATTTGATCGTTGAGGCTTCTATGACACGGTTCACTGCCCAAGCACACGATACCATTGCTATCGTGTGTTTCGGCAGTGCTATCATGTAATCGAGGACACGATAGTAGGGCAAAATTCAATGAGTCATATCTTCCACATTTCTTATCCATTTTTGCCCATTCTTTTTTTGTTATTCTTTATTTTCTATCCTCTTGACATTGGAGGGATACAAGTCTATCGTGTCTTTATTTGAGGGATCGTGTCTTTGAAGACACGATTTTTCTCCTATCGTGTCCTAGATGACACGATAACATTGCTCAAACACACGATAGCAGTGCTACCGTGTATTTGAGGACACGATAGAGTTCTATCATCTATTCGAGGATACGATAGCAGTTCTATTGTGTGTTTAAATACACGTTTAATTTGTATATTGTCTATTACTTGTAATTCAAAACACACAATGCAAATTGAAAAGTGCACTCTTAAGTTTTTCTATTCTATTCATATACACAATATATTTGAGGGATCGTGAGATCGTGTCTTCGAGGACACGGCTTTTCTTGTACTGTGTCCTTGATGACACGACTCACTATTTTTTACTTGTAATACTCACAATCGTTATATTTCATTTACACAAAGAATGGAAGTGGATTTGGCAATTCAGAAAGATGTTTCCCTAAAGTCCGATTTGGTTAATTTGTGGTTGAACGCTTTCTTTGATTCTTAGGCTATTTCTCAACTGTAGGGTTATTGAAATTAGTTCGATTGTGACCAAGCTGACGACAATTACCACATCTCCTTGGGTTCTTAGGGGGTTCCGATTGTGACTCAATTTTTTTCCACAATTGGTGGTTAATATTTTGGCAGAACCCCATGATCTAATCATTGATGTCTGTATAACGTTAGTAGAATTGACTCTTCGTAGGTTGTCAAATAAGTCTTCGGGTAGTACTACTTCTCACAATATACCATTGAGTCCAAACTCCCTTGATCAACTAACGGTAGCAATCAATAGACATCCAGGATACTTTCCTTTTAAGAATGTATACGCCTAACTATATTTCAGGCATATCAAAAGACATTTCTATAACCACATAGGTTCCTGGATTAGTCCTTTCTAATTCTTTGCCATATGCAGGCAAAATGTAGTAGGAATCGTTAGGGTTGCCATCAATCAACTCCGATAAATCTTCTTTCACCCGCCATGATTTCTTATAGTTGAATGTGATGCCCCAATATTTATTAATGCACCTTATTATATTATCTGGTGTGATAGTATTTGACTCCTTATGTAGGCCATGCCATTTCCTTACAATCCACAAGTGTGAAGCTAAAGGAGAATCTTTCGTTCCAAGCTTTATGTCACATGTATGCTCAAACTCCCTCCTTGTGACACTAACAACATCTGACTTGTTTGACGCCCGAATATACCACTTTCACCCATTCCCCTTGCACTTTGTAGCAAATGTATCATTGTTCTCATCAACCACAGTATAAGTGAACCTCCTCTTTATTCCAAATCAACAAGAGTTCTCTTGAGATATTTGATGCTTTCGAACAGAGCTCATAACACAAGAAGAACCTCGTAGTCGGTTGTTTGCAAACTACCACTCAACACCACTTGCACCTCATATGTCTCTAGCTCTTCATCCAAATCATACTTAGTGCGCCAATCCCAACCTCCATCTTCTTCAATATGAATACACTTTTTGTCCAATTATTCCTGGTTATCGAATACAACAACCATTCTTCCCTTTCCACGTGGATAGTTTTGTAGCAGCCACGTTTAGAAATTATTTATACTCAGACGGATCAATTTCTAGATGTCCCCTTTCTAGCTCAGGGGTTTGTTTGTGTAGAGGTAACAACCACTCATCCCCTGATTATGGATCGTCAGTATCAATAAATTCTTCGTCTCCATCAACACCATCATTTGAAAATTGTTCATTCTCTTCATTTACTGTTTTTGCTTCTTCTCCTTGTAATGTATTAGATCCAACCTCCTTGGTAGTGAATGTCCTCACAATTTTATTACTTTCTCCCAAACTATAAGATATGAAGAGAGCATATTAGTATAAGTCATGTAGACAAATACACAAAATATAATAATATCGTGTACACTTACACGATATCCTACAGCTGCGATTTTGAGTCGTGTCATCATGCACATGACTTGTTTATAGGCTTGTCATCGTCAACATGATACATTGTCGCATATATAATGCACGATAACTTGCATAGTTGTGTCACCAATGAGGCGATATTGTGTTCTTACCTTACTGTTCCAAATACAAGCTCCGGCTATTTCCTTCCTTCACCTCCTGATGATTTCAAGTCGTCATATATCAAGCGAACACTGGAAGTTCTTTCTACATACAACTCCAACACTTCCCTCCTTGCTTTCTTATGAATGTTAAAGATAGTTTCCAAATCTTCATCATCACCCAGGACGTATGGTATGCATGGAGATGCTGATGCAACTAGATGTTTGAGGGATAGGTTACCATTGCATACTTGCATCCTAATCTTTGCACAACTTGAATCAACAGATCTAAGAACTTCACCCGTATTTCAATGATCATTAGCTTCATTTTCCCACCTACATACTTATGAGGTTTTCTAAATAATCCATCGCAGTGTAGACAAACAACTATTTTTTCCATTACTAAGATCAGAAATACGAAATATTGTTAAGAACACATAATATCTATAATTCAAATATCGTGTACTCACTGTCATCAAGTCATATTCACCACATGGTTAATTCATTGACATTAGAGTAATAATAATTTCATCATCCCTACGAGAAGTTGTGTAAAGAAATTTTGGGATATTCTCATAGGGAGAAAAATGAGAAAAAATAAAGAAAAATACAAAAAGAATGGGTGAAAAAGGATAAGAAATAAGAGAGATATGACTCTTTGAGTTTTAACCTGCTATCATGTACTTAATTGCACGATAACAATACTATTGTATCATCAAGGACATGATAACAGTGATATCGTGTCATCGAGGACACGATAGCAGTGCTATTGTGTATTTAAATACACGATTTGATGGCAACATTCAATCTCGTTGTATCTCCCTTATTTTTAATCCGTTTTCGTCCATTCTTGTTGTGTTCTTCTATATTTTTTCTCTTTTTTTTCTCTATATAGATATATCAAATTTCTTGAGATGCCTTCTTGTGGGGATAATGAATTTGCAAAGAGTAGTTTGCCACAAGTACTTCTCGACACAAAATTTTAACTTTCTTTGTCCCCAGAACGTATGAATAAAAAAATAATTTTAAGTTGTCAAACCACTTCCGTAATAGAATGAGGAGGTTGTGAAAGTGCTTCTTCGTGCCGCGTTGGCGAGCTTCTTTTACCTATTTGCGGGTAGAAGAGGTCGTCTGACCCGAAAAAATTGTTGAAAGTATTTATGCCTTCCACACAACGTCGTCTCTCCACCGGCAAGCCTCTATCTCTGACAAGGAGCTTCTTCGTCATATGATCACTATGGGGGAAGCTTGTGTTGAAATGGGGTGCGTCTCAAGGCGGGTAAAACAATTAGTATTTGGTGGGGAGTAAAATAGGAAGAGTAGGCTCCTAAACAAGGTTATATGGCATGAGCTCGGAAAAACTATAGGTAATATGGCATTCCTGGCTCGGCTCATTGACTAGGGAAACGTCGTCTCATAACCAGACCACTGGCCAAAACCATTTTGAGAAAATAAAACTGAAAGGCTAAGTCCAAAGGTATCTGGGAAGTAGGGTCAAACAAGTACCATGGAATTCCGTATCGGATATCGGTATCGTATCGGTCGGCTTAAGAGACAAAATATCGGAGATATATTGGAGATATTTGTAAAAAAATATCGGTGGTCAAAAACTAGTTTTTACCATATATTTCATAATTTAGCATCTAAAATGAGTTATACTAATTTAGACAAAGCATAGATTTTAAAATATGCATATTAGGATGGGAAACAAGTGGGAAAGTTACTTTTTTTCCCCTTTTTTTTTAAAAAAAAAAATTTCGAATTTTTTTTCGAAAATATTATTTTATTATAAAATAGCGAACCGATATATCGGCGATATTTGAAAAAATTCAAAAAACCGATATTTATCCGTCTCGTTTTATCGGGTGGGGCCCGATATCGATATATCGGCGATATATCGCCGATATGGAATTCCATGACAAGTACGCAGGCCTTAGGTAGTCTTTTTCCCAGCGAAGTAGCACGGCCCATTTCTCTTTCTTGTCTGCAATCAGCACAACTTATAGTTTTGGTTGTAGAAAAAAAAAAGTGATAGCTTTGGCCTTTCTTTTTAGTTTGACTCGGGCGTTGGCACCAACCAGCTGGCTTTTCTATGCTTATCGTCCACACTGGGCAAACCAATTTCCATATAATAATATGTGCAACAATGTTGAAGTGATCCATCCTTCTTTCTAGGCAATGCCAACCTCTCTTCATAACAAAGAAAATAACGTAACAAACAATTGATTGTGGAGGTCTAGGAGTAAGATGGATTCCACTATAGTAGGATTAGCATGGTGTCATATAACCTAGCATCGAGAGCATGTTTTCACACCGAGACTTTAGTCCTGATTGTAGGTCTCTTGTGCTAATTTTCCTAGCATCACCTAAAATCTAAGAAGCACGGATACAGATATGACAAGACAATACGGACACGGAGACACAACATTTTTTCAAAAAGTAGGATACGACACGACTAATAAAAAATATTTATATAATTTTTAAATATATTTTTTGGTATTATAGAACCACATTTTTGCCTTCAAATCTTGTAAATATTACAGCTACAAACTTGTAATTGAAAAATAATTTTTTATTCATAATTTTTATACAAGGAATAGTCACAAAGGATGAATGAACAAGATATTTAAGCGAAAATCAATTGTAAAAGTCAATAAAAAGCCAACAATCTTAAATAACTCAGTCAAAAATATTGAGCTATTTTAAATATGAGGCAAAATGATTATAGTGCTCTTTATGAAAAGCTCAAATTCTCAAATAAAATATTTAAAAAATCATGATATTATTATTTTAGGTTGGAACATAATAAAAAAATTTAAAAATTGATGATGAGAGGAGTATACCTTAGTTGAGTGTGGTTGGTAACAACAACTCTTGTAGTAGAAGTGGTAGGAGTACACGCATTCGCGTATTCGAATTTAAAAAAAAAATTGGATCCGTGTTGGAAATGTATCCACCACGTATCCAGCCGTGTCGAAAATATGTCCGTTTTTTTTCGGATACTCGCACAGACACGTAGGCAGCCGTGTCGCTGCCGTATCCATGCTTTATAGCCTAAAACATATGCGCACACAGTCGATGGGAGGCAATATTACTCTACAATGTTAAATCAAGCCAGTTCCTAGTGAAACCTAGCCCACAGGATTTGCATAATATCGACCAAGGAAAAAGCTTGATGTATAAGGATAACCCGCGTCCCAAACTTGAAAAGTTTCATGGCCAGTTTCTAATTGTATGTGTTCCTTGATAATCCTTTCCGTCCATTTTAACAGTCCCATTTGATTTCTCAAAATGAACTAAAATTAGTTCATTTTTCTTTACTTATTTGGAAAACCAAATTGTATTATTAGTGTCGGCCTTAGCCCTCAGGGAGTATCTTTCAATTAATCAAGTCACAAAACATCATTACCCCCTTTTTGGTCGTAAATATAATATCAACCGAGATTTACCTCTCTTAATCCTTTTGTGTGTGTGTGAGAGAGAGAGAGAGATGATGTTACAACTAACATTTTTTTTGTTACAAGTTTAGTAGTGGTACATATGTAGCAAAAGAATTAGCAGTGGTACATGACCATTCCATGCTCGTACCACAACTCATTCAAACGAGCAACTCTGTCTCTACCCGGTCGTCCTGAGCCTCTTGACTAGGTACCACACTGACATCGCTATTCTATTCTACTATGCCACTATTGCAAGGGTAATAGCCACATAACATAGCCATGATTCTGCAAGGCATCTACAACATTGATCCCTTAAGCTTAAGAACAAAAAATGGGTGAAAATGGATGAGAAACGAAGGAGATATGAATCGTTAAAGTTTGTCCCATTTTAATTGACGATTACACAATAGCCCCCATTGTCGTAAATGATTGCTGCTATCGTATAATCGAATACACAATATTATTCTAGTGGGACGAACTTCAAAGATGAATATCTCTCTCATTTTTTACATTCTACCTTATTTTTAGTGCTCTTTCATATCATGATGATATCATAAAGATGTTGAGACACCGCATGTTATTTATCGTAGACTTTGTGGTATTTTTTTGATAAGGTACCAAGGTTATTAGGATATTATGATGATCAGAAAAAGCATAAAAAATAAGGAATAACAAAAAAAATGGGTGACAACGGACTAAAAATGAAGGAGATATGATTCAATGAAGTTAAGTTTTTAAAATCAGAATACATGACCCATGAAAATTGGACAAATTTTAACGATTCATATCTCCTTTATTTCTCATCCATTTTCGCCTATTTTTTTGTTCTTCCTTGTTTTTAATGCTCTTTCTAATCATCATGATATCCTAATGAGCTTGATATCCTATCAAAAAAATATTATAAAATCCACGATAAATAGCATATGGTGGCTCAACATCTTTATGATATCATCATGATATGAAATAATACTAAAAATAAGGAAGAATGAAAAAATGGGCAAAATTGGACTAGAAATGAATGAGATATGATTCGTTGAAGTTTGTTCCACTATTTACTAAGGAATTTCGTATCGGATATCGGTAAAATATCGGTCGGCCTAAAAGACAAAATATCGGAGATATTTGTAAAAAAATATCGGTGGTTGAAAACTAGTTTTTACCAGATATTTTTACAATGTGACTCTTCAAAGGAGTGACACTAATCTTTTACAAGCAAAATAAGCATTCTTATTTTGCATATATTTCTAAAAAAATTTCGGCAAAATTTCTCTTGTATTTTCAATCATATGTGCAAAATGCATTCCCTGTAAAAGTTCAATCACCTGAAATAATCAACAATGACAGAATCTCTGCTCATATTGTCATATATTTTCTTCACTTCTTTTGTGATTGTAAACTCTTTTCTTAACTGAAAAACTCAACCAGATTCATCTCTAAGGACATCAACTTTTTGTTCTCCACAATTATTCATTTATTATCTACTAAACGATGCAACCCCATATAGCAAACTATAAAATCAAAACAAAAATGTAGAACAAAAGAGATTGAGGAGAACCAAACTATATTTATAGGTATTTTTATGACATCTGAAAATGGGAACTACAAGTTCAGTGATCATAGTATGCCGATAGATGCCTAAATTCGTAGGTTATGCAGAGCCATCACACTCTAATTCACATTTAGGAAATGTGTTTATTTTATCAGTCCATTTTAGAAAAAAGTTACCAAACCTTAACAGATGCAACTATATACACACTCCAGTATTTACAGACACATTGAGATTAATAAGACTCTAAGAGACTCACTCAACTTATTGAAACAACGTTCATACAGACTAGTGTTCTCCCTATTTTACCTGACTCAGATACTCGAAGAATAAAACTGTTTGACAGATTGCCTCAATCGAACAACTCCTAAATTCCCACTGCAATCAGCCTGCATCACTAAATGACCATCCTCCAAGAGCTGTGGCGCAAACATCTACATGGTAGCAAAATATGGAAACAAGCGCATTGTTGGCATCTACAATGAATCGAATGTTGATGAAGAAACAATCTCCCTCATGGGCATGGAAAAACAACTATCAGAAAGCAAAATCCAAGGTAAAAATTTAGCTCAAAATTCCAATTAAGGACTTAACTCAAAAGTGTTCAAACACATACCCCAATTCCTACACTCCACATCATTGATGAGCTCTAATTGTTAAAAATGATAACTAAAATACTGATAGATCATAGAGGCATCAACTTCACTAAGGAAAAAAAAGACATAATAGACAATAAGATGACGATATTACATGCGCAAATTACCTACATTCGCTTAGATATAGATAGTTGGTTCTCAAATAATCTAATCATATACTTGATTAGGCAAACAAGCAACAGTTTCATTTTGAAAGAAATTGAGGTGTCGAGGAGGTCACCTCTTTTGATCGTCGTGCCTTCTGGAAACGAAGAAGGAAGGGTGGAATCTGCAAGACGACCGAGTGTTGGAACTTGGTTCATAATACACCTTGCACCGCCTGCATATCTTCTCTACTCTTCTCTTCCCCTCTTCCTCCTCCTCCTTCGCTCTGCTTCCCATCGCTGCCCCCCCCCCCCCCCATAACCCATTGTATCAGGCACTTCGTCGCCGCCTTTCCCCCTTTCCAGTTTCCCGATCACCCGAGTCCCGACCCTTAAAAAAAATGTTGTACCGATATATCGTCGAAACCCAATATATCGGCTCTGTTTCGGTGATATATCGGCGATTTTTGTAAAAAAGTTACAAACCGATATTTAGCTGTCTCGTTTTATCGGTCCAGGACTGATAACGATATATCGCTGAGACAGAATTCCTTGCTATTTACTGTGATTACTGTAACACCCAAAAAAAATTCGTACGTTAACTAAAAGTATCTATTTTAGGAAACTGGTCTAAAATAGGAAAGTTTCATTTCCTGATTTGATTTCTGGTTACGTGGTGTGCTTTGATGTGTTATTTGATTTAATGATGTGATATAATTTGTTAATCGCATGGCCAATAGTAGTAGAAAACTAGGGCGCGAGGGTTGGTCCTGGCGCAGGACACAACCTGGTGCTGAGGCCAACCTGGCGCCAGGGTCTGAGAACACCTGATGCCAGGAGAGGGGCCAGGTGCTAGGGCATGTGTTCAGTGGATTACTCTTAATTAGTAAAGTGAATTTGGTCTTGATGTGTGGTTAGTGATGCATGCGTGTTAGTATGACGAGTAGTGCAACTGCGGGACGTCAAAGACCTGTGCGCGTAGGACTCAAGCCAAGCCGCAGGACCTGGGCACTGAGCCACGCGGCACTGGCCCAGGGGTGATTTATGAACGTGGGTAACCTTGCCATAAGATGATCTTCGGATGGTGGGAGCGAATTTTGGAACAAAATCTACGATTTGACCTAATAGCGATAAATATGGTAAGTATCGCGAAGGATCGGGAAGTATCAGTTCGGTTGAGATAATTAGGGAAGATAAATCTTAATTAAAAAGAGATAAATATTTTATTTTTAATCAACCAATAGGAAGGGGGCGTCTAGTTGGTTGGCCTAGATATGGTAGTTTCTTAGTTTGGAACGAGATATGTAAAGTATGATTAAGATTGTAAGCTCGGCCAGTACTATTTCTGTGTCGACAGTCTGACGTAATTAAATCATAACTAATTCAAAAAAAAATCAGAAAAATATAAAAGCAGTGGGGTTAGAAACTAGACGCATAGGTCTAACTCCAATAAAAATTTCAGAGTCTATTTCTAACTGGACTGACCGTGGGAAGAGTCGGAAGTGGACTGTTATGCATATGATAGTATGCTGTAATTAGGATTAAGATAGTGAACGAATCTTATTAGAGATTTGAAATCCTAATTAAATGAGGAAAACCCAATAGATTAACTTGGCTGAACGTCCCTTACTAATGAGGGAGAGATTTTAATTGGTAGTGAGAGTTTGGATTAGGAAGGAGTCTTGATTTGGAGATATCCTAGTTGTAGTAGGTTTTGGGTCTATATAAGCACAAGAGAGAGTGTTGGCTGGTATTTTTCAAGCCAAATCCTTTGTGAACGTCCCAAGACTCTCTCCTTCTCCTTCTCCTTTGTTCCAGCAAGCTTTATACCTTTTCCTTCACCTCAAGATTCAACGATCGAAGTGCTAAAGGGCGGCATCGTGTAGAAGAATCAAAAGCCTTCGCGAGGAAGCAAGAAGATACTACGTTTGGACTAGGTAGGATGATTTTTCCCACACTCTTAGATCTGAATTTCATACTTTCTTCAAGTGCTTCTTGTGTCAATATATTGATTTATGATTGTGAGTCTTCATGAGAGTCAATTGCTAAATACCAATCTTTTGAATTATCCAGTTTTTACGTGTTGTTGCTCAATCGTGTGAACCTTGATGTTCCAATTCCTAATTGTTACACATGCTAGCCCAGTGATGGGAAGTTTGAATTATTTGGAGTCCTCTTTGAAGCTTCCTTGTATCCCTTTTGGTCTCTGACATTGCTGTCCAAATTTCATTGTCCTTAATTAGTTGTCCAGTTTGCCTAATTCAACTAGAAAAAGGGGTATGTATGTGAGATGAATTAAGATAATGAAAGTACACCTCAATCCTTGTAAATATTATGACATATCATACCTAATAAAGTTCTGGAATAAGTAAGATATGGAAGATATTCAAGTATACTATATATTATTGAACGGATTATGGGATAAACACACTCACAATTTGATTAGAACTATGATTAAGGGTCTCGGCCAGAACTGTTTCTGCACTGACGACCTTCAGTAAAATATTTGTAACTAATTATATAAAAATAATAAAAATATGCCGTTTTTTGGGTTGGAAACTAGACACATAGGAGTAATCACAGTAAAATTTTCAGAGTCTAATTCCTTCTGTTATGACGTTGGTAAGGGTCGGAAGTTGACTAATATGTAAAAATAGAACACTGTAATTATGGTAAAGGTTGGGAAAACTTTATCAAAACAATAGCCTATGCTATAATAAGTATACTAAGAACTTTATATGTATTATATAAGACTTTAAGTAAGTATTACAGTAGGATGGACTAAGTATAATACTATAATATCATGGGCTAATGGTAAGTGGTTTGATGTTCATCAAGTCTTATGTGTTCCACTGGTGATATTGTCTCGATTCGTGTTTCCAATTGGAAACCGAACCATCTATTTATCTTTGACCAAAGTTTAAAACCTTGAAGTCTTATCATCATGTATTTGATCAATGTATTTTCATTCGTTTGAGAAACTTCAGTTGACCTGTTATTGAGTCTGTTTGAGATCAAGTCTTCTTCGAAACCAGAATTTGATATTCTTCATGATATAACTTGAGTTTTCTTGGAGTCTTGAAAGGCAATTCTTGATCAAGTCTTTCTTCATAAGTCTTATCTAGGGCTATGCATGCGTAACATGGTCATTGTTGAGAGTCTTTGCTATTCTATTTCATACTCCAGAACGTGAGTCATACTTTGTTAAGAGTCTTTGCTGTTCTATTCATACTCCATGAGTCCATCATTGAAGTAAGAGTCACCCTATTCTCAGCAAGTTGAGACCTCTGCTATTGTTGAAACATTGTCCAGTTTGACATTGACATATTTCTCCACTAATTGTTCAGTGGAATCATAGTATGCTCACGAGCCATTGCTAGGTCATGAGTGACCTCCGATATTTATGGAATTTTGATTCCTTATTGCCTGAAAGGAGGCAAATACGTACGTTTAGGCTGTATGATATTACGGAAGGTCTGCAGTCTCCGCCCATTGTGCCCGTAAGCACGGATGGGGCCGGCATGTCTAAACGTGTGGCCGGGTTCCGAAGGGAGAACCTCTAGCATGATTCTGGTATATTTTACCTTTCGAGATCGGTAAATTCAGCGAGCAGAAATTGTAACTCCCTGCACTTTAGATGCCTGGAGCCTTTGGTATTTTGACCGTTCTCTCCTTACACCGGTATTTGTTTGGAGTCGTATAATTTATTGTCCTTGCTCTATACTTGAGAGTCAGGAACCGTTGATGTTTAAGAGTCTTCATTGATGATGTTATTTCCTCTTATAATGGAATTCTTCAACTGTCTCATATTAAACCCTATTCTTTGTCCTATATTGTATATTCTGTTCTTGTGGGTTTTTGCATTCTACTGGGTATTTCTTCGGAATACTCATGCATCCTCTGATGCAGGCATGAAGAAAGTATAGCTATGACAAATGCAGATAATGGAAGACTCAAAGACAATCGTGGAAGATAAAGCTATCTTTATTATTTTAAATTTAGTGTTAATATTATTGGCTTGTTGGCCAAAACATTTTAATTATTTTGATTTTTAGTTATTTTAGATGACTTGTATTATGAATTAATTTAAGATTATTAAGTTCTCATTTCGTATGTGTTAATGATGTTATTTAAAGACTTAGTTGTGTTATGTCGAGTACACATCTATTCATGGTGATGTATTAGACGGGATGTTCGAGTATTCGGTCATATCTCAGGATTTTTGGTCTCAAACATATTCATGAAAGAAAAAAAAATGTCTTCCGCACTCCGACGAGGCCGGGAATTTTGGGGCGTGACAATTACACCCTAAACTGTTATTGTGTAATCGATTACAGGATAGCTTTTAGTGGGACAAACTTTAACGATGCATATCTCTCATTTCTGATCCATTTTTGCTAACAAAATTTATTCTTTCTTATCATGTTGATATCATAAAGATGTTGAGCTACCGCATGCTATTTATCATAGATTTTAAGGTATTTTTTTCGATACGATATCAAGATCTATCATGTAATTGAATACACGATGCTATTTTAGTGGGACGAACTTCAAAGATGCATATCTTTCTCATTTCTGATCCGTTTTTACCATTTTTTTTATTCTTCTTTATTTTTTGTGCTATTTCTTGTCATGATGATATTATAAAGATGTTGAGACACCACATGCTATTTATCGTGGATTTTGTGGTATTTTTTCGATATAGTATCATGGTCATTAGGATATCATGATGATCAGAAAGAATATAAAAATAAGGAAGAGAAAAAAAAATGGATGAAAATGGAGTAAAAAGAAAGGAGATATGATTCGGTGAAGTTAAGTTTTTAAAACTAGGTAATATAGAAACATTACCAAAGGTAATTTAGGGTTAGGGTTGAGGAGGGCAAAATGGATAAATCACGTGCCAAAACCAGGTTATATGAGATGAGGGCAATCCGGGCTCATTGGCCAGGTAATATAGAAAAACCTCAAAATCTTCACTACAATTACAAGGGCTAGTAAATGAATCAACGTTGGTAAACTTGAGATTGAATTTTAAATATTAACTTTGAAGGAAGGAAAGGAGGAATAATTAATTTCCGTTGTTTCCCACTAGCTTAAGTTGTTAGGTAACCATGTTATATTATAACATTTTTGCAAAAAAAAAATGTTATATTATAACCATACTACCAACAGTTTTCGGTTAGCGTAGTGCTAATAATCAGTAAGCATTCAGACGTCGCCTTCTCAAGTGTATGGTAGATTAGAAAGAAGTTTGAGATCAATTGTTGTTTCAGCCCGTCTGCTTGTAAGTATTGGATTATTTGTATATAGAGTAGACTCCTTCGAAAATGCTCGTGAAGGTCGTCGCCATTACGACTAAAAGTAGGTCAGCTTAGTTGAGGAAAGACAAAACCACAACTTAGGAAAAATCCAATTATCATCACTAACATTTTGTCATCAAATGCAGTTTCTTGTTATCTCCATTTGCTATTTTGCATAGAAACACTAGGCACCTACTTCTATGATTCTCGGTCTCAGATAATGGGCCATTGTTTGTGTTCCAATGGCGTTTGCTAGTGCATAAACGTTTGAGGTTGAAAGTTGAAATTGATTATATAGGAAATAACTTCGACTTTTCACTAGAGGGTTATTCATTAGTGAGATCTCATGTTCTGGACCTCTGGTGCATTAAATATTATAACACTATGACCAAAAAAAAGGCCATTGGAACACAACGACAAAAACCAGTACAAAGCTTCACACGCCTGAAAGGCTGAGACTTGAACAAGTTAAGATGGATTGTTGTTACTACTGCAAGACACATGAGTAGATGCAAGGAAGAAATGTGAGTCACACATGAGTAGATGCAAGGAAGAAATGTGAGTCATACATATCTTTTGGTTAATTTGCCTCAAATCTTTCAAACATCTCAAATGCGCTCTCTCTCTCATGCAGTACTAGTAGAATGTCCCTCCTTTTGCCTCTTGTGGTCATCTGTATGTACACACCATTTTCTCCCCCTCTCCTCTTGAATCTTGATCATCATCAGTCAGTACCACCTTTTGAAGGAACCCTATCTTCTAACAAGTTCATAATCAGGCATCATCTTTCTATGTAGCCCCAACCCCTAGGAAATCAATAAAGGGTAGACTGATATTCTCAGTATCTCCCATCACAAAGAGCTGCTTTCCCTTGGGAGCAGCCACAGATTCTGCTGCAGAGACTTCAGAGTTTGAATCTGAGGTATTTCCAGATTGCTCCACACCACCTATCATCATCATCAAGGGATAACAACCATGACTAGACTCGTCAAACTTCTCCTTGCATTCCTTTCCTTTATGGCCTGCACAATGAGACCAAATAGTTACAAATCTGCAAAAATCTATCTACTCTCATATAAGGGAAAAGAAATGTCATAAAAAAAGTACCAGTGGGATATGTGAAAGGCTGAGGAAGAAATGGGCAGAAAAGGGTTGGGGTAAAGTAGGAGGAGTTGAGGGAGAGGTCAGTAGAGGTTGATGCAGACTCATCCCTGCAGGTGCTACTACTGATGGTTGTGGATTCGGTAGTGCTGCATGCATTATTCATGTTCATGTGGAACTCCATTTGCTCCATCTTGTTCATGTTGTTGTGGATGAGGGCGGTGGAACTGGAGGAAGGAGGCTTAATCCTCTTCCTGTAGGCGGTGGAATGCTCCCTGTGCTTCCTGGCCATGATGACATGCCAATGGTTCTTGACTGCGTTGTCAGTCCTGCCAGGGAAGAGCCTGGCTATCATGGCCCATTTGTTCCCGTACACCCTGTGAGCTGCCAACAGCTTCTCCTCTTCTTCGTCGTTGAAGGCTCGTCTGTTGATCCTTGGGTCTAGCTGGTTGAACCATCTCAACCTGCAGCTTTTCCCTGTTCACAGGACCGGCAATGCAAAGAAAGATTCAGCATCATTTTTGAAAACCCAAAAAATCACAAATTAGGAAAGCCTCTCTTCAATGATTATACTCCTATATATGATAGGTGGGTCACCAAATCCTGCTGTGGAAAGGCTTTTTCTCCTTTTTGAAAAGACATCACTCAAACGACCAAACATATGAACACCATCTTGCTGCCACACCTAAGTTGATTTCCTCGATTTGAGAAAATTTTATCATCTAGTTTAGTCTTATAAAAAAAAGCCACAATCCTTAGAGACAAAGCCATTATGTGAAAAGCTTGAACACATCATTTGGTGACAGAAACTTAATCACAAACAGGAGAGAGCCTATCTATATATTGCTACTATGTGGATGTAAGGCATGTAAAGAAATATTCTATTCCACAGTGTATATGATTTTTAAAAAAATCAGCAAGCTCACCATTGTGTATTTGCTATTGATAAATGTAAACCTTTTTCTGTTAAGAATTGTTCTCTTGCTTTAATATGCATACTTGTGCAATAGCGATTACCTGATCTTCCTTCAAGCTTCTCTGCAATGAGATTCCAGTTCTGGGGGCCATACTGAGCCACAAGTTCTTTGAGCTTGGTGTCCTCGGCGGGTCTCCAGTGGCCTCTGGCGCAAAGCTTGCCCTGCCTACCATCCTGGCCTTTAACCACTACAGTGCTGTCATTACTATAACATACTCCACCTTCTCTGAAATCCTTCTCCTCCACCTGCTCAAAGTCCCAAGCTTTCTGGCAGTTTTCTCCTGCTAAAGGACCCACAATCTGAAATCCCATGTTAAAGCTTTTACAGTCTCCACCCACATGAGAATGGGCCATGGAAGCAGGCTGCCGCACAAAGCTCACTGCTGAGGACTTGTTGAATCTCTCCATCTTTCTCTGTCAAAACACGTCAATGCTTGGACTAAAAAGTTTGTTCCTTTCCTAACAAAAGAGAAGGTTTTGATTGGAATATGGTGTAGAAAAAACACTGAAACTTGAATCAATATTTTCCTAGTGCTGGTTCAGATGAAAATAGGAGAGCATGGACTGCATAGTAGAATGTCAAATACAAATGGGTTCTCTGCTCAAAGCCTTCGCAGAAAAAAAAAAGAAAAGGAAAAAAGAGAGGAACGGAAGGAAGAAAGTGATCAGTGGCCATCTATCAAGCCCATGGAAGAAACTAGGACTGGAATTTGTAGGAGAACAAAGCAGATAAAAACTGAAACCACAGGAAGCTCTACCTCTCTGAGAGAGGAATAAAAGGATTTGAAAACAAAATGGGTTGGAACTTGGGAAGTATGGCAGAATACCACACAGTTATCTAATCCAGTCTCCCATGGTTATGCAAGCTTAGGTGTGCCTAGGAGTCTGGGCAAGGAGGTGAGGGGAGAAGGAGGTCAGAGAGGGACATAGAGAGACGCTCGTGTGGGTTGTGGGGATGATGGACTCAAACACTCTCTCCCTCTGCTTATATCCTCTCCTTGTCTCCCCCTCCCCTGCCCTGCCCTGCACTGCCCCTCCCCCACTCTCTCTCCCCCTTGACAAGCACCAGTGTCCGTTTCCTCCGTCCCATCTCTCTCTCTCTCTCTTAGCTTTTCCACACCAAGTGACCATATTTGACAAAATATATACGAGAAGAAACTTATCAATAAAGGAAACGAAAAATAAATTGAGAGTGTGGGATAAATTTTGATTGATCAGATCATATAACAACAAAACCTTTTTTCCTTTATCTCTTTTCGACACCGACCTAACACATGTCATGTCCCTCACATTTTTTATATAGGAAGACCATTGAAACTAGAATAAGACACTGACATTTGAGTTAAGGCTACATAAGTTCGAGTTAATCTTGTTTGATCTTTATTTTGAAGGCCTGGAAGAGAACCCATTATGTGGACCCAATATTTTTTGTGGCAACCTATAGTGGAAATGGATCCCGTTTGAATGGATGTTCTGTTAGCTGTCTTGATGATTTTTCTCTTCTTTGTTTAGTTTTGTTTCCTAGAATTCCTGTCCGTTACAGAAGTTTAATGGTTTAGAGAAATTTTCTTTTTTGGCTTGCTCATGTTTGCACAATAAGCCAAAGGAGCATTTAGGTTTGCTTTTTGACTAAAAATCAGGAGAACCTTTGGCTTTTGACTCTCTTTTACTTGTAGAAGTCTATATAACAAGAAAAGATCCATAACCAAATCTCCACCTCTCCCATCATTTACCACTGCCTGCTCTCCAACTACACATCCTAGAAACCATGACAATCTCTCAGATACAATTAAAAGAAATCGAAAAAAGGAAACAAATAAAGTAAAAAACAGATCAATATGTAACATTGATTTGGGTGTAAATAAATGTACAAGAGAGGTGAACACCGAAAAGGAGCAAGAATGGCAAAAGCCCGTACAGCAATCTTTTTGGCAGGGGGTGGAATCTGATGCCAGTGCCCCTTGTGCGGAAAACTGCCCAACTGCTCCAAAACAAACTCCCACACACACCACACGCCCTCCCCCTTCCCACTGCATTTATATCTGCTATTCTCCTGTTCCCCCATCTCCAATGACCAGACAGGTCCATTTAGGCATTTACCAAGCATCTGTCATATTTGATCTTTCTTTTCTTCTTACATGAGAAAACCCTAAAGTGGAAAAAGATAACATCAATGCAGTTTCACTTAATGGCCTGAGACCAAAAGGACTAGCCAATACAAATAGGAAACCAGAGGGGCCCCACCACGACACCACAGGTCCACATAGTAACTCACTTTTAAATTTACTTTGCCACATATATGCATAATGTGTCCTGAGTGTTCATGGGTCATGTCCAACTTTTGTACACGTGAAAAAACCTTTGGTTACGGAAAAATAAAAGAAAAAGTGAGATAATTTTTTTTTTCTTTTTTTAGCCTTTATTTGTGGACTACTACCGATGGGCAGTGAACACCCACACACACTAATCACATCTAAATTCGTCCAAACTTGAACCCGAGAGAGTTACCATTACTGCGCTTGGGGCTCCTTTTTTTAGCGTTTGGATAGACAGGATATTTCAACCACACAAAAACTCCTATTTTGCCTTTTTTTTCTCAAACACAAAGAAAATGTGAGAAAAGTTTTACTTCCTCTTATTTTGTTTTCTTTTTTACCCTTTTTTCTCACTTAAATTTTTCTTGTATTTTCTTTTTCTCTCTAACCAAACCGACCCTAAAACAGTCGATGGAGGCTAAGGAAGGGATAAATGAGGGCAAAGGAAGTCTTTAGAGCGAATGCAAGATTCATAAACACAAAAGGGCAGTCAAAAGAGGTGATGATACACGCTACAGTAGGGTAGAGGCGCAGCTAGCTACTGCAGCCAGCAGAACTAGTAGTACTGTTGGTGCCAAATGTTGAAACTAATGATGGGGCGTGCTGTGAAATAAATGCGTAGATAACTCTCAGTTGTGTAATAATGGAAGGAAGAGAGAGATAGAGTGAAGGAGAAGCAAGGTGCAGGTGAGGGAGGAGGTTGATTTTACCTACATATGGATTTTGATTTGGTCAAAGGCAAGGTTGGGGGGAGGGAGACAAGGGGGCTCCTTGTTTCCTTATCTTCCTACCACCTCACACCTGAACAGACTCAGTTGTCATTTTTTAGAAACAAAAATAAAAGAACCAAAAGGTGACATCAAAGCAAAAGGTCTATTTTTTCTGGGCTTGTGGGCCCAATTCATTATATCAGCCGTTGGATATTTGCCACGTATCTATGATGGATAAAATAAAAACGCTTCTGCCACTGCTTTGTCAGCTACTTTCGCTTCACCCTTTCCCTTTTACTCACTTTCTTCCTGACCTTTTTTTATTTCTGATGAAATATTTTTCATTGGCAACAGATTTGTGATGAAATTGATGATGCAGAAGAGGTTAATCACCTTTTTATTGCCTTTATTTTGCAGCAGCTTTGGTTGTGCGTTTGGGAAGAGAGAAACGGTTTGGCGCTTTTTGTTTTGGGGGGGAAGAAGATGACGAGGGAAATCCGTTACACGTGCGGCAGCATGTTGGCCCATCTCACCCAAACACGCGTGCGGCGTGTAAGATCTCTTGCAGACGCGAAACCGTAACGATTTCTGCCCGCAAGACGACAGAAAATTAAAAAGAAGTTCAGCCGTTTAAGGTCTGGGCCTGTCTATAAAAACTCTTCTTCTTTTTTGGCTAAACAGCCTGTCTGTAAAATCGTCAGCCCCTATTATAAAAAAAAAATCGCCCCCAAAATGTTCACCCACCATCGGACCTGTAGAAAATAGTTGGCTCATTTTTAGTGCTCACATTTTTAAGGATCACCAAAAAAAATCACTTTAGTACAAGGAAGGTGGAATTTATATGACTACAGTTTATATGAGATCGTTCTCATATAGGTTAATCTCTTAGGCCGTTAGATTCCGATCCGATGGTAGATATTAAATTAGTGGATAAGTAAGTATGTCACATTAGTGAGTAAGTGAGTTCAATAGTATCAAATGAGTGGATAGGCGAATATGTAAGCATAGAAAATCGTCTCGCCGATATATCGGCGATATATCGGTATCGGGCCTAAACCGATACATCGATACCCATCAATATCGTTTTTTTAAAAAATTCAAAATATCGCCGATATATCGGCGATATATTGGTCTGAAACCGATATATCGGTACTTTTTTGAATTAAAAAATCTTTTCATGTTTGTTTTCTATCCTAATAGGCATATTTTGAAATTTATTCTTTGTTTAAATTAGTATAACTCATTTTAGAAGTTAGATTGTGAAAATATACGGTAAAAACTAGTTTTTGACTACCGATATTTTTTTACACAATATCTCCGATATTTCGTCTCTTTGGCCGAAATGTATGTAAGTGAGTTCAATGGAACTGCTTGTAACTGTTAGAAATCCAACATCTACAAATTGAATTCACTTTATATAAGCTATATGTGAGCAATCTCATTTAAGCTTTTCCCAATTTTTATCCTGCTCGCTCCCTAAACCACATATGCCATTAGATTTTGGTCTGACATCTTGCACCACGCTATGGAATATGATCCACGACATGTATAAGCCTTTTTATATATACTCCATATGTTATATAAACATGAAGTATGGACATTGGAAAGAGTATTGCTATTTGAATAAAACTTTGTTTTTTATGGATAAATGGAAACCTTATACTAAACACAGGAATGATACGACACAACATGATTCAGCAGGCATAAACTATCATACATTTATTAGTTGCCAAAAAATAAACTACCATACATTTGTTGCCAGTTTATTGGAACAATAGAGCACACGGTTTTGGACATGACCCCAGGTCAAGTAGTTCATTTAAAAAAAATGTATATAATTAAGTGACGACTGGAGGGAGTATATAATTTTTTGTTGCTGGTACAATGATAAGTGTAGACACATCATGAAAATGTAATTTTAGTGGATCGAGAACTCGCGCTGTGAGCTGTTTCGTTAGGTTCAACCTGCCGTCCTAATGCTACAAGTTCCAATAAGCTCGATGGGTGTTCCAAAGTCCCTTAGTTGATCATTCATTTCATTTTTTTTAACATAGCCTAATCCTTGGTCCGTTAACATAGCCTAATCCGGCTAGCAAGCAGCTAATACAGAATGGTCGCGAAAATATTTATTCATTTTACTTCCCATACTAGCTACTGTACTTATTCTATACTTTATACTACTTTGCTAGTACGACTTCTTTGCAGGGAGTGGTGAGTCATGACTCATGACATGTACACGAGACCGTACCCGCCGATTTTGACAGTGTTTGTTCCCTTCAACCCTAAAATGAGCTGCTAGTGTTACTCATTCCTTATACCCATGCGCTTATTAAAAAGAAATCAATTTAAAAAAACTCAAGCAACACTGCCGATTAACTCCCGACCAAGAGAACAACTTCACGTTACAACCTTGATTTTCACAGGTCTTAATCTTTAAGCTTAGATCTTAATGTCAAACCTACTTAATTATACTATATAATCTCCCACAGTCGCTCGTTCGGGAGAGAGATCATTTGCATAGCCCCCTTATG
Organism: Houttuynia cordata; assembly: GCA_039654745.1. Classification (NCBI taxonomy): domain Eukaryota; kingdom Viridiplantae; phylum Streptophyta; class Magnoliopsida; order Piperales; family Saururaceae; genus Houttuynia; species Houttuynia cordata. Next base: position 513,628 of record CM077503.1, read on the forward strand.
TAGAACTCTCCCTGAGGAGATCTTTTCCCCTTGATTTGTATTTAACAAATTACAAACTTAGTTAACCCATGTAGCAACTCAGTTATGGTAGGTACGACTTATGAAGTAAATATGCTATCTAAAGGGTATTTTTGTTGCAAAATTTACATATTTTTCCTATTTTGAGTTAGTCAATAAATACAACCGAACACACATTTTTTACACTCTAAATGATGTAAGTGAGTCTTGTACACCTCAATGATGTACGATGCACAAATTGCCACACAAACCAAGTAAGATTAACAAAAAAATATTTTATCGAACACTTAAAAGCATACAAATTTAATGTAGTTCACCGTCAAAGTAATGGCTAAGTCTACGGAGTCTAGAGACTAAATCCACTACTCCTAATTTTAGATGCACTCTACTTAATTAGTAAAGTTTATAATAACATTCATAGATAAATTCCACTTTTATGTAGAATGCAAAAAGAATAAAGATGGAATAATTATCATAAACTACATATAATTTGTCTTCTCTTTCGTAAGAAAAATACCGTACACTTAAAAAATTTATTCCTCCTTCCTCGTAGAAATATGTCTCTCTTAGCTTTCAAAGCTCATTTAGGGGCTGTTTGGGAGGCCATTTCCCACTTCATTTCCCATCATTTCCCACCATTTCCCATTAAAATGTGTTTGGGAGGCACATTTCATTTTCATTTACCTTTAGTAGGTGAATGATCATAATGGTCATTTTCATTCTTGATGTGAATGTCCTCATGAGGACATTCACTTGTCAAATGGTTTTTTAAATGGGAATCTTGTGAAGAATGACCATATTTACCCTTCCATCATTCATTTTCCCTTTTAAATCCCTAAAACCCATACTTCAATCATCAAATGAAAAGGAAAATTTTTTCCTTTCCTACGATCATTGTATGGCCTCCCAAACAGCCCCTTAAAGTTGTAACTTTTTTTCTCTCTTTTACTTCCTATTTTATTTCTCCAAAGAACTCACTTTTAAAAAAATTAATTTTCACGTGAGAAGGAAACACAACAACCATAAGCCTCACATGACGAGGAAAAAACCTAACAGATTCATCCATCTCTATCTTAATTTGCTTTAGAATATAAATCAGGTGTTTAATGTGTAGTGACTTCCACTTAATTACGTCTTCGCCTCCGCATTAGTTTTGCATCGTGAGGCCCAATACCAGTTGCCTTTTGTCTTGCAACGCTAATCCCATTCGTGCACAGATGATGCACTCTTCTTTTCGCTTTAAATTTCGTTCATGCACCTTGAACACACGGGATTTCACTGATCACTTGTCAGGGCAGGAATAACTGCCTGCAAATCCTTTTATTACGCAAAAGTGAAGAATAGAGCCACACTGAGACAAGTATATATAGTGAATGACATGACTGCCTTCTCCTCCAGTTTTATCCTTTATTTGTGGTCTTCCACTTCTGCAATCATGTGCTCCATCTATCTGCATTGGATCCTTACCTGCTTTTTCGTCTAATATATCCTCAGTCATCTTTAAAAAGGTACTATAGTATTATTGTCTGCTAAGTAGATATATAAACCATCAAACTGAGTTACTGAAACAGCTAGCTAGCTTATCATTGTGTACGGTGATTGGTGAATGTTCATCATTCGGTATAGGTCAGAATCAACCAGTTTAGCAAACATTTTTGTAATATAGAAAATGTGTTCTTTGAACGAAGAAGAAAAGTCCGTTGAAATTCCGCAGGCATGCAGATTGGGGATAGGCGGATAGCTTAGCGGGCCCAAATGAGAGTGTCGGCCACCACCATCCAAAGACACATGAAAGCTCTCTTTGTATCAAATCAAATCTTGTGTGTGGAGATGCGAGCCCTTCTGATACATTGGGTTAGTTGGGGCTGTCCCTTTTGCCCAGTAGAGGACACCCACTACAGCCTTTGTTGAAATCCACCCAAAGACCATAGCTGTTACGTATTTTGACCATGTTCATATGGCTTCAAAATTCAAAAGTTTAGATTCTAGAAAGAAAGAGACTCACCACCCATTCCGAAAGCCACAATCACCAAAAACAAAGGCCACCGTTTTTATGTTTCCTTCTCCAATTTCTCCTCAGATTATGTGCATCCTGCAACTATAATATTGTGATTTCGGATTGGACCCACATCTCGATTCTTTCTTTAAGGTCATTTCCCTCGCATAGAATTCATAAATATTCCTAACCCTGAAGGGGTATTATTCAGATGACTACTAACAAGTTTATGCTTCGACTTAAGTCACTCTCTCCGTTCCATAACAATACTCTGACTTAGTTATTCAAAATGGACTACATTTAAGTTCATTTTCAAATATTAAATCAGGCTATTAATATGGAACGGAAGGAGTATGTTAATTGTAGATGAACTAACACTCTGCCTTTTATAGAAAAACCAATTATGAATGTCTATGTCAAACAATAGATTAGATCAGGGGGGAACTTTACCTCATGTCAGCATCCAATCACCACACACGTGCTTCATACCCTAAATCGAACGCTAACAACTCACTTTCACTTGAAAGGAAGAGCCTTTTTCTCTTTGGTAAGTTACTGGTGTAGGTGAAAGTGTTCTGGGAAGTCATGCATGGCAACATCATCATACTGCTCCCATTTGAGGAAAGATAAACCACACGTGAGGCCAAAGGCCTCTGTTTCCAGGAAGAGCTCCTCCACCTAGGGTTTCGGTTCCTTCCATGCTTTGGTTCTTGTCCATAACTGGATTGTTAAGATTCTGTGTCTCTCCCTGTTCCCTATCACATGTGTATCATGTAATTGTGCTAGCTTGTTTTCAGCCAAACAAAAGTAAGTGCTATCAGGAGGCCCAGCGCACCGACATGCGTATAAACTTACTACACGTGTGGAATAAGTTGGTACAGATTGGGACCCACATGATGGGGGGAGGAAGAATCATAGGATTAAGGCTAATCAATATTATCTTTTGTCTTTGCTTCCCAAATCATATTTTCCAAGAATGAAATGCCAGCAACCAACAACAGACAAAACTAGGAAGCAGGTCTAGAGAATTTGAGAGTAAGCAAGGTTAACTATAACATAAATCTGTATGGTTCCCATGTGAGATTATATAAGTCTATAAAAGATACAAATCTGCATGCCGCCGTGCCCTCGTACCTACATAGGAGAACCCTAGCTAATCTCAATGACATTGCATGACTTATTTTATTCAAGCTCAGTGCTACAAGTTCCAAGCATTCGTTCTCTTGTATTCTTTTTCAGTTCTAATGGGACCACAGACCATAGTCTTTGTGATGGTTTAAGTTGATTGATTTGTAAGTAAATATGGGTTCTTTGTCCCATTTTACTTGTCTTGATTGAGAGGAGTCGGCTCTCTCGTGCGCGTGTAGGCATGTGGAGTAGTTAGGCTTCCGTGGGCCCGGTCCAAACTAAATTGGAAGAGACACTGTAATCATCACCGATCCGGAAATCACTTATTTGGAATTAGCCGTTTTGGTACGACCAAAATGGAATTGTCAAATATGAGTCACCATCTTGGAAAATCTGTTGAGCAATTTCGGGAAACCGAAATTGGCATGATTTGTAACGGATTTATGCCTTATTAAGGGTAAGAGAGGGGACGCCCTCTATGCCATACGAAAGGGCGACTTTTGGTTGCAACAAGAAGGATTTTGGTGACCTTGATTTGTTGGGTGAAAAAGCTAATTCGAGGAATATAGCTTTTCACATTGTTCTACACTCGATCGGTGAAGGATTTGGTGTTCTCGGACATAATCAAATCCGTGGAGTGATTCGTAGGCACAAAGGCCGAAGGTTGGTGTTTCTAATTTCATAATCTTTGAGCTTTATATGTTGATTTAAGGAAAACCCCCAAATTTGAGAACCCACATCAACCGGATTCAAATCCTAAATTCGCTTCCGTTGCGGCTCAATTACCCTTCATTGGTATCGGAGCCTTGATTCCGTGGTGGTGTGAGGGTTCCAAGAAATTTGTGGGAATTTTCCTCGCGGTTTTTGCCGACTGAAAATCTCGATTTTTACAGTCGCGATCGATCGGCGTCAAGAGCGATCGATCGCGCTAAGGTAAAATCGGAGAAGACGACTGGTCACGATCGACAGGCATCGTTCGGCATCGATAGTTAAGTCTCTTGAAAAGGGAAAACGATCGATCGGCTTCGATCGGCATCGATCGCCATCGTTCGGCTTCGATCGGCATCGATCGCCATCGTTCGGCATCGTTCGGCATCGTTCGGCTTCGATCGGCATCGATCGCCATCGTTCGGCTTCGATCGTTGATTTGCTTTGAAAAAGGGAAACGATCGATCGGCACGAATTGCGATCGATCGTATCTACTGGAAGTTGAACTAAATTGACAGCGGAAAGCTGCGATCGATCGGGTATTTTACACGATCGATCGGCGGGATAAAATTTGAAAAACTAATTAATATTGAAGCAGTATTTGTGCCACTTGATAATATAATTGTTGATAGTTATTAGTGATTCAAACTGTGCTATTTTTTACACTGATTGTCCTGTTCCATTGATTGTAGATTTTTATCTTCAATTTGATTGAAACATTTGCTGATTTCATAAAAGTTGCAATGGCTTCCCGTATGGTCTCCAGTGAGTTGGCAAAGACTGAAAAGTTGAATGCCACCAATTTTGTTACCTGGAAGAGGCGCATCCGTCACATTCTGTTCCTTGATGACTTGGGTCATGTGCTAGACCAAGTTGTTGAACCTACGGGTGAACAGAGTACTACTGCTCAAAAGAGAGAGTACGAGAAGTTCAGGATGGAGGATGCACGTGCAAGGACCACGATGCTTACCTTTATGGAGCCTACCATGGAGTTGCTTTTTGAGAAGCACAAAACGGCCAAAGAAATGTATCAGGCCATTGAAAGGAGGTATGGAGAGCATACTGAGGCACATATCAGGTTGCTCCACACTCGCTATACCAACATGAGGATGGAGGAGGGCAAGAATGTGCTTGAGCACATAAATGCCATGACTATTATTGCTAGTGAGTTGGAGATGCTTGGAGATCCAATTTCATTGGGGGTCCAAGTGTCTACAATACTCACTAGCCTCCCTCCATCATGGGAAGCAGTTGTGGTGGCGTTGAACCTGAGTGACAAGAAACTCACTCTCGATGACCTTACTGCCAAGCTGGGCTTGGAGCAGGAAAGGAGAGAGCATATGAGGGCCTCTAATGCATCTGCCAACCTTGCTCACCATGTTGGCTCTAAGAAAGGTGGGTCCTATGCTGGCACTTCAAAGAAGAACTTCAAGAGGAAAGGAAAGAAGCCTCAATTCCAGGGTGGAGACAAGGCGAAGAACAAGAAGAAGGGAGCCTGCTTTACTTGTGGCCAGATGGGTCATTTTAGCAGGAACTGTCCTAATGGCTCCCAGGGCAACGAGAAAAAGAAACAGCAGGGTTGATCTATACATGAAATATGCATTTTATTATCTCCTAAACTTATATTTATGCTAGTGTTTGATTAGAATTACTACTACTTTAATATAGTTTTTGGTTTTTGTAGGAAACAAGAGTAATATACAAAAATGAGGTGAAAACGGACTTCAATGGTTAAATCTTCATAACTTCGTGTACAGATGTTGGATTTGACTGATTCATGTCTCATGTTAAAGTTCAAGAAGTCAGCTTTCCAACGCCACCGACCGTGCGTAATTCGGAGTTCGGACCGAAAAGTTATGACCATTGGAAAATCGTGCTGCAAAATGAATAGTAAAGCGATCGATCGGCCAGAAAAGCGATCGATCGCCGTATACGCAGAATTGAAATAAGGCCTATTTTGACTTGGATTTGGAAGGGGATTTGAGGGTTTTCCTTCACCCCTATATATATGCCTTAAGGGAGAACGTATGGGGTATGCAAGAATAGAGTTTTGAGTTCTTTTGGAGACCTTGGAGGCTAGAGCAAAGGAAGAAGAAGAAGAAGAAGATGAAGAACTTGTTGATGGATTCTCTTCCCATGCTTGGCTAGACTCTCTTCCAAGGCGTAGATGAAACCCAACTGATTGGTTATATTGTTTCTTTCTCTCATATTATGTTTTTATTCTAGTTGGTGTATGAATCTTTGTTATGCAATAAAAGTTAATTCATTAGAGTTTATTCTTTGTACTCGAGAGAGACAAGAGTGGATCTTTGTGGATTTCAATCTGAAAGAGCACTTGCGTGTCCGAGAGGAACGTAAGGGCTCTGAAGTGTTACATATTAATAAAGTCTCATTGGTTTATACTCGAGAGAGATAGATCACAGTTCCATGTTTTAATAGATTTATGTGTTACATCCGAGAGGAGGGCACTATAATTTGAATTGACAAGTGTATGTCCGAGAGGAATACACTAGCCAACTGGAAATCTGAATTCAAAAGAGAGAGAGACGATACACTAGTCTATTGTGGTGGATTCAAAGCCTTGGTACTTCTCCTATTGATTAATCTCAGCTTAGTTTAATTAAAGTTCATTGCTTTTCTCTAGATTAATTAAAAACTGCTGCTTTTCTCTTGAATTTGGTAGAATATTAATCCGTCCCTGAGGTTCGACAACCCTTTCCATACTCACTGTAGTACAATTGCCTTGTGCACTTGCAAGGGTTTTATATTTAAACGATCAAGGGTGGAGGAAAGGACATAGTTTGTATGATTTCTGAGGCACTGATTGTGAACACTAACACTAGAGGTTGGTGGCTTGACTCGGCTGCGACCCGTCATGTGGCAATGACAAAGGAGTCTTTTGCTGAGATGAAAGAGATTAGTCCCGGAGAGCACAAGATCTACATGGGGAATAACACCTATTGTGACGTGCTGGGGATTGGCTCTGTTCGTGTTCCTCTCTTAGGAGGAAACACCCTGGTCCTCACAGATGTCTTGTATGCACCTACTATTCGTAGGAATCTGATTTCAATCCCTCTTCTGACTCAAAAGGGATTTGAAGTCAGGTTCAAGGGTGGCAAGGGAACTGTGGGGCAGAAGAATAATATTTTATTTACTGCTTCTTTAGTTGATGGTTTATTCAAACTTGATGTATCCAATGATTTTGCTAATAATGAAATGAATGATTCTGAGTATGTTGCTTGTGTTGCTGTTGATAATGCATTGTTGTGGCATTTACGCCTTTGTCATGTGAATGCGACAAAATTACACCGAATGTCGGGTAGTGGGTTACTACCTAGAATAAGTGATAATTTGCGCACGTGTGAGGATTGCCTATCTGGCAAAATGACTAGGCTACCCTTTCCGAAAGGACAACGAGCAATTGACCTTTTAGAGGTCATTCACTCAGATATTTGTGGGCCTATAAACGTCAAGACTCAAAGGGGTATGATGTATTTTATTACATTTATAGATGACTATTCAAGATATGGTTTTGTGTACTTGTTATCGAGAAAGTCCGATGCCTTAGAAAAATTCAAGGAATTTAAGGCTGAGGTTGAGAACCAATTAGGACGGAAGATTAAAGTTCTGAGAACAGACAGAGGTGGTGAGTACACATCTGATTTGTTCAAGGACTATTGTACAAACCAAGGAATAGTGCATCAGTATACTTTACCGTATACCCCTCAGCAGAATGGAGTCGCTGAAAGACGTAATAGGACATTGATGGACATGGTAAGGTCCATGTTAAACCACTCTGAACTAGGAACGCAGTTTTGGGGTGAAGCACTAGACACCGCTGTCTATGTACTAAATCGGATACCTTCTAAGTCGATCAAATTGACCCCATATGAGTTATGGACGGGAAGACGTCCAAACTTTTCGAACTTGAGAGTGTGGGGGTCAAAGGCCCATGTAAGGGTACCTGATCAACTAAGAACTAAGTTGGATCCCAAGACCATAAAATGTAATTTTATAGGTTATTGTGACCATTCGAAATGGTATCGATTTGTAGTACACCATGATGATGGGACAGTGGGGGTTATAGAGTCTAGAGATGCTTATTTTCTTGAGGAAGATATAGACCTACAAACTCCTAGTCAGAAAGTGGAACTCTTTGAAATTGAGAAAGAGAAAGTTACTGTCACTAGTAATGAACAAGTGATAGGTAACACATCCAATGAGGATGTTGAAACTCGAGCATCAAGAGAGCGTAGACCTTCAATTTTGTTGAAGGATTACTATGCCATGCTTGGTGAAGATGAGATATCGATAGATGAACCTGTACTTAGTGATCCAGTCACATTTGAGCAGGCGATGTGTAGTCCAGATTCCAAGGAATGGCAGAAGGCTGTTCAAGAGGAAATGGATTCAATCTTGAAGAACAAAGTCTGGGAGATTGTTGACTTACTAGATGAACAGAAACCCATTGGGTGTAAATGGATCTTCAAGAAGAAGCTCAAAGCTGATGGATCAATAGAGAAGTACAAAGCTAGACTTGTGGCGAAAGGTTTCACACAAGTAGAGGGCATAGACTTCAAGGAGACTTATTCTCCAGTGTCCAGGTTCATCTCGATCCGATGTTTGTTGGCAATTGTGTCATACTTAGATTTAGAGTTGCACCAGATGGATGTAAAGACTGCCTTCCTAAATGGTGATTTAGAGGAGGAGATTTACATGGAACAACCCGAGGGGTTTGTTGTTTCCGGAGAGGAAACTAAAGTGTGCAAGCTTATTAAATCATTGTATGGACTGAAACAATCGCCAAGACAATGGTATTTCACTTTTCACAAGGTGATAAGTGAATATGGCTTTGTGGCCAATGACTATGACCATTGTGTATACTCCTTTAGAGATGGGAGTAGATTTATGATATTGTCACTATATGTAGATGACATATTATTAATGGGGAATGACACTAGTATGATTCTCAGTCTTAAAGAATGGCTCAAGACCCAATTTGAAATGAAAGATATGGGTGAAGCATCTTACATCCTCGGGATGAAGATTGAGAGAGATAGAAAAGCGAGGAGGCTAAGTATATCTCAAGAATCGTACATTGAGAGTGTATTGAAACGCTTTGACGTGATTGGTTGGAAGACCATAGATTCACCCATTTATAAAGGGACAGTTTTGTCCGAAAGAATGGCACCTGCATCAGACGAGGAACGTCTGAAGATGCAATCTGTGCCATATGCGCAGGCTATTGGCAGCTTGATGTATGCCATGAACTGCACTCGACCTGATTTGGCTTTTGTAGTAAGCCTTGTGAGTCGATATCAGGCTAACCCAGGTATGCAACACTGGCAAGCTATAAAGCGGGTGTTCAGATACTTGCTGGGTACCAAGGATATGAAACTCACATATCAGGCTGAGAACCTGTCATTGGAAGGCTATAGTGATTCAGACTATGCCGGGTGTAAAGATGACAGGAAATCCACTGCCGGTTATGTTTTTATGCTTGGTGGCGGCGCCGTGGCATGGGCTAGTAAGAAGCAGAAATGCGTTACTAAGTCCACGATGGAAGCTGAGTTTGTTGCATGCAGTTTAGCAGCTTCCGAGGCAGTTTGGATTAAAGAGTTTCTAGCTGGGTTACAGCTAGAACAGTGGACTGATGCTCCTGTCCAAATTTATTGTGATAATTTGGCAACTGTGTCGACACTCCGTAATGGGGAGATCAGTTCAAGAGCTAAGCACATAGAGGTGCATTACTTTTATGTGTTTGACATGCTACAACGGGGAAAGTTGACAGTGAGTCATCTTCCTACGGTTGAGATGTTAGCTGATCCGTTAACGAAGGCCTTAACGACGGATCTATTTGTAAAACATGTTCATAGTATTGGATTACGACAGGACTAGTGCACGAGTCACTGTGGATCGCAAATATGAACAAAGAACCCATAGTGGGGGATGTAAGTAAATATGGGTTCTTTGTCCCATTTTACTTGTCTTGATTGAGAGGAGTCGGCTCTCTCGTGCGCGTGTAGGCATGTGGAGTAGTTAGGCTTCCGTGGGCCCGGTCCACACTAAATTGGAAGAGACACTGTAATCATCACCGATCCGGAAATCACTTATTTGGAATTAGCCGTTTTGGTACGACCAAAATGGAATTGTCAAATATGAGTCACCATCTTGGAAAATCTGTTGAGCAATTTCGGGAAACCGAAATTGGCATGATTTGTAACGGATTTATGCCTTATTAAGGGTAAGAGAGGGGACGCCCTCTATGCCATACGAAAGGGCGACTTTTGGTTGCAACAAGAAGGATTTTGGTGACCTTGATTTGTTGGGTGAAAAAGCTAATTCGAGGAATATAGCTTTTCACATTGTTCTACACTCGATCGGTGAAGGATTTGGTGTTCTCGGACATAATCAAATCCGTGGAGTGATTCGTAGGCACAAAGGCCGAAGGTTGGTGTTTCTAATTTCATAATCTTTGAGCTTTATATGTTGATTTAAGGAAAACCCCCAAATTTGAGAACCCACATCAACCGGATTCAAATCCTAAATTCGCTTCCGTTGCGGCTCAATTACCCTTCATGATTCATGTATTTATGGAAGAACATCGAGATCCAGGTCTGGGAATGATGACCAACACCGATTTTTTCTGCCACCAACCAAAAATGAATAGAGAACGGACATAAAAGGAGAGATTTTCAAGAGTTGTTCTCCTATCGATCCGGTCAAATTTGAAGGCATTTAGCCACCTACCATTTTCTTGCAAAGGGATATTAATTTGTGATGATTTTGTGTCAAGTAGCTCATGCATTGGAACGTCTGGCTTGCACTTGGTCAGCGTGGTCTTCTAAGATTCTGCGTTAATTTCATGACTCTGTGTCTACTTCTAAGTTTAGTTCGTCCTAACTAATTATACATGTTTAGTAGTGGCAAGTTTGATGAATCATTAGCCTATGAAACCGCTACATACATAGATCGGAAACTAAAAAAGGTATTGTTAGGAATACCTCGTTATCATCCTCCCTCCGCTAAAAACATACAAAAGTTATTGTCCCTCTTTATTGAAAGTGCATGTTTAGCATTTATCAGTAAGGAAGTTAGATAACAGCATTTCCCCATTAAGATATCACCAACCATCCATTGAATCGTTGATGATGCATAGAAGTCAGAGTACATTTGCTTTCAAGTGACTATATTCTACATCACAATATAGGGATAAGAATAATAATAACAAGGAGGATGATGATAAAATAAGGAAAAAACATAACTGCAAACGTTCTTAGATATATTCTCTCTATAACAAGGATGATCCTATTTGGTTTTTCAAAGAAACTATTTTTTCAAAACGAACTAAATTTATTTAATTTATTTTTGAAAAATCAAATAAGATACTTAATTTGGGACAAAGGGAGTATATATACTCCTATATGCGAAGGTACATCACAGGGGCTGTTAACTAAAAAAAACACTCCCCTTGCCACTTTAGTAGTCCGAAATAGTTTTTAAAAATTATTTTAATTCAATTTGAAAAATTAAGTTGGACTAATATCGTGGGATGGAGGGAGTATATCACAATGGTGCAGAAACAGAGATTGTAAAGAACATATTTTAGTTTACTCACAAAATCAAATTATAATCATAATCGCGTTAATATGGATATCTATCTTGGGTTATAGGCACATCTTAGAGAAGTTCCCAATCAACATGCACAAATTAGAGCCTCATCGGAGGGATGATTTAACTTAGCTAAATTCCACCCAAGAGAGGTCACCCAGTAGATATTCTTCATTCTTGCATTCTTGCTATTCTGATTACTACCCAATTGAGAAGATTACAACCAGAGCAATTGACAATAACGTCTAAACGATGCAGTTTTTACCATCAACCATTACACATGGCAAGGTAGAGAGCAAAGTCATCTTTAGCCAAAGAATTAAAAAAGATGGATAGGGAACTCAGGTATAGAGGCTGTGATCATCATTCAAGCAGGCCCATGCCAGCAGATATCAATTTTTGGGCTTCCAAATATTCTTGGACTGGCCAGGTCCACATTTAGTCTTTATATTAATTCATTGAGGACCAAGTAGGCTCACTAAAGGGTGCAAGGGCCCATGGGGCCTTTCTTCACTTCATCGTAGGACATATTACCCAACATACCCTGTATCCAGTATCCACACTTTGGTTTGTGAATTGTGGAGCTGCTTCGACGGTACAATTGCAGCATGCATGGCAGAAGTTGGTGCCCAAAAAGTTTGTTTTTTTTTTTAAAGTAGATTCAACTTGAAAAATGGAGGCAACAGCTCCAATCCTTGCACCTTTCAATCTCAAGGAGTGTCCATGTCCTGCTTCCCCAGCTTTCCATCCCCCGTCCTATTCCAAATTCTGTTACTACCATGTCAATAACTCTCTTTGCTTCAAGACATCATCAAAGCAGGTGGCCCATCATCTGAACTCACAACCTTTGGCTCATCTCAGGCCAGTCAAAACCTCTTCTGCCCAGGCTCCTTTCTCAAGCTCCGGAGAGAGATGGCTTCTTGAACCAGTTGGAATGCAGATTATCTTAACAAGCATTCTACATGGAGTACAAAATTACTTTTAGTTGTACTCTGAAATTTACTTATGGCCCGCTCTAGGTATTTCTTTTCTTTGTCTATAGCTAGAAGAATAGCTGGGTATTTTAGTATATAATGAGAGTCTAAATCAATTTTGTCATGTCTCTTTTGCATGTTGCCCAATTAATGCAAAAATGAAATTCTTATGCTAAAACTGTTAAATTCATTGAGTTGATCTTAAATAATTGCTCATACTAAGTAATCATGGCCTTCCTTTATTGTCTTAGATTATTGTGTCTCTATTCCTTCGTATATAGAAATAAAAAACACAAGTATAGCTTCACTCCTCGGTAACACTAATTCTATTTAAAGTGATGCACAACATTTGCCATTCCATTTCGGCATCAGTTTACAAGTGAGTTGAGAAAAATGATTCCATTTTTTTGTTTACATTTGAGCCTTGTATTGTATTTTCTCATGAACTTCATGAATCATCTACTAATTATTTGAAGCACATTACTTGTTTTGGTAGTTGTGAGAGCTCAGATCTCAGTAGTTAATCATCGTTTGTTGTACAAGCTCTGCATCCATAACATATACTTTAAGAAACTGGCGTCGTTAGTTATTTTGATGCAACATTGGACCTATTCTCTTGCATAAGAACCCCATATGCATATTTCAAATTTGTTTCCGTTCAGGAAAATTCTACTCCTGAAGTTCAGATGCCTTTTTAGTAAATTGTTTCTAATTATTGAATGAAGAAATTTTCTTTAAGCTTACATCATCTACTCTAGACATTGCACAAGATAGATGTTAGAATATAAAATATATAATAAAGATTTCCGTTTCCTAACAGCTCAAGCTTTTGAGAAGCTTGGTTATCTTACATGGTATCAAAGCTTGTTGGATGCTTGAATGTGAGGGAGAATGTTAGAATATAAAATATATAATAAATATTTCTGTTTCCTTACAGCTCTAGCTTCTGGTAAACTTGGTTATCTTACAATAGAAATAATCAATAAACTTTCTACGACAAGAGATTTTCCAACTTGTTATAAACACTTGAGATTTTTTAATTCATAAGACGAGGAATGGTCATTTATTTCTTATTCCATATCGAGAAGTTCATGAGGATGCTTATTCTCTTGCTTTAGGTGATACATATTGATAAGCATCTAGCAATATTTCGTGTTCTTCTCCACATTGATTAATTCTCACTTAGTTTAGTTAAAAGTTCATTGCTTTCTTAGTCTAGAATCAACACTGCTGCTTTCTTTCAAATGTGGTAAAATATTAATCCGTCTTTGAGGTTCGACAACCCTTTAATATTCACTGTAGTACAATTGCATTGTGCACTTGCAAGAGTTTTATATTTAAACGATCACCTACCCAATGAATATTTGGACACTCAATTTTGCTTCAAAATGGTCGTTTTAGAAGTAAAAGATCAATAAATGATTATGAACTGAGTGCTTAACCCAAGGGATCCATATCCATTGGATAGACTTGCAGATGAGAACTACTTGAGTCTGCTACAAACGGCGAAAATAAACTCCAATGTACGTTTATATGATTGTCCTTTTTCTATAGTTGTAAAGTCGTGTATTCGAAGACACGACTCCGTTATGAGTTGTGTCTTCGAATTCACAACTATTTGTAATATTGTGTGCTCATTGCCACGATATATGCACTAACCCCTTATTGTCTTCAAATCCATGCAGGCGATTGATGAGTTCTTAAAATTGCTAAAATAGAGGAATGAGAACAGCGTAAGCGTGTAGCCATTCTCTTTTTTGGAAGCCACGCCATTCAAAAATATATCGAATATGTAAGCTTGCTAAAATCATTTGTTTACACTGGTACTATAAACAATGCCATAGACTAACCATCACAAATTATACTATTTTGTAGGAGTTTATCCCCAGCGGGAATAACTCAAAGCTGGCACATAAGATGTTGGAGAACTTGCTTAAAGGAATCACAAAACACATTCACTATGGTTTTTTCCCAATCCATACTTCCAACCATTTATGTTTACTAATTTTACACTTTCTCATTCAACATTGGTGTTTCTACAATCTTCTAGGGGGAATCTAGCGTTGTATCCCCACCACAAGGAGGCTGCAGCAGTTGTAGTGGAATTCATGAATTACATGCTCCAAAGACATTTCAAAATGAAGGGAGCTAAACAATGAAAGTTGTCCCAAATCAAGGATGCACCCTTCCAAAAGAATTCATCCGACTATGGAATTTTCGTAATGATGTATGTGGCTCAATTGGCATTAGGGATAGAACAACCAATGTCTGATCAAACGGCCATAACAATATTATTTCGGCATGTAATAACTGTAGTTCTATTCCAGTATAAGATTGAGAAGGAATTTGACAATGAATTTGATTGATGGGGATGAAATATAAATTTTTAAGTAGATGTAAATGTGCAATTAGATGTAAATATGTAATTAGATGTACATTAGTAAGAAATACATTTGAAATATCACTCAAAATTTACGCTTAAATTTCTTCTATTTTGTTCATATACACAATACATTTGTAAGAAAAATCAGTCAACAAGTTTTTTATTAGTCGTGTGCTTGAACATAAGGGATACAAGTGTAGCTTGTTTGTATTTCAGGGATCATGTCTTGGAGGATATGACTTTTCTCATATCGTGTCCTCGATGATATGATAGCACTGCACAAACACATGATAGAAGTGCTATCGTGTCATCGAGGACATGATAGCAGTGCTATCGTGTATTTAAATACACGCTTCGATGACATACTTCAATGAGTCATATCTCCCTTATTTCTTATCCGTTTTTGCCCATTTCTCGATGACACGACTCACTGTTTGTTACTTATAATTCAAAATATATAATACAAATTGTAAAATGCCAATTTAAATTTCTTCTATTTTGTTCATATACATGTTTTTTATATACGCAATAAATTTGCAATACCACTCAACATGTTTTTTATTAGTCTTGTGTTTGAACACACAGGATACAAGTGTATTGTGTATGAATTTGAGGTATCGTGTCTTCGATGATACGATAGCAGTGCTATCATATATTTAAATGCACGCTTCATTGACATACTTCAATGAGTCATATCTCCCCCATTTATTATTCATTTTCGCCCATTCCTCGATGACACCACTCAGTGTCTATTACTTGTAATTCAAAAGACACAACACAAATTGCAAAATGCATGTTTAAATTTCTTTTATTCTATTCATATACACTTTTTTCATATACACATTGCATTTGTATGAAATACTAATCAACACGTTTTTTTATTAGTCGTGTACTTCAGCACACAAAAGACAAGTGTATTGTGTTTGTATTTGAGAGATCGTGTCTTCAAAGATAAGATTTTTCTCATATCTTTCCTCAATTACATAATAGCACTGCTGAAATACATAATAACAATGGTATCGTATCATCGAGGACACTATATTTAAATACACGATTTGAGGGCAAGATTCAATCTCGTCATATCTTCCTAATTTCTAATCCGTTTTCGCCCATTTTTTTGTGTTCTTCTATATTTTTTTCTCCCTTCTCTCTATGAGGATATCTCAAATTCCTTGAGACGCCTTCTTGTGGGGATGATGAATTTGCAAAGAATAGTTTGCTACTCGGCCACAAGTACTTCTCGGTGCAAAATTTTAACTTTCTTCATTCCCAGAACGTATGAATAAAAAAAATAATGATTCTGAGCTGTCGAACCACTTCTGCTATAGAATGGGGAGGTTGTGAAAGTATTTCTTTAGCCCACGTTGGTGAGCCTCTTCTACCTGCTCGCAGGTAGAAGAGGTCGTCTGACTTAAGAAAGCTGCCGAAAATGTTTGTGCCTGCCACACAGCGCCATCTCTCTACTAGCAAGCCTCTGCCTCCAATAGGGAACTTCCTTGCTGTATGAACACTGTAGGAGAAGCTTGTGTGAAATGGGGTGCGGCTTAGACCAGGTAAAACATGAAGTATTGGGCGGGAGGGCAAAATAGGAAGACTAGGTCCTAAAACCAAGTTATATGGCATGAGCCCAGAAAAACGAGGTAATATTTGGCATTCCGGGCTCATTGGCCAAGTAATATGGAAAAATATCGGGTACGAGGGAGATCGGACTCTACCTCTAGTCCTCTACTAAGGGAATCAATACGGGATCCTTTGAGTAAGGATATGTATATTCAGACTAAGAATTTATTCACCTGACCCCATCAATCATTGTAACCCACAATGTTTTAAACTTACCTTAATCCTTTGATGAAGAAATACTCATTTCTAAATATTTGTCCTTCAATTTACTAGGATGAGCATTTACCACCCCACATTTTGGCCAGCCAACACCCAACACAGATGGGGATGTCCACCGTCCATGTATTTTTAGATGACCGTTTGTGTATAGGTTGGGTGCATGGAATGCCAACTCGCCGATATATCGGCAATATATCGGTATCGGACACAAACCGATACACCGATACCATTAAGTATCAGATTTCAGGTTTTTTCCAAATATCGCCGATATATCGGTTTCGGACCGATATATCGGCCTTTTTTGGAAAAAAAAATATATTTTTTTTTTTTGGAAAAAAAAACTTTCATGTTTGTTTTCTATCCTAATATGCATTTTTATGCATATTTTGAAATCTATTCTTTGTTTAAATTAGTATAACTCATTTTAGAAGTTAGATTGTGAAAATATATGGTAAAAACTAGTTTTTGACGACCGATATTTTTTTACACAATATCTCCGATATTTCGTCTCTTAGGCCGACCGATATTTTACCGATATCCGATACGACATTCCATGGTTGGGTGGGCTCGCTAGACTGGGGTGGTGAACTACTCTACCAATTAACTATCATCTTCCAATTTTTTCTAGGGGTCATCATCTTCCAATTTACTCCTATTTTCCTCACCCATTTCACTTTCTGTGTGTTTTACACCCTGCACGTGGCTCCAATTTCTTAACTCTTTTTTAACACTCTTCCTATTCAGATAGGAGGCAAGCCACCATCCTTTTGTTTTCCTCACACCAAAGCTTAATAGTCATCCCGAGTGAACAATCTGAACGAAGCAATCCATTTCTTATTACATTGATCAGCCACACATCATAAAGTTGTATCGTACCGAAGTTGAGCTTGCCAACTTAGGATGGAAGTGACTTCCTAACTGGACTTAAGGCTAAAAGTGCGATTAACTCCACCTAATTAATCCTCCTTCAAGTCCTTAGGCGGATACTTCAAGTGGGCTTTACTAATGATGAGAATGGAGGAGGTTGCCCCAGAAGACTAGGGAGGAGGACACATAGCTTTTAGTATTACGTAAGCTTTGCCGGAGAGTTCAGTTAGCAACTTATGGATATCTATTTAGCAAAAAAGAAAAAGAACAAATAATTTATGGAGACCTGCCTAAGAGAAAGTAATACTGGTACTGTTTGACACTCCCTTTGGAATTGGCTTTAGGCTTTTATGTCCAAGCGAATATGTCCAATCAAGTCTTTCCTTACTTCTAGGCCATGAGGAGGGTTGAGGGTGGAAGAGGCCTTTAACCATTTTACTTAAAACCCAAAGGGGGGAGCCAAACAGCCCCGATAGGTCAGCCAAGAATCAAGGGAATAATATTATGTGCAGAATTAGTGTGAAGGGTGGTGTTTGTATCATGTAGAATAACCATCAATACAATCTGACTCAGAATATATCTCCTCCACTGATAACCATAGGAGCAGATCATGTATCCAGTCAGTAATGGCCATCTTTAAAAAAAATTTAATTGGAAGACAGAAAACACCTACTCGAGATAATAAAGAGCCATCATAGTGCCTTAAAGTTGATTTACTTCAACAATTGCCGTTTAAAAAGCCTACCATGATTGGAATGTTACACCCATTAATCAAAGGACATTCATCTTTTCCGGCAACTGAAATCATTCTAAGAGAGATGAGGCAGCTTTCAAATGGTAATTGAAAGCTGTAAGGTGAAGTTCATGGCCCATAGTATTACCATCAACCAACCTAAATTCATTTCTTTAACAGGACGAAAAAGAAAACCAAGGCAAATTTCAATACTAGATATAAAAAGAAAATATGCTTGTCCCAGAAAAAGTTGATTCATCACAGCACTATACATCGAAACTGACTTAGGTATCACGAAACACAATGTCCAATGTCTTGCAGTTTCACCCAATGCAAAGATTGCAGAATTTATTTGGTCAGATAATATACAAGGAGGAACAGGAATACGAATGACGCAACAAGCATTGCCATTCTCCGTCTAGATTTGGTTTCAAAGACCTGCAGTTTATGGTAATTAGATTATCAACAAGTAGTTCAGGACGGAAAAAACCCTCGAAGGTAACATACTTCCTCACCATCTTGAATCGATCCATGGTCCCAGAGAGGATTCCCCTTGATGCATCCATGCCATTGCCCTAAAATTGAATTAACAGTCTCCTCATATATTTTCCCAACGTATGTTTAGAAGTTTCAACACAACAACTTAACAAAATACACAACTACTTGTTTATGTGCATGCATATATGCGTGCGTGCATGGCGTGTGCATGCACCCATGCAAATGTATGTGGGTGTGCGTGTGTGTGAGAAAGAGAGAGAGAGAGAGAGAGAGAGAGAGAGAGAGAGAGAGAGAGAGAGAGAGAGAGAGAGAGAGAGAGAGAGAGAGAGAGAGAGCAGGAGAGAGATTCATTATCAAGCTACGCTCAGTAGTATGCATGATTATAAAATACCATGTGATCAAGTATGCGATTGTGACTCTCCACTTCTTCATGGATATCACCTGTCAACTGTCCGACAAAAAAATCCATCAGCAGGACTCCGTGGAGGTAGTAAGGAGTAGGAAGTTCAAACTAAAAAAAGGGGTGGTGTTTCTCAAAATGAACAATCTCAGCCGAATTCTGTTTCCTTGCCAACATGGTTTGTGATTAGATCTCAAAAGCAGATTTTGAGTAAAAGAATATTAGTAAGAACTGTATTCTAATTTGTAATAGTCGCAATTGTACATAGTATATACTACATGGAAATTAGGTGGCATTCTATTGTCGGGGAAAAAGTTAAGAGTAGTAGGAAAAAGCCTATAACTATCATCAAAGCATCATAGCCTCATTCATACCAAAATCAAGCAATCCATCTCTTTGATGTCAAAAAGAGGTTGCTATCAACTTGATATAATCTAGAATTTATACTATGCCCACTGCAGGGACAATTCTAGTTACGACTAACATGTATCAGAAATTAGCTAATCTGTCACGAAAATTTGCAAGAATCCAAAAAAATAATGCCATGTATCCGAGACTTTCTAGCAATGCAAAAACAGCATGCATTATCATAGTGATGCATAGTATAGTTAAGAAATTTAAAAAAGGTCAATCCAAAATGTCTTGAACATAGCTGCTGAGGAAAGACCTGGCAATGTGCAAGTAATGCAATCTTGATCTCAATGATCCCACGTCTTGGAAGAAAATAAGAATTGGAACACTAAGTTGATTTTCCCCTTTTCTGGGAAATCAATCCTTCACAGTATCAAATTTCCCAAGAAGTGGTGAAGAAGAAGATAACGCATTTTCTCTATTAAGAGTTTTAGTTTTCAGAAGGAAAACCAAAGCAAGAAGAAGAATTTCCTTATATTCATAGTGTTTCTGTTATAAACCAATTAGTGTACTAATAGTTTTTTTAAGTTGGTAAAAGATATGCCTTTCTTTTCATGATTTTATGATTGTTTTACACTAATTTTATAGAAACATCTAATGTTTTAAGTCAGCAACAGATACATTTTTTAATACCGAGATTTATTCCTGATCTCCCTGATCCATTCGAGATGTCTCAAATCTAAGACTACTTCGGCGGACTGAGGTGGCGCCAAGATCGAAGATTGCAATCCTTGGCAAAGAGCGACATGGAAGGAAAAAATGCCATGATCGGGCAAATCTATGTCACTAACCCCATACAAAAAGGGATTTTTAATGTTGATAATATAATTAGGAAATGTGAATGTGGTCACAATTTGCTCAAGTCATGGAACTACCCTAAAAATCTTGTAGGTAGGGGTGAAAATGTCATTCTACAGACCAGATTTTCCCATTCCATTGGATCTAGAAATCAGGTGGTATCCTCCTTAAAAAGGGATCTGCATCTAAAATTAGTATTGAAAATCCCCTAGCAATTTCAGAGTTCCTATCTTCTTCTCATTGTTACATCTTTAAGAATATCAAGGTCTAAATATAAAAATTAACCTCGGAAATCCAAACAGAATGCATCTGCCAAACCAAAGCTGAATCTAACAGGTACTAAAACCATTACTGGCCTGGTTTAACTCCAGTCTAAGGTAGACCTCAATATGTTGCAGAAAAGCTTTCCTAGTGTCTTCAAGTGATTGTTGAATATCAAATAATTTCCTCTCATGTGTCGTCAATGTATGTCTTTTAATGCCTAGCATGGTTTGAGAATTTGATTTATGACTACCCAGAAGATACCATAATCTATTTCCCCTTTCCACTTAAAAGTCAAGAAAATTAATGAAAAGGAAGTACCAGCAAACTGTTTAATGTAAACATACTTGAAAATAAGATATACCAATAAAAACAATCGAAAAATGCACAAGAAATTATAGCCTTCTTCACATTCTTAAACATAGAGTCATGCAACTCCGCTTATTTCAGATGAAGCTGGGTTTTCCAAATTGATTTTCTAGAAGAAAATAGTCACATGCAGAACTCAACAAGAAGCAGCTAATTCTTCCGATCTAAAATTATCACATAGCCTCCAAAAGAATTGAACCCATCCACGAAGGTATGTACAATAACTGTTTGTAATCACATAAAGTGTTTTAGCTTATATTTTGGAAGTACGCAATTCCATGCTTTTTTATGACTACTTATTAGATGTGATTTCTTGAAATCAGCTAATAATAATAACAAAAAAGACGTACCCTCTTAAGAATGTTGACTCTGTCCTGAAGACCGTCAATGGCACTATCATTAGTATGCTCATCAATTTCATGGGAGGAGTAAGAAGAAGTGGTAGCCCGGATCCCTCCTTCTTCTATCCCATCAAACAAAGCAGCCCTCTGATTATGTAAATCTCCCCTGCATAAAAGACAGTCAGCGGGTAATATGGAACCAAAACATCATCATCATCATACATCTTATCCCAGCTAAATGTGGAACCAAAACATACGCCCAACAAATGAAATTTGTAGTTAACTTGCACAAAATTGATGGGAAAACTACACTTTTTCCCTCGTTTGAGTTAGCCAAGAAACGCAACCAAGTGCATACTTCTCCACACCCACAATGATGTAAACGTAACTAAGATTAACAAAGAAACATTTCATCGAATACTTGTGAGACATAAATTTAACGTGGTTCACCGCTAGGGCAACGGCTACATCCACGAGGTCTAAAGACCAAATCTACTATTAACAACTTTGGATACACTCTACTAGTAGATATTATAATAACATTTAAGGGTAAAGACCCTCTGATAGCGGACGGCACGTGGAGTAGGAGGAGCGGAGGGGATGGCGGGATAAAAAGGAAGCGGATATGGAGGATACGGAGGCCAGTAGGCCATCTTCTGGAATCACCACTAGAAGGGCTGCCGGAATCACCACCGGACAGCAACCACCGGATTCACCACCGGGGTTTGTTGGCTTCGGCACCAACGGAGATCTCCATCAACAGAGAGAAACAAGGTATTTTTCTTCAAATCATCGACTACCCCTTTATTCCATTAAATTGAGGCCTTTAAATAGGTTTACAATAAGTCTTTAATAGGAAATAAAACATTGATTTAGGATTCCTTCTAAAGATAGAAAATCAAATCCAATCTATCCTTAATCAAATAAAATATTACACAAATCAAATCTAGCCTAATCAAATAAGATATTCTTCATTAAGGACATCTTAATATTTTTTATTAAATAAATACGAAAAATATTTTTAATTGGGCCCATTATCGCTCTGCATCATTCTCCACGGGTGAAATAAACTCGTCTCCGACGAGTATAACTCAAGCGGCTGGCAAACCAACTCCGCATGTAAATCTGGTTCACCATAATGATAAAACGGGGCTCACTAGAAACCGTAAGAAAACTGGACGGTAGCACGCCGGTTCATCGAGAATTAATCCGAACCAAGCATATCCCGGGTCAATCTTTTTTTTTGGGTTTAAATAGAAACCCGGGCCAATCGTTCGAGAAGTGAAAACACGTGATGCCCTAAGGCAAAGGGAAGGAAAGAAAGGGCAAGGTTGACTGCGGCGGCGACATGGTCAACGGCGGCAGCATGATGGACAGCGGCGACGATATGGTCTACTGCGGCGGCGGCATGGTGGCGAAGCAGTGGCGCGAGGGCAGAGCAGTGGCGTGAAGGCAGGCGGCGGTGGAGCAAGACGGAGCAGTGAAGCGAAGGAAAAGCAAGGCGGCTGCGCGGGATGGTGGTAGCAGCAGTCATGGCGGGGCGAGACGGATGGTCGGCCGCGGCAGCGAAAAGGAAAAAGATGATAACTTTGGACACCATCTGCGGAGGTGGAGGCGGTGGATCAGGTGGAGGGCGGCGACGAGGAAGCATAGCACCAATGACGGACTTCAGAACCCACCAATCGGTGGCGGCGTGGTGGTGGTGTGCCCCATACACGAACGGAGCAGAAAAGGTACGAACTTTGGCGCCGAGAGAGAGTTTGAGGCCATCGAACAAAGAAGAAAAAGTACTGCCAAGGAGGAGCGGCGGCCATGGAGGGTAGAACTCGATCTGAGAGTCAGGAGACACTTTCACGAGTTGATAGTCGATGCGAGGCTCTTTCGGGTAAGGAAAAATCATTCCTTTTGACACGTTTTCTTGTTCCATGGCGGTGGGGGGGTCTGCTGTCTCATGTGCCATTGTGGCCGGAGAGTTGGCGACACATGACTGATGGACCGGCACAATGATCTCTTCGTCTGGTTCACATGGCACTTGGTCATAGATGGTCGGCACAGACACAGACGGCTGATGGATGTGGAGCCCGGGAAGTGTTGGGCTGGCAGATGTGGAATTTGGGATAGCCGATGGTAGGCGAGAGCATATGCGTGCGACGCGAGCATTGATCTTGGCAGACTCGCGAACGAGCACATCAGATTTGGCATTCAGAGCAATTAATTGTTGGAGTAGGAAATCCCAGGTGACATGAGAAGGAACGGGGTGCAGGTTGTTTGATGGGCCACCAAGTTGATAGCGGACGGCACGTGGAGTAGGAGGAGCGGAGGGGATGGCGGGATAAAAAGGAAGGGGATATGGAGGATACGGAGGCCAGTAGGCCATCTTCTGGAATCACCACCAGAAGGGCTGCCGGAATCACCACCGGACAGCAACCACCGGATTCACCACCGGGGTTTGTTGGCTTCGGCACCAACGGAGATCTCCATCAATAGAGAGAAACAAGGTATTTTTCTTCAAATCATCGACTACCCCTTTATTCCATTAAATTGAGGCCTTTAAATAGGCTTACAATAAGTCTTTAATAGGAAATAAAACATTGATTTAGGATTCCTTCTAAAGATAGAAAATCAAATCCAATCTATCCTTAATCAAATAAAATATTACGCAAATCAAATCTAGCCTAATCAAATAAGATATTTTTCATTAAGGACATCTTAATATTCTTTATTAAATAAATACGAAAAATATTTCTAATTGGGCCCATTATCGCTTTGCATCACCCTCTTACAACCTATGAAGAAATTTACACAAAAAATATAGAAGGAAAGAATTACCACAAACCACCACTAATTTGTCTTCTCAAGGAATGCCTTGGACTTGAAAAACCCTTCATTTCCTTCTTTTTCTTCCTCCACGAAATCTCTCTTTTTTTAACTCCAAAGCCCCTTCAAAGTTATAGTCTTTCTCCCTTTTTCACTTTTTTTCTTTCTCAAAGGAACCCCTTTATAGGACTGCCATTAGGCCTGCAATACTCTATGGAGCGGAGTGCTGGGCACCAAAGAG
The DNA here is from genome assembly GCA_039654745.1 of Houttuynia cordata. NCBI lineage: Eukaryota > Viridiplantae > Streptophyta > Magnoliopsida > Piperales > Saururaceae > Houttuynia > Houttuynia cordata. Next base: position 538,021 of record CM077503.1, read on the forward strand.
GAGTCATATAGATAAGTTGAATGTAGCCGAAATGAGAATGTTAAGGTGGATGAGTGGGATAACTAGGAGAGATAGGATTAGAAATGAATATATTCGTGAGAGCCTAGGAGTAGCGCCTTTAGGGGAGAAGCTGAGGGAATGTAGGTTGCGTTGGTATGGGCATATGCAAAGAAGACCTTTAGATGCCCCTGTGAGAAGATTAGAAGGGATACATGTAAACGATGCTAAAAGAGGTAGACCTAAGAGAACTTGGATGGAGTTAATAAGAAAGGATTTGACTTTACTATCTCTTACAAAAGAGGTAGCCCAAAACACGCTGGAATGGAGGAGTAAGATCCGTGTCGCCGACCCCAAATAGTTGGGAAAAGGCGCTACTTGATTATGATTATGATTATGATTAAAGGAACCCCTTTTTAAGAAAACTTGGTTTTTTACAAATAAAACCCTCTTTGCTTTAACAAATTATTGGGTCATGTAGGGGCCTCTCTACATGAGAGGGAAGCCCGACAACCATGGGCCTCACATGAAGAGGGAAAAAACTCAACAGAAATGACATATAAAATCAACACCACAATCACTAACTAACCCGCACTTAGCGTGCATTCTAATATTTTTAGTTCTTGGTACTTTGATCAAATGAAACACATCTTAACAACTTTTTTGCCTTATGCATTAAAGCGGCTGATTCAAACATAAAGACTAAGAAGCAGGTCTATTCGACTTTTAACTAGAATTGTAAAGTACGAGTCTACTTACGTCTATGATACGTTTCGGATCGAAAAAAAAATGAAACATGTATAGTCACAGAAATGGAGAAAATCTGCCTAAAATTTAACCGAAACAGAATCGCCAGATTCAATTCAAGGCCAAAACAGCACCATCTAATAAATTAATTCGACTGATAATGAGAAACAGCATATATAAGCAAAGTTAATAGTAATGAAAGGATTAAAAAGCGAATGAAGAATCACCTTCTGGAGTTGATCATAGCTTCAAGGTGGTCGGGCTCTCGTCTATCTCCTCAGCCGGTCACCCCTTCCGAGAGAGAGAGAGAGAGAGAGAGTCAGCCAGTCATTCGATAAAAAAAAAGGGAATCATCAATGGCGATTTGCAAGTGAAGACATTCTGGCATCTGGTCCCCCGACTCCGACTTTCCATCAATGTCGGTCGGTCGGTCGGATATTCGAGAGCCTTGTTGGGGTGGGGTATTCGTTTCAGCACCCCTAAAAAAAAACTCGGTAGCACCCCCTCCCTTGCTCATTTATTATATATATATAAATAATAAATGATTTAAAGAATCAAATTTGTGAGTAACACCCCCTTCCCTCCTTGTCCGACTGGTTCCTCCGCCACCGGGTCTGCTCGAGGGCCCGCGCTCGGAAGAATGCATACCCATTTTAAGCGGTAAGGAGCTAAGCGGGGTCTTCGTCGTTGCATCTTCTTCTCATCCGCTGCAGCCGCCGTCTATTTCCGGTCTCCCCCTCTCTCTCTACAATTCCCCAACTGTTTCCCTTAATTTTATGAACTCAAGTATGAATTTTTTTGGGACAATTCTACCAGCTAAATCCGTAGTATTCTTGCGAATATGACTTTGTTTTTCTGGATTTTACATGCTCCCATGTGCTAAACCGGCAAAGATTTTAGTTGGTTTGAGCCTACACACATTCACATGAACTCGGGAGTTCCACAATGTGTTGCATGTTGTGGGGAAATACCTATTTAGCCACCTACTAATACATAAAACGTGTAGAAATTACCGACCAATGGTGAAGACAATCAATAATAGATGGATAATATTAAAGATTCTTCCTTTGTAATCTCCAATTCTGAAATAGAACATCCGAACAAGACACGATCTGAGGCACCAAAAAGGTCAGTCCTTGAGCGATTATTTGCAGCCATAGTGCAAGGCTCTACCGGCGATCTTAACAGAGCGGACCCCTTGAGTTCTTGTGTATTTTAAAGAATTTGATCTCGAATTCGAAAAGAGTGTGTTGCCCACGTATATAGAATCGATGAGAGCAATTGGGAAAGAACTATTTTTAGAAAAACTGATCAGAGAAGTCCAATTTATCTTAGGAATGTACTGACCAACGTTCAGGACGACTAATCAGAGAAAGCCACGTCTAAAGAGGGCTAGTTTGGCCGTTTTTGGACGCACAACTCATAGAGGGCCGATCGGGTACTGTAGCAGATAAAACTCCAGCAAGAGTTTTGGATCGAATGGTCCTTCTGACCGATCAAACGGCCTCAATAGTGCGATCGATCGCCTGCCTGTTTTTTCTTTGAAACCACAAAATTTCAACTTACGTTACTCACTCATCGGAGTTGTTCTGACATCTGCTTTCATTCTTTTGCTCAGATGTCGTCTATGCCTGGAGACGTTTCGCAGTCTACGATTTCATTCATGGAGCTTGCTCTGGAGCAGGTTAGCTTGCATGCCATCTACTCATAAGGTGTTTTAAGATGAATGTGTAGCAAGTCGCAAATTTATGTTTTAATGTACGCTTGTCAAGGTGAAGTCGCTTCATCGACTTTTGCTGATTCCTAATATTATTATCTCTTATCCTTGCAGGCGAAAATTGCCATGGAAAACCTAGAAGTCCCAATTGGGTAAGCATAATATACATCAAACACCCTGTTGTATGTATACGTTTGAACATCCGTTACTTGGCGGTGTGACTGTATGGTTTAAATTTATGTTAGGTCTTTAATATATAGGGTGGTATATCAGCATTTAGGTGTCCTTTTATTTTGACTTGTTAGATTGCTTACCTTTTCTTAATATGTAGAATTTTGTGGATGGGCTTGCCATTTCACAATTTCAAATCTCTACATGTTTCTGTTAGAATAACGAATGATATTTATCAAAGTGCTGCAGAAGCATGTATGCTAGTTATGTTGAAATGTCTCGCAATCATTGCTTGACAAATGACAAAGGTTTTCCATAAGAGTGGGAAGTTTAGTAGAGCAAATTTCTCCAGTTATTGAAATTATTGTGAAACTTAGGCCTTTTGCTCTTAGGAAACACGCACAAACAGAAAACTTTGTCTTGAGGGGGATACTGCTTTTTCCTGCAGCATTTCATGATTTTTTTTTGTTTGCAGGCATTATTGCATGATTCATCATTCTTTTACTGTTGCTTTATCACTAACTATCCTTTTGCTAACCAGCTGTGTAATTGTGGACGATGGAAAGGTTATTTCTTCTGGGAGGAACCGAACAACTGAGACGCGAAATGTAAGAGCAGTTGCTCGCTTTCTTCATTTAGAAAAGGACTTGTATAGTAATGACATGGTTCCTGTTTTCCTTCTATATATATTACACATAGTGTAATAAAAATGATGCCTTTTTCTGGACATCAGGCTACAAGACATGCGGAAATGGAGGCAATTGATATTTTATTTGAGCTGTGGCAAAAGTCTAGTCTTACGGAAAAAGAAGTTGCAGACCGGTTCTCTTGGTGTGATCTTTATGTCACTTGTGAACCTTGTATTATGTGTGCAACAGCCTTATCAATTCTTGGTGGGTCAGTTATTTTTCCTTGACTGCTATCTTTTTTGGGGTGAACATTGTGCTTCGATGTTTATTTGCTTATGGTTTTGTGGTAGGAATAAGAGCTGTTTATTATGGGTGTGCTAATGATAAATTTGGAGGATGTGGATCAATCTTGTCATTACACGCAGGGTGTTCTGAGCAGCCATCCAGGTAGCTTTCTGTATTTTTCTATAATTTGTCCTTGACTTCTATATGTAAGAGCCAAGTAAAGGTCAGCGCTTCATGGTAAAAGATGTATAAATTTTTGCTAGCTTCATTTGAGTTGTTGAGAAGAAATATAGGATGACTATCAATTTACACCTAATTTTTGCCCATCTGACAGCTGTAAGGCTTCTCAATTGAATGGTTTCCAATGTAGTGGAGGAATTTTAGCATCAGAGGCTGTCTCTCTTTTAAGAAGCTTCTATGAACAGGGAAACCCTAATGGTAATCATCAACCCACCTTTTTATAATTTTTTTCTTATAATATGATTCTTAGTTTCTTTTTTGCTTTTTTATTCATTTATTATTCCAGCTCCGAAGCCTCACAGACCAGTTCAGACCACCCACTGAGGACATGGGAATGTTTCACAAGGGGACAATGTGAAGTAAGTTCTGAGTATCTTGAAGTTTTTTATTTTGAACTCATATTGAAACATTACTCTACATACAAGATAAGTTTATAGTTAGTAAAATTAACGAGAATAATACTTTTTTTGGTAACAGTAAATATGTTGCGATTAGTGTGCACTTCATATTAACTTTTTTGCAGAAGTACTATGTAAAGGATGGGGCTATTAGGTGTTGTTGGATAACCGAGATTTTATGTCATCTAGGTGTGTTGTGGGTTTGGTGCATAGTTTTTCTACTTGCAATCTGCTCAACTTCTTTTTCTCTGAGCACGACTTTTGGTAAATTCTCTGTGTAAGAAAAAAAATTCAAATATCATATTAGTTATACACATAAAACCATGAGGCAAGTTTACAGGAGAGCTTTCAATGTTAAAGAATTCCCTTGTTCAGTTGCTTATTTGGATTATTTTTGGTCTTAGCCAAACTATCATCATTCATGCTTAAAATGATCAAGTTTTGTATGTCTGCAAGTGTCTCCGAGTGGTATATGTACATGTGGCTCAATTAAGGCTATTGACTTTATACAAAGACATTATAAATATAGATTTTTTTTTAGAGGGGTGTCCAAGTCCTTAGAACCCTACTAGAAGGGGCAGGGGAACCTCTTCGAGTGCGGCCACCAATCCCTCAAGCACGTAGAAGGCCCACACATCATAAGAACCAGGTGCATCAGAATGGCGAACGGGGAAGTGTATCAAACTTAGGACCCCTGCTTCCTGAGCCTGGCCATCCCATCGATACCCCGTTATATAAATATAAAGTTTATGGAAAATTAATTAATTAAAAGACCAAATCCTGAAATTTTCAGTAACTTAAGGGTGCTGGATGCCTTGATGTATAAGGTGGCTGCTCTATTCTCTCAATAATGTTGCTCGTTAAACTAATATCAAGATTTGCAGCGTCCAAAACGGACTTGAACTAAACTTGAGTTTGGAGAAGAATGAGATCGACTTCCCTGCAACAATATAGCCGGGGAAGAAGATGGAGAAGAGCAGGAGGAGGAGAAGAATGAAGGGGAAGGAGCAAAAGCTTAAGAAGCTTTTTCAAACTTGTGTAATGTAAGCATTAAATTTCTTTTTAACACCCTCATAGCACTAGATATGTAGTAAGGAGAACATTTTTCTTTTTTTCCTATTTAATTGGAAGGAGAAGAAGATGTAGATTACCTCGTAATTTTGGTGTTTGCTGCTTCTCCATTGGACTAAATGCTCTTTCAAGCTAGGTGAGAAAGTAGGAGATGACAATATTAAAGCTAGAGAAAAGTATGAAAAAGGGGCAAAAAAATGAAAAGTACAGAAAAATAACACAAGTCGAAAAATTAATTATAAAAAACAAGGAAGAGATGAAAGTAAAGTAAAGGATGTAAAAGTACAGGAAAAAACACAGACTATACATATAATATGTGTTTAGCTTGTATAAAATGCATACTATATGGAAAAGATGTGTTTTATTATAAAACATGTTCAATGCAGTATACAAAAAATGGTTGAAGGGAAAAAAACCAAATGTACGTGATATCAAACCTGGACTTTGTCATAAAGATTTCAAGTAAACGAAGAATCTCTTTTGCTGCATGTTGTGTATTTCGTTATTGGGCTAAGGATCTCTTTCAAGTAAATACATACACACCTATAAACAAAGGTTGCACTTGTTTAAACTCCCACTTTCCGTTTTTATTTCTCTCATTCTAAAAAATCTATGTCTGACATTTAATTTAGACTATCATTTTCCTACCAACTAAAAAACTTTTAGTATGCTTCTCCCCATATTAAGGACTAACAAGAGAATCAGATAACCAAATATTTGCTCCTTTGCTATATGTTACTAAGCTTGGAGTCTCTTTCAAGTAAACATATGCTCAAAAAGCTTGAAAATATTTTGTACTCCGATGTGCCTTTTATTTATCTTTTTCTGAAAAAGAAATTGCTTTAGTTTCATTATGAGATTGTCATTTTTCTACCAAGTGGAAAGAATTTAATTTGCTTTTATGCATAGTAGGACTACCACGATATACGGGTAAACAAAGATTTTGCTCTTTTGCTACATGCTGTGCACTTGTTCCTGGCTTCGGTTCTCTTTCCATGTAAACATATACCTACAGTGATTGCATCTTTTTATGTACCCACTTTCCCTTTTTTAATTCTACAATTTTTTAAACAACATATAGCAGGGGAACAATGAGGGGGAAGAGAGAGAAAATAGATCCTGCAACATGGTAAAAGGATCATGTGAAGAAGGGAAAGGATCGAAGGATTAAGGAGCTTTCTAACTTGCGGAAGATATGCAATGAATTGCTTTGTTGACACCGAACACAAGCACTAAACCAGTAGTAAGTGGAAGAAGATGTTTTATTTTTTCTATTGGAAGAAGGAGATGAGGCTTACCTCCTACTTTTGTTATTGTTATTGTTATGCTCTAACAGAGCCAATGCTCTTTCAAGTAAACATAGATTTTCTCTTTTGTCGCATGGTGTGCACTTCTTATTGCTAGGCTATGGATCTCTTTTAAGTAAGATATACTTAAAAAGCTTATCTTTTATATACTCACTGTCACATTTGAATTTTCCCATTGTTCGAAAAGATTATTTTCCCACATTAATTGTGAGAGTGTCATCCTCCGGCCAACTAGAAATTTTTTTAATATACTTCTTTCCTTAGTAGGACTGACATTAGAATCTAGTAAGGGGCCGTTTGGGGCGTGATAAAAACCAAATATCCACTGTGGATATTCCACTTTCAGGTGGATTTTTTAAAATTATCCACTATCCAGCTGAAACACCTCCTGAGGTGTTTCAGCTGGATAGTGGATAATTTCAAAAAATCTACCTGAAAGTGGATTATCCACAGTGGATATGTAGTTTTTATCACGCCCCAAACGGCCCCTAAAAAAATATTGGTCTTTTGCTACATGTTGCGCACTTGTTGCTGATCTTGGGGTCTGTCCAAGTTAACATATACCTACAAAGCATGCATCTTTTTTCGTAACTTTCTTTGTTTAATTACCTCCTTTGAAAACAGCTATTATCCTTCGTTAATTATGAGACTCGCATTCTCCTACCAACGAAAAAGCTTCTAATATGCTATATATTCCATAAATGGAGTAATATGAGTTCAAATGAGTTTGAAACCTATAATTGGCGTAATATGAAAAGGGACAGAGGGAGTAGCCCATGTAAAACTGAAATTAGTGTGGGATACTTGATAGTCACAGATTCAATTGTCCCTTTTCCTCTCCCTTGCTTCATGAATGATGTTCTCTAGGGGAAACATCACTAATCACAAAGATTTGCCACTTGAATGGTATCCCTAAGATTGAAAAAAATCAAACAAACTACATAGAAAAGCATCGACAGTATCATGTGAGGAGAATTGAATTGACCATCTTGAACTGACACTATGCAGCAATAATTCATTCGATCCCTTCCTCACACCGAGCTGGGTTCTTCCCTGCCTTCGGCTCCCAAAACAATTGATGCCCAGCTCTCCTCCGTCCCAACTCTGGCTCGCAACCTGCACTGGGAAGCACTCCACTGCCTATCACTCAGGCTCTCAAAGCCGGCAAAATACTTCACCTCGTAATTGCAAAATTTTAAAGTCTCTCTAAGGAGGAGTTGGAGGTGAAGAAATGAGTACGGAGGACCCGGGGGGGATGGGGGCAATTTCACAGCCGCCTTCATCAACAACAACGTGTTTAGCTACTGGCAAATTTTATGCCGTCCAAGGAGGCTGGGGCATGGAGCAGGCTATCATTAATTTTTGTACAAAAAACTATATTTCTTCCAATGAACTGAAAGTTTGGGTCAGATGCACCGTATGCATGTCCCCTTTCCTGATCAATGAAGCTAAAATTTCTTGAATTACATACATCCACTTATAACGGCGGCCCTTTGGGGCTTGATAACATTTGGGGTGTGATAAAGCCAAAATATCCAGTGTGGATTTTGGATGTCCACTGTAGCATCCATATTTTTTAATCACGCCCCCCCCCCCCCCCCGCGGCCAGGGACCCCCTTTAAGTTAAGTAGGGTACAATAGTCACGAGTACAAATTTATGCACCATTCTTTTTCGACATTTATTTATGCACACGTCGAATATGGGTGGAGTTGTTATACACAGCATGCTTATACCTTAGATGATTAAAAACTTCGGCTGGAGTTCCATGCTCGTTGGCATACACATATGATAAGATGGTATAGCCATAAGAGCACCGCTGCATGCCTCTTTACAACTGTCACTTGGCTGGTTTCTCAAATATTCTGACTAGATTGATTTGGCTGGATTATTTGCCCGATCTGAAGTCCAATACTTACAAATCAAACCTAACTTTTTTTTATTGCTAGTCACAACCTAACTTGACCACCAGAATTTCATCGGTTAAAAACAGACTACAGCAGGTTCCTCATCCAGATCGGTAGATACCGGAATAAAATGACTTCACCAAACAAATTCGCTGTTTTTTTATGTGTCAAACAGACATCCATGGATAACACAACTCGTGAAGCATTCTGCTGTCAACTTATTGTTACATGCAAGCGGCCCAAGATATAAATCTTTTGCAGGGCTCATGGTCTAAACCATGGCAAACCTTAGCCGGGTGGCCAGTTCATCTGTCGTCCACCCATGAGATGAATGTGAAGATGATAAACAGATTGACCTGTAAAAGAATAGAGGAAAGTTAAAAACAGAACAGATAATATTAAACGAGTTTTATTACTGTAGAGAGAGTAAACAACTCGTACATCCATCTGGCCCATCATTAATCACAATCCTGAAACCCTTGTCCAGTCCTTCCTGCTTTGCTACTACTTTGGCTGTGTATAAAAGATGGCCAAGAATCTCACCGTGCCTTTCTTCAGCCTTCCAAAATAACAGACAAAAAGAAGCTAAATTGATTAAGTTGCGAGTAAAGAATATACATAAGATATCTTTGAAAATATTCAATAAATACAACTAGACAAATACTGTACATATTCCATATACTGGAGCAGATCATAATAATTTAAGTCAAATACTCAGAAGCAAGTAAGCAACTGGGTTTATAGAATGGCCTCAATATCGGGTCTTCCTATTCCTTTCTTCTGAAGGATACTTACTCGCAGATGCCCTGGTGTTTCCTACGTAAGAACAAAGACACATAGCTGAACCATACTTGGGTTTTACAAAAATCTGCTTTGGCAACAGAATACAACTTAAAACACAACTTTGGCATGAGTTAAAACAAAAAGTCAACAGCAATTGCATTTAACATTGCTCATGGGTGTCTCAGATGGGAACTGTCTGCTTCCAAAACCAATTAAAAAGTGGAAACAAATTAGACGTAAGAAGCACTTGGGGTTTGATAACTGCCTAACTTAAACATTTAATACATTTTTTCACCAACAAGCAATCTGTGGCAAGTTCAAGTTTTTTTTATATTTGGATTTTTGACATACAGTCTTCAAATTTCAATTGATATTAGGTTTAAGCAAAGTGAAGCCAAATGCACCATATTCCCTAACCACAAGGCATAGCCTAGACAGAGACACAATATTATCTAAGAAATTGCTTCTAGCAAATTAATTTTATGGGCATGTGCCTTCACTGCGAGTCACATGTGATCACCAAACTGTTAGACCCGGCCTACAGGTCGGGTCCACCTTTGAGGTCCACTAGAATGATTAGGATTTGCCTAACCTCAAAGGCAGACCCAACCCCTAGGGCGGGTCATAACACAAACATACTTCATTTTTAGGGGAAGGTTACCAGACTGGCCAGGGTTGATATCGGTATCAATTCCCTCATTTTCATGGTCATTGCATTCACAATTATTAAAGAGAAACAAGGATCACCAACATATGGCATTGAGATTTTAATTCTTACGATACCTGGAAAGCTGGAGCTCTATTAGTACATTGCATCATACCATGTGTGCCCTTGTATGAGAAAACACAGAGGAGGTGGTGGGGGAAGGGGAGTAGATTATCAAATTGATATTGCAATTTTGCACTCTAAAATTATACCTTATGACTTGGTTGGAAAAGTAAATGCTTTTGAAATGTTTATTGACTGCCACTATTCACAAACAAATGCATGCGTTCAGAGGTAAGCTTCTTAAACATTGGTGTAATATGTGAAATATTTTCCCAGTAAAAGTGATGATGAAACATACTCTTTGTATAGAACAAAAATCTTTATACTCCCTCCGTCCAAAAATATTCCTCATTTAGGAAAACAAAATGAACTAATTTTAGTTCATTTTGAGGACACATATTTTTGGACAGAGGTATACTGAAAGATTGCACAACTCAAACCTTAGAAAGCCCTGTCAATCCATCCTTCACTTTTGGAATAATTAAAATGTGTGTTGGCGCCTGTGGGCTGACGTCCCTGAATGCAAGGGCCTATACAAACAGACACTTTAGCAATAAGGGTGTATCCCTTATTATAATATCAGGGTCATGAAGGTACATGAAAGAGATGGAAAACTTTTAACCATAACAAAAAATTATACCTTGTCATCCTCATAAACCACGTTGGCAGGAATTTCTTTCCGTATAATTTTGTCAAATCTGCACATATATAACAAACAATTGAACAGTGTAATTTCACATTTATATAGCAATCAAAGACCAAAATATTTATTTGAACTTTTCAAAGAAATACTCCATCCAGGTTAATTGTCCAGACTTCATAAATGTCGACTTTAAGAAACAAATGTCTGTGTAATCTCATCAGTACAAGAGAAGCATGGTGGATGACAATGCACGATCCCTGTTCTGTGGGGATCACACTCATGAACATCTTTCTCTTCTGGTCATGTGACAATTTTGTTCAAGTAAAGAAGCTAAACAGTATTTGCATTTGGGGACCATGTGCATGAGTGTCTTTCTCCTTTCATAGATATGCAAATAGGATCTACCTCGGCTACCACACTCACAATGGAGAAGGTCTCATCCTAGTAAATGAGACATTCTCTATGGGAAAAGTTTCTTTTTAAAATGGCAATACTTTTCCTAGAGGGTATATACATTTTCGCCCTGCTCCTACCTTTCTCACTCCAATCTCACTCTTCTGCTTTTCTTTTCTCCTTTTTCCTTTTTTTCCCCATCAAAGTAAGATATCCGTGTATAGGGGTGACACTGATCTAAGCCAGCAAGCAACTTATTTATTCTCAACTTGATTCTGGTTTCTTCCCTAAAAATTAGCTTGTCAATCTGAGCTCGAGGCTAGCCTGTCTCAATTATATCAAGCTCACTTTTTTCACATTTTAGTTTTACGTTAATCTTAGAATCTATTGAATAAATCCTTAAGTTTTCTCGCTGTATAGTGATTAAGATTATTTTTAAGAGTATATTTTGAGTTAGATTTAAATTAAATGATTTAAAATCATATAAAAAAATGAACACGCAGAAATTTTAAGATAATTTGAACCAGCTTTAAAAAGCTGGTTACGATTGGCCCAACTGACAAAAAGCTTGACTCTACTTGGCTCAATATCATCCCCTTCCAAGTCCAGTTAATTAGACTAAAGATCATAGTATTCGTACATTTTTTCTGCAGAGAAAAGAAGTTGTTTGCTAATTGAGATTGTCAACTGTTTCCGCGATGTTGCCAGATTATGCCACCACATTTACAGCACAGATTGATTGGTAAAGCTATGATATTGTTGTATTAAGAAAAAAGAAAGAAAGAAATGACAGAGTGAAGGAAGAAATGATGCAATTGATGGAGACTAGTAAACAGGGTACATACAATAACTAAGCTAATAACAGTCCTATATCTAAAATTCTGAAACTGTTGCATAAGAAAAAGTTATACAAGAAAATGAAAGTAGCACCATTTGCCAAGTAAAGGATCATGTGATATACATGCCATGATAGAACTCCAAAACTGTCATAATAATCGGCACGCGTAATTGTAATGATAAGATCTATGTGTACCCACACTCCATGACAGATGGCGTCGTTACTTCGAGGCTATGCCTTATGATTAGAGAATATGGTGCATTTTGCTTCACTCTGCTTACAACTAATATTACTTGAAGCCTTGCCATAGGTTGCTTGTACTAATTATCCATATAAATTAGTCACCTACCAAAACCAAAGTTTTTCTTCTTTTTAATTTGCTCCTACTTTTTTACTTAGCTCCATCCGGGCAATTAAATGCAACAAATCCTTCCCCTTCCTAAGTCTTATCTAACCTATTACAAAACCCCAGGGGAAAAATCAACCCGACTCTCAATATTTGAACCAAAAAGGGGAATAAGCAGAGAATTCACATCCTTCTTTGTCTAAGCATCAAAAAATAAATCATGGGTAATAATTACACAATGAATGAGAAACAAAAATGCGTAGAAGTTATCTGGCAATCAACAAATATAAGGGCGACAGCATATATTTCTCGAAAAGGAGAAAGCAAAGATGGAGCCTTTTTTTTGGGTTTTAGTAGTAGAGTAAGAGAGGTGGTCTTACATGGTAGGGGAATCGGTAGGAGTGGCTGCAAGAGCAGCCTCCTTCTCGGAAGCCATGATGGGAGGAGGATGCAGGTGGGCGCTCAACACCCCTAACCTAACCTCTCTTCTGCTCCGATGACTGTCGCCGCCGCTTCCCTCTTCCCCCATTTGCTGGCCAATATATATACCCAGTCCCAGTGTGTGCGCACCACCCAGTAGGCCTTTGACATATGCGTCCATCTCCCACTTGCCCTCTAGCCTTTTTCCCCATTGCACCCCTCCTCTTCCTAAATATTTACAGTTAGCAGCGCTCTCATGGTGCCCAAGCGATTATGGGAGTGTGAACCTCTCCCCCTTCTCCTCCTCCTCAAGATGGTGGTGAGGTTCGGACGGCAGTGATAGCCAGCGCGGGCTCTAATGGTCGGTCATTCCTCTCTTCTCTCCTTGGAGCTTTTTCGTCTTTGTATTTTGTGTGTTGTTGCTGATATTGCTCATATCACATCATTTTCTGATGAAGGCATCATTTGTCTAGTTGTGTCCATAGTTCGATAAGATTAATTGGAATTTTATGGAGTTATGTGCAGAAGTTTTTTTCTACTCCCTTCGTCCGGAATTAGTAGATACATCTGGCTTTCCAAAATGAACGGAGGGAGAGAGTATTATTTCTTTCTGTCTTTGTAGTTTTCTGATTTGTTGCTGATATTTTCATCACCACCAATATATACTTCAACTGATTCCTCACTAAGATATTTCTGAGAAAGGCATCATTTGTCTGGTTGTGTTATAAGTTGGACAAGATTCCTTGATACCAGAGAGAGTACTCCTTACTCTCTGTTAACTTCAGTTCCTAGTTAGCTGATTGAAGATGAGTCCCAAACTACACCAACCTAGAAAATAAGGACAATGCTTCCCAAGTATATTTCTTAGGAGAGACACTAGGTAGACATCCTTTTTATGCCGCTCAAATGATAATTATTGACCGAGATAAACTGCTAATATGCAGAAGCATAAGGAACTAATGAGAAATTCAAATCCAGCTCATTTTGTAACCGTTGCATGGCATTCTTTCAACACCTTAGGGGAATTTCAAATCACCTGCTTCAATTCTCAACCATTAGATGAGAGTAATGAGTTCACAGTCATTGTTTCATGAACCCGCAAAAATGTTTATCTTCTTTTGCAATTAAGTTAGATGACGTCAGATATACAGTTCCTTTTTAATTTGTTATAGTTCTTCAAGTGATGTCTATGCTATACACGCTGAGCTTTTCAGATGGAATAACTAGTATCACAGTCTTTAATTTTATTTACATAAGCAAGCCAATATTTGAGGTTTTACAGTTTGTAAACATATTTGTGATAATTTAGTGTTTCATTCTAACAATAATGATTTATGAAAAATATTAGTGGGTACAAGTTGGGAGTTTATGCAGGGTTCTCGAACTATTGCTTACAAGGAAAAAGGATGGGTTGATGAAATGCCCTGCATGTAAGGGTTCTGGCTCAACTCTCACTACTAGAAGCCAAATCATATCCATCCATCGTCAGCTTGCCTTTGTCAATTTTGTGAAGGGTAAAATTTAAATTGTTCTCTGTCGCTATATCAGGGCCAATATAGAGTTTCTTTTTCTGCATTGTTTATAAATGTAAAACTAATCTTGTGGACATTTTTTCTTGGATGCTTTCTTACTTCACATTCCCTACATCTGTCACCAAGTGAACAATTTTCGGATCAAATATTGATCATTGGAATGAATGCCTCGGGCTCATGTCTTTTATCAAGCGTTCATCATTATACAATTTCTTTTCTTTCCTTGTTTTTCACCTAGCACATTTAGAATTTGAGATGCTTTACTGTATGCCTAAATGAACATCACTATGCTACTAATTAATATCGGCCTGTCTAAAGCCTTATTTTTTCTGTAAATTGCAAACAGTTCTGGCAATAACTGAATTATAAAAGGAACTGCTGGTTCTCCCTTCTGGTGAATGTAGACAACGGCTATGGAGAGTGTGATCTGATTCAAAATAGGAACTCGTAAAATATTATTGTAAAATGGCCTAGAAATTTGATTACTGGGCCTTATTAATGAGGAACTCAAACTCCACGTCCATTGAGAGTTCCATGACAAGGCTCTCATCCAATTCGATTGGTGTGTTCTAATTTTGAACCATTTGGTCCAGATACATCAGGTTCAAAGAAAAACCCTCATTTTTCTCCAATTGCCTGCTTCAAAACAACAAGACAGAGTGAAAGAGGAGTATCACTAGTGTTTTCTTTTTTTTTCTTTTTCCTGTGTTCTGTCATTTCTAATCACTTTCCCTTTTGGTTAAGGGCACTTGGATTCTCATTGTCAGGTTTAAGATATTGCCTGTGACTGGTCTTATAGAATCTGTACCTGTTAGACATGCAACTTGTCTGCAGAGCCAAGATTGTTTGAGTAAGTGTCCTTGCACAAAGTGGGTGGGAGGAAATCCCTGAGAAATAAAGTCTCTATTTTTCATGCACCATCAGTTTCAACAGGCCATAACATTCTACTCAGTATTTGGAAACGATCTACTGATGGATTTGAAAACCGTGTGAAGGTTCATACTCCCTGATGCAGGACAACTAACTTGAGATCCGACAAAATTTAAACAAGTAAAGAAAACTCTAAATTTTAGTAACCCTACTCAGGCAAGATAAATAATTTAATATAAATGTCTACGAATAATTCAAATTTGATTTCAAAGGGTTGAAGGGCAGCAACAGTTGAGAAACTGTTTTAGGCTAGGATTAAAAGGTTTGGATGTACGAGCAAATGTTTGCTATTACGTGCTTGCACTTCAGGTCAAAGATGATAATTTAGATGAACAACTAAAACCACAAAGATGAAGATAACACTTACTTGTCCGTCTGGAGTGAACCAAACCCGAACCCGAAGTGATTGAGTCGTCCAAACTGAAACCCGAACCGAAGTGATCCAAAATAAGTCCGAACCGGGTTCCTCCAGAGTTTGACGCGAACCGGGTTCGAGAGAAGGGAGCTCGTCTGCTCGAGTGACGACCAGAAGCGCAAGCGGCCAGGAGGGATGGCACGGCGGAGGTCTGACTCCGGCAAGGGTTCAGCGCGAAGAGCCGGCAATGATCCGGTACTCTTCGGCAGAATAGATGGCGACGGCGATAAAGTTGCAGACGAACGGCGGCAGCTAGGGACGACAAATGGCGGCGACGAGTTACTGGACAAAGGTGGCGACTTTCGACGGAAATACTTCTCCGGGGACACCACTGGGTAGCGATGGCAGTTATGGCAGCGACGGCTTCCCTGATCGAGGACGACAAGGATCTGGTTGACGGAACCAACGCCGGCCTGATGATCGATCGGGAAAAGAGGCGGCTTTGGACTAAAACAGCAAGATTTCTCCGGATTGGGCGACGGTAACGGCGATGACGAGCGCACAAAAGTGGGGTTTTGGAATCGTCACCAAAACCCACCACTGGATTCGGCACCAGTGGCTTCTGGCTTCGGCACCGGCGTCGGATTCAGCACCGACGGGATTTCTCCTTCACAGAGGTATCAAACGAGATTTTCTTTTGCATAAACTGGACTGTTTTATTTCATAGAAGGAATAGCCATTAAATAGGCATTACAAAAGTTTTAAATCAAGTAACAAATTTAAGCTTGCCCAAATTAGATATAGGAATCAAGCTTTTCTAATCAAAGAAAATCCCTAATTGAAATTAAATGCTGAAAATAGAAAGTACTAAATAGGTAAACAGAAAAATAAACAATCTAATGGGCACGGGTCCTATTCCGGCGAGTGTAAACCCGTATAGGCCCCGTGTCCGCACCAACTCTCCCCGGGTGGGAAAAACTCGACTCCGTCGAGTTACATGCAGGAAGACTCTCATGGAACTCTAAAGCATCTGGATCAAGTGTCTGCAACTCGTCACGTGTAATCCATGTGCAATCTGACTCGGGGCGTCCCCTCCAACGAACAAGATAGCGTTGTACCCATGGTTTTCAAAACCGGACCGGACCGGCCGGTCCGACCGCGGAGAACCAGAACCGGCCGGAAAATCGGTCCGGTTCAAGCCGGTTTACCAAGCCGGCCGGTTTTTATCAAACCGGCCGGTTGAACCAGCCGGTTTGCCTGAACCGGTAAACCGGAACCGGCCGGTTCGGATTATAATAATAATTTTTTTTGAAAAATTTTTTACAAGAGGGGGGATTCGAACCTCAGACCCCCCCCCCCCCCCCCCCCCCCTTGTACCCATATAACCTTAACCACCTGAGCTACATTTGTTATAAAAACCGGCCGGTTCGGATTATAATAATAATTTTTTTTGAAAAATTTTTTACAAGAGGGGGGATTCGAACCTCAGACCCCCCCTTGTACCCATATAACCTTAACCACCTGAGCTACATTTGTTTTGATGTTAGTGTTATACAAATACATATATTTATCACTTATTTTACTTAAACTAGCCAAACCGGTTTGACCACGGTTTGACTGCGGTAAACCGCGGTCCAACCGGACCGGCCATCAATCCGGTTCGATGGCCGGTCCGGTTTTAAAAACCTTGGTTGTACCCCTCCTTCCGTGGTGGAAATTACCTGTTCATCTAAAATAGCATCAACTTGATCTTTTAGTGCAAGTGGCTAAGGCAGTGGAATAGGATCAGGGATAGGTGGGGGGTCATGGTCAGTGGACAAATCATCAAACGGCTTATCAGGTATGGCAAGAGGGCCATGGTAAGCAACCAAATCCTCAATGTTGAAAGTGGTGGGGATGCCGAAATCAGAAGGAATATCAATAACATAGGCATTAGAACCAATGCGTTTTAACACTTGAAAGGGACCAACACTACGGGACTGCAACTTTCGAACGGCTCCAGAAGGAAACCGCTCGGGTCGAATCCGAATCATAACATAGTCACCCACATTAAATTCTTTAAAGCGCCTACGAGAATCAGCTTGAATTTTATAGCGTTCATTACTTGCTTCAATTTTATTACGGATCTCTTTTATGCAAATCATGAACATGTCGTGCAAATGCATCAGCTGACAGAAATACGAACATGAGGGGACATGGGAATAAGATCTACAGGCTTCCTAGGTTTGTAACCATGCACAACTTCAAATGGACTCATGCCTATAGACTTATTAACTGAACTGTTATATGCAAATTGAGCAGAAGGAAGAATTGAATCCCAGTTTCTATTATTATTTCCCACCAAACAACGTAAAAGGTTGCCAAGACTACGATTTACGACTTCTGTTTGACCATCAGTTTGAGGGTGATAAGCCGTGGAGAATTTTAACTTTGTTCCTACCATATGCCAAAGGGTTTTCCAAAAATAACTCATAAATCGAACATCCCTATCAGACACGGTGGTTTTGGGTAAACCATACAAACTCACGATCTTATCGAAATAGATTTTCCCAATTTTAGATGCATCAGAGGTTTTGGAACAAGGAATGAGGTGGGCCATTTTGGAGAAGCGGTCTACGACCACAAATATGGAATCATGCTTTGTAAAAGTACGAGGTAGTCCAAGCACAAAATCCATGCTAACATCTTGCCAGGGACGATCTGGCACAGGAAGAGGGGTGTAGAGGCCAGTATTTTGCTTTTTGTGTTTGGCCAGTTGACATGTGCGACATTGACTAATGATTTTAGCAACAACTCTTTTGAGGCTTGGCCAATAAAATTGGCGCTCAACTTCTTCAATGGTTTTGTCACGACCAAAGTGTCCTGCTAAACCACCGGCGTGAATTTCCCACACTAAGAAATCTCGCACAGACGTACGGGGAATGCAAAGCTTGTTTGCTTTGAACAGGTACCCATCGTGAAGATGGTAGCCATCATGGGAAAGGGTCGAATCACTACTCAGGTCAAGGAAAATCTCTCCAAAATCAGGGCATGATGCATAGTCCTCCTTAAGTCGATCAAAACCTGTAACTTTGGCACTCAGCATAGAGAGTAAGAATGCTCGACGGCTAAGTGCATCAGCTGCTTTATTCGCAACCCCTGCTCAATGTTTCAACACAAAAGTATAAGACTGTAGAAACTCAATCCAATGACCATGTCGAGAATTAAGTTTCTTTTGAGAGTTCAGGTAACGCAAAGCCTCATGATCCGAATAAAGAACAAATTCATGCGGTAGAAGGTAATGTCGCCAGTGACGTAAAGCTTGTACTACCGCATAGAATTCTTTATCATAGGTTGAGTACTTTTGCTTAGCCTCATTTAACTTCTCACTAAAGTAAGCGATTGGATGACGTTCTTGACTAAGGACGCCACCAATGCCTATACCAGATGCATCACATTCAACCTCAAAAACCTTTGAAAAATCTGGGAGGCGCATTACGGGTGCTTCGGTCATCTTCCTTTTTATCTCTTCAAATGCTCTAGCAGCAGCATGTGACCATCGAAACTCACCTTTCTTCATACAATCAGTTATAGGGGACATGATGGTGCTAAACCCACGAATAAATTGACGATAAAAAGTAGCAAGCCCATGAAAACTACGAACAGCATGAATATTCTTAGGCTCAGGCCAGTCGACTATCGCCTGTACTTTTTGAGGGTCAGCAGAAACTCCCTTAGAGGAAACTATAAAACCCAAGAAGATAACTTGATGTGTAAGAAAAGAACACTTCTTAAGGTTAGCATATAAACTTTCTTTCCTCAGGGTGTTACAAACTTGGACAAGGTGGTCTAGGTGTTGCTCCTTTGTTGTGCTATAAATGAGGATGTCGTCAAAGTACACAACAAGGAACTTACCCATGAAAGGACGAAGAACTTGCGTCATCACTCGCATAAAGGTGCTAGGAGCGTTAGATAGTCCAAATGGCATGACCATCCACTCATAGAGGCCATCCTTTGTCTTAAAGGCGGTTTTCCACTTGTCACCTGGACGAATTCGAATTTGGTGGTAGCCACTTTTGAGATCGATTTTGGAGAAAATTTTGGCACCAGCCATCATATCAAGCATATCGTCGAGCCGAGGAATGGGAAACCGATATTTCACCGTGATCTTGTTGATTGCACGACTATCCACGCACATCCTCCATGATCCATCTTTCTTAGGTGTTAGGAGTGCGGGCACAACACACGAACTCATACTTTCCCTAATGAACCCCTTACGGAGGAGATCATCAACTTGCCTCTTTAACTCATCATGCTCAGTGGGGTTAAGTCGATAATGAGGCAAATTTGGGAGAGTTGTTCCTGGAACAAGATCGATAGCGTGTTGGATATCATGCATGGGTGGTAACTGGTCTGGGAGATCCTCAGGAAAAACATCCTTAAATTCTGTAAGGAGATTAGTTACCTCAGCAGGTGTGTCTTCCTAAGTGTCTGGTGAAACTTCCTTTGCGACTACGGCAAAAAGAACATCTTCAGTGCTCACTTCTCTCTCAAACTTTTTGGGCTAATTATGTGCAAGCCCTTATCTTTGGTTGTAGCACTTTTGGGATTCTTAGGAAGGGGTGGCAGTTTTAAAGGGTTCAATTTGATCTTATGGCCATTAAAAGTAAAAGTAACAGAATTGCTGCGACCATAGATTGTGACATCTAAGTCAAAGAGCCATGGTCTCCCTAAGATAAGATGACCGACATCCATGGGTATGACATCACACAAGATTTTGTCTGTGTAAGAGTGAACTTCAATTGGCACTAGACATCGCTCATTGATAGGGATGGATGTTGTGTCAACCCAAGAGACTTTATAGGGATTAGGGTGGGGAATTGGTTTGAGACCTAAGCGGGAGACAAGTCTCGAAGAAACGGCATTTATACAGCTCCCACTGTCAATGATCACTTTACAATCCTTTCCCCCACACTTAACATAAGTGTGGAAGATTGTACTCCTACACCAATCATCATTCTCTCGAGGTTGGGTTAGGGCACACCTAACGACGTTCAGAGTTGGGGTAACAAACTGAGTATTTGCGCCACCGACTGGAGAAGGAGAAGCTCTAATACAACCTAGGAAGCCAGGTGCTTCTTCATACTCAGCATCAGAGTCATGTATATCTGCTAGGTTGGGCTCATAGACCTCCTCTTCGAGGCTGTCATCATCAGAGGGCATTTCTTGTTCACTAATAACAAGAGTCTTCTTAGTAGGGCACACAGCAGCAACATGACCAAATCCTTGACACCTATAACAACGACTAGGTGCTGGGGAATCTCTATCTACCCGTTTGTCATTATCAGTAGAGGTACGCACAAGAGGAGGGGTTTTAGCAGGGTAAGATCCGGACTGTGGTTTACGCCCAGCAAACGGAACTGGGCCAGAATTGGACCGATTCCCTGCATACGGGGACGATCCCCCATAAGGCTTACTGGAAAGTGGATGGGGAACAGCTAATTGTGTGCGAGGTTCTGGACGCCTAAAGGAGTGAGGGTTAGTGATCATCTCATAGTCCTTAACAAAGGCATAAGCTTGTTCAAGAGTAGCAATACCTCGAAACACAAGCTCCTTCCTAAGGTTATCATTAAGACCCTTTCGAAATCGAACCAGAATCGAATCATGTTCCTCGCGGACTTGACAACGCACCCTATACTCCTCAAATTCAGCAATATACTCTAGGGCAGACCGGTTACCTTGCCTAAGCTTATAAAAATTCTCTATGAGATCACTTCTATAGGATCGAGGCAAGTAATTAGTGCTCAGGCGCTCTTTCATGTCCATCCAAGTAGTAATTTGAGGTTCATGTCGAAGGGCTATCAAACCTTCAACATCCTCCCAAAAGAGTTTAGCTCGCCCGATGAATTTCATCTTAACAAATTTGACTTTTTTATCCTCAGTTAACTCATACCACTCAAAGAAGTGGTCCATTTCTCTCACCCAATCAATGAATACTCTAGGATCAAGGCTACCATCAAAGGATGGTGCCTCAACCTTAAGGTTCCGCATGATGCGCTCATTTGGGTCACGGGGCTCCCTAAGGTCCATATGGTTATAATAGGCTTGAGGGGGTGGGCCTCGGCGATGATGGGCAGCACGCGCATTGTATGGGAATGGACCAAAATTAGCGTAGGCAGGTTGGTCATGGGCATGAGGATCAACCTCATTAGACTGTGCAGCGTCTGGCGCCTGAGAAGACTCACCGACAAAATTGTGGTTGAACCTCTGAGAGGTCTCAACAGAGTCTAAACGAACATTGGTTTGGGCAAGATCATGACGAAACTCCTCATGTTGAGCGGTCAGGTTTTCTAGTCGTTTATTCATGTTTTCTAGTTGTTTAACAATAGCTTCTAAGGGATCCATAACAGAGTGGGATTCAGACAAACTGGGAGAAATGACTTTACCAGAACGCAAATGCATGCAATGAAATGCAAACTAAATGGACTTTTTTTTTTTTCAAATACCTATCCTAAATGATGCATGGGCCACCAAATATGATGCAGGACAACTAACTTGAGATCCGACAAAATTTAAACAAGTAAAGAAAACTCTAAATTTTAGCAACCCTACTCAGGCAAGATAAATAATTTAATATAAATGTCTACGAATAATTCAAATTTGATTTCAAAGGGTTGAAGGGCAGTAATAGTTGAGAAATTGTTTTAGGCTAGGATTAAAAGGTTTGGATGTACGAGCAAATGTTTGCTATTACGCGCTTGCACTTCAGGTCAAAGATGATAATTTAGATGAACAACTAAAACCACAAAGATGAAGTTAACACTTACTTGTCCGTCTGGAGTGAACCAAACCCGAACCCGAAGTGATTGAGTCGTCCAAACTGAAACCCGAACCGAAGTGATCCAAAATAAGTCCGAACCGGGTTCCTCCAGAGTTTGACGCGAACCGGGTTTGAGAGAAGGGAGCTCGTCTGCTCGAGTGACGACCAGAAGCGCAGGCGGCCAGGAGGGATGGCACGGCGGAGGTCTGACTCCGACAAGGGTTCAGCGCGAAGAGCCGGCAATGATCCGGTACTCTTCGGCAGAATAGATGGCGGCGGCGATAAAGTTGCAGACGAACGGCGGCAGCTAGGGACGACAAATGGCGGCGACGAGTTTCTGGACAAAGGTGGCGACTTTCGACGGAAATACTTCTCCGGGTACACCACTAGGTAGCAATGGCAGTTATGGCGGCGACGGCTTCCCTGATCGAGGACGACAAGGATCTGGTTGACAGAACCAACGCCGGCCTGATGATCGATTGGGAAAAGAGGCGGCTTTGGACTAAAACAACAAGATTTCTCCGGATTGGGCGACGGTAACGGCGATGACGAGCGCACAAAAGTGGGGTTTTGGAATCGTCACTAAAACCCACCACTGGATTCGGCACCAGTGGCTTCGGCACCGGCGTCGGATTCAGCACCAACGGGATTTCTCCTTCACAGAGGTATCAAACGAGATTTTCTTTTGCATAAACTGGACTGTTTTATTTCATAGAAGGAATAGCCATTAAATAGGCATTACAAAAGTTTTAAATCAAGTAACAAATTTAAGCTTGCCCAAATTAGATATAGGAATCAAGCTTTTCTAATCAAAGAAAATCCCTAATTGAAATTAAATGCTGAAAATAGAAAGTACTAAATAGGTAAACAGAAAAATAAACAATCTAATGGGCACGGGTCCTATTCCGGCGAGTGTAAACCCGTATAGGCCCCGTGTCCGCACCACTCCCTCCGTCCAAAAAATCCTGCCAGCATTTGAAAATGAGTTAAATCAGCATTTCAAGCCTCCACTTACCCAAGCACATGCACGTTAATGAGGATCTATCTGCTTGTGGGGCAAATCGAGCCATTTAATTCTGGATCTGTATTTTTTGCAGCCAGGTTTTTTGGATAGAGGGAGTATTATCTCACGTGAATTTTTCAACTTTTGATGTTTAGCTAAAAAGTAGTTGATGTAATACACAATGACGAGATTAGTTGATGTTAAGGCATGTAGTTTTTATAAGATTAAGTAGTATTAATTAATATCTTAATTTGTTGAACCCAGTTAGGACTTAATTAATATCTTAATTAATATCATTATCATTTAGGCATGTTATTAGTGGAAGCCTATATGGGTGGATAAAATGATACGAAAGTTTCAGTATAACTATTTTAACCATCTTAGGGTCTTGTCTATGGCTTTTTCTGGACTGCTAAAAATTATCGACAAAATAAACATTTTTGAGGAGACCTTTTTTTCTTTAAGGGTATCGCAAAAATTATGCATTTTAACTTTTAGCCTTTTGCTTTTTACCCTCAAAGATATCCTCTGTCACCCTCGTCCTTCAATTTTATCTTCACCTCAACCTTCTCGTTGATGGGATAGACATAAAAAAGTCATCAATGGTTTAGACCTAAGCCCTAAAAATCTCTAATATCATCTCTTCCGCTCTCCTAATTTCACTAAATTTCTTCTTTTCACTAATGAATTTCTCTTTCCGATTTTTAATTCCATTTTTCTAGGGAAGAAGTCAGGCAATTGGTGGAACCTCGGAGGCCTCTAGTTAAGCGCAACAACTATCTGCGAAAGAAGATAGTAGAAGCAGCAGAAGCTAGAGCATTTTGCATTCTGAAAAGACTCGTTCTGCCTGAATCTTAATTTGATGCTTGTGTGACCAAATTCATATGATTTTTTACAAATTACAATCAGAGCAGCACATTCTTGTGGGTAAAAGCACCATATACGCTCCAGTATCGATAAGAATTCTAGTTCTTACACTTCATATGTTATGGTATATTCATTCTGATCATGATTGTCTCAATATCGGTAGATAAAATTCAGTTCAACCGTAGAAGAGACCTCCATGATGAGTGTATTACGCATCTAAATCCAGGTCAGGCAGCTTTGCCTACAAGACCTCCACAAATCTTCTGAAGTAGTGAAATGGATCGCAATCCAGCTAATTTAGTGAATGCATCTATGTTTGTAGAAGATTTGTTCCTCGAGTCTTTAGAAGCATATGTTAAGCTCTACATTGAGACATTAGTAGTTGAATGTGACGATAAACAGAGGATGCAGCAGTTGGGTACAACCTGAAGTTGTTGCAGTAATAAAATATGCTAGAAAATCCTGCCTTACTTATCCTTTTCAGCAAGGAAACGCTAAACGAGGCTCACATGTACTCCTTCCAACTATAGTTAATTGTTCATTGTGGATACAACTCCTATATATCAACAATGTCTACAACTTGGGTCTTTGCCTATTTACCCACAATGACGCCGGATACTCCTACAATTGCAGTGATCATCCCTCTTCTTCCAGTCTTTTTGGCCTTTCTCCTCCTGCTCTGGATCGTACTACTCTCCTCAGGTTCAGACTCTCACTCATTCAGCATGGAGGAGGAGGATGCTGTCTTGGGCTGGGCAGAGGGGGTGCTCTTTCACTCAGACAAGAGGCTTCACTACCATGGAGATGAGAGAGTGAAAGGGGAAATTATATTCAAGTTCTATCCTTTCTCAGACAAGAGAGTTCACAGTAAGTGGTGGCTGCGATAAACCTTGGCATCCTCCAGGCAAATGCTCAATGGCAGCAATTCATGCTTTTGCACTGACAGAAAAAAAAAAGTGAATGAATAATGCTGTACCATCGGCTGGACACAGCAGCCTAAGGCTCATGTCAACCGCAAAGAATTAGAAATTTACCTGTCAGGATTAGTGGAGTTAAGTGATGAAATAAAACAAACTATGTATCTTGTTTAGAGTTGTTGTCTGGTTCTATTAGTAGAGATAAAGGTGTCAGTGTTGGAATATGCAAATGTTTTGATAATCCATTTTCTAACAGCTCAAGCTTTTGGGAACAACGATTATGCAACATGGTACGAGAGGCAAGGGCTTGTGTTCAAATACCAGAAGCAGTTTTTTCCTGTCATATTTCCTCCATGGCTTTGGTTTATTCTCTCCTTTAATTGTATCTACGTGCTAAGCTGTTTTGGTAGCTTGCACTTGCGGGGGAAGTGGTTGAGTTATAAAATGAAAATATTATAATAATGGTTTTGTAATGGCTTCAGTTATTGGGAAATATCAGTTATCTCATGTGTTATCAGAGCTCAGGTTATACCTTCTATCTTGCTAGAGGCAGTCTATATGCTTTCACTTGCAAAGTTTAATAGACGCTTGCTCGTGTGGGGGAGTGTTGAAATATGAAGTATTAATGTGGTGTAGAGGGAGTAGTATTTTTATTTTTTATTTTTCACAGCGGAGGAGTATTTATCAATATTGAGTCATACTGAACATCATGGATAGTGGAGATTTCGGAGACTTCATAAGCATCCCCTTGTTAGCCCATGAAAAAAGATGATTAGTAGCCAACGATATAAGGATAAATTATGATTATTTTTCAGCCGGGAAAACCTCAATTAATGAGAGCCATCGGTCATCGTGATCGACGATGCATGCTCTTCTACTGAGCATAGAAGTGTGTGCTCCAGGCGGACCAAAAATGCCTCCCACTTCACTTATCAGGTTGCAGGCACTTGCTAAAGAACAGCCTTTCAGCAGTTGATGGTTCATTGTGTTTTTCCAGGTGACAAGTCTACCCTCATTACCCCAACTCCACGACTTATGTCGTTAAGGGCAGT
This sequence comes from Houttuynia cordata, assembly GCA_039654745.1. NCBI lineage: Eukaryota > Viridiplantae > Streptophyta > Magnoliopsida > Piperales > Saururaceae > Houttuynia > Houttuynia cordata. Next base: position 564,135 of record CM077503.1, read on the forward strand.
GGATGATATTTTCCTTGCTTCGCTGGATAGACTAACTACTATACCAGAATCTAGATAGATAGATATTAGCAGAGGAGGCTACCAGTTCCAAGCAGAGTGGTTTATGCTCAAATTCCACAGACAAAGTCTGTCGCCTGAGAGCAGGGGATGCGGTTGGCGGGTGGGAATATGATGGTGGAGCCCCTTTTGGGTTTTGGATACCAATCCCCTGAGCTGCTCAAACCACTTCTTCTTACAAAAAAATTTTCTTCTCGTCCTGTTAGTCACCGTCTGACGAGCTCCCGGAAGGTTTTTGTAACAAAAAGCTCCATCTCAGGCATGTTCCACCCTTTTCTCACCACTTGGGTATTTCTGCATTCTGAGTTTTACATGCCTATGCTTTTGGGAGTTTCCTTCTCTTTAATTAGCAGTCTAGATTATGTCAACTGTATTAAAAGCTCTTTACTTGTGACAAGTTTTGTCCAAAACTAGTTTTACATGATGTTGGATTGGATTGGATTATTGGTGGAAAGACGCATATGGGGTGTGTGATGTTATTTACTTGGAAGTTAAGATTTTGGCCATGAATCATATTACATTCCGTTTTGGTAATGGAGGAAATCTTTTACACAATACACGCAAGAGCTTCCTTCAACATGGAAGGCCACTGATTTTTTAAATAATTGCAAAATATTGATAGGTTGCATCTTAATGTTTTATCATCGACCAAGAAACAAAATATGGGAGGATAGGTTATAGAATGGCACATATTTGCTGAAGATTAATGACTTAGCTTGAAAATCTTGATTGACTTGGGTTGGATACCTAGATGGGAGGATGCCCTCTTTGAAATGTAGTTTAGTTCTGTCCAGCTAGAGCTTGAAGAATCCAAATTCGGACAAAGATAATTGCAATTGAAGTTGATGGGCCACCTAGGAACTACCATTATTTCAGAATATAGAGTAATTACGTTGTCTATATACATTTTGATCTTCATTGCTCCCAAATAAATTAGCACATAGAAAGGTCTCTAATATATAGACAACCTAATCTGCCTTACTCTCTTTCTGCAGGGGCTGACCTTGTAGGAGAAGACATCATAGACATTTTCTTAAAAGAGAGACGATTGAATGGAGATTTTATATCAAAAATTTCTGATGAACTTTGGAGAGGAGAGGAATTGAAAGCTATTGATATAGAGCTTAATACAATGGCAGAAAATCCTCAGGCAGCCGTGGAGGTAAGATTGCTTCTTGTTCACCATGCAGAGAAACCTTTTATTGGAAATGTAACAGAATAGAAGGAGAAAAATATTCATGTGTTGCAAGTAATGGACAACTCTCTATGATATTACAAATGAAAGAATAGCTATTTGTGTACATCTGTTCTCCAAACTGACACTGTTGACATACTTCTTCTGTCCGAATAAGATAGATGCACTGTGAAGCATGGAATTTTTTAAGCCACAGTGAACCCCCACATGAGAAAAAGCCTCCATGACTGAGAAATAAGCTTAACTGTCCCTATTTTTTTCGATGAAGGGAATATTTCCTAACTCTGAAATTAAAATGCCTACAACTAGGTCACACTTGAACCGGCTAAATTATCCTTATACTAAGCTAGGTTATACTTAAAACTGTATAATTTATGCCTAGACCGAATAAATTTATGTGACCATTCTTTTATGCCAAATTGTTTCTTTCAATTTCTTACTCTTTCTTTCTTTTACAAAGGCAACAGAGGATGAAACTCATGGCGGATTCTTGAAGCTGATCCAGACACAGGAATGGGTTTCTGGGGACAGTATTGCCCCTTCTAACAGCAAACTGGTTTCTAAGGTCTGTCTCTAATCTTTAGGAACTTGATTGCACCATTCATTTTGGAACTTGCCAAGTTGCTTGAGGTAAAATATTTAGGCGGGGGAATATGTAACCGCTTGTTAATGTGACTGGCAGGAATGGCAAAATGACAGTGGAAAGAGGAAACGGTTGAACCTTCTTAAGTATGAGGCGGTATGAAATTGGCACCATTACTGTTATTTGTAAGCTTTAATGGTCTTATCGTGTTATAAATGATAATTTTACTTTTTTTGATGAAATTTAATCTAGAATTAGAAACTGACTAGGGAAGAGCCGATTCTTTAATGAGATATGAAGATGAATACATGGGAAAAGCGTGGGGGGGACTGAAATAGGAATTATAGGATCCAATGTAACTCTGGCACAGCTGCATAATGTTAAATGAAAAGAGAAGAAGCAGTGAGTTGCTGTTAGTATACACATAGGAAACCGTTGATATGAAATCTCGGAAGATAAAAGATGGGCAGAGAGTAGTGTTGGTTTAGTTTAAAGAAGAAATGTGGAGAACTGGAGAATGAAAATGGCAGAAAATAGAGAAGAATGGCAACAAAAACGACAGCAATGATTAGGTGAAAGGCATTCATGATGACGATTTCATCAACATCATGATCATCGTCATACATGGTGTGTCCCAGCTATTCGTTATTTGACTGCTCCTATAAGTAAACCAAGATACAAAATCCCTAGCTATCTATGATGCTGATGATGGACTTTTTGCCTAGTTATCTATGCCTGATGATGATGAATTATTTTTCTAAATACTTTCTGCAGATCAAGAGGGAACTATTTCTTCTAACCACTGGCATTGGAGCTGCTTGCACTGGATATTGTCTGATAACTTTGTCCATGGAGGTAATATGAACAGATAAATTTTGGCAAACTGTAGATTGTTCTCTAATATTTTGGATAATTGAGGTTATCAAAATAAAAGCCAAAGCTATCTTAACTAACACTTGAGATTTTTCTATATTTAATTAATTTCAATCTGTCTTTTCTACTAAAATGAGACATGTATCCTAAACTATTTTGCTATTGCACTAACAGGCTGGAATCAGTTATGCCATAGGCGTTCTTTTCAGGTTACTTGAGCCTTTCTTCTGCTAATAATGTTCTTCCATTTGTTTGGTAAATTAAAAACTGATCATTGCCAAGCAATAAGCATTTTATTAAATAAAACTTGCTCGAACAAAAGTTTCCCTTTAAGTGGGAATACCCATTTGTTTTTTAGTGTATTCTTGTCCAACATCACGTGCCACTTTCAGAGATGTTAATGTTCAATGAGAGATACTACCAACAAATCATTTTCTGACATTTCTGCTTGATTTCTTTCTGGAAGCTAATTCTGGTGTTCATCTCTAGCACAGCTGTTTGTATCTTCAGCTACTGTATTATCATGTGGACAATCTGTCATCAGAGTCAATACCCCAGATTTTTATGAAGAAGAGAGCAAAGAAGTAAGCATTTGGAAGCTGTACAGTATGTATCATTCACTTTTGGTTGATTGCTTAAGTACATTGACACAATATATAATTTTGAGAAACAGGATTGGAATCAGAAGTGACGACTTACAGGATGCGTTCGAGAGAACATTCAAGGGTAGCACTTTAGCACTTTCATCTCCAAGGCTTGTAATTCCTGCTGCAGTATATGGATTGTGGTGGCTCTCTCATCATACTTTTAATAATATCTTCGACTTTCAGGTAAAATTCAATTCATCCCGACTTCAACACTACTTTTTCCATTCATTTGTTATTTTGTCATCTTTAAAGTAAGGTCGATATTTTAATTTCCGCAGTTGGTACCCGCCCTTCTTGGTATTTTTGCATATAAAGCAGCAGCTTTGGTGCAAGTCTACAGAGATAATGAGGATCTGCGAATGATATTCCCAGAGAATGAGGGTTCAAACAGCTAAAGAAGTGGCTGATCTTTAACTCCATGAATGAGAAATGTGAATTCTTTCTGTTGTGGTTAGTGTATAGTTTTCCTAGAGGAAATAATCAGACACGCAATTTGAGTAAAGAAGAACTTAAGAAGAACTGAACTGCATCAAATTCGGTGTAGAGGTTGCGACATACATGACAGACAAAACATCTTACACTCGGGTGGTTGTGACCTCTAGTGAACTGAGTTGTGAAACAGTTTCTGATTGTATATGAACGTAGCTTCATTTCCAGCGTGTGATGAATCATGAATCTAGAGAAAATTACAGAAGCGCATTCTTCTTCATGCACGTTAAAGAAAATGAATTTTTGTATCATTCCAATGGCAAATTACATCAGGTTCACAGGACATTTTTCGTTTTCCTGTGGAACTGTAACATGCTTACAGAAATATAATATATTTATGAGCTGATGATTCTTGTGTCCATTGAAGAAGTTTGTGAACGACTTTCGTGGCTGTAAATCTATCCATAACTTCTCCTTTCTAAATAAAATTCCTCCAGTTTTCAGAAGTTTGTAACCTTTCGAGTTTTGAGCATGTTATAAATCCTGAAGTTGGAAAATGAGCATCTATATCGACCACAGGATATTACAGGCTTTCTTGTCGTTCTTTATCTTTTCTGGACAGTGTTAAAAATGCTTATTAATCTTTTGTTTTCCTTTTCCATGAAAAATGCTTAATCTTTAAAGCATAAAAGGATTCTGTGAATTCCAGCACAAGAAAAAGAAAGGTGTTCAAGTACGAAGGGAACAAAAATCTTGGATGTCAAAGCACAGCCGAGACAATGTGGCCTATCCAAGTTAACTCGTTACTTCAACTGAAGCTGAAGAAATGCACCTTCCAACAAAAATTCAGAAAGATGAAGAACTTGTTCTTCGCAACTGATACTTGGGCTCGGGTGGAGTTGCACAGTGCAGCATCCTCTCCAGTTCCTGCATTATCATCCAAAGGTGCTATGATATTGGTATGTATAAATATTTCAGTTAAGTTTCTACTTTTACGTTCATCAAAAGGCATGAATCAAGAGTCAAGACAATGTCAAATGAAGAATTAGACTTGGTAAAATATTTACTCTTGGTTCTCTAGTATAAGAAAGATGAATGAACCTTGCATAACTTACCGTCTGTTTCCTGAGTTTTTCATTCTCTTCTTCCAGGCGAGAAACCTTGTTCTCCAGCTCATTGGTGTAAGCCTGTGTTAGTTCCACCAAAAAGGAATCATTTATAACCTCTCATATATCAATCTGAAACTGGCATAACTGCAACTCCAAGTATTAAAAAAAAGAAGCAAATATGCAACTAGCTATCTCAAGAAGAAGCTACCTGCTTTCTGGCTCGGGAGCGAGCAGCGGACTCCCTGTTCTTAATCATTCTCTTCTGCCGCCTCTCCACTGTCTTCTCAGCAACTTCTCTCGGAGGAATCCTTTTGCTGATCCCAAGCGTCTGAGTATCCGACAAAGCATCACCCATTAAGAATGGAGATGATGAGGTGGATGCATCCACAAGAGAATTTAAAGCGTGATTTGCCATCACATTGTCTTGCTCCTGTTGATACTGATACTGCTTCCTCTTGTTTTCTGGTTCTGCCACAAGATGAGTAGCAGCTGCCTTGGTCAAGAAGTCCTCCAGAGTCACTTCTCCAAGAGTAGGAGGCTGCGTTCCATGGGATTCCAAATTTTCTTTGTTGTGAATGTCCCTGCGTACTTGATCAACAGTCTTCTTGCCCAGATCTTTATTCATCATATTGATGGCCACATGACTATCATCCCCATGGCCTGAATAGACGCTCTTGAGGAGGTCGTCCAGGTTCATGCTGCCGCTCAGAAGGGGCTTGCCCAAGTGATGGCGCAGATGGCTCTGGACTTTGTCCAGGGTCATGAGGCTGTACAAGGAGCTGTGTTCACCACCTTGATTAGATTCCATTCTCTAACTACCACACTTACAATCCAATGGCTTTCAGAAAAAATCCATGCTCAGATTCTAAACTCCCTTCCAAACTTCAGGCTAGAAAAAGACCATGGAGACAATATATCACAAGGAACCGCCAGAAAATACTGAAAAACAAGAGTAACTCTACCAAAGAGCAGTGACTGAGCTTAATGAGTACTGAAACAGTGGTAAGGGGAACAACACTCGAAATGGGAAACATGAGCAAATGGAATATGGAGATTAAGTTGGAGATTCCAATGGAATTCTGTTCAATTACATGCACAAGGAATGCGCTTGGCACTCTTTAAGGAAGAAAAGAGGAGTGGTAAAGACTGCTGATTCACTGCAAAAGGAACCTACACTGGACAAACCAAACGGAATATATTACCAAAAGTAAAGAGATGGGAAAAGAAATGATTGAAAATATTAAGCAAACAACAGTAAAAGCTTAAAGACCAATAAAGCAAAAGCCGCACATGCAGGCCGCCAACCAAATAGGCATGGAAAAAGCAAAGTGTACTATACTAAGACACTCCTTTTCCGTTACAGGCTCTCAGGTGGTATTCCCTCAGTCATAATCATAGATAGTCCGATGGAGAATGCATACTCTAACCAGTTATATTATACATCAACCAATGACTGCAAAATATAAAGAAAAGGGCCCATTTGGCTTTATATGCAGCTTAACCCACCTGAGTTTCAATGACAAAAAGGGAAAATAAGATGGATAAATAGAACCACACCATTTGTACTCTTTTGCCAGGAATGTATGCGAGTTTTCTGTCCATTTGATTAGTCTGATGAGATAGTTTCGGATATAATCCAATGTAGTCACCCACTTGGATAACCAGGGAAGATTTTGACGAAACGAGGAAACTCTCTTTATTATATGAAAAACTTCGAAAAAAGGTAGAATAACGGGTATAACAGTGCCTCTGCTGCAGAGAGGGGCCCCTTGATGAAAGAAGTTTGTCAGAAAACCTTGGTCATAATGCGAAGTTTTTTTTAACTAGGTTGTACTATACTTGGAACCTGGGACGATCAAACAATTATGATACCTCACTATTAATTAATAAGCTTACAATGGTTTCCGATTGCAATAAAAAAATGATTCCGGAAGCATCACTTACTCCTACGATTGAATGTCTAAATACCTTTTTTAATTAGATTAGATTAGATATTGAGCTATATTGCATTAGCTTATATGTATGTATGGCTTGAGAATTTAATAAATTGATGGTTGAATGTAGAACATGGAGTCGGCATAAAGATAATGGGCAAGGGTAATGACATATATAAGCATGTGAGTATTTAGTAGAAACATCCTATAAGTCAAACTTTCCATTGTGAATCTAATTGTCCAACAACGACGATGATTTAATTTCCAGTAGCTTAAACAGAAACATGTGATATATAGCGAGGTCAATGACCGCAATATGAAGTTTTTTTTTTGTGGAGTAGATGCCACAGACTGCCTTGTCTAGTCGGCCAATCAAGCAAAGTTCAATTTTCAAGCACTTTCCTCTTCTTTCTCGTGATCTAGCAGTTGGCTAGGCTTCTTCCTCATAAATGGCCACTCAAGTTTGCTCATTCGCACTTTCATATACCGAATACCCATATGATTCCCTCTTCTTGTATAGAAGCGATTCCTTCAATGCAAAACAGCTGAGTCGCACTTCCTTTGAAATAGAGTCATTAATATATAACTATAATTTATCGAACAACAAAGTTATCCTTTGGCAATCTGGTAAGTATATAATCTGCAATTATTTTTTATTGTTACCAACAAACTGTTAATATATAATACTTGGACCCTTTAAATCTCATGCACAGTAATTAGTGTTCAAACTCTTTTCTTATCTGCTGATGCACCATGGAGTTTATATATCAGTTAGATAATGCGTAATGATATATATGTTTCATATATTCTGTCTGAGATCCTGTTTTTGTGGTAAGCTTTTTACCATCTTTTTTTTATATATTAGCTTTTTACCATCTTACAGGAAGAAAAGTAATATTAAATGCTAAATTCCAGCTAATTCCATCATGCATGCGCATAGCTCGTGCACCAATCCATATTATTCTAGTGAACATTATAAACAAAAAGCGACAGACTATCATACCTTGGACCATAGTTTTGTCTTCCCAACGAGTGACCTGCCAACATAAAATCCTCAAGCTTCACTACTTAAAATATAAGGGTTGCAGAAGTGAAACTACCTTTTATATCTTCTGTTGTTCGTATATGTTGAGATGTTTCCTTGATTTTGAAGGCAGCGTTGAGGGGATCATGTGGGGTTGCTTTTTTATAGGGTGTATATATATATCAATCAAACAAAGAAAGCAAAGATTATATAAAAAGAAAAGCTAATTCTCAAAATCAAAATTCTTGTGACAAAGAACTTAAGAGTTTAATATTAATAGTAGTACATGCAACCTTTATGTATGGACATAGTGCCATTTGAATCTAAAAAATTTAAGTTTGTTTATAGGCTTCTACCATGTGCAAGTCTGTTATACGTTATGAAATATGAACAATAATGATAAACTTAGGAAATAGTAGAAATTTTACCAAGAATTGAGGTCATGATGAAGTGGATGGCTGGTAGATCTATATTACTCAATCCAGTTAAAATGGCATGTGGTGGTGATTATGATGACCACCATCAATTGTTTGAGCATATAAATCAGATAGATCAGTAGTCCAGATTATATTGAATAATGGGCAATGAGATGTGGAATTCATATAAAAACGTATCCAGTTTATGGAGTGGTGATTAAGTAAAAAAAAAGAAGCTAGCATGACAAATGGAGGCGACTATTTTAATGGGAAGGCTCAATCACTTAGTGCTGCCCCACTAGATTTTATAATCTGCAATGGCCCAACATTTCCGGATTTTTAATCCTCCAACATGAACGGATTGCCGGCGATTAGGGGGATGCGCCACGTGGAGCCTGAATTTTATGCAAATATAAAATGTAAACAATTTCAATGCAATTATGCAAAGTTAAGTTCTTCCACAATCCCCACAAACTGGGAATCCTTATGAGGGCGGGGGTTGTGACACATGTTCACATTGTTTCCTATGTCTTAGTTTATCAAACTCTGCTTGGGTTTTGAGTTTCATCACAAACTAATTTGTTTAGGATAAGTCCTAAATATGGGTAAGTTGAGTTCTTCGAGGCTGAATCAGAGACTAGAGAATAGAGCAAGAGAACAAGGCATGAAATGATAGTCTACCACACTTCTAGCTAGTATGTTTAAGAGACACCACTCTTAAAATTCTCAACTTGCAAAGAAAAACAAGCCAGCTACTATCTGGTCAGAGAAAAAGAAAACAGTAAGCTACTCTCTCAAAATAATTCTGTGAAAAAACTGGAGGAAAGTTCTCATGTATTTGAACTTTGGAGTAATATACTCCGTCCATCCCAAATTGAATGCCTGGATTTGGAAAAGAATCTGTCCCATATTAATTGTTGTATCTAACGTTAATTGATGTTCTGTCAGAGTCAAAATGTAAGTCCTCCATTACGAGGAACTATCTCTCACATACGTTCATGAGATACATATGCTACACTTGTTTTAAGACAACGTTCCCAGGCGAAAGCTTTTAGAGAAGGAAAAGAACTTCTCAATTTTGCAACGAAGCCATACCAAAGTTTGGAACCACCCTTCGTATTTGTGAGTCTTAGTATGTTTAATTACAGTTCTTTTTTTTTCCGCTTAAACAGTTATTAATTGATGATGTTTCTGACTTCTTGGCCGGCTCGACATTCCTTAGTAAGTTAATGATGCATCACTCAGGGCATATGCAAAAAAATTAGACATTAACTATGCAATTTCGACTTCATCAAGCCATTATAAAATCTAATTGGTAAGTGTTGACATTGGCGTTTTAAAAGAAAGTTCAAGAGGAGAAGGCTATATCAAGAAGACAGTAAGACAATCAGGTCAGAGACATCTTCATCTCTTCTGTCTTTGTAGTCATAAAATATGTCACTACTACATTAAAATGCAAAAAGCTGAATTATTCTCACACTTCCCATGGTCATTGTCTTTGTACACGAGAGCAATCCTGAGAAGCACTATGAATCCCAATAGGACTATTAATGCGGGACAAAGAGAGTATATTAGAGAACCAAAACCAAACCACTAGACAATTGAAACTATTACTCTATAATAGGTAGCAAAAGTAGATTGGTTTAGAAGAAAAGGGGATAATAGAAGGAATAACTAACCGCTGGATTCAGAATGATTGAGGTGGCCAAGGACATGTCTTAGAAATTGTTTGAATCTTTTTTTTAATAAAAAACGGAGAGCAAAATTTTGAATCTTTTGATCAGTAAATTATAGTAGAAAACAAAAAGAAAATACTTCCTTTACAAACATACTTTCTTTTTTGCAAGAAAGATAAGAGCTTACATATAGTGACTTGAGTGAAAGACACATATTGCAATGGTATGACACTGAGGTATCTCCACTTGACCGTGGTATGCTCTGGAAGAGCTCTGAGCAAAAAAAAGGATGGAAGAGAGAGGGTTCTATGATGCATATCTCTCGGCTATACGTATCGGAAGTTACTGGTTACTCGCACAGGCTTTGAGTAGGTGATGAGCAATTATTTTTTGGATAATTAGGTGATGAGCAATTATTATTTGGTTCATCGCCATAATGTAAGTGCATTATTTCAGTGGAGAACATGAGTGAAAGGAACCGGTTAGAGTAAGACTATAGTCACTAGCTCGAAAACCTGAATGACCCCAACTGACACTAGTGACAATCATTTTGTTTTGTTTTGTTTTTTTATATACTAAAGCACATCCTTCGCTAGTGCACAGTGAATTTGGTAGTATTAAAGGGAACTCGTGTACACAATGTTACTACCATCCTCAAGAAAATGCTAGCTAATTGCTGACAGGTGATCGCGGAAAATGGAGGAGGTGACGCATAAGGCACCCTCAACGCAATTCCTCTTCTAAAGAGATACCAAATAAAACTAAAACAACTGGATGCCAAAAACCTCTGCATGACTTTTTGTGATATCAGAGACCTAACAATTTAACATCTAGGTAGATATCCAAGACATGAAAATAGTATCACAACTCTTTTTTTCTCTTTTCTTATCGCAGGAACATATGCAATTACTTAGACTAAAATGGTTTGCTCTAGGTACGATGGAAAACTGAGAAACACCTGTAATTCCACATTAGCTAAAGTCATACTTTTGCATTCAATACGAATAGAATGAAGCAGATAAGCTGAAGCACACAAAGAGAGTTTTATGGTTCCCATACAGCCTTCGATGAGTTCCGAACAGTGGTAGGATTGACCATTTGACCTACACCCTCCAATGCTCCATTTGAAAACCCTTACCAACCTTAATCTGATAGCAGGTTTAGTAACTACAACTGAGTACACTTCTACCTCAAAGTCAGACCGCCATGCTAAGCTTGAACAACCAACACACGTCGACTCAGTAAGACTCCTCTATTTTCTTCCTTTCTTACCTGTCACCTCCTCTGGCTGCTGCTACTCCCATCTTTCTGCCTTCACCTACCCTCTCTCCCTGTGTCTGCCACACCAGGCTGTCACAACTTGGCCTTGGCCAGGTTACGTCCATCTAGCGGCAGACAGATCTGGCAACTGGTGCTGTTATTTTGATCCCTGAATCTAAGCCTCGAAGGAAAGGGTGAACCCTAGGGTTTTTTTAATCCCAAAATACAAAATCTGTTGTCTTTAATGAACTACTTAAACATACCCCTCCAGTTAGTCTACGAAAGTACATAAAGCTTGATTTTCCTTTTCATTCACGGTCAGATACTATGTGTCAATTTTGCGCCTCTGGTAGTCGAAGCTTTTTACAGTTCCATCTTGGAATTCTTTGAAAATTGACAAGTCAACGTTAGCAAATTTGCATAGCAGCAAGTGATTTTGCAAATACTTACACTCGCAGGTTTTGATAATCCATCATTCATGTCTGTCATTAAACCTACTTCATGATGCCATTCACGTTTTAAAATTGACTTAATAAACTGCACAGAAACTGCCTAAGTGTAACGTCACAAAAGGAACCTCTCCGTGTACAAATTCAACAACATTGACCTACCAATCTGCAAATTCCTCTTTATAGTGGACTAAATACATTATGGCTCTTGCAATGTGTGCACTATCCGCTCTCATGGATCCTGCCATAAAACCTAGTGTATATATAGCCTTCACTGTGATGGCCTACTAATCAAAATCTCAAAACAGCCTACAACATGGATCTTAACAGAGCCTCCAAACATTGATTGTTAAAGCCAAAAATCATATAAGAAGTAGAGCCATTCTCCCGCCAGCCAATCAATCTTTTCCTTCCACTATGCTTGAAAAGAAAATGTAACCATTGCAAATTTCAACTCCCAGCTACCATGAGAATATTTTAATCATATTGGTCAAGCAATGCTCTTCTAAAGGTCAATAAATAGTACATTACCAAACAATCCAAATCTGTCAATTCTCACTTAGATAGATAGGATAGTTGGTGGACTTTCCACCAAAGTCCTACCATACCCATGAAGTGAATAAAACCAACAAAAAATTAATATCACTTAATTCCGTAGCTTAAAAAAATCCAAAGCTAGGAGAAATTAGAGTGATAACAAAGTGCACCCGCATATTTCGAGGTTTATTTAATGCTGATGGAGCTAAAAAATTAGGAACTTCATTGAAAGATACACTTAACAAAAATAGCATATTGGAAATCGGAAATCTGTCGTTGAAACATGTACCTTGCTCTAAAATAAGGTTAACACAAAGAGCCAAACACAACCAACAGCACAAAGTGCTGAAAACCTTCAAACTGTCAAGAAGTGCACTTGTTCATTTTTCCATATGAAAACATTTGCCAATGTCATTGTCCACTGATAAAAATTTATGCTAAATCATCACAAATTCCCACGTTATGGAGATCAGAAAAAATTTGACAGTGTGCAAACACGGTTAGAAACACTGTAGATTAGCCAGGCCTAAAAGCCCACTGAAGTGTATGTACGTCAGCCAACACCTGATGTCCTGATTATTACAAAGGGATTTACGTGTCTCAGAAGCCATACTTCGAACATCTAGACTCACTAAAAGTATATGAGAAGACAACCAACATTTGAGACCGACTTGAACTTGTTTAAGATTTAGTGTGAAAGTATTTCAGATTTAAACTGCAAAATTCTTTCAGCATGATGGTGTGAGTCGTGTGATTAGTGAGCGTCACTTCACATGTTTTAACACGGGACACCATAAACAGCTTATCTTTAAACGCTTTGCAAAAAGCCTAGTGAGAAGTTTCCTACATTTGACCACCCACTCTGCAGAGAAAGCCAACCAAAACATGAAAACCCTTCAAAGACATTTAATAGCATTTCACAACACTTACATCCCAAATTATCCATAGAACAGATCTAATTTCCGTATGAAGAACAGAACTTAAATTTATTCAAAAATATTTGTTTACTAATAAACTTAAATGATTGAGCAAAAGGAGTCATCCCAGAATTTTTAGCAATTGTCTCAACCAAAGAATATCGATTACAAAAAACTTTTATTTGAAGATCAAATTAAAATCCGCCACCTACTCCAAAATCCTGCGGTACAGATTTTCGCAACACATGAATTATCTGAAATGGCAACCATTGAACCCAAAGAAAAACTCTAGAAACTGGAACCAAAAACATATCCAGCCACAATAAAATGAAAATTTACTTTGACCAACAGCATATAAATTGCAGAAAAGGAAATAGAACAATTCCAAAGAAAGATCATACTAAAACACATCATTTTAAAAAACGAGAGCAAAGTGGATAGTACCCATTTTAATCCACAGTGCCAAAGTATTTATCCTAGACTGAAACCAGGTACATCAAGTTCTTACAAAACTAAAATGGAGTCTTAAAATACAAGATAGTTTTGAAGAGAGAAAATAAAAAAAAAAATCTCAAGTCTGATCAACAGCCATAAAGCTGAAGTTTTATCAGAACCAAATAACGAGGCTTCATCACATATATAAAGATGGGGCAGTAAGACGAGCGGAGGAGCAGGAACTTCAGATGAATCATCCTCAGACAAGTAAATGGATTGTGCACTTATAAAAGATCTGCAATAAATAACAAAATAGCATAAAAACTCAAATTTTTTAAAAACGCTTCAAATTATAAGTATTACATGCAATTTTTTAAAAAAAATAAAGAATAAGGTTGTGAATTCAGCAAACTTATGTTGTGTACAAAATATGTTCATTCCAGAACCTTATGCAGAGAAAACCCATGTAACTCGGACAATGCTAATATTCAAGAATTTTACTTATAAACTAGTCCAATAATAAACAGCTTAGGCAACTGGAAAGATAGCTGTTAAACAAACAAATCAAAATACAGACAAATGCCAGTTAGTTAACAGTTAAAAGGCACTGATATAGGTGTTATAGATTTCATAAATAACAAATCCACTGTCCATGCCAAGCACCTCCAACCAACGCATAAAATGCACTTGTATAAAAAGGAAGTTTTTATTGTATTCACAAAGATGAAGCCACATTAGGTCACAGTGTTTAAATGTGTATCACATGTGAGCCTAAAGTGTGACAACCTGAAAAATAGTACAAAAAAAATTGACTGGTCGACCTAAATTAGGAAAGTGAATTTGATTTGGAATTTTTTTAATTCTGATTGAATGAATTAATATTGTGTTATATTAATTTTCTTAATGCATATTAACTAGGGGAGATAGGATTAGAAATGAATATATTCGTGAGAGCCTAGGAGTAGCGCCTTTAGGGGAGAAGCTAAGGGAATGTAGGTTGCGTTGGTACGGGCATATGCAAAGAAGACCTTTAGATGTGAGAAGATTAGAAGGGATACATGTAAACGATGCTAAAAGAGGGAGAGGGAGACCTAAGAGAACTTGGATGGAGTTAATAAGAAAGGATTTGACTTTACTATCTTTTATAAAAGAGGTAGCCCAAAACTTTTCCAAAAAAAAAATATATATTTTTTTTCAAAAAAGGCCGATATATCAGTCCGAAACCGATATATCGACGATAGATATATTGCCGATATATCGGCGATATTTGGAAAAAACCTGAAATCCGATACTTAATGGTATCGGTGTATCGGTTTGTGTCCGATACCGATATATCGCCGATATATCGGCGAGTTGGCATTCCATGCACCCAACCTATACACAAACGGTCATCTAAAAATACATGGACGGTGGACATCATTCCCAATTTTAGACAAGAGTGGCGATTGATCATGGTGCTAGGGTCTGAGCTATGCCTGGCACCGGCCTCAGGTTTAGAGCCAGGGCTAAGTGAGGCTTATGGAATAATGTAAATATCTTGGAAAGATCCACTCTAATAAGTGATAGAAGGATTATGAGATGAGACAAAGAGTTGGGCGCCTGGTAAATTTTGGAAAAATCTTTCTTAATTACCAAATTACTAAATTTAGGGGTTAATTCAAATTAAAAAAGTTGTTAAATTTCAATTTGAATTGGATGCAAAATATAGAAGGGGACGCCATGAGATTTAAAGTGAAAATTACAGGTTACTTTAGATAAGTTTGGTTTGAATTGAGATCAACAAAAAAAGGGAAAGTTGGTTAAGCTTCTATTTGAATTGGACGCCAATTAATATGGGCGCCAGAGATTTTTTTGAGGAAAGCATATGATTGGCTAGTGGTAATTGAGATCAACTCAAATTAGGGAAAGAGGTTACACTTCTACCGGGAAAACGTAGAGCGCCATCCTTATTAACCTGTTGGTCGGCCCTATTGTGTGGCCGTCCACCTATCTCTCATATCTCTCCCTTGTTCTCTCAACTCTCTCTCTAAACCCTCGATCTCTCTTCTCTCTCTCAACCTTGTCATATTGGTGGTCAACGTGGATTCGTGATGAAGGGGAGTGTACTCTTTCCTGAAATTGTTTACGAAGCGAGAACGAACGGATAAAATGGACTTGTACAAAAAGAAGTTTTTATTGTATTCACAAAGATGAAGCCACACTAGGTCACAGTATTTAAATGTGTATCACATGTGAGCCTAAAGTGTGACGACCTGAAAAATAGTACAAAAAAAAATTGATTGGTCGCCCTAAATTAGGAAAGTGAATTTGATTTGGAATATTTTTTAATTCTGATTTAATGAATCGATATTATGTTATACTAATTTTCCTAATTGTAGTAGGAATATGATAGATTTCCAATTTTAGCCAGGACTCACTGGCGGCGGCGACTTAGCCCGGCGCCAAGGTCTGAGTTGTGCCTAGCGCCGGGGTCAGGTTGGAGCCAGGGGCTGAATGAGAGGCTTATGGAATAATGTAAATATCTTGGGAAGATCCACTCCTAGTGGCAGAAGGATTAAGTGAAAACAAGATAAACGGTTGAGATAATAAGACAAAGAGTTGGGTGCGGTGCTATGTAAATTTTGGAAGAATCTTTCTTAGTTACCAAATTATTGGATTTAGAGGCGAATTCAAATTAGAAAGTTGTTAAATTTCAATTTGACTTGGACGCCAAAAAATGGAAGGGGACGCTAAGGAATTCAAAGTGAAAATTACATGTTACCTTAGATAAGTTTGGTTTGAGTTAAACTTCGATTTGAATTGGATGCTAATTAGTATGAGTGCCAGAGATTGTTTTTTTTTCAAGGAAGCATCTGATTGGCTAGTGGTGATTGAGATCAAGTCAAATTAGTGAAAGAGGTTACACTTCGACTGGGAAACCCTAGGGCGCCATCCTTATTAACATGTTGGCCGATCCTATTGTGTGGTCACCCACCCCATCTCTCTCCCTTGTTCTCTCTAAACCCTCGATCTCTCTTCTCTCTCTTGACCTCATCACATTGTTGGTCGACGTGGATTCTTGATGAAAGGGAGTGTACTCGTGGCTGGAATTGTTTACGAAGCGAGAAGATTTTTCGACGGACAAGGTAGGATAGTTTTACGTATCATCCTTTAGGTTTTTATTTTTTTTTATGCCTAGATTCTTATATATTTTGGAAGTCAGATAATGATATACACTTGCTTATGTGTTGATGATTATATCTCTAATTGTGATCCTTATATTGTCAAAGTCATGTTATATTGTTATGCTTATTTGATTCGACTGCAATTGATTGAATCCTGTCGTTATCGTTAATACTCGTAATGAATTGATAAGATCTCGCTTGTTATTGCTCTATCCATATGTCGACCTTGCTGTCTATCTTTATTAGTCTTGTTTCGACAAAGCTATTATATTTGTAAGAGAATAAGTAATTAGACATGTATCTAAAATAGACCAAAGCTTTGCCAATTTGCATATCTATTCGGAAATAGGTATGACAAACACAAAGATTGTGATCCTTATGATGCTGCTCTATCCATATTAACAAACACAGATTTTAGGTTCGCAAATATGCAAATTGGCAAAGCTTTGGTCTATTTTAGATACATGTCTAATTACTTATTCTCTTACAAATCTAATAGATTTGCCGAAACAAGATTAATTAAGACAAACAACAAAGTCGACATATGGATAGAGCAACAGCAAGCAAATGATAATAATTTAGAGATCTCATCAATTCATTATGAGTACTAATGACAGGATTCAATCATCAATTATAGTCAAATCAAATAAGCATAACAATATAGCATATAACTTTGACAATATAAGGATCACAATTAGAGATATAATCATCAACACATCAACAAGTGCATATCATTACCTAACTTCTAAAACATGAAGGAATCTAGACATCAAAGCAAATGAAAACCTAGAGGATGCTACGTAAAACCATCCTACCTTGTCTGTCGAAAAATCTTCTCGCTTCGTAAACAATTCCAACCGCGAATACACTCCCCTTCGTCATGAATCCACGTCGACCAGCAATATGACGAGGTTGAGAGAGAAGAGAGATCAAAGGTTTAGAGAGACAGTTGAGAGAACAAGGGAGAGAGATGAGAGATGGGGTGAGCGGCCACACAATAGGGACGGCCAACTGGTTAATATGGATGGCACCCTAGGGTTTCTAGTAGAAGTATAACCACTTTCCCTAATTTGAGTTGATCTCAATCACCACTAGCTAATCAGATGCTTTCCTCAAAAAAATCTCTGAAGCCCATACTAATTGGCGTCCAATTCAAATAGGAGCTTAACCAACTTTCCCTTTTTTTGTTGATCTCAATTAAAACCAAACTTATTTAAAGTAACTTGTAATTTTCACTTTGAATTCCATAGCGTCCCCTTCCATATTTGGCATCCAATTCAAATTGAAATTTAACAACTTTTCCAATTTGAAGTAACCCCTAAATCTAGTAATTTGGTAACTAAGAAAGATTCCTCCAAAATTTACCTGGCGCCCAACTCTGTCTCATCACAACCATCTATCTTGTTTTCACTTAATCTTTCTACCACTAGGAGTAGATCTTCCCAAGATATTTACATTAATCCATAAGCCTCTCACTCAGCCCTGGCTCCCGACCTAACCGTGGAGCCAGACACAACTCGAACCCTGGCGACAGGCTCAGCTCGAAGCGCCAGGCTGCAGTCCCAAAGCCAATGAGTCCTGCTTACAATTGAAAACCTGTCTAATTGCCTTATTATATTATATTCCAACCATAACTAGGAAAGGTTAAGATATCTCCACATCAATTCATTCATAATCATAATCATAATCATAATCAAGTAGCGCCTTTTTCCAACTATTTGGGGTCGGCGACACGGATCTTACTCCTCCATTCTAGCCTATTTTGGGCTACCTCTTTTGTAGGATATCGTAAAGTCAAATCCTTTCTTATTAACTCCATCCAAGTTCTCTTAAGTCCCCCTCTCCCTCTTTTAGCATCGTTTACATGTATCCCTTCTAATCTTCTCACAGGGGCATCTAAAGGTCTTCTTTGCATATGCCCATACCAACGCAACCTACATTCCCTCAGCTTCTCCCCTAAAGGCGCTACTCCTAGGCTCTCACGAATATATTCATTTCTAATCCCATCTCTCCTAGTTATCCCACTCATCCACCTTAACACTAGTGTGCGGACTATTGGGAGGGAAACTAAGGAGTTTCCAGTTACGGTAGGTCTTCATCAAGGGTCAGCCTTAAGTTCGTATCTTTTCGCTTTAGTTATGGATGAGCTTACTAGTCATTTGCAAGATAATGTACCTTGGTGTATGCTTTTTGCAGATGATGTAGTTTTAATTAATGAGTAAAGTAGGTTTAAATGCGAAATTAGAATTGTGGAGGGTTGTTCTAGAATCTAAAGGTTTTAAAATAAGTAGGACTAAGACAGAGTGCATGGAATTTAATTTTAAGGAAGGTAGAACTATAGATAGAGCCCTAGTTGAAATAGATGGGCAAGAAGTGCCAAGGTGTGATCAATTCCGTTACTTAGGATCCATTATCTATAAAGAAGGGGATATTGATAGTGATGTGGTGCATAGGATAAATGCGGGGTGGGTAAAGTGGAGGGCAGCCTCGGGAGTGTTGTGTGATAGGCGGGCTCCAAAAAGACTTAAAGGCAAGTTCTATAGGACGGCCATTAGGCCTGCAATACTCTATGGAGCGGAGTGCTCGGCACCAAAGAGGAGTCATATAGATAAGTTGAATGTAGCTGAAATGTATGCCCCATAACTTTTATACCTCTATAGTTTGTACAACTTTAGATATCCCCTTTATTTTTATACAAGTGTATGAGGGTACTCCTCCTCCACTCCTCTGACATCCTCTTAGACTTCCAAATATTGTTGAACAAATTAGTCAACCAAATTAAGCCCACACCACCTAGTGCCTTCCACACTTCAATAAGAATTCCATCGGGCCCTAGAGCCTTGCCTTTCTTCATCTTCCTTAACGCAGCACCTACTTCCTCTATGAAGAATCTCCTAAAATAAGTCATCTCTTTAACAAGACTAGACTCAAACTCTATCCCACTACTATAATTCTCATTCAACAAACGCTCAAAATACTCACGCCATCTCTCCCTAATTTCCTCATCTTTCACTAAGACCCTTTGATCTTCACTTTTAATACACCTAACTTGCTCTAACATCAATTCATTCAATCAAAACTAAAAGAATTTCAAATCACATTCACTTTCCTAGCTTAGGTCGACCTTAAAAAAAAAAATTTTAAGCCCCCAAAGGATGACACATTCTCTAAAACAAGAAGGCATTGATAGGCACTCAAGAACTTTAAACCTGCAGTATGCCTCGAGGAAATGAGCAACTAACTTCTGTATGGTGTTTTTTAGAAGAAACAACTAACTCACCTCATTTCCAATTCATGTATCTTACATACTAGAACAATGTATAATAAAGCTAATGCCTTGTGGAAAGTAAAATGTCTGCCCTAAGTTCTCTCAATTTCAGAAATATTGCACGAGATAAGAATCATATAAAAATCAACATAGAAGTAATGCAAAATTCTGTAAAAAATTTACAAAAAAGATCTTGTAAACTTTTTATAAAGAAAGTATCTAATCCTTTGTGTTAAAGAAACATCTGTAAAACTTCATACAAATATCATAAATAAAGTAATCGTTGATGCACACTTAGCAAATGAAGACATCAAAGAAGTTTGGCATCTGCAAATATCATCTCATGAAGCTTGTGCAATGAAGCTTGCAAAAGAATTTCAAAAAATAAAATTAACTGAAGTGCATTATGAAATATACGTGTTCAACTAAACAAAAGAACACAATACAAATATACAATTCAATTCTGCACAAAAATAAATCAATATATTAAAACTACTTTATGTTTGACAAAGTCATACTGTCTCGCTTTAATTATGGCATATATATGCATATGCACGTGAATATGTATACATGTACCTAGCATGTATTATTTTTTATGTATAATCGGAGAGGGGGAAGATTTTTTTGCCCCATGGTGAGAGCAGGGAATAGGACCAAGGAGGATTGGTGGGCAAGTCATTGGACCCATGAACTTTTGCCCTTTTTGACACAAGCCCACATCAATTGCAGCTCATAGATTTTATCCAAAAATTGAAGTACAACATATCAGAAGTTTAGATGGAAGATTGTCCACATGTCCAAATGTGCTCACATTTGCTGCCTCACCATTTTTACAAGTTCTCTCTCAATTGACCCTGGCACAAGACCCATGTGACCCTAGGTGAAGCTCTAAACTCCCCCCGCCCCCGGGTGCTCATATGCACATATATTTCATAATCATAATCATAATCAAGTAGCGCCTTTTCCCAATTATTTGGGGTCAGCAACACGGATCTTACTCCTCCATTCCAGCCTGTTTTGGGCTACCTCTTTTGTAAGAGATAGTAAAGTCAAATCCTTTCTTATTAACTCCATTCAAGTTCTCTTAGGTCTCCCTCTCCCTCTTTTAGCATCGTTTACATGTAACCCTTCTAATCTTCTCACAGGGGCATCTAAAAGTCTTCTTTGCATATGCCCATACCAACGCAACCTACATTCCCTCAGCTTCTCCCCTAAAGGCGCTACTCCTAGGTTCTCACGAATATATTCATTTCTGATCCTATCTCTCCTAGTTATCCTACTCATCCACCTTAACATTCTCATTTCGGCTACATTCAACTTATCTATATGACTCCTCTTTGGTGCCCAGCACTCCGCTCCATAGAGTATTGCAGGCCTAATGGCCGTCCTATAGAACTTGCCTTCAAATCTTTTTGGAACCCGCTTATCACACAACACTCCCGAGGCTGCCCTCCACTTTACCCACCCCGTATATGCACATATGTTTCCATACTAAAAAGGACCACAGCATATCCAACAACTGCTCCTGCATAGACCCATGCACAAGCATTCCATTTTGTGAGCCATACACGCGCACCTTCTGTAGATGAAGCCAAGGGAAACTGATCCGAGATCAGGCTCACAAACATTGGTCCCATTTATGCAGTTGGGCTTTTAATCCCATTGAAACAGGTAGTATACCTCCAGATGACATGTAAAATTCGAGTACTTCCCAATCAATGGAAAATTGGTCCCATTAATGCAGGTGGGTCTTTAATCCCATTGAAACAGGTAGTATACCTCCAGATGAGAGGCAAAATTCCAACCCCTTCCTATGTGTCCCTCTTTCAATCCGCCAAGATCCACATCCAAGGGAACAATGCAGGGCCCACATAGAGTGCACTCACAATAGGCTCATATGTGAGAGTCCTATGAAATCAATTGCCATTCGAAAATACGTATATCATAACGTACAGTGCGTATTTGATGTTAACATAGATTGTTTCCATGCAGTTGTGAGAACTACAATTTGAAAATTTGACATACATAAGTACCATGGTTCGCAATCTCTCGAGATCTCGGTCTCTTTTTGGTTCCAAGAAACGAGATGATATAAAGAACTTTCTACACTTTTTTGGCAGGATCTTGCCTAAATCACTGCAATCTCGGTGAGGACAGCAATATCTCTCTAGCAGAAAAAACTTTTGAAGAAAAAGAATTTGAAAATCCATCATTCGCAATCTTGCAGCATCTCGGCAAGATCTCGATTAAATAAGAGAGGCACAAAACCACATCTAAAGGCTATCTTCAATATACCTAATTTTGGAGTGATCACGTAAATCTTAGCAAAATCTCAGCAATTTCTTGGTCGTCTTGATCAGAAAACAAAAAAAAGAAAAAGAAAAGCCTACTCATAGGTTACTATTGGAGGGGTCCAATAATTCTACCAAGTCACAGGGTAAAGTTGCTTTTATATAAATGTAACTTCTTTCTTACTATTGAAAGAGTTCAAATTCATTCTTTCTTATAATATAAGTGTTCGCTGTACAGTTGCACATTATAGTACTATTATAAATCATCAAGGCTATTATCTCTAGCACAACAGACAAATTCAAATCTTAACTATCAATGTTTAAGCAGAGACGTAGTTAACATAAAAACACTCGGATATTCAATTTACTGCAGAACATGATAGTAGATAATGACCAAGACCATGAGCCAAACATGTTGCACATGAGACAAGGTCCACAGTTTCATAAACAAAACATGCTGACAGACATAGAGTTTTTAATATAGGCAATCGAACATACACATGCCGCTACGCTGAAAGTAGCACACCAAACTGACTTACGGTGAAGACACCACCAAGACAAGTTAATTCATCTGGCCTTATCACTAGTAGTAACTTAAATCACTACTACCACCTCTTAAATTTAGCCACATTCTATTGAAAAAATAAAAGCAATCAGAAAAAAATAGAAGATCACTGAGTTAGGAGGGAGAAAAAGGAGCATCATACCTGCAACCTACCTAATGACCCATGTAAGGGGGAACACCTCCCATATGTCCTACTCCTGAGTGTGTTCGCCCGATATTAGGCTGTCCGATTTGAGGGGTTGAATAGGCACCTTGCATGGCTTGCTGCCCATATCCTCCCATAATATTGGGACTGAAGCTATTCGTCTGATTTCCGTAAGCGCCTTGCATCCCAGCACCTGCACTGTTCACCATGCCAGCCGCTGGCAAATTATGATTAACCTGTGGGGATATTCCAGGCGTTCCAGCCAGGGATCCCCACAAATTCGTGAGCCCAAATCCTGTGCCCTGGCTGGCAAGCAGGGCCGCCATGGCCAGTGGATTAACTGCAGCAGCGGCGGGTGAAGCTCCCTGATTGAAAGGCAGCCCTCCTGGAGACGCAGACATCAAGTTCCCCGGCGATGCATGGGTTCCCACCCCACCCACGAAACCACCATTATCGTGGCGAGCAAAATGGGATCCGTGACTATTGTGATGCTGAGCAGAGGGATGGAACTGAGGCTTGTTT
The DNA here is from genome assembly GCA_039654745.1 of Houttuynia cordata. Taxonomy (NCBI): domain Eukaryota; kingdom Viridiplantae; phylum Streptophyta; class Magnoliopsida; order Piperales; family Saururaceae; genus Houttuynia; species Houttuynia cordata. The sequence goes on from CM077503.1 coordinate 587,631, forward strand.
GGCTTAGGCCCGTCAATTGCCTTCTGGCAGTGCAAAATACGGCCTTCAAAAGTCTTATGCGGCTCCTCGAGTGCCCTCTTCGCGCTTTCAACCGTCTTGTACACGAACAATGTGAACCCCTTGGGTTTCCCCGTCAGCTTGTCCAGCCCCAGGGGCCCCTCTTCGATCTCACCATACCTTGCGAAAAACTGCATCAGCTTCTGCGGATTGACATCGGCAGAGACATTGCTGACGTAAATCTTGCGCTGGGTGTACTCAGAGACAGGCGGGCCGACCGCGGGGACAGGCCCCGCGGAGGCAAGCTGGCAGGCGGTCATGCGGTTGCCAATGAGCTTCTGGGGCTCCTTGAGGGCTTTGCGGGCGCCACTGCGATGCTTAAAAAGGATGAATCCATAACCTTTGGACTTACCAGACACCTTATCGCTGACAGCATTGCAGTCCTCAATCTCCCCATAGACCTTAAATGCATTGGAAAGCGTCTCGGCGTTGGTATCCCATCCGAGGCCGTGCACGAAAATCTTGCGGTGAACGGGATCGACGTCGGCAACCTGGTGGATGTGCTCGAGGACATCGGGGTGAGTCGCAGCCGCATCACGGAGGAGCTCCACAAGTTGCTCCTTGGAAAAGGGCTCAAGCAACTTCTCTACAAAATTGCCATCCTCCTCGTTCTCCTCATGCTCCTCCTCAGAAGCGGGTTCGGGTTCGGGTTCAGCTTCTGCGGCGGCATTGTCAGTTTCGTGATTGGGCTTCTCTTCCTGAGAGAGGGGTTCCTGTTCTTCCACCACATGTTCTTCTTGCAGTGCTTCTGCCGCTACTGCTGCTTCTTCTTCTTCAACAGGCGGCGGCTGCTGCTGCTCTTGGCGCAGCTTCTTATCTAGTTTGGGCTGCTGGGAATGGGGCTTTCGCTTCTTGCCCATGGCGATCGCAGAGGATTTTTCGGTTTTAGGGTTTGGGATCAATTTAGGAAGAAGGTCTTTGTGCTTGGTTTGGGGCGTGAAAAATCAGTTTCATCCACCCCAAAAATCCACCTGGCTATTGGATTATCCCAAAAATCATAATAAGCTGAATTTTTTTCAATTAGGTAGTGCTGGTTTTTCATGCCCCAAACGGGCCATAATATAATAAATGACAAGTTGGGCCTAGGGCAAGAGGGCCCAATTCATTCATACAGCGATGTTTTCGGGCATTGGGCCCACTTTTTCAACTTTTACCAAAAAACAACCAGTGTATGGTTTTGTTGTACAGATGCAGTGTAGGATATTCATTATTTTATTCTAATTGAGATGTTTATGGGAAATTGGGGTGGCACGGATCGACCGAATTTTTTATCTCCTCCTTCTATTTATCCTTCTTCTACTCCCAACTATGGAATTCCATATTGGCGATATATCGATATCGGATCCCACCTGATAAAACGAGATGGATAAATATCGATTTTTGGTTTTTTTTCAAATATCGCCGATATATCGGTTTCGGACCGATATATCGCTATTTTATAATAAAATAATATTTTTGGAAAAAAAAATCAAAAAAAAAAATTTTTTTTTAAAAAAAAGGGGAAAAAAGTAACTTTCCCACTTGTTTCCCATCCTAATATGCATATTTTAAAATCTATGCTTTGTCTAAATTAGTATAACTCATTTTAGAAGCTAGATTATGAAATTATATGGTAAAAACTAGTTTTTAACTACCGATATTTTTTTACAAATATCTCCAATATATCTCCGATATTTTGTCTCTTAAGCCGACCGATACGATACCGATATCCGATACGGAATTCCATGCTCCCAACCTCCCTCTGTTTCTCTTCATCCTCCTCATTCTAAGATATTGCCTGCAGCGTAAAGCTTTGTAAGGTACATCAAATAAAAACAGGAAACAATAGTGCTACACAGAATATGTACACTAAACTCATAGACCGGTGTATGAGTGTGCACAGGTTTGGTGTATGATAAAAAAATCCCTTGTAGAGATGTTTAAAGACGGGTTTTTTCTCCACCTCTTCCTTTTGGTCTTCCCTCTTCTTCTTGTTTTCCTCCTCTGAGGCATTTTCTTACAGCAAGCTTTCTAAGGTACTTGAGCAACAAAGCCCTCTCTATCTCTTTATATGTACTAGTAGAGCACGCATATACAAGATGCACGTGCCATAAAAGACCTTAACAAATGAAATTTTACATAAGTTTTTTATTGTGCTTTTATTCTTTTTTGTCAATTGGAAGTTCGAAATATTTGGAACACAACATGAATGAAAATGGTGCTTAAACACAGTGCCAAAAAAACATGGCGCTTATACAGCATTAGCATTACTGTAGTGAATCAAAATTAAAAACATTCATCCAAAGTTTTATCGGATGTCTCCGAAGAGACCGTTCATCCAAGTTTTAAGGTGACAAAGCGATGAGGCAGAAAGCATGCGGACATCCTTCGCCAAAATGATGGACAGTGCAATCGGGCTATTACGCTAGTGCAGAAATGCAGAGCTAGCTAGTTCGTAGACTTGCGTTGTATTTATGAATCGTTGCAGTCCGACTCTTAACCATAGCCAGATCGTCCAAAAAGTGGAGATCTGGAGCCCAACTGAGCAATATTTAACTTGCTTCGTCTCTTTGACGAACTGATATGCAAAGGAAAGCAATTGCCAAAAGAATGGGCTTATTAGTAATATTGGGATATTTTACAATCTGCAGATTGTTCTTTAATTTATATCTCGAAAATACATCAATTACATTAGGAAATTTTTAACAATCTCCGAACAAAGGACCTCGCTATCTTCGGAGAAGATTGTATGCCGGCAAGTCATTGACGTTAGAAACATCTTCCAGTGAAAGTTCCCGCTCTAATTGCACTCTTGTAGACTTCAAAACCTCCTGCATAAGAACAGAGATTTTCAAATAAGCATAAGAACTATTATCTGTAATATCAACTTGGTTGATATCTCTAAAAAAAAAACAGTTGAACATCAAGACTATATGCTAACATTAAAATCCATGTATGAAGCGCGCTTGGCAAGCCATTGTGCGTCCATCATTTGAAATGTTACACAATATAGATTATCGAAAGCCATTTCATCTCGACCAAGAAGCTCCAGAAAACGAACTCCTGCTGCTGTAGTCGGCTTGCCTGATACATTGTTTGTTGTTATTATTTATTGTTATGCTACTTCAACTTTAATAATTTATGCTTCCAGAAAGGAATTAAAAGCTAGTTAATTGATAAGCTCAGCAATTAAATACCTGATTGCAAGTCCAACATTTGTGCCAGCATGAAAGAAATATTCAGACCAGCAGCAGCAAATGGGTACTCCCATTCAGCTCTCTTGCCTTCTTTCTTGTGGAGCAATGTTTGAAAAGAATCCTGGCCATAAAACCTGGTTATTTAGTCACTAGGAGATGAACACAAATTATTGAAATTTGTGCGTGGAGTACACTGTATTACACAGTACCGGATGCTTCTTGGCAAAAAAGATCAAGTTCTCCAGTGAGATGAAACCACCACCCCTGGAAAAATACCAACTCATTACTTTCAACACACTCACCAGACAAGTATCAAAGAATTCTGCAAATCATATGCCTAGATACCTAAAATCTGTAGATGGGTCAGAACCCTGCCACCCCATTTCCTTCCACTGTTCTGACTTGACAGATGGGAGTTCTCGACCAGGGTAAGCCAATCTCCAGAGTTGCATGAGAGCATCCTGAAAAAAGGATTTTGATACCTCCAACTCATAATCTATAGACTTAAAAAAAAACAAGCAGGCATAGAGGAAAGGTGAAATGGACCTTCTAGTCCACTAACCTGATAAACATTTTCTAACACCTACCAACGATACTTTGAGAATTCAACAGATTTTTAGTAGAATTAAACAATTTAACCAACATGAAGTATTTCAATTGCCAGATTCAGGAAGAAACATACTTGATGATCATGACGAGTACCATCGAAAGGGACTTCCAACCTCTGTTGCAGATTTATCAACCTTTCTTTCTAAATGATTATCAAACACACAAAAAAAAAGCGCCCCAGTCAACAGAACATCTTAATACTTTAGCATGATACCCAATGATGAGCATCATTGAAAGGATAGTTATGGAACAAATGCACAAGAGACAAAAATAATAAATCAGATGAAAATTAAGCATCCAGTAAGGTTGTAAAATAGGCAAAATCACAGTTATCCACTGATAAAAAGTAATACTCAAGTAAAGTAAAATACGGAAGCCGTCTTGGAGAAAAAGCACGCATCAAGCACACTTACCTGCAGTGGGGAAAGTTGAAAATTCCTAACATTTCCGTTTTGGGTGAACAAAAATAATGACAAAAGCCTTCCCAGAAGCGAGCTCGAGTTCAGCACAATATTTGCTGCAGAAAATAGCATGTTTAAGTACTAAGTCCCAATGGCCAACAAGAACCAAAGATTAAACATTTTCTATCAGACAAAAAAGAACCCACAGAAGAAAATCATAATGAAGTAGAGTCTTTTCCCAACAATTTGAGGTCGGTGACATGGATCTTATGCCTCCATTCTAGCCTGTTTTAAGCCACCTCTTTGCACGATATACCTTTTTTATTACTTCCATCCAAGTTCTCTTTGGTCTCCCTCACCCTCTTTTGACATCAGTTACAATAAAACAATTATAAAACGCTGACCATTTATGTCCTATGATGGCATTGAGAGGAAGTAGTTTCTTCTGACAATACATAAATTTGGTTCTATTAAGACGATACCATAATCTTAGGTTTAAGTTAGTAAAGCTGTGAATCTAATTATGGACCCTCACTAACAAAGAAAACGATCAATGCTATAAATGCCCATGCTTAGAATTGCTCACTACATTGCACAGACACCATGCTCACATGCCCGCACTATTCCTTCATTGTGGCTAGATAGAAGCTGGGCAGGGGCATGCATAACATTTCACAACAAAAAAATGGTCATGTTAGCTTCTCCTTTTTCTTCTCATCCTATGCAATTTCCATAAAATAGAATCTCAGAACACGATTTTCTAATGGGCAGTCTAAAAATATTGATGTTCATAATTGTAAAGTAAATGAGCTTTAAGATATAGAATACAAAAAAAATTCTAGCAACACTACTAGCCAATATTTCAGTCAAACACAACTTCAGTACCATCATGATCCAGTTATGTCAAATATTTTGCAAGATTATGTCATGAAAGCAAACAAGATTAGACCAAGAGATAATGATTAAAATCGTTGAAACAGATATGTCAAGAAGAGAATGGATGGAATAGTAATAAAAGTTGAAGCAGTATACCTATCCATTGTGCCCATTGAGCAATCAAATTAGAGAAAAGCAAAGTCCAGTGAAGCTGTGCCTTTTTCTTCTCATCCCAGTCATCTGCATCATTTCCTTGACTGTATCGCTGCAACCATTAAAGAAACTAATGGCTGTCATTAAAAGATAACATGATACACGACCATAAATTTGAAACATTAATACCTCTGACTCTGTATCATCATATCCATGGTTTCCTAGAAGCGGTTCACTCAATGAATCTGGTCTTGAAGCATCCAAGCTTTCATATTTATGTCCATCAACATCAGAATGATGGATCCTTCTCCTCACAGTCCTTGAAGTCATGTTTAGATGATAGAAATGCACCTAAGCAACACTGTTAAATTCAAATCTTCATAAATCAGATGAACCTCACTAAGAGAGATAAACATACGTGGCTAGCAATAGTCATTCTCAAAATCATTCAAACAGACTACAGAGCTAGCAAATACAGGTGTTCTTGTACCATGACTCCTACGGTTTTCAATATTCTACTGTGTACGGTTAATATCCACTTTGCAAATATCAATAGCACCCCAGTTCACATCAAGATGGATTGAACATAGTTGGTCATTTTTCTGTGAATGATGAAGTTTGGTGATAAAAACTAAGTTCAAAAGCAGTGGCCCAATTGAACTTGACAATGAGCTAAAAAATAAAGTTCGGCAAACTTTTGAATCATAGGAACTCACAAACATCACATATAACCCATGTAATAGCATAGCATATAATGTTCAACTCCAGATCAAATTTACATGTCATATCAAACAATAATGATAAACCTTCTCCTTGTAATTTGGCGTCCATCAGCCATACACACAGGCATTCTCTCCACAATATACAAGGGTTAAAATTCCCCAACCATATTGGAACATGGTAAAGGACAATCAGTCAGTGCTACAAACTGTATTATAAATCACAAACCTATACTCCCTCTGTCTAATGAAGCCTGTCTGCATTTGAAAAATCACGGATCCATCATTAGATGGCTGACTTTGCTCCCTCACGACCAAAATTACGATGGAGAGAGAGAGACTATGTTTTTTTGTACGGGCCTTAGAGTCCACTAACTTTAACTCATTTGCAAATGCAGACAGGCTTCATTGGACGGAGGGAGTAGTAGAATTAAGAAAGGTAGGAAGCGCAAAACAGTAGATCGAGCGATCCTTGTCCATGAGAAGAAGTATATTTAGTAATCAGCACAAATGAATGCGCCTAAATTTGACGTTCTTTGGAAGCCAGACTCCGCACAACCACCCCCATGAAAACGCATACCAAAAATAATCCAAACCAGAAATTCAACTATAAAGTCCATTCCTACCTGACCTTTCAAGATTTAAAAAAAAAACAAAAGAAGAAGAAGAAGCTGAAAAGAAGACCCGAATCAAAGCAAATAAGAGAAGAAAGAAACTCAACGGAAACCCAGAAAACGCACGAATTGCCGAACAAGGGTCGCCGCGGAATCGATGCACCGAGCGTCCGGCAAGCTCCTCTTCTCTCTCTCTTTCCCTGTGTCTTCTCTCCTTCCTTGCACTTCCCGCATCCCACACTACGATCAAGCGGAAAAACGTCGCTTTTTTTTCCTTTATGTTGCAAGAGGTGACCTTATAGTTCTCCAAAATTGCAAACAAGGAAACTAGTATCCCGATATTCCCGAAACCCCCACGTCCTCAACGGACGGCTGGGATTTCACTGGGGGACATCTTCGCCGTCCAATACACGTGGTCGGGGCGTGAACTAGGCCCTTCCACAAAGCACGGGGCTTTCATTTTTTTCCGATTTCTGATTCGGAAACTTTGAGCGAAATTCGGTCGGCGATCGGCGGCCAAGGTTGGAATATCGGCAAGATTGTCTTCTTTTTCATGATTTTTGTTGAGAATTTGATTCTCTGTAAATTTTAGGGTTTTCTGTTGATAACTTCATATGCATCTGATTGGCGGCTGAATTTGACTCTTATTCTTCTGCAGGCACTTCTCAGATCTGTCGAATTAGGCAAATTAGGGTTTTTTTAATCTATCTGTACTTTTGGAAGTTGAAATTTCTAAATTCATTCTTGGATCTGAGATAGTTTTGATTTTTGACCCATCCCTGCGGTGAGAATTTGTAGGGTTTCTGCTTCCTTTTTTATGGCCTTAAAATGCCAGGGAAAAGAGGATTGTTGGTCGTCAAACGATTCTGTTAGCGATTCCTTGGACGAGCAAGTGTCGGGTTATCCGTTGGAATCCGAAATTGATTTCACGCATTTAGGTGGAAATACTTGGGAGGAAACTCATTCAGTATATCCTATTGATGAGGGTGTTGCATTGGTTGATGGTGGAAAAATTGGGTCATCTAGCGACTTATCTTGCTCTGCTGTTCGACGATCCATTACTGACCTACCATCTGCCTTAGTTGTGGAAATTCTCCACCGTCTTGAAGCCAGGGAGCTTGGTATTGTTTCGTGTGTGTCTACCGCACTTCACAAGCTTGCGTCCGACCACTATGGGTGGAAAGAGTTTTATTGTGAGAGGTGGGGACTGCCATTGGACTTGGCGTTGCCAGATGAGAGATCTTGGAAGGAGATTTTTGTAGAGAGGGAGTACAGGAGCAAAGCTTTCATGGGGCGGTACAGCGTTGATTGTCTTTATGGACACACTGAAGCTGTGCGATCGGTGTTTCTTCTTGCGCCAGCAAAGCTTGTTTTCACAGGAGGTTATGACTATGTTGTGCGGATATGGGATATGGAAGAGGGACTACTGTTCGTTTCGTCTCGCCCCCTTGGTTGCACTATTCGTGCTGTAGTAGCTGATCCTGAACTTTTGGTTGCTGGTGGGACTGATGGTTTTCTTCATTGTTGGAGGTCAAATAAGGACTTGCGGCACTTGTTTGACATAAAGGGTTCTCTGAGGCAATGCTCAGAGTTTCGACTATGGGAGCATCAAGGGCCTGTAACTTGCGTTGCTTTAGATGCTTCTAAAATTTACAGCGGCTCTTGGGACATGAGTATCCGTGTATGGGACCGTATTCAGCTGAAATGTGTCATGGTTTTGAAACATGAAGATTGGGTCTGGAGTCTTGTTCCTTGTGGTTCATCTATTGCAAGTTCTGCTGGTAGAGATGTGTATGTTTGGGACGTTGAGAGTGGAACTACAGTCTCGGTTGTCAGGGATGCACATGTTGGCAATGCTTATTCTCTTGCACGGAGCTGCTTAGGTGATCTTTTGTTCACCGGGGGTGAGGATGGGACTATCCATATGTATGAAGTCTCCAAGGATTCTTCTGATGACAACATTGACCTAGTAGCAACATGGGCTCCTCACACAAGCCATGTTCTTGCTCTTGCTTTTGAATTTCCTTGGCTTGTTTCATCTTCTGGTGATGGAAAAATTGTGCTTATTGATGTTAGAAAGGTTTTGAGATCGAGGCAGTGTTCTTCCTCTAGGAGCCGTCGTAAAATGGCCACATGCGCTAGTGTGGAAGCTCCACAACGAATGCTACATGGCTTTGGGCCTAATTTGTTCTCCGTAGGTATTGGTGCTGATAGAATTGTTTGTGGAGGAGAGGAAGGTGTTAGGATATGGAATTTCTCTCAAGCTCTGGAAATTGAGAAAAGGGTTCGGGCTTTGAGAGGCATAAGGTTAGAAAACCGGATGAGGCGGCGAAAAGTGCAAGTGGAAATGAACAGTCAGGTTGGACGAGCCGATCAGTGCTCGGTTGCAGCAATTAGGAATCAAAATAGGGATAAAAGTGGTATCTGGCACAAGCGTGGTGTAAGTGGAAAGTTGAAGGCATAACCTGAGCGGTATTTCGTTGCTTGTGTAGAATACAGTAAGATGTTTGGCTGAAGCCTCAGAATTAATGTTTACAATGCAAGTCCTGATGAATTTATGTTAGTGTTTTCAATTTTAGAAGTCAGTTATAAGTGCCTTTTTGCTATAATACGATACGCTATGATATGATGTCATATGATTATGCTTGTTTTAATCACTTACATATATGCGGGGACATGGCTCAAGAAAAGCAAATACAAGTTGACTATATATTTTACTCCTATACAGTGATAGATGGTTTAGTAAAATCAACAGTTTGCATCCTAATTGCTGATTTTTTTAGCCCAGATCTTTACTATAATCAATAAGGGTTGAGCCTTGACTGTTTTAACTAGGTTTTTTTACCTGTCAGATGGTTTTTCTTTTTCTAGCATAATCATATAATGTGGGTTTTTTGTAGGCTTTTTTAATGCCAGTAAGCTTAATTAAATTAGAAAGTAGTCTGGGGGCTTGGGGAACTGGAATAGATACTTGATTTGATGTCATTTGTTGATGTCATTTGTTTGTTGTGTAGTTTGAATTCGACCTTTTTAGCGGTTTTTTCATATTACGTGGTCAATGAGCCCGGATTGCCATATTACCTGATTTTTTCAGGCTCATCCCATATGACCAGGTTTCAGCACCTCTTCTTTCCATTTTGCCCTCCTCAACTATAACCTTAAAACCTTTTGGTCAAGTTTCCATACTACTAGTTTTACGTTTTACACTTCACCGAATCATATTTTTTTCATTTTTATTCTATTTTGCCTATTTTTTTATTTTTTATTATTTTTTATGTTATCTCTTATCATCATGATATAATGATTTTGATATCCTATTAAAAAAATGCCACAAAATTCATGATAAATAGCATGTGGTGACTCAACATCTTTAAGATATCATAAATATAATAAAGAGCATTAAAAACAAGGAAGAATGAAAAAGTAATGGACAAAACGGATCAGAAATAAAATAGATATGCATCTTTGAAGTTCATCCTACTAAAATAATATCATGTAATCGATTATACGGCTATTATGTCTTCGATTATAAGATAGCACACTGTTATCGTGTAATCGATTACATGATAGTATAGACTCATGTATTTAATTACACGATAGTTCACTGCTATCATATAATCGATTATACGATAGTATTGTCTATCGTGCTTTCGATTACACGATAGCACTAAAAATAAGGAAGAATGAAAAAAATGAGAAAATGGATCAGAAATAAGAGAGATATGCATCTTTGAAGTTTATCCCACTAAAATAGTTATTATGTATTCGATTACACGATAGAGAATACATGATACGATAACACTGCCTCGAACAAAAAAGCATTGGAATAAGTTTAAACGTTTATTTTGTATATGACATACTTGAATATGAACAGAAAAGAATAAAGTTACACGTGCATTTTGCAATTTGTATTGTCTATTTTGAATTAAAAGTAAGAGACATTGAGTCCTGTAAACTACTCAATGAGAGTCATAGTCAAAACCACAGCTATCATAGGCCGAAATAGCATTGTTATGGCCGTCTGATCAAATATTGGTTGTTCTACCCCTGATGCCAATTGTGTTGCGTACATCATTACGTAAATTTCGCAGTCTGTGAAATTCTGTTGGAAGGGTGCATCCCTGATCTGGGACATCTTCCATTACTGAGCTCCCTTCATTTTGAAATGGTTTCTAACTCTTGGACTATAGGGACATATTATGGAGTGAAATATTATTCTGTGCTCGAAGAATCACATATGCGTAATCAAATAAAAATCATTAGGCAATGACGGAATAAGTAACACTAAAGAAAATCGATACACAATAGGCACTGCTATCGTGTAATCGATTACATGATTACCTTGCCTATCGTGTAATCGATTAAACGATAGCCACCCCTATCGTGTAATCAATTAAATGATAGCCACCCCTATCTTGTATTCGGTTACACGATAGCCACCCCTATCGTGTAGTCGATTACACGATAGCCACCCCTATCGTGTAATCGATTACACTATTTGGAGACGTACGAGTTACCTATAATACATAAGTTGCTCATGTCAGAGTTCCTCCACTACTTGTATCTCTGTCATATCTATATTGTAGACCCCTGGATGCTTGTGATGTATTAGAAATTAGTATTTTTTTAATGGTTAGATTGTGAGGTCGTCGAGATAATCACAAAGCTTTGGATAGACTGATCTGGTAGATTGTAAAAACAATACACAATAAAACATGTGTAGGATGATCAACCGAACTATATCATCATATGCAACAACTTTATCCCCCCTCAAATATTGATCTATGATTTCTTCAATGTATGGTTTGTCGGGTTTCCGCATGGAGAAAAACTTGTGGTAGAATTCACATTTCGCGGCTAGGACTTTACCATCAGGAGCTATACACATCAAATTCTCAGCAGATGCCCTCAACCCAATGGTGAGGGCAACATCCTGCTCAGTGAGTGGTAACCTTCTCCCCTTAATGTTGAACATATTTTCAGACTCATCCCAACACTCCACCAACACATCAAGCAAATTTCTAGCCACCACTACTGCTACACATTCGAAGATGCACGCAAAACCCGTTTGTTGTAGTCGTTCCTTGCACTTTGGATTATGCTTTGCAAGTTTCATACACTGAGTGAGAGCTCCTGAGGTATACTGTGTGCGAATACATGTCCAAGTGTTATATCTCCTCTTGTTATCGGACACACGACATCAACCCAAACAAAAAATGTAATATTAAACAAACTCATAAACTCATATTTGAAACTTACCAATGAGAAGGAGGTGTCTTCATGGGTGTATTGGCACCTAACACGAACCCTAACCCTGTTTCACTGCGCCGTCAAAATGTCAAGCTCAATCGCCGCTTGCAAACCCTAACCCACTTCCACCTCAAACCCTTCCACCCACTTTCTTCCTTGCTTCGCATATTTCTTAATCGCCAGCCGCAAACCCTAAGCCTCTTTCGCCACATCACCGCTAATTTCACACTGATGAAATTATGTAAAACAATTTTATATATTGCTTGAAAAGTGAGGGTAGTTTGGAAATTTGGCCGTCGAAGCTTCCAAAAGACACTACCTGAAAGACACGATAGCAGTTCGATTACACCATAGCGGTGCCTATCGTGTAATCTATTTACACGATAGAGGTGCCTATCGTGTAATCAATTACACGATAGCTCGAATACAACATACACATTTCAACTTCAAAATTTAACAATATCATTTCTGTAGGTACCACATATACATATTAAATTGGAACACGAGTCACTATTTGTTAGTTGTATTACTGTCTGTCGTTAGATTTCATTTACACGAAGAATGGAGGTGGATGTGGCAATGCAGAACGATGTTTCCCTGCAGTCGAATTTGCTTCATTTGTGGCTGATCACTTTCTTCCTTGATTCGCCTTTTTCTCAAGAGGAGGATTTTTGCAATTGTTTTGGTTGTGCCCAAGCTGGCGACAGTTACAACATCTCCTTGGGTTCTTAGGGGGTTCCGCGTGTGACACAATTTTGTTCAACCTTCGCCTGCCTTTCTGGTCCTCCACAATTGGTGGTTCGTATCTTGGCAGAACCCCATGATCTAACCATTGATGCCTATCTAACGTCGGTAGAATTGACTCTTCGTAGGTTTTGCAGTAAGTCTTCACGTAGTACCACTTCTCACAAAATGGCATTGGGTCTAAACTCTGATTAATTGACATTAAAGCGTGTTTACAAGGAAGTCCCATGGTCTGAAACTCTCCGCATGTGCATGTTTTCTTCATAAGGATCACGTAGTCCTGCCAAAGCACATGTCCAATACACGTTATGTGTTGTGGTGAGCACTCATGCATGACCCAAAACTAGTGGTGCATGTTTTATTTACATGATATTTAAGTAATGATGACATTGAATGTACCATATGGTGGAGAGAATTTATTTGAAATTCGTACAATGATATGACATTCACTCAAACTGTACCATTGTGCTCCCTCCTATCGTTTATATATTTATGGGCATATTTGGTTAAGTGTGTTGGTAGCTGTTGGCCTTCGTATCTACGTCTCTCATATTGAGTTGTAGTCGTAGCACGCATTTGCTCGGTCAATCTAGTGATCAGCCAACTCCGAGCCTTCAAGAACATATTGTTGGCATTCTCTAATCTACTTGATGTAAGAGTATCATATCTTCTACTAGGGAATTCAACATTAGCCCAGTTTCTATAGTTGATGTTATTAATGTATTTGAATGTCTCCTCACTGTGTTGCTTAATTTGTTCTATGACCTCATTAAATTCTGATCTTCTGAATTTTTGAGCGGCCCTGAATAAGAGGTTCTTCAAGTGTCTATCTTTCCATCTGTCAAGGATGTTCTGTGCTATATGATGGAGGCAAAACCCATGATGAGCCTCTGGGATGACATCGGGGACTGCTTTGAGAAGTCCCTTATGTTCGTCAGAAATAATTGTGTCTAGTCTTGAGGGCGGCTCCATGAAAAGAAAAATACGAATTAACTATAGGAACCATGTCCTGAAAGTAACATAGGATAAGACTTGGGTGAGGAAAACACGACGGTAGTTATCGTAATAAGTGTTTGTAATGACACAATTAGAATAGTTGATTATACTTCAACTTACCAAGTGTTTCTTGTCTCTGCCTCAACAACAGTATATGCAACACACACCATTTGTTGATTACCATCAATGGCTATAGCAATCAATAGACATTCGGGATACTTTCTTTTTAAGAAAGTTCCATCCACAGTTAAGAGAGGCCTAAGTGAACTTCTGAAAACTCTCACAACGGGGCCAAACATCCAAAACACAGATTTGAAATCGTATCCGCCTAACTCTATTTCATTATATCACAAGACATTTTCATAATCACATAGTATTCTGGATTAGACATGTAACACCCAGAAAATTGGTACGTTAACTAAATGTATCTATTTTAGGAAACTGGCCTAAAATAGGAAAGTTTCATTTCCTGATTTGATTTCTGGTTATGTGATGTACTTTGATGTGTTATTTGATTTAATAATGTGATATAATTTGTTAATCGCATGGCTAATAGTAGTAGAAAACCAGGACGCAAAGGTTGGTCCTGGCTCTGGGCACAACCTGGTGCTGAGGTCAGCTTGGCGCCAGGGTCTGAGAACACCTGACGCCATGAGTGGGGCCAGGCGCAAGGGCATGTGTTCAGTGGATTACTTTTAATTAGTAAAGTGAATTTGGTTTTGATGTGTGGTTAGTGATGCAAGCGTGTTAGTATGACGAGTAGTGAAACCGCAGGATGTCAGAGACCTGTGCGCGTAGGACTCAAGCCAAGACGCAGGACCTGGGCACTGAGCCACGTGGCACTGGCCCAGGGGTGATTTATGAACGTGGGTAACCTTGCCATAAGATGATCTTGAGATGGTGGGAGTAAATCTTGGAGCAAAATCTACGATTTGATCTAATAGCGATAAATATGGTAAGTATCGCGGAGGATCGGGAAGTATCAGTTCAGTTGAGATAATTAGGGAAGGTAAATCTTAATTAAAAATAGATAAATATTTCACTTTTTAATCAACTAATAGGAAGGGGACGTCTAGTTGGTTGGCCTAGATATGGTAGTTTCCTAGTTTGGAACGAGATATGTAAAGTATAATTAAGATTATAAGCTCGGCTAGTACTATTTCTGTGTCGACAGTCTGTAGTAAATAATTCATAACTAATTCTACTAAAATCAAAAAAGTATAAAATCAGTGGAGTTAGAAACTAGACTTATAGAGCTAACTCTAATAAAACTTTTAGGGTCTAAGTCCAACTGTACTGACTGTGGGAAGAGTCAGAAGTGGACTGTTATGCATATGACAGTGTGATGTAATTAGGATTAAGATAGTGAACGAATCTTATTAGAGATTTGAAATCCTAATTAAATGAGGAAACCTATGTATTGGACATCCATACCAAATTGGAGATCAACATCAGCCAATCAAAAGTAGGCAAGCAATTATTTTGGGACGTCCAAGTGAAGAAAGGAAAGAGTTGGCAATTTCCTAATTATGGTAGGAGATAGACTTGAATATGATTAGTATCTTAATAAAATACCACAAAATCTTAACAACCCAATGGATTAACATGGATGAACGTCCCTTACTAATGAGGGAGAGATTTTAATTGGTAGTGAGAGTATGGTTTAAGAAGGAGTCTTGATTTAGAGATATCCTAGTTGTAGTAGGTTTTGGGTCTATATAAGCACAAGAGAGAGAGGGTTGGCTGGAATTTTTCAAGCCAAATTTCTTTGTGAACGTCCCAAAACTTTCTCCTTCTCCTTCTCCTTTATTCCAGCAAGCTTTACACCTTTTCCTTCATCTCAAGAGTCAACGATCGAAGCCCTAAAGGGCGGCATCGTGTAGAGGAATCAAAAGCCTTCGCGAGAAAGCAAGAAGATACTACGTTTGGACCAGGTAGGATGATTTTTCTCATACTCTTGGATCTGAATTTCATACCTTGTTCAAGTGCTTCTTGTGTCAATATATTGATTTATGATTGTGAATCTTCATAAGAGTCAATCGCTAAGTACCAATCTTTTGAATTATCCAGTTTTTACGTGTTGTTGCTCAATCGTGTGAACCTTGATGTTCCAATTCCTAATTGTTACACATGCTAACCCAATGATAAGGAGTTTGAATTATTTTGAGTCCTATTTGAAGCTTCCTTGTGTTCTTTTGGTCTCTGACATTGCTGTCTAAATTTTATCCTCCTTAATCAGTTGTCCAGTTTGCCTAATTCAACTAGAAAAATGGGTATGTGTGTGAGATGAATTAAGATAATGAATGTACACCTCAATCCTTGTAAATATTATGACATATCATACCTAATAAAGTTCTGGAATAAGTAAGATATGGAAGATATTCAAGTATGCTATGTATTAGTAAACGGATTATGGGGTAAACACACTCACAATTTGATTAGAACTATGATTAAGTGTCTCGGCCAGAACTATTTATGCACTGATGACCTTCATTAAAATATTTATAACTAATTATATAAAAATCATAAAAATATGTCGTTTGTTGGGTTGTAAACTAGACACATAGGAGTAATCACAGTAAAATTTTCAGAGTCTAATTCTATTTTGACGTTGGTAAGGGTTGGAAGTTGACTAATATGTAAAAACAGAACACTAATTATGGTAAAGGTTGGCTATGGCTATCTTTATTATTTTAAAGAAAGTATAGCTATGGCTCGAAGACAGTTGTAGAAGATAAAGCTATCTTTATTATTTTAAATTTAATGTTAATATTATTGGCATGTTGGCCAAAGCATTTTAATGATTTTGATTTTTAGTTATTTTAGATTACTTCTATTATGGATTAATTTAAGATTGTTAAGTTCTCATTTCATATGTGTTAATGATGTTATTTAAAAACTCAGTTGTGTTATGTCGAGTACACATCTATTCATGGTGATGTATTAGATGGGATGCTCGAGTATTCGGTCATATCTCAGGGTTTCTGGCCTCAAACATACTCATGAAAAAAAATTGTCTTCTGCACTCCGACGAGGCCGGGAATTTTGGGGCGTGACAAGACCTCTCTAATTCCTTGTCGTATGTGGGCAAAATGAGATATGAATTGTCTGGGTTGCCATAATTCAACTCCGATAAAACTTCTTTCGCCCACCATGCTTTCTTATAGATGACTGTGATACCCCAATGTTTCTCAATGTACCATATGATATTCTCTAGTGTGATAGTATTTGACTCCTTATGTAGGTCATGACATTTTCTTGCAATCCAGAGGTATGAATCTAATGGATGATCTTTTGTTCCCAACTTTATGTCACATGTATGTTCAACCCTCCCTCCTTGTCATGCTAATAGCGTCTACCTTGTTTGATGCACGAATATACCACTTGCACCCATTCTCCTTGTACTTTGCAGCAAATGTATCTTTGTTTTCATCAACCACAGTATAAGTGAACATCCTCTTTATTACCAAATCAACAAGAGTTCTCTTGAAATGTTTGATGCTTTTTAACCGAGCCCCTAACACAAGAAAAGCCTTGTAATCAGTTACTTGCAAAGTTTCGCTCAACATCACTCTCCTTGTACGTCTCTACATCTGCATCCAAATGATACTCAGTGCCCCAATCCCAACCTCCATCGCCTTCAATATGACTAAACTTTGTGTCGAATGATTTCTGGTCATCAGATACATCATCCTTCCCTTTTGATGTGGATGGCTTTGTAGCCGTCGCTTTTGGAATTTTTTCCCTATCCAGCTCAGGGGATTGAGTGTGTAGAGGTAACAACCACTCATCCCCTGACCATGGATCGTCAATATCAATAAATTCTTCATCTCTGTCAACACCTACCTTTGAAAATTGCTCATCATTTTTATCTCTCATTCTCTTCATTTACTGTTCTTTCAACTTCTCTGTGTACTGTATTACTTTCAACCTCTGGAGTAGTGAATGTCCTCTTACTTTCATTACTTGTACCCAAACTACAAGATATGAAGAGGGCATATCAGTATGAGTCATGTAGACAAATACATGAATTAAAGAATATGTAAGAATATCATGTAATCATAGCGCCATTGCTATCGTGTAATCCCTTCCTATCGTGTAATCGATTAACACAATAGTCGTTGCTATCGTGTAATCGATTACACAATAGCCTTGCTATTGTGTAATCAACAAGGCTATCATGTAATCAAATACACGATAACAAAGTCTCCACATACAACTCCAACACTCCTGATCTCCTTTATGTCTTCTGAAGGTTGAAGACACATTTCAGATCTTCATCATCACCCAGGACGTATGGTATGCATGGAGATGCTGATGGAACTAGATATTTGAGGGATAGGTTGCCCATTTCAGACTTGATTATTAATCTTTATTGAACTCGAATCAATAGATCTTTGAACTTCACCCGTCGGTCAATGCTCATTAGTTTCATTTTCCCACTTATGTACTCATTACCACTTCCAAATACTCCATCGTAGTGTAGATAAACAACACATTCTTCAATTGTAGATGTCGACAGGGAGGGGAGGCAGATGTGTCAAGGGTTGCGACTGAGGGCGGGAGATGGATGTGTATAAAGGGAGGGCCTGAATGGTATTGACGAGGGCAGCTGAGGGATGGGGACAGAGGTGTGAAAGAGTGCGACTGAGGGCAGGGAAAGGAAGCGTGAACAGAGGAGACGAAGGAGGTGCTTGGGTTGAAACCAGGTAATATGGAAAACTTTTAATTTAGGGTTAGGGTTGAGGAGGGCAAAATCGAAAGAACATGTGTCAAAACCAAGTCATATGGGATGAGCCTGGTAAAAGTAGGTAGTATGGCAATCCGGGCTCATTGACCAGGTAATATAGAAAAACCTCACCTTTTTACTATAGAGTGCTCATTTTAATATGGTTTGAATATGACATTATTTTGTTTTGCTCTTTCAAAGGTTTTATTCTTACCTATAATAGCTGTGAGCATGCATGTAAGAAAAAACGAGCAATGAGATTAAAACATAATGGTAGTTATAAGACTTTGGGACAATAGGATTTTTTATGTTGGTGTCCCCAAATTTCTATAAAGAACTTATTAATACTAATTTGGTCAAGCAGATAGGGGATAGGGAAACAGAGGCAAAATATTGACATCTCATTCAAATTGTTATAACCGCATGCACCCAGCAATGCCCGTTGAATCTGCCTCCACGATGAAGTTATATGGTCTATGCATTGTGCGTGTGTGGCGAGCTTCCTTGGCGCCAGCGGTTGTAGCAATACTCATAGCTCTTACTCTACATCTATGCTACTATCATCTGTATGTATGTCTATAAAATGTTAAAAAGTAAAAAGGGTGGATTGGACATTTTCAATTGCGTGGCCTGAAATACCCTTTATTAGGCATCCATATTATAAGAACATAATGAAATCAATGAATTGGTTATTTTTGTTATATGGTGAGAAGTTATGATGTTTGTCGTAGGATCTTAAGGGTCGAATGAACCTCTTATGGGATTTCATAAGTGAAGTGAAATGTTGTGATGATGACAGATGATGATGTTGATGTGCTTAGCAATGGTTAAAATAGAAGCAGTCGAGAGCTGTGGTGTACTTGACCTCAAAATTTGAGGTTCAGTGCCTCCTATAACAATGTTTCTTGTCAGCTAGTTGCACAGTTCGAGGTTCCGGACATGTTACACTTCCCAAACATGCTATGAATATGAGTCAAGCATCTCACATTTACCATTAAGGAGTAAAAATTTCTTCAAACATGACGCAGGGTTCTCTTATGAAGTTGCATAATTGCTATTTGGGTTGGTGGAGAGATATTAGGCAACCAACAACTGTTTGAAGTTATTCTGCCCAGTCGGCTGAGTTGATTATGTCCTCCCAAGCTTTAATGACTGACACATTTGTTGTCAAACAGCTGTATATGCCAGCTAATGTATTGCAGAAACTATATACGGGTAGTACTGACAAGGAAATACTTGCTCCAACTGATTTGTTGTTATACTCGACTCGATGATTATTGAATTTGGTTGTGACCACCTTTCAGTCGAGTTTGTTATCATGGCTACATTCCGTTTTGATGGATTCTTTTTTCTATTTCATGAAATACCATTTGTTACTTTTGATTCATCACTATGATGATGATCATCAGGGCACCGACCGTTCAAAGGGGTGTGGTGGGGGAGAAATTATTAGGTACGTAGTGTGTAGGGGACATGCATGCTCATCACCAATGGGTGATTGACACGATTTTCAATTTGTAGGTCCCCTGCTTATCATGAGGGCCCACAGGTGACCCACAAATTGGAAATCGTGTCAATCACCCATTGGTGATGAGCATGCATGGGACCTTGCTGTTTTTTCTTTGATAGAGACACAACAAATCTGAATCTCGCTATTTTCCTTTTGAATCTAACATAAGATCTTCCAACATCTCAAATGAGTTGAAGAGGCCCCTATTTGACCAACATCATTATTGCCAAAAATCGGCATAAACTGGTTGAATTGATGAGTCTAAGGTGATTTAAAGCCCATGTAAGATTTCATAGCTAAAATTTACTCGAATATGTCAATGCCACACAAACCTTTCCTAAGGTCACCAACAACCCATATTCTAACACATATAATCCTAGGTGGTGGAATCACCATAACTTTTCATGGCGGCAACCTAACTAAGGGCCCACTTAATCAGGCCCCTAAACAGGATCTCTCAAGCAAACCATTGCCTTACTAGCAACCCTCTGTTCCTCGGTTTGGCCAATCCCCTAGGCGACCTACCTTGGAGGTTCAAATAAGTCAAATGATAGCTACCCAGTCTACTCTCCTCACTGCCATGACAGAAATTAAAATTGAACAAAAGGAACTGAAAGGAGAGTTACGGACTCAAGCCTAACTTATCCATTCTCACACCCAGTCCACTGCTAAAATAGAGACACAGTTAGGACAACTGACCCAGTCCATGAATAAGAGAGAAATAGGCATCTTACCAAGTCAACCCCAACAGAATCCTAGAAGCCAATTTGTAGTTGGTTCCCAATACACTAATGAGCAGGTACAAGTAGTAACTACTCTGAGGAGTGGCAAACAAATTGACAATCAAGCTAGGGACTTGTCCACAGGCACCCCCAAGTGAGAAGACCATCCCTGGGACAGTTAGAGAACTTAACCCATTCAAAATTGTTTCCTTTAGAACCCAACAGGAAGCCCCAACCAAGGACAATAATGAAGGATCCTATATCCCTAGAGCATCATTTCCCTTTGCCTTGTGTGAACCTCCTTCCCTATTCCGTCTTTGAAAAACTTGGTCTAGGAGATTTACAGCCCACTTCAGTCACCTTACATCTAGCAGTCCGTTTTGTTCGGAGAGCTAGAGGGGTTATAGAAGATGCTCTTGTGGGAGTTGACCGATTTTACTTTTCTGTAGATTTTGTCGTCTTAGACATGGAACCAGTAGCCAACTCTAGGAGCCAGATACCCATTATCCTTAGGCACCCTTTCCTTGCCACAGCATATGCCTACTATAAACTGTAGGTTCGAGCTTATGGATGTCTCATTTGGGAATATGAAAGTCAAACTTAATACCTTTAGTGCTTTATGGTGGATCATCTTAATGACATAGTGCAACAATTATTACCCTTTACCTTACTTAGAGATGCCTTAGAGTACACACTCTTTTATGATTGGCTAGATGCATATGAGGGCACCCCTGACCTTGAGGAGGTACATAACCACTTGTTGGCAACTATACACTGAGTCCTCCCTATGGAGTCCCTATCCTGACCCTCTACCTGTGTCCACTACCCCACCATTGAAACTCTCTATTGACTCCCCACCCAAGCTTGAACTGAAAACCCTTCCTAGTTCCCTGAAATATGCCTTTCTATGACTCCATGACACTCTTTCTATTATCATATCCTCCAGCTTATCTAGTGTGCTAGAAACCCAATTGTTACAAATCCTTATTACCCACCGGAGAGCTATAGGATGGACAGTAGTTGACCTATGTGGTATAGATCCCTTTATCTGTATGCATATGATTCACCTTGAGGAACAGGCCAAACCATCTAGGGAGGGACAGAGGCGTTTGGACCCAAACATGATGGAAGTTCTTTTAGATGATGGTATTATTTATCCTATCTCTGATAGTGAATGAGTAAGTCCTATCCAGGTGGTGCCTAAGAAATCAGGAATCACTGTAAAACCTAATTCTGAGGGAGAGCTTGTGCAAGTGAGAGAGACTATAGGATGACGGATTTGTATTGATTACAGGATCACTTCCCTTTACCCTTCATTAACCAAATCCTTGAAAAGTTAGTTGGCCGAGAATTTTACTATTTTCTAGATGGTTACTCAAGGTACAATCAGGTTCCAGTTTATCCATGGGATCAGGAAAAGAAGACATTTACATTCCCTTTTGGTACATTTGCTTATCATTGTATGCCATTTGGTCTCTGTAATGCTCATGCCACTTTTCAACGTTGTATGATGTCTATATTCTTTCATATGATTGATGAATTTTTAGATATATTCATAGACAACTTTTCTGTGTTTGGTACATGTTTTGATGAGTGCTTGCATAATCTTTCTTTGGTGTTGAAGATATGTGAAGAAACGAATTTAGTTTAGAGTTGGGAAAAAATCATTTTATGGTTCAACAGGGGATTGTTTTGGGCCATATTATATATAAACTGAGTATTGAGGTTGATAAGGCTAAGGTGAACCTTATTGCCAACCTTCTACCACCTATCTCTGTCAAGTAAATACAGTCTTTCCTTGACCATACAGGGTTCTATAGATGGTTCATCAAGGATTTTAGTAAGATTTCACGTCCATTAAGCCATCTTTTTGTTCATGATGTACCATTTGATTTTAATGAATCGTGTAAAGAGGTTTTTACAAAGCTCAAGACCCTCCTATCTAGTACCCTAATAATTCAACCCCCTAATTATATATTACCCTTTGAGATTATGTGTGATGCATCTAACTATGCGATAGGGGCAGTGTTAGGCCAACGGATTAATAAAGTTCCTCATGTGATTTATTATGCCAGCAAGACACTTAATGATGCACAATTGAATTACACAACCACTGAAAAGGAATTACTTACTATTGTGTTTGCTCTAGATAAATTCAGAACTTATCTTTTTGGGAGCAAGTTTATCATATTCTCCGATCATGCAGCGTTGAGGTGCCTTCTTTCCAGAAAGGATGCCAAATCAAGGTTGATTCGTTGGATTTTGCTTCTATAGGAATTTGATTTTGAAATCAAGGATAAAAAAAGGTTCAAAAAATGTAGTGACTTACAATCTTTCCATGATTCTTACTATAAACCTCACAGCCCTGAACCACTTCGGGATTCAATCCCTGATGAGTAGCTCTTTGTTGTCTTTACTAATTCCCCAACTTGGTTTGCTCATATAGTGAATTATCTTGTTGTGGGTCAAATCTCATCTCATTGGTCCAAACATGATAAAAATTTGTTCTTTTCACAGGTCAAGCATTATTACTAGGATGACCCTGATTTGCTTAAAATATGTCCTGACCAAGTGGTTAGAAGGTACTTTCGAGAGTGAATTTAATAGTATTCTATCTTTATGTCATTATCATGCTTGTGGTGGACATTTTGGTTGGAAGAAAGCTATGACAAAAGTGTTGCAGAGTGGTTTTTATTGGCCCATACTTTTTAAAGATGTCCATGCTTTTTGCAAATCTTATGATAGGTGTCAAGACTTGGGGCCCTTTAAAAAAAAACATGATGTCCCTGCAACCCATCTTGGTTGTTGAATTGTTTGATGTATGGGGTACTAATTTTATTGTCCCTTTTCCACCTTCTTTTAATTATGTTTACATACTTCTTGTTATTGATTATGTGTCCAAATGGATTCAAGTTATTGCCATTATGACCAATGACCATAAAGTTGTGTTAGATTTTCTCAAGTCTAATTTGTTTGGCAGGTTTGGACTCAAGTCTAATTAGTGATGGGGCCAATCATTTTTTCAACAGATCTTTTGAAGCTCTTCTTAAAAAGAACTCTATTACACACAAAGTTGCAACCTCCTACCATCCACAGACTAGTGGACATGTGGAGGTTTCCAATAAGCAAATTAAGCAAATCCTTGATAAGACAGTGAGACTTGATAGGAAAGACTGGTCCTTGAGATTGAATGATGCACTTTGGGCCTATAAGACAACTTTAAAAACTCTTATTGGCATGTCTCCCTACCGTTTGGTATTTGGAAAGGCATGCCACTTACTTGTAGAGTTGGAACATAGGGCTTACTGGGCTATTAAGGCCTACAATTTTGATATGGACACAATCTATGAAAATAGAAAACTCCAACTTAGTGAGCTAGAGGAGATGAGATTTGATGCTTATGAGAATGCTACATTGTATAAGATGAGGACTAAAACCTTGCATGACAAGTTAATTTTAAGGAAGTCATTTGCGCCTAATCAGAAAGTTTTGCTATACAATTCTCAATTGCATATATTTTCAGGAAAGCTTCATTCTAGGTGGTATGGACCATTTATTGTGACACTGGTATACCCCCATGGAGCTATTGAGATCCAAAATACCAAAGAGGGTAGTATGTTCAAAGTCAATGGTCACATACTGAAACCATATTTCGAGGCTGTTATAGATAGGGATGAGATGGTTGTATATTTCGATAACCCTAGCCTCGCAGAGTGATTGTCGGTTGAGTCTGGCTGAAGATGTTAAACTTAGCACTTGATGGAAGGTAACACAATTTTTCAGATGTATTCTCTCATTTTCTTCCCTTCCTTTTTATGTTGTTATTGTAGTTTTATATTTTTTTGCACATTGAAGACAATGTTCATGCTAGGTTTGGGGGTGTAGAGGATATTGATTGGTTAAAAAAGGAGAAAAATATAAAATAAAAAGAATTTAATTAGTATTTAGGTTGTTACTAGTATTTTCATAGGTTTTGGTAGTTTATCCCTTCATGATGCATACTTCAATTTTTAAGAGGTTAATTTATATTGAGAATGCGAGTATAATACTGGAGGATAGAGACACTTAAATTAGAAGTATCATTCTGTTAGAGTCCTCTTGGATCAGATGTTTGAACGAATATAACTCACTCACACACACTTTAGTTACATAAAATAATACCCTCTAGAAATTTGTTGACTACTAATCTGCAGTGGGATAATTTTGATCAAAGTTATTAGTTGATACATTGTTATTGTTGAGCTTAAACGATCACGATAGACCATTTGCTTAGCTTACGGCAGAAAAATGAAAGAAAGTAGGTTAAAAGTATAACACACCCATGATGAAAAAAAATTTAAAAAAAATTGGAAAAAGAAAAAATGCAATAATAGCAGGTGGCTGCTTTATTTGTTATATATGATCAACATTAGCTGATTCCCGGCCCAGAGGGGGAATTCAACTCAATGCCTTGAACATATTTCAGAAGTCATTAGTCAGGGGATTGTTAAACCTAAGTTTTCATGACAATAAATCATTGCACAACCATAAAAAAAAGAAAAAAAAAAGAAAAAATATGTGGTGTATTATCCTTTTACATCTTAAATATGTTAGATTGTTGGTTGAGGTGCATAAGCATTTGTTATATCATGAACCTAGAGATTGGGATGACAATGTAGATTTTGATGCACTTTGACTAATGGGTCACACTAGATATATATAAAATAGAAATTTAGAGTGTATTGCTAGAATGTTCTACACTTTACTATTAGATTATCATGACATATCATATTGAGTAGAAATTTCCAAGATGAAGGTGTAGAATAAAACCACTTGCTTGAAGGCTTCTATATTCTAGTTGATTATAAATGCAAGTACATGTGGTTAATTTTCTTAAGTATTATAGTGTGTATTTGAATAAATAACAAGATTCTGTTTTATAGTGTTTAGTTTGATTTTTTTCGCACTTAGGGCATGTTTGGTTACAACTTCTTGGAGTAGAAGAAGCAGAATACAGGGTCTTGTATTCTGCTTCTTAGATTTTGGTTATGAAGTGATGTGTGTTTGGTTAGACATACGGACAAATCAGATTTCAAGTGAGTAGTGTGTTTGGCAACATAAGGAGAAAGCAAATTCTGGATTCTCAAGTTACAAAGCTTCCCCTCCATATAACAGTTTATGTATCTTATATGGTAATCGATTACTCGACGGCAGTGGATATCGTGTAATTGATTGCATGAAAGACACCGATATCGTGTAATCGATTACACGATAGTGTTGCTTATCGTGTATTCAGTTTTCTTAAGCAGTATGATTGATTGATTTTTTAACTATTTTACTCGCAATCGCACGAGACTCAGTATAGTCTAGTGGTAACGAGGTCGAACCCAAAGGACTTGGTTGATTAATCTAATTCTAATTTAATATTGAATTTTTATGATTTTAATTAACTAAAGAAAATAAATTTTACTGAGAAATCAAATGATGAGAATATCAAAGCGTCGAATCCACCACTAAACATGCAATTACTACTCTCAATTATTATTTCCATAAGATGATATGATATGGTAATTCATGTTCTTTGGTCGGACACACAAATTACCAGTGAATTCACTACACGTTCTTTGGTCGGACACGAAAAGTTCATTCACTATGAATAATATATTAATTCTATCCTTTGGTCGGGCATAGAATCAATACAAACCTGTTATTATCTAGACACAGGAAATATCAATATCAAATTTCAGTCATAATCATACCAGTCTATGGTCAAGCACTAGATCGAATTATGAAACATGAAATCGCATTAAGAACAATCATATCAACTCCAAATCATTAAACAATTAAGATTAATAATACATATTTAGGGCTTCATCTAGCCTTGATAAGAAAATTAGCCAGACATGGAATAAGAGAAAGAAATAGCCTGATTCATTGGATTGGTCGCAGGAATACTGTTCACTATTCACCCGGCACTGTTCACGCGCACTGTAGCACTGTAGCACTATTCATTGCTTCTCCGGCGGGACGCGCACTGTAGCACTTTTGAACCAGTACTGTAGCAGATCCAATTCCTCCCAAAATCAGTCATTTTGCTCCCGGCAATCGACTCCTCTTCTTTCCGGCCAAGACCCTGCCGGAATCCGGCCAAAATCACGACGAGAAGGCTCTGTTTCCTCTGTTTTTCCCTCTCTGTTTTTCTCTGTTTTTTGCTGTGTTTTTCCTTCTATCGGCGGCTCTCTCCTCCTTTCTCTCTATGCACAGTCGGCTTCCTTGCACAGCCGGTATGCTCTGTTTTTATAATCTCCAGAATTTCCCCCCAAATCAGTAACTCCAATCCCGTCCAGATTTTAGTAAAAATCCCAAATTTCCTCAATTTCGATCAAAAGCCCAACTCAATTTTCCCGATTTGGTTCTGTCGCACACGACTTTCTTTTCGTGTTCTGCTCTTCTTCGGCGCCGTCGACCTCGCCGCCGATTTCATTTGCCTCGCCGCCGTTACCATCGCCTGAGCTCGAGCAGAACCGCCGTCGAGACCCAGCTCGCATCTTTTCCGCACTGCCGTGGCCGTCGTCGTCCGCCGCCTCCTGTCTAGCTTCGTCGACTTACTCCTGTCGTCGTCGAGACCTCATCGTGCCCAAGCCGCCTCCAGATCTGCCGCCGAGGGCCAGCCGTCTCTTCTCCGGTGCCGTCGCCGCCCAGCCCAGCTCGATCCGCCGTCGTGGCCATTCAAAACAGAGCATCGTCTCTGAAAAGAACGAAAGGCCCGAGCTTTGGCTCGGGCCGGTTTTCCTTTTTTTTTTCTTTTAACTATTAACTGAACCGGACCTCTCTGAACCGATTCATATTTCTTTTTTTTTCATTTTCTTCTTTATAACCCGTTGTACTGCTCTCGTTCATCGGATCTCATCTTGACGGTTCTTCTCTTTAATTGTGTCTCTTTCGCGTGCGATATTTCAAATGCTCATAACTTTTTCCTCAGAACTCCGAATTGCAAACAGTCAGTGGCGTTGGAAAGCTGACTTCGTGTACTTTAACATGAAGCTTAAATCAATCCCATCAGAGATATGCAATCGAAGTTGTAAATATTCAATCATTAGAGTCGCGTTTTATCCCATTCTGCGTTTTGCTCTTGTTTCCTACAAAAACCAAAAACTATATTAAAGTAGCAATAATTCTAAACAAACACTAGCAGAAACATAAGTTTAGGAGATAATATAATGCATATTTCATGTACAGATTACAGTACTTTCCGGATCACGAATTGTAGCAAGGTATCAACTAGTGACACAATAACCCTTTCAATCGAAACCAAAAATTGAAACATATAGCATAAACCCACAAACCAGCTCAGCACATAAACGCTACATCTTCAGATCGAACATTCAAATTTGGCAACTGGTGTCACAGTGGATGAAATAGAGAAAATGTGGTACTTTTTCAGAGCGCTTGATGTGGGCGGTGTACCCCTTGACGAACTCGTGGGGTGAGACATCCTTGACAACCCCTTGCTTGTCTTGGTGTCACAGTGGGTTGGATGGAAGAGCCCAACACATCAGCTGCTGCACCCCCAGATCTCCGATGCTATCGTGAAGATGAAGCCCCTAACCTCCCTGGCGAACTCGAGCTATGATCTACACATGAATTATATATTTTATTATCTCCTAAACTTACGATTATGCTAGTGTTTGATTAGAATTTCTACTACTTTAATATAGTTTTTCGTTTTTTGAAGGAGACAAGAGTAATACACAGAAATGAGTTGAAAATAGACTTTAATGGCTAAATCATCATAACTTCGTGTACAAATGTCTGATTGGATTGATTAAGTTTTATGTAAAAGTTCAAGAAGTTAGCTCTCCAATGCCACCACCCACGTGCAATTCGGAGTTCGGAGTAGAAAGTTATAGCCATTTGAAATTCATGAACAGTAACTACGATTGATCAGTTAATCAACATGATCGATCGCCTGAGCCGCAAAATAGTGTTATTGAAGGAAGCGATCAATCGGACATAAAAATGATCGATCGTATCTACTGGAGTTTTTGATCCGCGCAAGATAGTAACAGCAATCGATGGGAATCATATGGCATGACAATCAGTCGGAGGAAAATAACGAAGGAATTGTGATCGATCGGGAAGAGATCGATCGGCAATACGTATGATCGATCGCCGTATGCGGAAAACTGTAATAATACCTATTTCAACTCGGATTTGGAAGGGGACTTCGTGGTTTCTCTTCAAACATATTATAGGCTTTATGGGAGAACGTTTTCGACGATCTTGGAGACCAACTTGGAGATCACCTTTGAGCTATATTGGAGGCTAAAGTGGAGCAAGAGAAGGAGTCTTTTGGAGTAAAGAAGAAGAAGGATTCACGACGATGGATCTAAATAAACATGCTTCTTTTTTCTTTCTTTCTATGTGTAACTAAATTTTTATTCAAGGCTAGATGAAGCCTTAGATGTGTATTGCTACTCTTGTTAGTTTAATTTTATAAAATTGATTATGATTCATGCTTAATGCAATTTCATGAGTATTCTTTTGAGTGCTTGACCATAGACTTGATTGATTATGAATGGAATTAGATATTGTGATTGATTTTATGCCCGATCAAGGATAAGATTAATTACATTATAATAGAGTTGTGATTGATTCTATGCCCAATCAAGGATAAGATTAATTATATTATAATAGAGTTGTGATTGATTCTATGCCCGATAAAGGATATGATTAATTACACAATAGTGGATGAACTTTCGTGTCCGATCCAGAAAGTTAGTGAATTCATTAGTAATTCGTGTGTCCGATCAAGAACACGAATTACCATATCATGTCAATGTATGCTTAATAATAATTAAGAGTAGTAATTGCATGTCTAGTGGTGGATTCATTGCCTTGATACTTCTCCATATTGATTAAATCTCAGTTAGATTAGCTAAAGTTTATTGCTTTCTTAGTCTAGAATCAACACTGCTGCTTTCTTTTGAATTTGGTAAAATATTAATCCATCCCTGAGGTTCGACAACCCTTTTCAATACTCGTCGTAGTACAATTGCCTTGTGCACTTGCAAGGGTTTATATTTAAACGATCAAGCTCAGGTTGCACCATCCATGGCGAAGCGGAGACGAGAGACAGAAGCGACGAGCGGCGGGAGAAAGGAGACGAGGGGCGAGGGGCAAAACAAGTGATTCCTCATGCGTTTAGGGTTAGAGAGAGCCTCTTCCATAAAATCTCCTCCTGAGGAGATTCTAGGGAAAGTCGACTTTACCCAGAATCTAAGGGGGAAAGTCGACTTCACTACTTATGGGAATTCATCTGAAGTAGTGCAACCAAATGCACTTCAGCGGAAAGCCAAGGATTCTTCCAGAATCTGCTGTAGAAAGTTGCAACCAAACAGAGCCTTAGATGAATAATGTTAATTTTATAAATACCTGTTTGTGGGTGGCATGGCTGTAACCTTCACGAGACTTCATTCGTCTAGCCAGGGACACCTGGGGGTTTAAAAGGCTTGTTGTATATGCTAAATACAATCGTGATTCCCTACGACAGTGGCAATCATTTATTTTTGAATAGTTTTTCTGTTCTTGTTTTTATTTTCGAGTACTTCGAATCTCGACCAAAATCCACAATAAATCTATCTGTTGAAAGAGCCCAAATTGTTCCAAACAACCCACGGCCAAATTCGATTCCTTTTCTGTTCCAAGATTTGGTTTGAGCTTATCTAAGCACAACAATTTGAGAGCAATCCAAATCCACAAGTATCAAATCAAAGCTTCCAAATCCATCACAACAAATCTGACCACTTGCAATCTGATTCCACTTCCAACTTGATCCAAATCCAAACTGAGCACGACTCTAAAAATCCCATTCAAAATCCTCATCTATCCATGAAACGAGTCCAAATCGAAAATGATTCTAACCTTCTAAATCCTGCAAGCCTCTATTCCAAATCGAGCTTCTGGTCCTCTCAGTCGAACTCCTTTGTCAGCTCTGCTCTCGATCGGGTTCTCTTCTGCAACACCCCGCCATCACTCTCACTGTTAATCTCGAGCTTAGGACCTTGATCATTTAAAATTAAACCCTTGCAAGTGCACAAGGCAATTGTGTACCTCAGTGAGTATTAAGGGGTTGTCGAACCTCAGGGACGGATTAATCTTTTACCAAATTCAAGAGAAGAAAGTTGCAGTTTTTGTTTAATCTAAATTAAGCTATGAACTTTAACTACTAGGCTGAGATTTAATCAATATGTAGAAGACCAAGGCTTCGAATCCACCACAATAACTAGTGTATCGTTTCCCTCTCTCTTTTGAATAAAGATTTCCAATTGGCTAGCATATTCCTCTCGGACATACACTTGTCAACTCAAAGTATAGTGCTCTCCTCTCGGATGTAACACATAAAACAATTAAAACATAGAATTGTGATCTATCTCTCTCGAGTATAAACCAATGAAACTTTATTGATATATAACACCTCAGTCTACTCACGTTCCTCTCGGATACGCAAGTATTCTTCGGATTGAAACTCACAAGAATTCACTCTTGTCTCTCTCGAGTACAAAGAACAAATCTTTATTGAATTAACGGTGATTACACAATAAAATCCATACACCAACTAGAATAAAAACATAAGATGAGAGAAAAGAAACTACACAACCAGATTATTGGGCTTCATCTACGCCTTGGATAGGAGTTTAGCCAAGCATGGGAAGAGAATCCATCATCTTTATCTTCATCATCTTCTTCTTCCTTTGCTCTAGCCTCCAAGGTCTCAAATTGCTCTCTAGGTTGAATATGTGGTGCCCAATACATTTTCCCTTAAGGCATATATATAGGGGTGAAGGAAAACCCTCAAAATCCCTTCCAAATCCAAGTCGAAATAGGCCTTAATTCCGGTTTGCCGCATACGGCGATCGATCGTACGTATTGACGATCGTTCGCTGGCCGATCGATCGCTATTCCTTCGTTATTTTCCTCCGATCGATTGCTTGGCGATCGACGCTGTATGATACCGATCGATCGTAGTTACTGTCTTCGGCAGATCAAAAATTCCAGTAGATACGATCGATCGTTTTGATGCCGATCGATCGTGTCCTTCAATACAGTGCTTTTGCGGCTCTAGCGATCGATCGCAGTGATTCCCGATCGATCGTAGTTACTGTTTAGAAACTTCAAATGGCTATAACTTTCTGTCCCGAACTCTGAATTGCGCGTGGTTGGTGGCGTTGGAAAGCTGACTTCTTGAACTTTAACATAAAGCTTGAATCAATCCAATCAGATATTTGTAGACGAAGTTACGATAATTTAACCATTCGAGTCACTTTTCTCTTCATTTTTGTGTATTACTCTTGTTTCCTACAAAAACCAAAAACTATATTAAAGTAGTAGTTATTCTAATCAAACACTAGCATAATCATAAGCTTAGGAGATAATAAAATGCATATTTCATGTGTAGATCAGACCTCCATTTGCAACTCGCGGCCATCTCCCTTCTCTACAGCGCATGTCTTAACCGCCATCGTCGACCTCGAGTGGCCTATTCCTCACCAATGGCCATCATCGCCTTGCCGACGATCGTCTTCTTCATTAGCACTCGAGCTCGCTGTTCGACTGGAACACTCTAGCATTTGGCTCGGGTTGTTTTCTTTTTATTTCTTTCGACCGCCTGACCGAACCGGTTCAGTTCTCTCTTTCTTTTTTTTCTTTTGATTAGGTTAAAACCCGTTGTAACATCTTCATATGCCTTATCTAATCTGAACATCTCTTCACTTAAAAACAAAACCCGTAGTCTTCTGAGATGTAAATCAGCGGTTTAGATCTTTTCTACACGTGATCTAAATGTTTAAAAAAAATGGGTCGTTAAAACCCGGCAACGCCTCCTTAACCGTTAGATCTTTGATCTCTTTGCATTAAAATCTATTTGTCGTGCAATAACTTAATAATCCACAACTCAAAATCATGAAACCTACACAAAAATAAAAGTAAATTCAATTTAGACGTATAATAAAATATAACTCTATTAAATCCAATTACTGTATTTAAATAAATCAATTAAGAGTATTTATTTATTAAATTCCTAATTTACAAACATAACACTAATAACTAATATTTATCTTTATTTTAACTAGAAATTATGACTAATATATATATATATATATATATATATATATATATATATATATATATATGGAAAGACATACAAAAATATGTATATTTTGTATATATCAAATGCTCCGTATGGAAAAAACTAATTTTGAACCTCTTCTCTTCCCCCTCCCCCCATTATATGGGGGTTTCACTATCCAATTAAGCTCAACATTTTATCATATGAAAAAAAAACTAATTTTGAACCTCACAAGAGGATGTGAGACAGCTGCGAAGGTCCTGAGTTCCAACCATGGAAAATCGTCTCGTCGATATATCGGTATCGGACACAAACCAATACACCGATATTACATAGTTTCAGTTTTTAAAAATTTTCCAAATATCGCCGATATACTGATATTTTTTTAAAATATACATATTCTCGTCGATATATCGTCTCGCCGATAACATGAAAGTTTGAAATTTTTTTTTTTTGAAAAAAATAACTTTCATGTTTGTTTTCTATCCTAATATGCATTTTTATGCATATTTTAAAATTTATTCTTTGTTTAAATTAGTATAACTCATTTTAGAAGTTAGATTTTGAAAATATACGATAAAAACTAGTTTTTGACGACCGATATTATTTTACACAATATCTCCGATATTTCGTCTCTTTGGCCGATCGATATTTTACCGATATCCGATATGACATTCTATGGTTCCTATCTTGATGATTGGTGTACTCGGTGCGTATGACGGGTAGGCCCAGTCATCTCAACCCGCATGAGACAGGTCTCACGGAAGCCGCATAGAAACCCGGCGGGTTGATGTGACTTTGGCTCAAGCAGCTTGCATGAGACCGTCTTTCATTTGCATGAGCTTCTGTTCCTGTTAGGAATTTAGGACATGCATGATTGATTTTACCGGTGGCTTAATAAAATTTCATTTATCCAAAAAAAAAGGACATGCATGATTGATTTTGTTTTTTTGGTTACTAGACGTGTCTACCTGAGGGCCAAGTAGAATTAACACGCCTAAAACGAGAGGTCTGATGCATGTGGGCCAGATGCTATGACTTTGGAGGTTTTAAAAGCTTGGTTGTCGGGGGTGGAAGAAGCTATGAAGGAGAAATGGAGGAAGAAAGAAACAAGCTGCTGATTGACTCAGGCAGTGAGAAAGGTGATGTGCATGAGGGAAGTGGAAATGTGTGGAGAAGAGTGTGGGTGGAGTTGAAGAAGCTGTGGGTGGTAGCAGCGCCGGCAGTGTTCACAAGGATATCAATGTTTGGGGTGTTTGTCATCGCACAGGCCTTCATTGGTCGCATTGGCAACATTCCCATGGCTGCACTTGCACTCGTCTTTCACGTCTTTGTTCGCTTCTCCATTGGAATACTGGTAATGTATTGTCACTTTTACCTCCTCCCTCTTCAATCCTCTCTCCTGATCACAGTGATCATCAAATGAAAATCTCTCACTCTCTCGATCACAGTGATCCTGTTAATGTACTATGCGGTATCACATATCAGTTTATCGTTAGGCTAAAGACATAGAATATCAAAGCTATATCTGAGATATAGTTTTGCATAATATAATTGGTCTAAAAAAGTGTTTTCAGCTTGCATGTTAATACAGAAAGAAATCTTACAATGTAACATCTAGAAACAGTACTACTAATCTTAGACAAGCATAGGATCGCGAGAATATACTTGTATTAGCATATTGAAATAAGAAATCGAATGGAGAGTACTTAACAAAAATGCATATTAACATCTAGAAAGACTATTATTAGTTTCTACTAAGCATAAGCTCATGAGATTGCATTGGTGACATAATGAACTCTTTGAAATAATGTAAATAGCTTTTTTCAGTCAATAAAGCAACTATTGTACCTTTTAATACGTTGCATAATATTACTATGCCAAATTCTTTTTTCTTAAAAGTAAAAAAGCTGAAAACCATTGGATATCTCCGGCATAGAACAAAAACTCGGTTTTGACTCCAGTGACTCGCCCGAGTCAACTCGGCTCATTAACAAACCGAGTTAAATTTGAGTGCAAACTCCATTTCGTATGACTCAATTGACTCGCCGAGCTGACTCCTCGAGTCTGGTCTAACTCGCTGACTCAGTTGACTCCACGGAGTTTAAATATTTTTTTTGAAAAAAATACAAATGCCTAAGCTTTAACCACTTGAGCTATTAGTATTTTGATGATAATGTTGCATAATATATTTATCATATATGCAAGACGGGCTTCACTCCTTACATCCCACACTGGGTCAATCCGGCTTGACCACGGTCCAACCGTACCGGTCATCAATCCAGGTCAATGGCCATTTATGGGAAATTTTTATTTTCCATCAACAACTAATATTTTTTTCTTGTGATAAAAAATATATACATATATCATTCTTACAGTTGGTTAGAAACTACCAATTTTTCTTACTTGAGTATAACTTTGTTTTAATGTCACTTTGTGGTGGAGATTAGAGACTTGAAGTGAATGCAGAAAAAAAAGTACCTCTAGTTTTATTTTTATTTATTTGTTTATGAAAGTACATCTAATTTTATAAGTGTAGTTTTAGTCTAAGAATTTGAAGATTTGATCTAAATGACTCCATTGTGAATCCATCCATACTCTGAGTCGACTCCACTCCATTGTCCGAGTCTTCAGTTTATAAACATTAATCTCCGGTATTCAGATATATCGACGCTTGTAATCTGCAGCGAAGGACATTGAACTTTAAATACTCTGTCAATTTAATTGATTCTGAATCTTATCCCATGCCCCCATTAGTTGGGCTTTCCACCACCCAATAAAAATCAACAATAGGTATCAGGATTTTCTCCACTACCGAAATATTGTCTGTATATGCAATAACTTTCCATGATCTGATGGTTGGTTGTCAGTCTATCACTTGACAGCTGAGCTTTTGAAGCGACTTGAGCCCACTACACATCTCAGTACGTCTTCGCTTTTGTTCTCTCGCTCTAGTGGAATCATCAGTTCAATTACCATTAGAGATTCTTGATGCTTCAAAAAGTGATCGCACAACTTTAACGAGCAATTTGTTTGGTCTCATTAGCTCATGCAAAGGTCGTTTATAAACGAAAAGTTGTGATTAGCACCAGAAGTGTATAGCAAAGATCGTTTTATCAAGATGATGAAGAGCCAGGAATGGGTTCTTCGTTCCTTTTCCCTCCATGAAGTACAGGAGTTTTTCCTAGCTAGTGAAGGGACATTCGTTGCTACCAGCTAGCCTACCAGTAAGCATCCTGGCATTGAATGGAAATGGACCAAGCTTGGGGCCATGCCATTAATACTAATGCTTTACCTATCGGAAAATAATATTTATATATCAGTTTTCCTACATCTACATCACTGTATATCAATAGGGGAACTGATGTAGACTGACATACATACTTCAGTTCCATTGATATTTCTATCTCAGTTCTCCCACTCACGACAGAGAAGTTATTACCGGACGGCGCACATGGGAACAGTGTGCTCATCACCAATGGGTGATGGGCACCTCTCCTGTTTGGCCCACAAACAGGGAGGTACCCGGGAGAGGTGCCCATCACCCATGGGTGATGAGTACATTATTCCACCTGCGCAGAGCGCGTAGCTAATAATTTTCCCTCACGACATAAACATGGCTTTGTATGTCAGTGATGTAGGTTTATCACTGTCCTTGCAAATTGCAATCACAGGTAGAAATTCACCTCAGCCCCGAATATACGCCCTTTGTCTCCCATTAACCGTCTGAATTGGTTCATAAAATAAAATTAACTGGATTGGAAAAACCAAATGAACTAAATTAGTTAACTTCCGATTTTCAGTCCAGATAATTAATCTAGGATGGAGGGAGTATTACATCTTGCGACTTTGCTTTCTCTCCCTCTTTTACTTCATCACTTCCCGTATCTATGCATCCTTCTATCTATTTATCAGGCATTTCAGTACATGCTATAAAATGAGGACATGCACTATAGACAAAGAAAACGTTATGGGACTTCAAGAGCACTTCATTATCTAGTGTCTAGGTTCTCCAGACTCAACCTGTGGTTTGGAAATTGCTTGAGGCAACAAGGCACGTACCTAGGTGTGCAAAACCTAGATGAGATTGATTTATTCCATTTTTAGGGCCGTTTGGGTCTTGAATTTGCTGTTTGTGGATGTTGTGGATGGTGGATCATATTCAAGCCATCATTGCCTTGAATGATGGTTGTGTTGTTGGATGTTAATTTTGTTTCGGGCGTGAAAAAAAATCACCCCAACATTGCCTTCGACTTGGATATTGGCTTTAACATTTTGATTGATAATCACATCCAGCGAGAGATGTATCAGCTGGATGGGGCTGGAGCCTGGAGTACCCCAAAAATCTAGGTTGGATGGGCTAACTTTTGAAGCCCCAAACAGCCTCTTAGTTCACTGCGAATATCAGATGGTTAAAGCTGGGCAGAATGAAATACATTCACCCCACTCAATGATATCCATGCCCTTTGAGGGTTCGGCATAGCCTTGCGCACGAGACTTGCCGATCATTATGTGTGTATTGGTGCATCCACGATGAGGGTTGTAGGATCGAAGGGGGTGGGGAGCGAGAGGCAAGGTAGAAACCCAACAAGGAATTGTGGTTGATGTTGGAGGTGAGCATCAATATCGTTGTAAGGCCGAAATTCATTGATTGTGAGTTCTAAACTTATTAGTATATTTTCAATGATATAGCTAATTGAATGTACAAAAAAAAAACACATAAAAGAGGAAATGGATATGTAGAGGGTTACTAAGTTGTCAAAAAATGTACCTCATATATGATGGTAAGATAAATCTAACGAAAAATTAGTGGGGGCATATTGAGATTTTATTAAATAATATATATTAAAATAAATAATAATCGATCGAGAAAGAGACAAACTTAATTCTTGATCCGGTTATCTGATATGCCAAGCAGGGGCCAGCGTTGCGCAGTCTTTTTTTTAGCACTTGACCAAAAGGTAGACGCGTTCCTCTGAAAACGTCTCTTATACATATATTTTTCATTTTGTTGTCTTTTAACTAAAACGTCCTCTTGTAATAAGAAAAACATTTATTCTACTGACGCTTTCTATTTTGTTACATTTTCACTAAGACATCATTTTAAATGACGTTTTAACGTGCC
Source organism: Houttuynia cordata (assembly GCA_039654745.1). Taxonomy (NCBI): domain Eukaryota; kingdom Viridiplantae; phylum Streptophyta; class Magnoliopsida; order Piperales; family Saururaceae; genus Houttuynia; species Houttuynia cordata. The sequence continues at coordinate 625,418 of CM077503.1, forward strand.
TTGAAAAAAAATTAAAAGGCGGTAACGAGTTTATGACAAAGTTCATACTTTGAAGTCGACGTTTGAAATGACGTCTTACCTTTTTTACGAAATATGCTCTGAAGACGTCTCTTCCAGTGACGCCTTAGTTTTTTTTTCGATCGATAAAAAAACTAAGGTGTCAATAAAAGAGATGCCTTTTTTGAAAATGTAATAAAATAGAAAGCGTTAATAGAAGAGACATTTTCCTTATTATTAAAGGAAGATGTTTTTTTCGTGACGTATTTCGGGTCAAAGTGCAAAAAAATAAACCACGTAGGGGCCAGCGCTAAGCTAAGGCCTGCATGGCATATCAAATAACCGGATCGGGAATTAAGTTTGCCTCTTTTTTTGATTGGTTATTATTTATTTTAATATATATTATTTGATAAAATGCCCTTAAAAATGAACATTGCTATGTGGGTCTTTGGGTCGGGCCGGGCTTAATGCAATTTTGCCATGGCTCTTGTTTGACCCTAAAATGGGCGGGCCTGGAATTTTGAGGCCCGACTCGGCCCTAGGCCTCAAATTTCAGGCCCATACACGTAATTTTACTTGCCGGGTAGCGCAGGTTCCATGGGCTAGCCCACGAAAGTTGCACAGCTACTGACCAAGCAACTGCGTTGTGCTGTCGTTGCTTGCTTCTAATTTTAATATTTTAGCTCAACTCAACATCCAACCAAGTTATACTAATTTTTAATTTTTTTAAAATATCGGCGATATATCGGTGCATTAAAAAAAAGGAAAAAAAATAACTTTCATGTTTGTTTCCCATCCTAATATGTATTTTTATGCATATTTTGAAATCTATGCTTTTTCTAAATTAGTTAGATTGTGAAAATATATGGTAAAAACTAGTTTTCGACCACCGATATTTTTTTATACAATATCTTCATATATTGCCACTATGTTTCTTTGAATGGATTTTGTACCATTTTGATTATGATAGAGTCAAACATGGTATATCATCCATGCCGCTGACCTCATATAGCTGGGATAAGGCATATGATGATGATGATTTCCAATATTTTGTCTCTTTGGTCGACCGATATTTTACTGAGATGCACGAAATTCCATGCAGCCAACACATCAAATAAAAAAATGAAGCCAATGCATTTTTGGGCCTAAGTTTTCAAAGTTCAGCGTTTCCACCCATAATCCCCAAAGTTCAGGTTTCGGCCCCTAATTTTGGTTATTATGTACCAAAACAAAATGTTCAATTAATACCGTACAGAGAGAGTACAAGTTATTATCATGTACTAATTTTTATTAAATGTGAAGCTGAAATTAGACTGCCATGCAGATTTAAAATGGAGGAAATATAGACTTTAGGGAGAATGCCACGCAGAAGTAGTATAAATCATTATGTAGGGCCATACCATAAATTTTATTACTTTTATATACTGCCTCCACTCCATATTAATATTCCTATTTGGTATTTGAAAATTAAACGGATATTTCTTATAAGAAAATAAATCTCATTTTTAAAGACCAAATAGGGCTATGAATATGTAACGGAGGGAGTATTATTAGTTCATTATTTGGATATTTACGTAGATGTCTTCAACAGATAAAATGCAGACACAAGAGTAACATGCAAATAAACTACACCATGTACCATTTAGTTAGACGTCTTTGATATGTGGTGATATGCATAATTGACTAGCTACTTTAATACGTTTATGCAGATGGGCATGTCTAGTGGGATGGAAACTCTCTGCGGACAAGCCTTCGGAGCAAAACAATACCACATGCTTGGAATCTATCTACAGAGATCATGGCTGGTGGAGACAGTCTTCTTCCTCCCACTTATACTCATCTTTGTGTTTTCAGCCCCAATCCTTCGACTGCTCGGGCAATCAGACGAGATAGCTGTGGAGGCAAACGTCGTATCCCTCTGGTACCTCCCTATAGTTGTCTCATACATTTTCTCCTTCACCCTTCAAATGTACTTGCAGTGCCAAAGCAAGAACATGATCATCACATGGCTGGCGGCTCTATCACTTGCATTGCACGCGTTCATCTGTTGGGTCCTCACGGGAAAGTTGGGAATGGGTGTTCCCGGCGTCATGATCTCCATGATCATCGCTAGCTGGATACCAATATTGGGGCAGTTGATGTATGCCTTCTGTGGAGGCTGTCCCAAGACTTGGACAGGTTTCTCCAAGTTGGCTTTTGTTGAAGTGTGGCCTGTTGTCAAGTTATCAGTTTCTTCAGGTATCATGCTTTGGTAAGTCTTTTAGTTCAGTTTACTAACTACACCCTCCGTTCCATTTTAACAGTTCTATTTAGGTTTTGAGCATTAACTAAAGTCAGATAATTTGAACAACCAAATAGGACCATTAATAGGGAACGGAGGGAGTACATTACATGAACAATGTTGTGCAATGTGATATCCTTCTTATACATGAGTTCCAAAGTATGCGTCCCGACTCATTGGCGTGTGTCAGGGCACCTCGAGCCATCCGACAGCACATTTTAATGCAAGGGCAGACAGTTTGAAATGCCCACCCACCTTTAACGACCGACGTTGGGTCTCCATCTAATGGCTCGCAACACACCACTTGAAAAGTGGTGGCTACATGTTAACATCAAAAGTCTAATTTAACAAATATTCTGCTTTTTTTACAATAAATGAAAGCTAACTCTAGCTTTTTTGTTTGTTTTTCTTTTGTTTTAATACCTAAACAGTGTGGAGATATGGTACAACAGTATTTTGATTCTTCTGACAGGACACCTGAAAAATGCTGACATTGAGATCAATGCTCTATCAGTTTGGTAATTAATAAATGGCTTCTTCTTTTGTAAGAATATTCCTTAAAACTATAAGAACACAAGTAGCTAATAGTTGCTTGCATGCAGTCTTAACATAAATGGGTGGGAGCTGATGGTTTCATTTGGGTTTCTCGCTGCTGCAAGGTAATATCTAACAACGTCTTAACTAACTTGCTAAATCTGTTAATTCAAACTGAAAATATTCAAACTTTATTGCCCAAGGAGATATTCAGTAAGTTTGATTGAGTTATGCATTCAATAATTAGTTCACTCATATGTTTAGTGTTAGAGTGTCCACTGAGCTTGGGAGAGGCAGCGCAAAAGCAGCAAAATTCTCAATCTTGGTAGTGGTTGGGACTTCTTTATGTATTGGAGTGTTGCTATGGACACTAGTACTGGTGTTCAGACATAAGATCTCCTACATATTTTCCAACAGCAAAGAAGTGGCAGACGAAGTTGCAGATCTCTCGGTCCTTCTAGCCTTCACTCTCTTGCTCAACAGTGTTCAACCAGTCCTCTCAGGTGCCTTCTGAGAGAACACTTCTCCCTTTGTTAAGCTAGCTAATTGTTCTCATATAAAAAATATCTTGCTAAAACTGGATAAAATTTTCTCATAAAATAAAGGTAGCTAATTGTTCTATAATAATATTTATCAGAAAATGTTACTGGATAAAATTTGGCGCAGGAGTGGCTGTGGGTGCTGGATGGCAAAGCAAGGTAGCATATGTAAATATCATCTGCTATTACGCTGTAGGCATTCCTCTTGGAGTGTTACTTGGTTATGTTGCCAAATTGAAGGTTAAGGTAAACAGCAAACTCTCGTCTGATATTTACATTCAGTAATCAATCTATAATTGTGCAAACTTTATGCCTTTTTGTCTGATAAATGCGTGATCATAATAGGGTATATGGATGGGAATGGTTGGAGGTACAGCAGTTCAAACTCTTGTTCTCATCTATTTTACCTTCAGAACTGACTGGGAAGAGCAGGTAACACCTTAGGTAGTTATCACTCTCACAGATACGTACCTTTGGCATTAACAATTCTCATCATATCGTCTTTTGCGCTCTTTTGGAATGTTCATTATCTAGCAGTGTAGAAGAACAATTTTATATGATAGCAAAAAGAGGATAACAATTCTCTAGATGTTCATTAAAAGCACCGACACTATCTCGGTATAAAAAAATTACACAATTCATCTTGCTTTTGTGTGAAATATTGTATCACATAGCATTTGATACGCTTCATTTGGTGCAAGATATTTGAATATTAAGATTGATGTTGCGTATTTCTTCGCAGGTGGCCATTGCAAAAAGCCGTGTTAATAGGTGGAGCTTTCGTACTCAAGGCGAGTCACAACGAACTTAGCTGACCAACTGTTTGGATTCACCCAGTCTAAGACTACAGGCTCCAACATGTGCTGTGTATTATCCATCTACTATTTACTACTAATGATCTAGACTATCTACTTTATATGTTTAAATCAGATTTTCCTGCCAATCAAACAACCTCTGAATCATATACTGCCTCTGACCCATCCTACAAAGATCATACTCAGGGCAAACAATCCGGACTTGTCTTTAAAGCCATCCCGAACACTTCTGTTCATTTCTCTAATCAAACGCAACCATTGGAACCCAAACCTCCCAAATATAAACCAGTGACTTATATAAATTGGAGATCATGCCACATGGAGAGGTTACCGATTTAACTTTCGTCGTAGCGGCTAGCTCATGTAAATCTATCAAAATCATGGGTACAGGATCACAATCCACATGCATTAAAAGCATTTTTCAGGATTCGGGTGGCTGATTCATGAGTAGAAGAACAAACATTATCATATAGAAAAAGATAAGCCTCAACCACGAACCATGATTAAATGTCACTACTAGGTTCCTTTTTTACTCCACCAGTGCCGTTCTTATAAGAAGCCAGATGAATGAATGAATTTGAATCAAAGAATGAATCAGTGGAAAAGTACACCAAAACAAAGGCAGTCAGCTGAGTATTCAAGGATCAGCTCAGAAAACTGTTTAGTGCACTCAACTTGAGGATAATGAAACCAGCTGCTGGATACTGAATGGTTGGCATATACTCTGTGGAGTTCTGGACCAGCAAGCTGCCCGTTGACAGCCTGAGTAGGGTTGTAGAGGTTCCACCACACATGCTTCGACTGCTCCGTGCACGGTATGACCTTGGAAACGCATCTCACCATTCCCCCGTACCTTCCCAGCCCACAACAAGCGCCATTGACATTTTCAAATCCTACATTTTCGATTACACCAGTGGTATTTAATAGGATGCAATAAAACAGCAAAAAGATTGTTTATGAGATCATATACACCAGTTGTATTTAATAGGATACAATATGAGCTATAACTGTCATAAGTAAAATGGGCGGCTGTTATATGGATAAGTTTAAGACGAATAACAGATCACCAAAAAGGTTGTTGCATATAGTCAATTAGCTGTCTGCTATGAAGTTATGAGCAAATGTTAACTACTCCAGTCAAGAAACAAGAAGAGATTTTGCTAGAGTTGGGGATTACGTATCATCTCCATCGTCCCACTGTACACATGCATCACAGAAGACGATTTGTGCGTCCTTGAGTTTGAAATTTAGTTTCCGTAGATGTATAGACAGGATGGAATTGTACTCGACGACAAGGTGGTTGATGCGGTCAATGCACTCTCCAGCCTTCCTGGTTGTGGAATCGTTAGAGGACTCCCACAGGATGCGAGGGGTGCAGCCAAGAGGCCCAATCCCCATGCAAATTATCCTCCTCGCACTTGCATCATACAAATCCTACGTTCCCAATGCTTGCTCAGAAAAAAACTGAGAAGTTTCCTGTAAACTATTTCACATTGCACATTTGCAATGTTACAGTGACCATGCATAAGGCAATTATTACTACGAGCACTTAGCAAGAAGAACACTCCTTCAGAGTTTTCATAATCTGGCGAACTACAAATAATGCAGCATATCAGTTGTAGTAATCCACGTAAAGAACACTCCTTTCCTTGACTAATTCACCAAGAATGTTTGCTAAAATAAGCTAGAGCAAGGCAAAAATTGCAAATGGTACCTTGACAACCCAGGTCATCTGATGGGCCAGCATCTCGGTGGTCATCCGCTGTCGCGATCGGCCTGGAGTTGGATGAGGTCATCCTTGCCAAAGGAGAGGCAGAAAAGTGAGGAGGAGCCAACAAAATGCTCGTCGTTGTCGAGGCCCAGTCACAGCTGCAATGTTTCGAACAGCCGGCGAGCCTGCTGGTTGAGGCCCAGCCATTCCCATTTGACGATGGTGGCCAGGGAGGAGCCCAGATTCAGGGCCCCCATCAGCCCCTTCACCGTCCCGTTCTTCCCATAAAAGGTCCGAATCTCCCATAACCCCATCTTCTCAGCTGCAAAAACATGCAAGAAAATCAAGAACAGAGATGACAAAATCCAAAGAAAGAGCCAATGGGGGGAATTGGGGATAAAAGGCAGCTGAGGGATAATACCGAGGAGGTCAGGGATGAGGCGACGATCGGTGGCGTTGCAGAGATAAGCAATAGATCTCTTCTTCTTTTTTTCTTCTCTTTTACGTTTTTTCATTTCGGTAAACTAGAACTCTATTTCGTTTCCTTAATTTTAGCCAACTAACGAAGCATAGATGATAGAAGTATTTAGTTAAAGATTAGGACAACACTTTGGTTTCTAATTTTAAGACTCATCATAGAGTTGGTTAATTAAGCACCTCTGCTAAAAGATTAAGCTTGAGCTTTTTATCCATTAGAAGAAGTGGGAGCTTAACTAACATGACAATAGAGCAAAGGCGTAAGTTTAGTGGTGCTCGAAAGCGTCAAGGAGTGAGGAACAGCTTACTTTCTTGACTTATCATTGGTAATATATGCGTATCATATGTAGTCAAGTTTCTTTTATCAGATGTTAATGGTCTCATTTATTAGTTGATGAAAATAAAAACAGTACAACTCCTAGTCAAGTAATGCCAAGGTCCTGGGAATTCAGTTGGTGCTCCTTTCTTCAGTTTGGCTATGGTTAACGATGAATTAAAGTGGAAACTCTTTCCAGCCAGTTGCTTTTGCTTTGTAGTAGCGATTCTGTCTATCTCCATTAAAGTTAAAACTCTTTCCAGCATCACCTGTGCGTTAAGACTGCAGCCACTGCCTAAATCTAGTTACACGTTCATCCTGAACCGTGTGGCAGCACAGAGGAGGTAGAGGCTTCATGAGAATAAATTTAGATATTTTTTGATCAATTGCTTCACAACAAAAATATTTCTCTTTTTATAACACTTCGGCCATGTTTGGTTATAACTTCTTGCAGGAGATTCTGAAAGAATTAGTGGATTTCCGCAGAAGTATGTTTGGTTCCACTACTTGGTATGAATTCGTAGGAGTAGTGAAATTGACTTTCCCCCTCATATTATGGGGAAAGTAGACTTTCCTCATAATCTCCTCGGGAGGAGATTCTGCAAAAGAAGCCAAAATCGTTTCTTCTTCCCGTGTTTTACCCTGGCCCTCTCCGCTCGTTGCAACTTCCCTCTCCTTTGCCGCTCGTCGCCGCTCGTTGCAACTTCCCGTCTCATTTGCCGCTCGTCGCCACCAATGTGAAATATTGTGGAGGAGAGTAGAGCCACCGCCCCCTGCCTTCTTCCCCCACCAGTCCTAAATCGAATCGAATCAACGAGCCCGCGACTCCAAGTCTTCTCCTCCCAGGTCGGAGCTGATTGAGTGCGACAAGAACGCTATTATCAGGTTGGCTTCGATTCCGGCTAGGGACTTGAGGATCCTTGGGCCGGTCTTCTCTCATTCATCCAATATCCTTGGTATGATGGTTTTCAATTTTCAGCAAGGCTTGCAGTGTTTTGATTGTTTATGGGGTTTGGACTGCAATTTACTGTAGTTGCATGTTTTGAGAAATTTTATGATTGCAGGTTTGGTATTGTAATCAACTTTACTTGCTTGTCTATAATTTGTGACTTGGTTGTTAGCTTCATGTTCTTGTTAGTTATCCAGTATATCGAAAATATACTTCTATTTGATCTACATAACTTGAGAGGGTGGAGACTTATTCGTGTCCATGGAAGCGAAAACCTTTAGTCTTGCATCAGAAACATGTCCCCCTTTTCTATACAAATTATTGCCTTTTTTTTGGAATCTCAAAAGTATGGCTTCGTTTTGTATTTGTCAATTTTGCTCATGAGTTTTTTTTATTAGTGTTTGTTGATCAAATCTAGAGTCATGTATGTTTAAGGCCCAATTCCTGAAGCCCCTCTCGTTAATATGTGCTAATTTTATCAGCTATCTCTACTGTCTTCTGATGAAGATTTGCTGAAACTAACTGTCACATGTATCTATAATCCAGTTTGTAAATTCTTTTTAGTTTTGATTTTCCACTGAAGCATTCTGTTCCAACATGTTTCATTACTGATAACTCCTGGTTTAACTACCTTTTTTATCACCAAATTGTCATATACTCAGATCTTAGACAATTAATGGGAACAATAATTGTGACTGAATCTGTGTTGCACACCCAATTAATTAAAAATTCTGCTTCTCATCTCGAAACTATAATTTTTTTTATCATAGTTATTCGTTCAGAAGCTTCTTAGTGGCTGTAGTCAAGATGAATATAACATAAACTACGACATGTTGATAAATTCTTAAAAAAAAGACATGATATTAAATGACCTAATCCCTAGTTCTTTTGACTCGTCATTGTTTTCAATGGCTAGATTCAATTTGATGGGTTGAGTGTATTGAGAAACGAGTTTTTGAATCATGGAACTGATGTTGATAATTTGTCTCCTCTAACATAGAAGGAAGCTACCGAAAAAAAAAACATAGAAAAGCTTACACAAATTTCTCGTTGTCAATCATGTTGCCTAAGGAACTTTTATATATCTAATATTTTACGGTGGAGATATACCATTTAGCTTGTTTACCATTTTGTCTATATCGAATTACGTTTCTGACAGGTGGGGAGTGTTCTAACTCTTGTCTTCCTTTGTTTGTATAGCAAGGGAAAAGGCCATGGTTGTGAACTTAGAATTTGTAAGTACTATCGTTACAGCAGAGGAAGTGTTGGTGCTGGATCCTTTGTCTCTGGATGTTCGTTCCTTTGTTGATCAGCTGAGACAACAGCTTCCTCTTAATAGCCCAACAAGGAGAAATGAGTTAGTCTCTGCTGACATGCAGGAAAAGGAGGGTTTCCAGCGTGAGCTCCCATTTGAGTTTCAAGTACTGGAAATTGCTTTGGAGGTCGTCTGTTCTTATCAGGATGCAAACGTGACAGAGCTTGAGAGAGAGGCTTACCCTGTACTTGACGAACTTGCAAAAAATGTTAGCACTAAAGATCTTGAGATGGTTGGGAATTTAAAAAGCAATCTGACTCAAATTCTTGCACGTGTGCAAAACGTATGCTAATGAATCATCTAATTGTATGCCTTAAGCTTTCTGGTGGAGTAGTGTGGTAAAACAGCCAAAATGCCCTATTTCAAATTTATCATGTATGCTTGATTCATTAGTATAAGGGGTATTCTTGTAACTTGAATATCCAAAATCTGCTTTCACCTCATGTTGCCAAATAGACTACTCATCAGAAAGTTGAATTTTCTTTATGTCCAACCAAACACACTTCACTTCACAACTACAATCTAAGAAGCAAAATACCCTAGATTTTGCTTCTTCTACTCTAAGAAGTTGCAACCAAATAGGGCCTTCATATAAGAATGCTACAGGAGAAACAATTCTAAGGAGAATGTTCGGTGGAGTTGGGAGCTTTGAATGTTTCCTTAACTTTTAGTCATATAAGAGAGAATTTAATATTTACTTTTATCCATATAATAATGTTTTCAATCAAGCCAAAGCCAAAGCTGAATCTTGGTGTAATAAGAAGTGAAACTTCCGAATGCAAGGGGCTAAAATAAGAATTGGTTTAAATACAATTATCTTGAATATAATAAGGAAATCAACAACGTCATTTGTGAATACTTAGACCGCACATCAAGTATGTGATAATATTGTTGTAAGATAACTAAGTGTCCTAAATGCTCGAGTTGTTAGGAAATTGAAATTTTATTTATTTATTTTAAATTCCAATAATTGCTCGTATTCATAGCCTTGATGAAGTTGTGGTAGGAGAATTAGTCGAATTTGAAGATGGTATATTGCCTTCTTGTGATTTGCAGGCATCTCCCATCCAAACTCGTGAATTTCATCACCATTAGCCATATAGTTGAGGACTTGGGATCACATGAAGAAGATTCGCATGCTAGAAATCTTTGTGGTTTCTTAGTCTTGACACTGCCTCATGGATTATTTCGTTGTTGAGTGGCAAAAATAATAGAAGGGTCATGGGATGCCATTACTTTTTAGTCTCTTACGTGCCTTGTGTTAGACTCGTGTTGATGAGTTAATTAGTTTAAGATAAATGGTTAACTAACAGGGTATCAAAAATCTTAGAATGGTAGTTACCCAAAAAAACAAAAAAGCTTAAGCAGGTCCAATTAGTGGAAAATGCAATTCCCCTCACCTTGTACTCACCAGCTAATAGTCCACTCATGGGGGAAAAGAGCTTTAATCAACAAAACTTCTCATGGTCTTTTTCCTTGCTCGATTCCTTCTTTCTTCCACAAAACAATTGACCAGGCAATGAAGTCCAAGGAAAAAGAGTTGGAATAACATCATCAATGATGGTTGTTGCTCAATGACATAACTAACTAGTAAGCACAAGCCTGTGTTTAATTCTTTGCCTTCCAACCTTCATTTCTTTATGTAGCTCGATCACTTGGACTCTTCTTATCCTCATTGCCACTTCCAAGCAGATGCCAAGAAAGCAAGGGAGATCATAAATTCCCAAGCAGTAACGTTGCAGAGTCCAGGTCAAGATTAGTGATTAGTTTATCAAAAGATGATAATGGCTATGAAATGATGGGACTCATCCAATGTGATGGATGCCCAGCTATAGCCTATATGCTGGAGGATCAAATGGCCAACATCTTTGCCCCCTCCTATTCATAAGAATTGATTACCACAAATGAAAAAAGGAACCACAATTGTTGCCTATCTTATGTTCGTTAAAACTCCAGGGTCCCCAGTGGAAGATTAATAATTTAGCCACCCAAAGGCTACTAGTGGTTCTTAAATGACGGGCCCAATCATGGTAAGTTTGCCCGCCAATGTCCAGTAGCCTGAGCTATTTAACAGGAAATGTAAGACTCTTTCCTTTAATTGGTCAAAACTATCGTTACAAATGCAAAATCTAGGGCTTACTCTCTTACCAAATAGAGAAGGCAGAGATTTCAATTGTTGGATCTTTGAGGTAGCCCGCTAATATCAGTATTGAGTTGTACCATAGGTCCAAACTGTTTTCCGACAAAATAAGCATATTTAAAACAGTAAAGATGACATCAAAGAGAATATCATTATTGTTCTCAACTCTGAGCATGACGAGAAATATGGTGAGAAAGATTTCTGATTCAATTTTCAGCTCACTTTACTTGTAGCCAATAGGAGAAAACATACATATAGAAAAGTTGGTTGATACTGGTAGCTAGTGATCTTACCAAAGCATAACACCGTAAGATAAAGAAAGTTTTGCCACTAGCCAGAGTTCATGGAAAGGACTTGTAGTGAACCCCATCCAATTGTCTGAACACCACCCTCCCATGACATAAATTAGCATCCCAACCACAGCCTCATGGAGGCCATGGCCCCATGGATCTCCAGTCCCAACTTGGACACCAGGATCCAGAACAGCAGGACATGCAGTGCAAATGAACCTGCTGCCAAGTAACCGACAATGCGGTTCTTAAGCTGAGCTTGGAGGAACATCTGAAGGGTGAAATTGAAGACACGTTGTAATTGATGCCAAAGAACTACAAGCGATCGGGCCGGCTCCCCTGGAGAGTTTCTCCGATTCGCCAAGGAGCCTGAAGATTGGGGTGGCAAAGAGGTAGACAGGGAGATGGATGGTGGCGCAGATGAGGATTACAATCCATGAGCGCTTTAAGTAAATGCCCATCATGTGGTACTGCTTTGCACCATATGCTTGGCCACAAAATATCTCTAGAGCAGTCCCCATGCCCAACTTGAGAAACCCAACAATCAGACTGATTGGTTTCTCTTACTGAAATTTGGAGCACAACATAATCAATGCAAACCTGTTTTCCATACTTTTCTTCCAATACTCTTTTTATTTAATGCTAACAGGTTGCTAAAACTCTTTTCCATTAACGAAAATGCCAAATCAAACAATGCATAAGAAAGATAAAAGCAAGGGAAACACTTATGCCTACTAGACGAAGATAAATATCCGTCTCACACACTAAAAATGTAACACGCTAAAGCACATTAAGTTAAAAACCATAGGCCACAGATCACTATGCATCATATGAAAGTAGACACAAAGACATGATATATCTTAGTTTGGCAATTTTACATACATCTATTGGGAGAGGTGACAGAGAAGAGTTAGTAGTACAGGCAAGTGTTACAAAATCCATTAGAAAGTCCAGCTTGATAATTAGTTTCTACTAAAAATGGTGCTAGAACCATGCTCTTCACTCCGTTTTTTTTGTTAGGATAGCCATGTTCTTCATTCAAACAGATGTACTAGATAAGTTAGCACCAATGGTGGAAGGAGTAAGGAAGTGTGATGATACCGTAATGCCATTAATGAAGCGCATGATGACAGTTTGCACGAGAGCAAAGGAGGCTAGCTCTGTCTCGCCGATATCAAACACTTGGGTCACCACAAACTTTCCAAACAGGGAGACTCTGGTTATCATGGCTGGCCATCCCACCCTCCATACCAGCTTCGACTGCTCCCAAATCCATAGCTTCAAATCTACACTCGGTTCCCAAAAGCTTTTCCTCTAGCCTACCATTATTCTCCATGATTTATCACTCTGTCTCCTATCCTCTTGGCACCTCACAACACAACAAGATCCACAAAAATCATCAGCTACCCAGATGAGATGATCCCATCCAAACTCATCTTGTAATAGCAATGCACCTTTCTGACATTAAATGATCTAACATGAGCAATCACTACAGTTTAGTGTTTCTGCATGAAGAAAGATGTAATACTCATTTGATTGACAATGTGACTGTATCCTTTATAGGCCCATTAGAACAAAGGGCACTGGACAGATCTGTCTGGTGTAATAATAAATGGTCAGAAGACAATCGAATGGTAGCTGGGCGTGGATGACCACTTGAACATAAAAAAAAGGCTCTCATTCGGCCGCGAGATTTGTGGGACCTACTTAAGCTCTCGAACTTTCTGTGAGAAGTAGACTAGTTAGTTTGTACTACCATTAGCAGCACAGCAGCAAAGTTATTCAATTCTGCAACAGATCAAGGATAGCAAGTTCCCTTTACTGCCCTTTACTATTAATTGCACCTATTTTCAAAAGAGAAGAGTTTACATGAGATCGTTCTCATATAAGGAGTATGAGGCCAATCTTTATTGCCGTTAGATTCCGATCAGAGGGTGGATATCAAATCAGTAGGTAGGTGAGTGTGTCACATCAAAGAGTGGGTGAGATCATTATAGCTATTTGTAGCCGTCAGATCAAGATCCAACGGCTACGATTCAAAGTGGCATCATATAAGCCATATGAGAGCGATCTCATTTAAACTTTTCCCTTTTCAAAATGAACTACAATTTTAAAAATTAATTGCATCTATTAAAAGAATCCAGAGGGAGTAGTTATGTCCACGTTTTCCTTTTACTAGTAAGTTCTTAGGACAAAACTATTTCTATTGAATGGTAAGTAAATCTACCATAGAAGAAACAAAATTATACAAGAGTAGAAAAAAATCACCACCCTAAAAATATTATCTTCCCTCAGTCTTGTGTGTTTTGTTTTACATGCTCCATCTAGAAAAAAGAAAATCTTTTTTTAGATGCTCTATATGGTCAATTTACTTGGATTCTGAACCTCTTCTTCTCCCATTAGTTGGGTTTTTTACCATCCAATGAAAATCAATATTTTTTAGACAGAGCATCTAAATTAGGATAGAGGGAGTATCAGCTATACAGGATCCTAACGTAGACCCCGAAAGAATCTACCTCCTCCATACTAATACGGTAATACCCTTTGAGTTTTTGTTAAGAGAAATTATTTAGAGCGTGCGGCTGACCAATGAGAATCCACCGTGTATTGTATTAGTTAACATATTTTTCTGACGTGTTTAATGTGGAATGTTAGAAACATCAAACACCTCTTGCCGAAATCCCACCGACCGCTGCAGGTAGATGGTAATGCATGCTCTTAACTCTAACTACCACCACGTGTTTCATCATTCATGATCAGGAGATGAGAAGAAGTTGAGGTGCGGCCGCGTAGATGGAAAAAAGATTGAATAAGGCACTTTATCACGTGGGAAGGTTTTATGTCAAATAAAAATGCTTTTCATGATGCCACTAATTATTAGATAATTCTATCTCCTTGTGGCCGGAACCGAGCTGATCACAGCTAGCCTTTTCAATCATTCTGCATTCTTGGTCCGCCTCTCTGGATAAAACTTTATTCGTGAACAGCTCTATAAACTTTTTTTTATCATATATGGGGAAATGGAAAGTATAAAAAAATATATATGGGGTGATTGGAAGTTCTCAAAGAGCCGCTGATCAGGAAATACCGAAATAGGCTCGAAAATTTCAATGTAGTTTATCTCAAATGTGTTCAATTCAGAAAGGTGTTGAGGAGAGTATTTGGCATTTGGGTAAGGAAAGATATGGAAAATGTTAGGTGTTCCTCCTTTAGTAGGTCAGCTTGGGGAGTGTATTTTAATTTTACCATTACGGGTACAAATATATTAATATAAGATAATCCACTAGTTGATAAATAAAGACGATCTTTTGGCAAAATAAATTGAAGCCCCGCCATCGAAACAAAACATAAAGTTATAATAGTTGGATGGAGGTGTATCAAGTTATGCATGCTTGTTGGAAAATCTGTAGTAGAAATCAAGAGGGATTGTACTTTACTCATTCGTGTTGAATAGTAATCAAATAGAACCTTTAATGGCAAACATAAATCCAATTGTCTAAGGCACAGTGATGAACTGCTGACTTTGAAACAGATATTGCCACCCTCTTATACACGGATTTTCTTCTAACAATCTATTTAAAGATACAACGAACCAGAATGACAGGATGTGCACTTTTCCTTGTCAAACTCGAACTCAGAGAATCAGAAAATTATTGCCTTTTAAAGAAAATCACTTTTAGAAAAGAGAAAAATCCACAAAAATTTGTTCTTGGTTGTTCTCTTGTATATATCTTTGAGTTTTTCCGTTCATAATATATATGGGAAGACTCAAAGGTTCATTATTTATGAAAAGAGATAATTTTTTTAAAGAAAAATAGCCAAAAAAGCGAGAAACCGCACAAAACCGCTCGTAGCGATCGATCGCTAACATAGGCGATCGATCGCCTCGGGCACAAAATACTATTTTCGTTTTTTCAGTAGATATGATCGATCGGTTTCACAGCCGATCGATCGCGGCCAGTCATCTCTTAGTTTTGCGAAATCACAGTAGATACGATCGATCGTATTTGTATTCGATCGAACCAATCGATCGGCTCGTAATTTTCATAAAACAAATAGCCGTTTGATCAAACTCAAAGGCTCTAGATACCAAGTGCCACTTGCCTAGTGCAAAGTGCTAAGTGTGCCTCTAAAGCGCCACAATGCGCTCACGCCACGCGTGCGCGTGCGTGCATGTGTCCACCTTTAGGTGCACCCATGAATGTGTGCACTATCAATTCGGGAGAGTCACCACACCAATAAGATACGTCAAGAGGAAGATTCTTTCATCTTATATACCTTAAGTGTGTTTCCTATGTGGGATTAAAAGAAAACCTCATTATAAAGGTTTTTTCTTTCTCTCCAAACTTAGCACATAATTAAACATTAAGACTAATTCAATCAATCTTACAAATGTGGGCTTAAGATGGGCCCACTACCCATATCCAAAACCCAACATTTCCCATATGATTGAATTAGGATTAAGATAAGTACTAGGTTATCGGAATGACACAAACTCGATAAAAGAAATGAACATTTTCCAAAGGCACCTTCCGGGTTTTATATTCTATGGTCATAGGTACCTTCTGGGTTTAAACCTCCACCTTGTTGGATATGCGCCACTCTCATAAGCCCGAAGTGAACTATGTCTTGAATTGGACCTTAGAGCAAGAGCTTTGACATACCTACCGCATAGTATGAACTTTTTCTCTTAAGTTCTCACGGGCTAGCGTGTTATGGCCGTGCACAGGTATCTCGTATTCATGAGTGCATCTTCAAATGAACCAGCCCAGGGGTCCATATTAACTGTGGCCTCACAATAAACTCATATAGGTGACAATCTCCAAGGGTACACTATCTGGATTATACCCTGCCATACAGGCCTTGATTTTATTAAGACATTTGTCATCCTTACCAAGACAGTTGAGTACTCTTCATCA
This sequence comes from Houttuynia cordata, assembly GCA_039654745.1. Classification (NCBI taxonomy): domain Eukaryota; kingdom Viridiplantae; phylum Streptophyta; class Magnoliopsida; order Piperales; family Saururaceae; genus Houttuynia; species Houttuynia cordata. Next base: position 641,701 of record CM077503.1, read on the forward strand.
ATATGGGAAGGAGTGAATTTTATGAGTACTCCTCTAGCCAATCATTAGCTTATTTTTCCCATTGAATTTTCTTTGTAGGATCACTACGCCGATAGATTGGGTTGCTGCTAACTATGGCTCCTGATGGGCCTTTAACCCCATTCCCCTCGATGAATTTAGGATTTGTCCTCTCGACAATCCCTTAGTGAGATGATCAGCTAAGTTATCTACTGATCTCACATAACTCAAGGTAATAACTCCTGAAGAGTTCAACTTGCGCAAGATTTTATACCTGAGTTCTATATGCCTTGAGGATTTCCCAATATGATTCTTACTGTGAACTTTAGCAATCGTTGTCGTATTGTCACAATGAATCAAAATGGCAGGAATTGGCTTATCCATCATGGGAAGTTCCATCAACAAATCCCTAAGCCATTCAGCCTCTCCTTCGGCCAATTCTAGAGCCACTAACTCTGACTCCATGGTAGACCTTGTAATTAAGGTCTGCTTGGTTGATCTCCAAGCTACCGCTTCACCACATAAAGTGAATATAAATCCACTAGTGGCCTTAGTATCTTCTGAATCTGTAATCCAGTTTGCATCACTATATCCTTCTAATACAGTGGGATTACCTGGATAACATATTCCATAGTACATTGTACCTTTAAGATATCTGAGCACCCTCTCAATGGCTTTCCAATGAGATTCATCCGGGTTTTTAGTGTATCTACTAAGTCTCCCCACAGCATATGATATATCTGGTCTACTACAATCAGCCAAATACATCAAGCTTCCAATAATTTGGGAGTACTTAAGTTGTGACACACCATCCCCATAATTTTTCCTTAACCTACTTGTAGGATCATATGGGGTATTCACAGGTTTACACTCGAAGTAACCATACTTCCTTAGAATTTTTTCCACATAATGTGACTGACTCAACACTATGCCTCCTGGAGTCCTGTGAATCTTAATGCCCAGAATCACATTTGCATGTCCAATGTCCTTCATATCAAAATTCTTATTTAAGAAAGTTTTGGTATCTAAAATCTCATTTACATCAGAGCCAAAGATAAGTATGTCATCAACATAAAGACATAAAATAATATAAGCATTATTTATTTGTTTAAAATAAAGATATTTATCAGTCACACAAACATTAAAACCATTAGATATAATAATAACATTGTCAAACCTTTCATGCCATTGTTTAGGAGCCTGTTTTAGACCATAGAGAGATTTAACTAACTTACATACTTTATTCTCTTGACTAGGAATTACAAATCCCTCTGGCTGATTCATATATATCTCTTCATCTAATTCACCATTCAAGAAAGCTGTCTTGACATCCATTTGATGAATTTGTAGATGATAATGGGCTGCCAATGCTATAAGTACACGAATTATGGTAATTCTAGTCACAGGAGAATATGTGTCAAAGTAATCTAGACCCTCTTTTTGACTATATCCTTTGGCAACTAGTCTTACTTTTTCAATGGATCTATCGGGATTCAATTTTAGACCCTAGAGGTAGATCACTTAAGACCCACGTCCCATGAGCAAGTATCGAATCCAACTCACTTTGTATAGCCTCCTTCCAAAGATGAGCATCACTAGAAGCTATAGCATCTGGATAAGTCAAAGGATCATCTCCTATTAAGTATGTATAAAAATTATCTCCAAAGTTCTTCTCAACTCTTGGTCTTTTACTCCTTCTAACCTCATCATTAGTACAAGGCACATTAGTTTCAACAATGGGACTTGATGATGTATTAGGTTGGTCTTGCACTACAGCCTTTGCCTTTTCTTTCCAAGGAAAAATATTCTCATAGAATATGACATCATCAGATTCTTTAATAATGTTAGGTACATAATCCGCTCGATCTGACCTTAACACCAAGAATCTATAAGCACTACTGTTTTGTGCATAACTAATAAATACACCATCAAAAGTCTTAGATCCTAATTTATTTATATTCACATTGGGAATTTTTACCATAGCAAGACATCCCCACACTTTGATAAAATTTAAACTAGGTTTTCTTCCCTTCATTAACTCAAAAAGAGTTTTCTCACTACTTTTATAAGGCACTCTATTTAAGATCACACAAGCAGAAAGTAACGCTTCTCCCCACAAGTTCTTGGGTAAACTAGAACTAGAGAGCATAGAATTGATCATATCAATGAAAGTTTTATTTATCCTTTCTGTCACTCCATTAGATTGAGGTGTATAAGGCGCTGTAGTTTCATGAATAATTCCATGATCTTCACAAAATTTGCTAAAATCAAAGGAACAATATTATCCACCACGATCAGATCTAACTCTCTTGATCCGCCTATCCATTTGATTTTCAACCTCATTCTTATAGATCTTAAATTTCTCAAAAGTCTTATCTTTAGTAGCAAGTAAATAAACATGGCAATATTTAGAAAAGTCATCTATAAAAGTTATAAAATATCTCTTTCCTCCTCTTGTCATATGACCATTCAATTCATATATATCACTATAAACAAGTTCTAAAAGAGATGAAGCATGATGACTAGATTTATATGGTTTCTTAGGCTGTTTAGCTTGAACACAAATTTCACATTTACCATGAGTATTTAAATCTGATTTAGGAATTAAATCAAGATTCATCATTCTTTTAATACTTTGTAAATTCACATGCCCAAGTCGACAATGCCATAAACCATGAGATTCAACATTAAACACAACATCATCCACAGAATTAAACTTAGAGTTATTACAATCCAACGCATTAAGTTTAAACAAACCATCACAAAAGTTCCATGTTTGGAAATTACAATTTTATTGCATTCAAACACTAACTTAAAACCATCTTGACTCAAAAGAACTCCACTAACAAGGTTCTTCCTGACGTCTGGCACATGTTGCACATTATGGAGAGACAATATGTTCTCCGAAGTGAAGTGAATATCAACTCTTCCTTCTCCATAAACTTGTGCCACCGAGGAATTGCCCATAGTTACAGTCCTTCCTCTTACTTCCTGATAGAAAAAAAAAAGGATGAAACATTACTACATATATGGACAGTAGCCCCTGTGTCTACCCACCAATCTGTAGGTTGACACACTAAATAAATTTCAGGAAGGGTAACAACTAACCTTTCATCGGTCCTAGCAAAGCTAGTCCCCGACGTTACCATATTAGCCTGAGAAGAGCTTGCACCATTTCTATTTTGTTGCCCTTTCTCGTTATCCTTGCGTTCTCGGCATTGCCTTGCATAGTGTCCAACTACGCCACACACATAGCAGCCCTTTTTCTTTTAGTCCTTCTGGATCTTAGCATTATGTTTGATATGACTCTTGTTGTTATTGTTATTCCTCTTATTGTTCTTCTTCTTACCAAACCATTTAGGTTGCTGCCTTTCAATCACATTGGCATTAACACTTGCTTCATTAGAAGAGATTACAGTCATAGCCTCTCGCTTATGCTTGAGAGTAACCTGAAAGTCACTCCATGATGGGGGAAGTTTGTCAATCAAGGCTGGAACCTGTAGTCTCTCATCTATGGGAATACCTTTCCCCACAATCTTTGCCACAAGGTTCTGTACTTCAACAACTTGGTCCCGGATAGATTTGTCCTCAACCATTTTGAAGTCAAAATATTCTTCAACCACATATTTTTCTTCTCCCACATGCTCTTTTCCAAATTTCTTTTCAAGTGCTTCCCATAGTAATTTGGTAGAAGAAGTATTATAATGCAAATCATATAACTCATTACTCAATGCACTAAGAATCTGACCATGACATAAATCATTGTCTTGCTGGAATTTAGAACATGCATATCTACCGGGTTCATACTCATCAGGATTCACAACATATTCAGGATCAGTAATCACATAAAAATCTCATCTTATTTTGCCAACGCTTAAAATCCTTTCCATCAAATTTATCAGGCTTCAAAGACTTATCAACACCCATAATGGCAGTACAATCAACACAAAGCACAATATCTGTTTCAAACTGTTGGAAAATCTGTAGTAGAAATCAAGAGAGATTGTACTTTACCCATTCGTGTTGAATAGTAATCAAATAGAACCTTTATTGGCAAACACAAATCCAATTGTTCGAGGCACAGTGATGAACTGCTGACTTTGAAACAGATATTGTCACCCTCTTATGCACGGGTTTTCTTCTGGCAATCAATTCATAGATACAACGAACCAAAATGACAGGATGTGCACTTTTCTTTGTCAAACTCGAACTCATAGAATCAGAAAACTATTGCCTTTGGAAGAATATCACTTTTGGAAAAGAGAGAAATCCACAAAAATTTATTCTTGGTTGTTCTCTTGTATATATCTTTGAGTTTTTTCGTTCATAATATATATGGGAAGACTCAAAGGTTCATTATTTATGAAAAGACTCAACTTTTTTAAGGAAAAACGGCCAAAAATGCAAGAAACCGCACAAAACCGCTCGTAGCGATCAATCGCTAACATAGGCGATCGATCGCCTCGGGCGCAAAATATTATTTTCATTTTTTTCAGTAGATACGATCGATCGGTTTCACAGCCCATCGATCGCGGCCGGTCATCTCTTAGTTTTGCGAAATCACAGTAGATACGATCGATCGTATTTGTATCCGATCGATTATTGATCGATCGCGCTATCAAACCGATTGATTGGCTCGTAATTTTCATAAAACAAATAGCCGTTTGATCAAACTCAAAGGCTCTAGATGCCAAGTGCCACGTGCCTAGTGCTAAGTGCGCCTCTAAAGCGTCACAATGCGCCCATTTTCCCACGCCACGCACACGCGTGCGTGTGTGCACTTTTAGGTGCACCCATGAATGTGTGCACTATCAATTCGGGAGAGTCACCACACCAATAAGATACATCAAGAGGAAGATTCTTTCATCTTATATACCTTAACACACTCATGTGTGTTTCCCATGTGGGACTAAAAGAAAACCTCATTACTTAACACACTCATGTGTGTTTCCCATGTGGGACTAAAAGAAAACCTCATTATAAAGGTTTTCTCTTTCTCTCCAAACTTAGCACATAATTAAACATTAAGAATAATTCAATCAATCTCACAAATGTAGGCTTAAGATGGGCCCACTACCCATACCCAAAATCCAACAATGCTCTTTGATCTACATTAGCAAAAGAAGATAAATTAGAAAATGAATGGCCCCTCACTGGTGGTCCGAAAGTGGTGTTCAACGGTTGGAGAGTAAAAAGTGAGTCCTAGACGTATTCCCTATGTTATACATGCAAACATAAAAAATCATAGCAATAATGGAATGAGTTGAAACTTGAGAGATATAAAATCCATATATGGTGTCTAATATAAGCATAATTCTAAAACTGCATTTTGACTCCAAAGACTCCCCCAAGTTGACGCCACTCCCGAGTCAAACTCCATTGTGACTCCAAAGTTATATAATTTCATGATTGATTTTGTAGATTCCCCGAGTCGAACTCCCAAAACTCTTCAAAGTCAATCACCTTATATAATCTTATAAGGTCTACAATGTTTTCTTATCAAAATTTGCACAATATGATTTTACAATAACATTTAATAATAATTTTCCTTGTTTTCATTGAACATGATACAATTTTATTAGAAAAATATTTCTATTAAATGTAAATAAATTTTATATTTGAATATATGACTCCATTAAGACTTCAAGTTGACTCGACTCAAATGGTTGTGGAATCGAGGCTGAGTTGTGAGTTTTTGAACATTGAATATAAGCATGCATGTTAAATTATTATACAATTTGGGAATGAAAGGTTCATTACCTACGCTTTAGCCACCCCCACCCCCTATACTACATAGACGGTGGTCTATGGCCTAAAAATATATGGACGGTGGATATCCATCAACCATGTAAAGGGTTGAGCTAGCTAAACCATGGGGTGGCAAACTACTCATCCTATACATAGGGATTGTTTGGCTCTAATTGGTGTTCTATACTACAACAACTTATAGACCGCTTTCCTATTTTGGGTGGCCGGATTTGGGAGGCTGCTCTTGGGATGCAAAGCCTCTTTATAACCGATTTAGTGCAAATCTATAAAAGCGGCCTTTGTGTGTAATAAATAGCATTGGAGATGGTAGTAATGACTCCACTTGCCCCTCCATCATGTTGTATTCATGTGGAGTTCCAACATACCAAAGAGAAAATGGTTGAGCCCTGGAATTTGAGTCATGGTTTTTTATCATTGATAGATGTGTAAACAAGTTATGCGAGCCCATTTTTTTTCTAGAAATTACTATGCAGCCCCATATTGTGAATCCAAGTTTTCCTCAAACTTCGAGCCAAGCTAAACACGGATTTTATTAATTTTTTTACTACAACAGATTCATTAAAAGGCTGTTTTTATAATGAAAGAGCGTTGAATTCATGTCAATTCGGGTCTCTTTCACATGAAAGAGGGTGAAACAGGTTTGTTTAGTAAATTTAAGGTGAATTAGAAATTCACTTGAAAGAGCACTTTCAACATGCAAAACATACAATTCTTCCCTACTAGCCCCCGCCAAGGAATTTCGTATCGGATATCGGTAAAATATCAGTGACCAAAGATCCAAAATATCGAAGATATTATATAAAAAAATATCGGTGGTTGAAACTAGTTTTTACTATATATTTTCACAATCTAACTTTTAAAATGAGTTATACTAATTTAGACAAAACATAGATTTCAAAATATGCATATTAGGATGGGAAACAAACGAAAATGTTGTTTTTTTTCTTTTTTTTTTTAAAAAAAATTCTCAATTTTTTTAAAAACATTTTTTTAAATAGCATATATCGGTCATCAATGATATTTTAAAAAATTTAAAAAAATGATATTAGTCCGTATCGTTTTATCAGGTGGGACCCTATATCGATATATCGGTGATATATCGCCGATACAACATTCTATGGCCCCCGCTTTCCCCCGTCTTTCCTCTTCGCCTCTTTTTCATCTGTTCTAGTGCATCGATGGTGGCTTGAGTAGCAGCAGCTTTGCGGCAGCTTTTCGACGCCACCTAGGGCCTCCATTCATCTTCACTTTCTCTGCCATTTGCCCATGGTCTGGGCAGATCTGGCAGAGGAAAAGGGTCATAACAGCAGAGCCTTTTCGGCTGTCGCTACAACCTACTCAACCCTCCGTCGCCTCCCTGGACTCGTGGCAGAGGTTTGCCATCGCCCTGCGACCGCTGGGCTTCCGGCTTGGCCCCTCCTCCACCTTCCTTCTTCTTCTTATCCCTTCTCTGTTCTGTTTTTCTTGTTCTCACCAAAACAGCTACACTATTCACCGACAAATAAAGGGTAAATTGGTCACGTCCTAAAAATCCCCTCTATTGTATCACATTCACCGTCCAAACATATTGTAAAGGGAAAAGTTTAAATGAGATCGCTCTCATATTGCTTATATGAGGCCACTTTGAATCGTAGCCGTTGGATCTTGATCTGACGGCTACCCACAATGATCTCACCCACTCTTTGATGTGACACACTCACCTACCCACTGATTTGATATCCACCCTCCGATCGGAATCTAACGGCAATAAAGATTGGCCTCATGCTCCTTATATGAGAACGATCTCATGTAAACTCATCTCTATTGTAAATTACATTCATCTAAAAAACTTCAGTGTCTAAATATTTTATATTTATCATAAAAACCAATGAATTTTTTCACCTAAATTTACTTTCAGATTTGTTGCTCTTTCACTGTCCAAATAGCCCGTGAGTTTAGCTTTGGGCCAACTTCTTATTCGCATCAAGTTTTTATACTGTATGTAAAAACGTTTTCTCTTCGTCGCCTCTCCGGCCTGTCCTCCCTTCTGTCCATATATACCAGAGATTCTTGCTTTCCTCGTTGATTGTAGGCATCCTTACTGGGATTCGGGCAAGCAAGACTCATCATCCTTAATCCTCACTCCACTCCACGCCCACAATTCAAAGAACAATCTTTTCGGGAACTAAGAGGTATTTTCAACTCAGCTCTGTCCCTTGTCAGTCTTTTGCGTCTCAAAGTACGTAGGAGCTCTAGCAATTCATCCAAAAAAAAAGTAGGAGCTCTAGCAGCATATTTTTTGTTTTTTTACTGACAATCCCAACATGGCAACATTAATTTTGCCTTACTCTGCTTGTCGTGCTCATCACCCACACTGTTCCCTGCGCGCCGTGTACATAATAACTTCTCGCTGCAATATAATTACGCCGACAAACTGCAATCCGTGTCAGGCTCTTCAGGGCCAGAAGATAGGAGTGCATTTGATCAACAACTACAATCAACAACTACATGATGGTATTTTTTAAACGTAAACTTGTGCTTCTCATGTGTGCAGCAGGTAGGTTTTGTAGCAGTCTGATCTAGCGTCCCTCAGCATGGGAGAGGACCATTTGAGGAAGAAGCTGCTGGTGGGAGGGGAAGGAATAGTGCAAGTGCAGGAAGAGAAAGAGGAGAGTCTAGGGAGGAAAGTATGGGAGGAGAGCAGGAAGTTGTGGGTGGTGGCGGGGCCGGCCATCTTCACAAGGTTCTCGACATTCGGGGTGGTGGTGGTCACTCAGGCTTTCATCGGGCACATGGGTGCCACCGAGCTCGCCGCCTACGCCGTAGTCTCAACCGTCCTCCTCCGCTTCGCCAACGGCGTCCTGGTTAGCCAAGCCTTGCTCTCTCCTACTACTACATAGTACATACCCTGCCGGGTCTCCTTTTTGACAGCCTTGTGAGCCCCACTATGGTCCCACCCGCCCAGTAAGCGGGGCCACTGGCTTTTGGTTCCATTTCTACCATAGCATATCTTAGCCGCTCGTTTGAAGATCCAAATTGACATGGTGAGATGAATAGGGCCCACTTGTTGCCGAGGTCCTGCTTATAGTCGTAGTAGGGAGCATTTTTTATTCGCCTCCATGATATACGCCAGGATTTCCACCATCATATGAGAGCCGTTGATCATCAGGATCAGAACGCGATGCACACGGATCTGTTGTGCCTCTCGTCAAAAGGTGCTTTAGTACATCCAAATGCAGCATCTGATAATCAACGGCTTGTCTCGAGGGAGAATAGGCTGGCAGATACACGGAGGCGGATAGAAAATTCCTCCCTTGATACCACAAGATTCTTGTTATTGCTAAGTCCCATATCACTTGGCCACTCGGAAGAAAGCAAAGCAAGTAGACTTGAACACCTAATTAGTATCAATTTGTCCTAATGGATCTGCTTAGATTCATTCCATAAACTAGTAACAAATGACATTGACCTAGTTTAAATTATTAGCTAGTATTCTCTCTCTATATATATATAATATATGAGAAAAGTTTATATGAGATCGTTCTCATATTGCTTATATGAGGCCACTTTGAATCGTAGCTATTGGATCTTGATCTGACGGCTACAAATATCCATAATATCTCACCCACTCCTTGATGTGACACACTCACCTACTCACTGATTTGATATCCACCCTCCGATCAGAATCTAACGGTAATAAAAATTGGCCTCATGCTCCTTATATGAGAACGATCTCATGTAAACTCATCTCATAATATATATATATATATATATATATATATATATTATAATCATAATCATAATCAAGTAGGGTCTTTTCCCAACTATTTGGGGTCGGCGACACGGATCTTACTCCTCCATTCCAGCCTGTTTTAGGCTACCTCTTTTGTAAGAGATAGTAAAGTCAACTCCTTTCTTATTAACTCCATCCAAGTTCTCTTAGGTCCCTTTCTCCCTCTTTTAGCATCGTTTACATGTATCCCTTCTAATCTTCTCACAGGGGCATCTAAAGGTCTTCTTTGCATATGCCCATACCAACGCAACCTACATTCCCTCAGCTTCTCCCCTAAAGGCGCTACTCCTAGGCTCTCACGAATATATTCATTTCTAATCCCATCTCTCCTAGTTATCCCACTCATCCACCTTAACATTCTCATTTCAGCTACATTCAACTTATCTATATGACTCCTCTTTGGTGCCGAGCACTCCGCTCCATAGAGTATTGCAGGCTTAATGGCCGTCCTATAGAACTTGCCTTTAAGTCTTTTTGGAGCCCGCCTATCACACAATACTCCCGAGGCTGCCCTCCACTTTACCCACCCCGCATTTATCCTATGCACCACATCACTATCAATATCCCCTTATTTATGAATAATGGATCCTAAGTAACGGAATTGATCACACCTTGGCACTTCTTGCCCATCTATTTCAACTAGGGCTCTATCTATAGTTCTACCTTCCTTAAAATTAAATTCCATGCACTCTGTCTTAGTCCTACTTATTTTAAAACCTTTAGATTCTAGAACAACTCTCCACAATTCTAATTTCGCATTTAAACCTACTTTACTCTCATCAATTAAAACTACATCATCTGCAAAAAGCATAGACCAAGGTGCATTATCTTGCAAATGACTAGTAAGCTCATCCATAACTAAAGCGAAAAGATATGAACTTAAGGCTGACCCTTGATGAAGACCTGCCATAACCGGAAACTCCTTAGTTTCCCCCCCCCCCAATAGTCCGCACACTAGTCACAACCCCTTCATACATATCCTTTATGATATCTATGTAACTTTTTATGACACCCTTCTTCTTCAAAACACTCCAAATAAGCTCTCTCGGCACTCTATCGTAGGCTTTTTCTAAATCTATGAAGGCCATATAGAAGTTTTATTTTCTATCCTTGTACCTCTCAACTAACTGTCGTAACAAAAATATAGCTTCCGTTGTTGACCTCTCTGGCATGAAACCAAATTGATTCTCTGACACTTTAGTAACTTTTTGCAAACGCCCTTCTAATACTCTCTCCCATAATTTCATAGTATGCCCCATAACTTTTATACCTCTATAGTTTGTACAACTTTGGATATCCCCTTTATTTTTATACAAGGGTATGAGGGTACTCCTCCTCCACTCCTCTGGCATCCTCTTAAACTTCCAAATCTTGTTGAACAAATTAGTCAACCAAGTTAAGTCCACACCTCCTAGTGCCTTCCACACTTCAATAGGAATTCCATCGGGCCCTAGAGCCTTGCCTTTCTTCATCTTTCTTAACGCAGCACCTACTTCCTCTATGGAGAATCTCCTAAAATAAGTCATCTCTTTAACAAGACTAGACTCAAACTCTATCCCACTACTATAATTCTCATTCAATAAACGCTTAAAATACTCACGCCATCTCTCCCTAATTTCTTCATCTTTCACTAAGTCCCTTTGATCTTCACTTTTAATACACCTAACTTGCTCTAAGTCCCTACTCCTCCTATCCCTTAACTTGGCTAACTTATAAACGTCCCTCTCCCCCTCCTTCGTCCCTAGCCTATTATATAAGTCATCAAACGCCTTAAATTTAGCTTCACTCACTATCTTTTTAGCCACTCTCTTTCCCTTAACATATCTCTCCCAATTCTCTTAATTTTTACACTTTTGCCACTCCTTAAAGAAGCCCTTCTTTTCCTTTATGACTCTTTGGACTTCCTCACACCACCACCAAGTTTCTTTCTTGACGTCCACTCTCCTCCTCACTTCACCAAGTACTTCTTTTCCCACTTTTTTAATACACTTAGCCATGCTTCCCCACATCATTGTTGGCTCCTCATTTAAGTTCCAATCCCCTTCAAACCTCAACCTCTCCACAAAAGTGTTGAGCATCTCACCTTTCAAGTTCCACCACCTGATCCTAGGCTCCACTTTATCCGAACTTCGCTTCTTCCACCCCTTTATGAGAACATCTAAAACAACTAATCTATGCTGAAGTGCTATAGGTTCACCGGGTATAACCTTACAATCTTTACACTTAGTTCTGTCTTTGCTTCTAACTAAGAAAAAATCTATTTAGCTCTTGTGCGGTCCACTCTTGAAAGTTAGTAGATGCTCTTCTCTCTTCTTGAAATAGGTATTTGCTATGCTTAGATCGTTTGCTATTGCAAAATCAAGAATAGTTTCTCCCATTTCATTCCGCTCCCCAAAACCGTACCCCCCATGCACCATCTCAAAACCTATATTCTTCGCCCCTACGTGCCCATTTAAGTCGCCTCCTATAATAACCTTTTCTCCGTTAGGTATCCCTTGCAATACTAAGTCTATTTCCTCCCAAAATTGCCTCTTAAGGTTCTCTCCTAATCCTACTTGAGGTGCATTAGCACTAACAACATTAACTATGAAATCCCCTAACACTAGCTTCACTAATATAATTCTATCACTAAATCTCTTGACACCTACAAGACTTTGTCTCAAGTCCTTATCCACCACTATACCCACCCCATTCCTATTTGAAACTTTACCTACATAAACTAATTTAAAGCCTTCCCCCAGCTCCCTAGCCTTCTCTCCTACAAACTTAGTCTCCTGCAAGCAAGCTATGTTAACCCTTCTTCTCTTGAGTGTTTCTACTAACTCCATACCCTTAACCTTTAAGGTTTCAATATTCCACGATGCCACTTTAATCCTACGCTCATGGACTTGCTTCTTTACTCGCGCCTGTCCAGACCAACGCGAGAACCCTTGCCCACTTTTCATTGCAACCGGGTGTTGTTGCAATGCGTCGCTTCCAGGGAACGCCCTAGCCAACCCTTGCTTACTTATTATTGCACCCGGGTTTTGGCACAACGCGTCGCTTCCAGGGAACGCCCTAGCTCTAGCTAGAAAGTTTGGTGTAAGATCCATAGAGATTGACGGAGTTTTTACAGCCGGCTGTCAACCTGACGCTAACCCTCCTCCTTTTCCCCGGACTTGGGACCGGGCATTGTGAGACACAATGGCGGAGTTATTTATATATATAATATATATATTTATATATATAATATATATATATAATATATATATATATATTTATATATATAATATATATATATAATATATATATTTATATATATAATATATATATATATATTTATATATATAATATATATAATATCGAGATCCAATGGCTATGATTAGAATTGGCCACAAATGAGAGCAATCTCATTTAAATTTTATATATAAACTATATATATATATAATGTAAAGTTTAAATGAGACTGCTCTCATTTGTGGCTAGTTCAAGTCATAGCCGTTGGATCTTGATCTGATACTAATTTGATATTCACTGTCGTATCAGAATCCAATGATCTAAAAGACTGTACGATCCTCCCATGTAAATTGGTCTCTATAATATATATATATATATATATATATATAATAATAATAATAATATTTAATGTGCATATGACTTTGATTGTTCTTTTTATTCTCGTTGTAATTGTTGTTAAGCAACAAAGGCATTCATTTACAAAAGTCACAAACACATGTTGGCCATACGGTAGTAACACTCTCCAGGGTTGGTTGAGACTAGGGCTGCATCATGGGTCGGGTAGGGTCGGGTTTTGCTAAACCCAACCCGGACCCGAGATAGGACCCGAGATCTTAAACCCGACCCGGACCCGAGATAAAACCCACAATACCCGACCCTACCCGAGAACTCAAGATAAAATCCGAGATTTTAATAAAATAATTAATATAATTATAAAAATATTTAATAAAATAATTTATATAATAATAATAATAATAATAAATTATATATATTAAAAAATAAGTGATTTAAATAGTATATCTCGGGTCGGGTCGGTTCTTGGGTATTTTAAAGCAAAACCCGACCCGACCCGAGATAGAACTCGGGTTTTAAAACTTTGGAACCGACCCTACCCGAGATAGGACCCGACCCGACCTGGGTCAATCTCGGGTCGGTTCCATCCGGATTGGGTCGGGTCCGGGTTTTTTGTGCGGCCCTAGTTGAGACGCCCCAAATCTGGACCAGGCACTAAAATAGACGGAGACCTTAGAACGTACGGGTCTGTGTGTATGTGGGACACTGCCCTTGGGCGGTTGGGAAATAAAAAAAAGGTTAGCTGGCAGCTTTCAGTCCTTGCAATCCATATAGCAGTTTTATAATGTTCACTTTATAGATGGTAATTGGGACACTGCCCTTGGGCTAGTTATTGAACTAATGAGGTCAAAATTGAGGAATTATTGGCCTGTAGGGCTTACTTATACCGCGGGAGCATTATCAAAACCAAGTAAACCACATGTGATTATGCGATAATTAATGTCAAAACTTGGTGCTCCGGGTCATCATCACCCTGTAAAATGTGAGAATCACGTTTTTGATATTTGAATGCGAGTAGTGAAGTATGATGATTAACCGCCCCTCTACTAATAGGGCCAGGCGGATTCCTGGTGCCCCAGCCGTTGTGCATGCTAACTCTTTTCCAATATAATTATTGTGCTTGTTAAAGAACCTATCATTTTTAAGTAACATTAGTTTGTTGTACCTGAATATGTAGAAATTAACAATTGTGTAGGGAAAAGACTTTAAATCATCTATCCAAAGTCTTCTCCAAGACATTCATGATTCAAGAATATGTACTACTCACTCCGGTCACTTTTCTTTCAGACCGTCCCATAATTGGTCAACTTGTTGAGATGTGGGATCCACAATAAAAACCTAGTCTTTCTCAACGAGCAATTTCATTGTGGAGGCCACTCGACCTCTACCAAGGGTCACTAATTTATCAGTTAAAAGTGACCGAGGGAGTACATTATATCCTTTTCTAATTTTTTTATAAAAAATGGTTAGCAAGAGAAGGGTCGAGACTAATGAAACAATCGAACAGCAAATCAACAGAAGGCCTATAGCAATCAAAATTATTAATCATAATAAATTGTAAGAGCCTTCTGTTGCTAGTAGCATCTTAACTTGCAGACTGCAACCTGATCACCTCATTTCTGCACAGTGTAACATTCCTTCTCTGTTTGTGCTCTATGAGCATTAACATCTCTACTGATTACGTGAACATGCTTGCTCTTGTTGGTAACAGCTGGGCATGGCGAGTGCACTGGAAACTCTTTGTGGTCAGGCATTCGGAGCAGGGCACTACCACATGCTGGGTGTCTACCTCCAACGCTCCTGGATCATCCTGCTGATTTGCACCATCTTCATCCTCCCCATCTTCATCTTCACGACCCCCCTTCTCCGCCTCCTCGGCCAGGCTGAGGAGATCGCTGTCATGGCGGGCACCATCTCCCTCTGGTTCATACCCATCATCTTCTCCTTCATCTTCTCCTTCACCCTCCAGATGTACCTCCAGGCCCAGAGCAAGAACAGGATCATTGCCTACCTCGCCGCCTTCTCCATCTCCGTCCATGTCCTCTTGTCCTGGCTCTTCACCGTGAAGCTGCAGCTGGGGCTGGCCGGGGCCATGGGGTCCATACTATTGGCCTATTGGATTCCTGTTTTTGGTCAGCTTGCTTTTGTCTTTTTTGGTGGATGCCCGGAGACATGGAAGGGATTTACTCAGGCTGCCTTCACAGACCTTTTGCCCGTCGTCAAGCTCTCCTTATCCTCAGGTGTTATGATATGGTACGTTGTCTCCTTCCTCTGTCACTTTGGGTCTCTCTTTTTCTCTAACCCATTTTTTTGTAACATGATGGAACACCATTACTAGCATTCAATTATCACCTATACATAAGTAGAGAGTAGTACCTGGCCTCCTGATGTCTCCCGTGATAAATTCTATTTTTTAGCCTATTACTCCTAATGTGTTTGATATAGTATCTGGTTGGCTGCTTGCAACAGTCTCGAGCTTTGGTACAACACTGTTTTGGTTCTTCTGACAGGACACATGAAAAATGCAGAGGTTGCAATAGATGCACTTGCCATTTGGTAAATAATTTGCCTTACCATATGGGATTTCCTTTTACTTTCCTAATTAAATTTGGAAAATCTTGATATCATATTCATCTTATTGATAATGTATTGGTGCAGTCTCAACATCAATGGGTGGCAGATGATGATAGCACTTGGCTTCTTGGCTGCTACAGGGTAATGTACATATTGCATGAATAGTTTTAGCTTATTTGTTGCCTAAAGAAGTGAATTAGCTGGAAATATGGATTATATATTATGGAATTGCCATCGCTTGACTCTTCAACTAATTGGCAGTGTTCGAGTATCAAATGAGCTTGGGCGAGGGAGTGCAAAAGCTGCAAGATTTTCTGTGCTTGTCGTAGTGGCTACTTCTCTTGCCATTGGACTTCCCCTGTTTGTAATGTTTTTGCTGCTCCGAGGAAAACTTGCCTACATTTTTACCGAGAGCACTGAAGTTGTCGCAGCAGTTGCCTACCTATCTCCTCTCTTAGCTTTCTCTATTCTACTCAATAGTGTTCAACCGGTCCTGTCAGGTAAAAACAATCTTCTCAAGTCTTCATAATTATTTTTTCTTATGGGCTCACTCTCTCTCTCTCTCTCTCTCTCTCTCTCACGCACACACACACGTACACGCACACGCAAGGCCACAGGCTCGAGGCCTCTCCCTTCATCAGAGAGAGATTGAACCAGCACACGACTTGCTGGATCAGTGGAAAATGCTAATTATGATAGAGGATGATATTGCAGCAGATAGCAATAATGTGTGCTTCACATGTAAACTTTTTCAGATTTAGAGAGCTCCAATAACAGTAATGTTTGTAGCACTCTAACTTCAATTACACCGAAGCAAGATTTGTTTATCTGTCTTTTGCTAGAAAAGTCACATTCCCTTCATTTTGAACCTCATCTTACCCTCATTTGTTGGGGTTTCCACTATCCAATAAAAACCAACATTATTTTAAATGAAGTATCTAAAAACCATATAGAGCATCTAAAAACGGACTGTCCTCTTTCCCAGATGGAGCATCTAAAAACAGGTCGGAGGGAGTATTTATTTTATCTACCGTGTCAACTCATAACATCCTCCTATGTTTACTTCCATACTATGACCCCTCATCTTCTAGTTGCTGTAT
Organism: Houttuynia cordata; assembly: GCA_039654745.1. Classification (NCBI taxonomy): domain Eukaryota; kingdom Viridiplantae; phylum Streptophyta; class Magnoliopsida; order Piperales; family Saururaceae; genus Houttuynia; species Houttuynia cordata. Next base: position 658,483 of record CM077503.1, read on the forward strand.
AACTCATGTAACCTAGTTATATGTGTATCGTATGCCTTGCCTTTAGACCTATGGTCTACGGCATCTTCTACTTAATGACCCCGTAACTTCGGGATAAGGGGTGCTCTCCTATCGTTTTATTAGGAAAGGGGCACAAACCAGGGGGTAGCGACTGTTTAGTAAAAACACAAGACTCTGCTAAGTGGTAACACGATGTATAGAGTCTGACGCCTGCTCGGTGTTGGAAGGTCCACCTGGAGAACAAGCTAACTAAGCTAGGAGTAGCATCTTAACTAACATTATCTCAATCAAGAATAGTACCTTTCCCATATCTCAAGTATCATTAGGCATATAATTGTAGTTTGCCATAGAAAGTTTAGAATAGGCGAACCCAAATATTTACCAACAGAAATCCCATAGTCATTATTATCTTCCCACGAGCGACGCTTTAGATAAAATTCTGAAAATTGCAAAGGATCCCCTGCCTAACAGTGCCTAATTTCTGCAGGTGTTGCTGTGGGTGCTGGTTGGCAAAGTGTGGTGGCATATGTAAATATTGCTTGTTATTACCTAATTGGGATACCTCTCGGGGTTTTACTTGGTTTTGCAATTGGGTTTCAAGTGAAGGTAAGACCTGTCTACTTTACAATATTTTCCTCCCCAATTTATACAGAATGCTATTTTCTGGTAGATAATTTTCCGGATAATAAATTCTAGCTTTTGAAAGTGAAACATTATGATTGAAGAAGGATAAGATATTAGCGTTTCCTTAGAAAACTTCGATAAGTGGGGAACTTATTGAATACCAACCTCATCATGATGCATGCCATTCATCTTTTATATGAAGAAAGGTAATAGAGTTGAGAAACATTGTTTGTATGCACTAATTTTATTGAAAGTTCTTGTGAGACTGTAGTGTCATGCAATGCAGTTTGATGAATAAACTATTAGTCTCTGATTTCCATCTTCTGATTCAGTTAATAGTTACTAAAGCTAGTTATTAAGTGATAGCTCCTGTCCATTTGACATGTGTCAACTGCCTCATTTGTTTATACATCTAAATAACAAGTATTTGTTCTGTAGGGCATTTGGATTGGAATGATTTTTGGTACATTTGTCCAGACTTTAGCACTAATTTTCATCACTTGGAGGACTGATTGGGATAAACAGGTCCGTTAGTTAATGCCATTCTGTTAAGGATATGTGATCTGTAGAACATTTGCATTTTTATATATTCTTCTGTCGATTTATAGCAACTGTTTTTTATTTATAACGAACAATCCTCAGGTGGCTCTGGCCCTCAGACGCGTAAATAGATGGCTCTTGCCTGCTGACGGATCAAACAACAACTCGCAAGTGGTTTAGTTTCCACAACTGGTAGATCAGAAGCTGAATGCTTGTTAGATGGTATGAAGCACCTATTTTGAGTTTCGAGAGCTTCTCTTTGTGCTTTCCATTCTCTCTGCCACAAGTGGTTGTCGATCTTTTGGAAATAAGATTTAGTGGAAATCTATGCATGTATTTTCAATGGGAATTTTGTTGGTAGTACGTATAAATTAAGCTCATTTCTCATTTCATGCTATGATTATTCATCCATTCTACCAACTGAAATGTATCTTTCTGAAACAGGATTTTCTTGTATCCTGTGAAAAAGAAAATTGCAAATCTGGTAAATAGAGGCAAGATTCACACACTGGCACAAGTTTCGCAAACTCTTCATATATGGCCAGCTGGAAATTTAATCAGACTGGTCAAGCACTACCATTATCTTTATCTCAACCCCCCTTAAGGTTTAACGTGATACTACGTTTTTTGTGCATTCCATTTATACATTGTGCTCTAATGAAGAACTATGTTATTAACACCTAGATTAGGCATTAACACTAAACTTATTTTGTTCGAAAACCATTTAACATTAGACTTCACACATCACCACTAGATGGATAAAATAGACGTCTACAGACATAACTAACTGAAGTACTCATAGCACGACCTAATCTTGGGATTTTACCGTTCCATGACCCTTGTAAGAAAGTTTAATGACGAGGCTTTGATGGGATGGCTGTGACATGCTTCCTATAAAGTGGTGGTCGTAAGTTTGAAGCCCTACTCTAGTGGCCATCAAGCGATGGGTCGGCCTTATACACGGTGGAGAGTGTTAAATAACCAATTTTTTTCGAAAGCTCAGGCTTTTAGGAAAGGGTTATTTTTAATATTTAACTCAATTTAACACTCTTCCGCACGTGCTTTGCATATGGACATAATAAGAGTAGAGGAGGAGGATAAATTAACAGCATCTTGGAAAAATATACTCAAAATAATAATGAGAGAAAACTACTCCCTGAAGACTTAAGCCAGGGCTTCGATACCATACAAGATAACCAAGAGCTGTTAGGAAATTAAAATCTTTATTCATTTATTATTTATTCTAACAAATGGCCCTTTCCATGAAAATAACAAAGAGGCTATGATAAACCCACGACCTTTCTAAATGAGAATTTACTGGGTACAACTGGCAGCCCATGTCACCTTGTATGCCACTTTAGAAGGAGTCGTCGCATGTGCGCTCCAGTTGTTTAACACCAATTTATTGGAGTGAACGTTTATAGTGTGTACACCGTCAATCTCTGAGATCAACGACTCCTTAGTGCCCTGGAGTATTGTGCCGGTTGTACTCAATAATTCCTCTTCTGACTACACCAATTTTGTCATGAACTAGCAAAGCTGTCGTGGACGCATTGCCGCTTTGCGAGCTCTGAGTAGGAGGTTGCAATGCTGGCTCCAAGATTGAGAAAGGCTTTTCGTGGGTGATGAGTCTAAGAAGTGTGTAGCATAACTGGTGCAGCCACAACGTCCAAGAAGATGAAGAGGAGAGGATTGCGGTATAGAAGGCATAAACTGAGGGGGGGTGACGATTTTTATCTTGAGGTATAAACAAGAGATTTAAAAATCACACTCCCACAGGTCGTCTTTAGTAGTAGTTCATTTTCAAAGTCAATTGCATCAATTAAAACTCGCAAAGGAGTATGAGATAATTGAGGAACGGGGCAATTAGGAGTTTTGCGGGTCTATAAAACCACAATATTCTTAACAAAATGGTGGTGTCATCGATCTTTTCTCTCTATTTTTTTTCTAACGTTTGAGAATTATTTAGAATTCAGGTAGCTATCTTATCACAAAATTTGTGCTTTTATTTGTTTTTTAGGGGAATTTATTAAATAATACACACGAAAATTCCGATCGAGAACACTGTTTAAATTATTTCCCGATCTGGGTATGTGCAGAGGCGAAGCCAGGAATCTTCACTAGGAGGGTCAAAATTCTATAAAAATTTTCCAAGACAAATGATGAAAATAAAATAACTTTGGATTTTTCAACAGTAATGTCAAAGGTGGGGGACGGCAACATTCATTGAGGAGATAGGAAGGATGACTGTGAGAAAGCTCTACAATAATTACTTGTTTTAAAATCTAAAAATTTAAACCCAAATATGCTTGTTTTACAATGCAGAAATTCACGAATTTAACGCAAATTCTGAAACTTTAAAAATAGAAACATAACTATCAGAATTCCAAAATACTTGCAAAATAAAAATTGACATAATGAGCTAAACGGCAATTCAGGCAAATGAGGCCTGAATCTTCTTTCACATGGAATTTTTTATTCTGTTGAATTTTCGTATCCAATCACAAAACCAGGCAGAATCGATGGAATTGTATTGAATCCTTCCTGATTCCGCTGCCGATTCTATAGCCGAACAACCCCCTAATAGGCAGTAAAGTGGTTTTTTTTTAACTATGTTTCTCATAAAAGTTACAAAAGTCATTTAAGCTAAGCAGCTTCTCTTAATTTTTTTATCTTTTGCTAAACCAGAAGTAAAAAACTTCCTTTACCATGCATCAGCCAACCCATAAATAGTTCACTCGATATATCAAAAATAAATTAGATAGGCCACTCAATACCCCAACACAAGTAAGAGACAAGTTGAGAATTATGAGGAGGGGCAAGGTCATTATGAAATTATTTTCATTACTAGTCCTCTAGTATATTAGATGCAAAGTTAGTTGGGGCAATTGCCCCAGTTTGACCCTCCTGGCTCCACCAGTGGGTATGTTAGCATGGCCGCTGGCGCTTGCGTAGTTTTTTTAAATTGACCTAAAAGGCGTCTCAACTTAAGAGAGAGCCTCTGTGTCCGACGCCTTCGACACACTTAGCGGTTTTAGTGGAATAAACTTCAACGAGGCATATCTCTTTCATTTCTAATCTATTCTCGCCCATTTTTTTTATTTTTCCTTATTTTTATTGCTCTTTCTTGTAATAATGATATCACAGAGATGTTGAGTCACCGTATGCTATTTATCGTAGTTTTTTTGGTATTTATTTTATAGGATATCAAAATCATTATGATATCATAATGATTAAAAAAGGCACTAAAAATAAGAAAGAACAAAAAAATGAGTGAGAACAGATTAAAAATGAGAGAGATATGCATCGTTGAAGTTTGTCCCACTAAAATAGGTAAACAACAGGAGTTTCTCAAAGATGTTAAAATTTGTCCCATTTTAAAGGGGGGATTAAACTTCACCGAACCATATCTCCTTCATTTTTTTGTTCTTCCTTATTTTTAGTAGTCCTTCTAATCATCATGATATCATAATGATCTTGATATTCTATCTAAAAAAATACCACAAAAACTACAATAAATAGCATGCGACAGCTCGACATTTTTGTGATATCATAATTATAAGAAAGAGCACTAAAGATAAGGAATAATGAAAAAAAAATAGGCGAGAATGGATTAGAAATAAGAGAGATATACAACATTGAAGTTTATCCACTAAAACCGCTAAGTGTGTCGAAGGCGTCGGTTTTTCTATTTACACACAGAAGTGTCCGTTCAACTAACGCCTCTCTCTTGAACCGATGCCTTTCGGGACAATTTTTTTAAAAAAGCCACGCAGGTGCCATCTCATCACATACCCAGATCGGGAAATAATTTGAACAATGTTCCCAATCGGAAAAAAAATTTGTGTGTATTATTTAATAAATTCCTTCTTTTTTTATCGGAAAACTTGTGCTTTTAGAAGTGCCCCTAATTGATCCTATGACAATGTAAAATTTATTCTATGGTAATGTAGAACCAAATTTGTGACGCAGATCTGTCATGGCAATATATACTACCAAATGCTAATTTTGAAACTATTCACTGCTTGATTACTTTAGTTTCCATTCTCTCTACAGATAACAATGTTTCCTTTTTCTTTTTCTTTTTCCTCCCTGTAGGCGGTGATAAATGTTGTGTTTCTTTTTTCTTATGAGGAAATGTGATGCTTAACAACGACGTGTTCTTTCTTCTTCTTTTTTATGAGACATCACAATTGTTGTACACTTTCTCCATGTGATCATAATTTGTTGTGCAAATCACCGAGTTACCGACACAACATAATTAAGACAATGATTTTCTTTTTGGGTTGGCTTAGAGGAAGTTTTTTACACTTCACTTTATCCTACCTACCATTGTTCTATTGCAACATAATCCCAATTAGCATTGGATTAAATAGCAACTTGAAATGTATGATGAGCAAACCTCATGTCTCTCATATTATGGCAATAAGAGTTAGGATTAGGAGGAGGATGAAAAGAATGGTGATTTAGTGAAAGACACCGGGGAAGATGAAAACAAAAGGTAGGAAAAGGTCAGTGGTGGAGAGCTAGCGGAAAGGGGCAGATGGGGGTTCCTGGTGGCGGGGGTGAAGAAGGGGAGGCTGTGACAACTGCCATATACACATAAAATAATTCATTCCGGTCAGCTCACAAATATTAAACGACACAACTGATGTTACACGTCCATGTGGGGAAGAAGGGAAAGTTCTTTACCAAGCCGAGAGAGGAGGGGAAGGCGAGAGAGGAGGGGAAGGTGAGCTTTTTACGTGTGACCTGGCGCCAACCACGGGTTTTTCATATTACCAAGAATCACTTTCTTTCTTCCATATGACCCGAAAAGTACCAAAAATGCCCTTAGGTTTAGGTATAAGCACCCACTCTCCATTTTTCCATATTACCTGGAATGGGAGCGACTACCCGGAGAAGCTCGCGTTAGTAGGAGAAGAAGGCGTTCCGTCCGGCCTCTCCGCCCATATCATCACCGGCGCCGGCGCCGTCGAACTCCGGAAAGGTCATCATCGCGGCAAAAAGCTAGAAAACGAGCGGGAAAGACCGGGTATTAGAAAACAACTTCAACGGAGGCAGCCTACATCAAAAAACCCGTAGGTGAAGTTCAAATATGACGATTTTTATCATGAAAGTTGGTTCTAGAGAAGAAAGTTGAAAAGTTAGCAAGTTTTCAACTATTGTTATAGTCGTGTATTCGACAACACGACTGTAACAATAGTCGTGTTTGATAAAACACGACTCATAGACGTTGCATTTCACTCATATACGGTTTTCAATATATCGTGTCTAACGGTTTATTAACTTATTTCGGTATTTTAATGGCAGGTACGGATGGAGAAGATAGTTGTTTGCTTACACTACGATGGAGTTTTTACAAATTCTGATAAGTACGTGGGTGGGAAACGGAAGCTCCTGCCTATAGATACACGAGTAAAGTACCTGGAACTGTTGCAGCAAGTGGAAGAAAGATTACCGCTTAAGTTTACATCTGGTACATTAACTTTGTCATATCGTCTTGACTCTGAATCCACATACCTCCTTGAAGACGATAAAGACGTAGAGTCAATATTTATACTTCACAAGAGCAAGCAAGGCACAAATGGACTACTCCGCCTGTACGTGGAGTGGACTTCTACGGGTAATAACATGGAGACTTCGACTCTCAATAAGGAAATAAATGCCAATGCAAATAAGGAGGAGGAGAGGCTACCAGAGGCAGAAGTGAGGCCGGCCAGTAAGACACCGCCAGAGAGGCCGTCCAGCCCGGGCAATAAGACACCCGCATCAGCAGTTGAAGGAGGAAGAGATGAAGATTATGTGAGGTGAGACTTCTAAGGCGTGGATACAGGCAAGTCATGTGCTATTATAGTCGACTATAATAGTACACGACTAAAAATTTTGTCGTGTCTTATGCAACACGACTATATACATAGTCGTGTTTCATAATACATGACTATAAATGAATTCGTGTTGCATAAGACATGACTTTACTACGTGCTATCTTGTTCTCAAGTCCATTTATACATCTTTTTTCACGCAGATTGAGAGATGGAGAAGAAGATGAAGATTTCAGTCCAGATGAAGAAGAATTGTTGGATGAAGATGAATTACCGTGGTCTACAGATGAGTGGGATGAGCCTCTTACAGTACCACATTTCAGCCAGCCAGATCACACGGGAACATCGACTTCTAGAGTTCCCACGGCAGGAGACACATGTAAAGGGAAATCTGTCACATCCGAGGATGATGAGTACCTCAATATTGAGGGTGATTGTGGTTGGGATTGGGGTACCTATTCTGCAGAGGCCGGTCCTTCAAAACATTGTGAAGAGGAGACGATGTTGACCGAAAGTTTGCAAGCAGAAGACTATGAGGCACAACTTACCTTAGGGGCTAGGTTCGAAAGCATCAAGCAGTTCAAGATTGTTCTAACTGATCTGGCAATCAAGAGGAAGTTCATGTTCAAAGTAGGGGATGAGAGCAAGGACACATTCACTGCAACAACGTGCAAGGTTTCGGGGTGCAAGTGGTGCATACGGGCGTCGAACAGACTTGATGGAGTCAGCGTGACAAGGAGGGAAGAACGGCAAACATATGACACTTCTGTAAGTTCGAAAGATCATCCATTGGCTTCTCACCTCTGGATTGCGAGGAAGTGTCATGGCCTCCATAAGGATTCAAACTCCATAAAAATCTCAAATATCCAACAATACATTGAGAAGCATTGGGGCGTGACAGTCAACTACAAAAGGGCATGGAGGGCAAAAGAGAAATTAATCCGATTGATCGATGGCAACCTAGCCCCTAAGGTAAGTTGGCCACATTACGGAAGGGAATTAGAGCTGTCTAACACAAGTACACATGTGGTGATAGAAAGATCAGCTGATATACCTGATATCCCAATTGAGTTAGTCGGCTACGACTTCAGACGTGTGTTTTGGATGTTCGGCTCGGTCGCACGAGCATTCCGAAGAACACTGAGACCGTTGCTCACGCTTGATGGAACATTCCTAAAAAGAAAGTACCCATGAGTATTATTGGTTGCTACAGCAGTCGACAACAATCAACAATTAATATGTCTTGCATATGTAATTGTCGATAAAAAGAATATCAAAACGTGGTAAGTATAGAAGCAGGAAACACGACTATTCTGACAGTCGTGTTTTTTACGACACGACTAGGCACACATTCGTGTCTTCGAAAACACAACTACTCATACAGTCGTGTTTTTGATACACAACCTTCTAACAACCTGAAGCATTCTGTGTTTAATATGCTTTGTCTCTCACTTGTACAGGACGTGGTTCTTCACCTTACTAAAATGTTTTCTCTTTACGGACCCCCGGCCTCTCTGGACACTATTGTCTCTGATAGACAGAAGGGCCTTTTGAGAGCGGTCGCCGATGTCTTTCCCGAGGCTCACCATGGGTTTTGCCTAAGGCATATGGCCGCAAATATGCTTAATACTTGGAAGGATAAGTACCTGAAGGAACTTCTATTCCGAGCTGCTTCAGGAGACCAGAATTCGATGCAACCATGGAGATGATGAAGGAACACAATGAGGCGGCCTGGAAATATGTTGACAATATTCTAAAAACATATTGGGCTAACGTAGAATATCCGGGTAGCACTCTCACGTCAAATGCGTTCGAAAATGTCAATAATATGCTTCTGAAGGCTAGGTTTTGGCCAATAACTCGGTTGATCGAGCAAACGCGGGCGACCACAAGCGTCCATTTTCAGAGACGCCGAATGGAAGCAGACGGGCTACCGACTCCGTTAACAAAGTATGCACAGAATCAATCAGAGGGCTGAAACAGTTCGAGTTCAACCGCTATCATTACGGCAGTTTGAAGTGACATCGTTGTACCATGTGGTAAGCATAAATTCGTTTTATATAAGAGACGACTATAATAAAGTCGTGTCGTCGAAGACACGACTAGTCATACAGTCGTGTCTTCGACGACACGAGTATCCTTGGAAGACATTGATGTTCATATTTTCGCATCAGGATGTTGTTGACCTTACGAATAGAACCTGCACATGTGGCTTCTTCCAGAGCATGGGACTTCCATGCAAGCACACCATGGCATGTATTGATGAGAGGAGTTTGGAACCATTAGAATATTGTGAGAAGTGCTACTTCGCAAGTACGTACCGCACCACGTACGAAGAAATAGTGTTTCCTACTTTAGACAGAAGTCAGTGGGGGAATTACGGGGTTTTATTTAAATGCGAACCGCCCATGGTTGAAGCTCCAAAGAAGGGCAGGAGAAAGACAAAGAGAATTGAGTCACAGCCCGAGCCACCTGCAAGGACAAGTTCGAAATGTGGGAATTGTCGTCAAGCTGGTCACAACCGTACGAGGTGCACCAACAGCCCGGTTCCGAAAGAAAATAGGAAGCATAGGAAAAGAACACTTCCGCAACAAGGCAAACTGACTACGAACGAGATATTGCATATACGCTGCTCCGGCTTACCTAAGCCCCCACCATTCTTCACTTAGGATGTAGTCAAATTCTTGTATAACGCATATTAGCTTATACCGAAATGTACGTTGCATCCAAAAAAGAAAATCAGAAATGAAAAAATATTCTTTCAATGCATCATCCGTGTATTTCCATTATACCCGAATATTATAGCACACGACTATCTATACCGTACTGTATTGTGAAACACAACTATTTAAAAAGTCGTGTTGGGTAGTATGAGACTATATATAAAGTCGTGTTGCATTAGAGACGATTATATACGTAGTCGTGTTGCATGAAGGCCGTATTCAAAGTGATGCTTGCGAAATTTTTTCTAAGGCAACTATGTGTCAAAAATGAATTCGAATTAAGTGAAATAGTACTGTACAACAAGGTGTCCAAAAATGAATTCGAATTAATTGAAAGAGTGGGGTATGTACACCAAAGAAGCTTTGTACAATAAAAGAATGTGAATAAAATGAATATGAATTTAGTCTTTATCCGGAAGTCGCATAAAACCTGCAACTGTGACGGCATCTTTTTTTACTCTTCCGGAATCGTCATCAAACTCGCTATTAATAACCCCGCGAATCAAGGTTGAAGCGATGACTGGTCGCCAAAGTCGTGTAATTGTGGACTGATCAAACTCTGGTGGGCTGACATTGGATGCCAAGTGCGCGATGTACATCATGATGAAGATGCCACAGTCTTTGGAATTCTGTTGCCACGGCGCTTTGGCGATCTGAGTCATCTTCCAATTGAGCAAACCAAACCACCCCAGCTTGCCTGCCATCACAATGTTCATGAACTGCGTGAATTTGTCAGCAGCTTTTCTGTGATGTGGATATAACTGGGATCTGCCAGACAGCGGATTGTAGAAGCGCCATACACAGTGCGGGAAATGTACATACACAAGGCAGAAGTGGGAGTCAGTGCGGATTGGGAAAAATGTGCAGCCGTCGAGCATCCTCCCGAGCTTTTTTATCAATTTTGCATTATTTCCTCCTTCTTTGTGCTTTTGCGAAACCGCAAGAGAGTCAGACAACGATGCTGGGAACATGATACTTAATTACTTATCACTCCTTATGCAGGGAACACTTACGTTGTCGAATATCTCTTTGAATGCGTGGCATCCAAAAAATGCCCACGGATACTTCATCCGGTCTCTGTCATTGCGCTCCCTCAATAGACTTAAAAACGCATCTATAACCTATAGAAAAACATCCACAGGATTCATAACAGTCGAAGTAAGGCAATATACAACTTCTAATTAAAAGACGATTATTATATATACGACTTTCATGATAGTCATGTCATCGAGAGACATGACTATGCATAAAGTCGTGTTTTGCGAAGACACGACTATGCGTAAAGTCGTGTCTTCGAATACACAACATAACGTCAAGTCGCATATTTAAAAAAGTAAAAGAGGAAAACATATGAGGAGCATAGGTTTACTTACATTGGTATTTATTTCTATTGTTTGTAGGAGGGATACGTAGTCGTCATCACATAGCATTGGGATTGGATAAGCCTTCCTCGGATTGGCTATCCATCCATCTATTGCCACTCTATCCCGCTCTAACAATACCCCCATGTCGAAGCATAACTCCAAATCGGCATAGTTTTCGGGGATTGCAATTGTAGACTTACACTTTTGAGGGGTTCGGAGGACATCGACGTCAACAGGCTGGGATGCGGTTAAGCCAGTGGCCTCCGCCACCTCCTCCTCCTTTGCCTCTTCATCGTCCTTCACCTCCACCTTTGCCTCCTCCTCCTCCGCCTCCTCTTCCTTCACCTCCTCCTCCTTCTCCTCCTCCATCGCCTCTTCGTCGTCCTTCACCTCCTCCTCATTCGCCTCCTCCTCCTTCAGCTCCTTGTCCAAAACATCCTCCTTCGCCTCCTTCGCCTCCTCCTTCACATAAGCCTTCACCTCCTCCTCCTCGACATCCCCGTCCTTCACATCCTCCATCACCTCCTCCTTGACGGTTTGGATATTCGACTGCTGTAAGGAAGAGATGACCTCATCGATGATAGAGGTCGTTTGTCAATCGGATATGGTCTCTTCGGAGTCGGCTTTCGGCTGAGGGGACCTATTCCTTCTTTCCTACTCCTCCGCCATTCTCCGTATATGCTCATCTTCTCTAATCCTCTGCAATTCCCTCGCAGAGGCAATCCTTATTCTCTTCCTTACCACTAGACCAGGGGGAATAGGTCCCGTCCGTACGTCGGACGGGACTCGACTTCTGCACGCTCCATATCTTCGTTGAATTCTGGTTGGAGCTTCTTCAAAAATAACTTGGTGGAGGATCTCTTTGTAGCCCGTTGAATCTTGTCTTTCTCATCCACGCATTTGATGGGAGCTAAAATGATATTTTACTTATTCGTGTCAGTAGCAGCACGATAAAGAACATAGTCGTGTTTTATGAAACACGATAAACTATATGGTCGTGTAGCATGAAACACGACAAATATAATAGTCGTGTACCATGTGGCACGAGAAAATAAATAATCGTCTACAACTTACCTTTACCCCATTTCGTCGAATCGAGATGTGACTTCCTTGTCAGCTCCTTTGTCCGCATACCAATCGGAGTTTTCTTCATATGCTCCTTGTCACGGGGCCGCTTCTTTGGCTCCATCTGATGAACCGATGACTTCTTTGGCTCAATTTGGGGCCGCTTCTTTGGCTCCTTCGACGGCTCTTCAGTCCTCTCTTGCTTGGGATGTTCAAAGATCTGACCACCCTCTAACAGCATTGACGCTGAGGCGGCAGAGCCCTTCATAGAGTGGAGAACCTCTCGCAGAGGTCCGACACTCCTTCCCATCTCTTCATACGAAGACAGAGCTATCTCAATTAGTGACTGTATGCCCTGAAGCGCACCCTCCAATCGCTCAATTGCAGTTGCAGTGGACTGGGCAGCCATCCTCGAGGAAGGGGGTGCAGGTTGGTTGGGATTCCTTTTCATTTTCGGCCTCTGCCGTCGCGGAGGAGGGGCCACTGAGGTTGACGAAGCAAGGAGAGATGCCTCTCCGGCCATGGGCTGATTACGTCGACGAGTTCGTCCCATACTTCGAGATTGTGGAACACTCCCGTCCAATAGTCGGCCATACGGTGCTTCTTCTGTGCACCTTTCTTCACCTCTGTAATGAGGGCCTCACTTCCTGGCCACCTTTTGGCCCGTGGACTGGTAGGGCCCACGACAGGATGGAAGATTGTGGTGTGCTCGAAAAACCAAATCTGCATAGTAAATAGATGAAAACATTATTGCAAGGTGCGGTTGCCTTAGTCAACTATAAATAGTACACGAATTGAACTATGGTCGTGTCGTATACAACACGACTATATACCTAGTCATGTTGTATCATACACCACTATAAATATAGTCGTGTTGCATAATACACGACTATAAATATAGTGGTATTGTATAAGACTTGTTTGCCTTTCGAAGACTATGAATGCTACATACCTGAAGGACATATGCGGCGCCGTTTAGGTATCCACCGCCCAGGCACCCTCCTTGCGATCTCGCACCCACTAGTCTGCTGGTGTGGGTTATACCAGAAACCAACATCTTATGCATAGCCCCAGCCCAATTGTATGACCTCAATCTTGAGAGGTCGTCCATGTAACGGTACAAACAGGGATGAACCGCTCTAGTGCTATGTGGAAACAGCACCGTGCAGAAGAAGAGGCAGATGATCATCCTCGCCATGTCCTCCTCTTCCATCTTCAGTTCGCCCGCGCTAAGCTTGTCTATGATTTCCTCAATTTGTAGAATATCCGCTCTCCTCGCGGCGAAGTGCTTTCTGAAGAATTGGCCTTCCGGTTGGCGTGTCAAGGAGGGGAGGACCTCAACTATTTCGCCCTTTGCGGGCAATCCGGTGATAAGAGCAACTTCTTGCTCTGTGAAATGTAGCGTCCTGCCCTTGATATTGAAGACCTTCGCCGACTCATCCCAGTACCTGACCAAATGGTCGAGGAGGTTCCGAGATACAACTACGTCCTCACCTTCAAAAATGACAGCGAAACCAGCATCTTTGATCACTTGGGCACATCTTTGGTGACGCTGTAAGAGGGCCGCACACTTTTTCATCGCTCCCGGTTGACAAAATGTCAGAAGCGCCGGTCGCGCATTGTATGTTCTCTTTACTGGTCAGTCCATCGGAGCCTTCCTCTTCCTGCCCCTCTGATTTCGCTGTCGAGGTGCCAAGACAAAATCCTGATCCTCCTCCTCTTCCGATGGTATTTCTTCCATAGACTCATCTCTTTTTTTATCCATCTACAAGGAGTGAGGTAGAGTGGTCAGTAGAAAAGTTGTATCAGTGAAACACGAAAATATAAAAGTCGTGTTGTCGTGTACACGACTAAATAGAAAGTCGTGTCTTTTATAGACATGACTGTATAGTTGATAGTAAAAATTTAAAATCCAAATGTCGGATCTTATGAAACTAAAATCAATAAGGATTATTGTAACTTATCGTGGTTTAGTCGTGTGTATGTGTGTATTTCCTCACAGGTGCCATTCACACTCTTCCTCGCGATCAACCAAAGCTCAATCGGTCAATCCGCCGGTTGCATGCAGGCGGAGGGAGCCGCAGGGGCACTCAAAAGGTTGAAGATCTGAAATACCGACGTATACGCTTCAAATCGCCGCCTTTCTACACTCTCCCTCAGTCGTGTTGTCGAAATCCAGCAGGGGGGCAGCTCGAAATCGAGATGGGGGACGCGAATAGGCTCGTCAAAATCCGTAGGGGTCGCCAGTTGAATCGTCGCTCAAACTCGCTAGTCACCGATGAAGTCATCGATGAAAATCGCCGGAGAACCCTTGGTGTTTTTCGTGTTGGACACAACACGCCTCTTCGCACAGTATTAGCACAAAAAAACAGAAGAAAGGGCATTTTGGGTACTTCAAGTCCATATTTCATGTCATATGAGATTTCACGGGAAAAACCAAGTAATATGGGAATATCAAAGTTGGCGCCAGGTAATATGAAAAAATTCGGGTAAGGTAGATTGAAAAGTTTTCATGAATTAGAAGATATATGTTAGAAGTCTCTTTATTACTGTGAGAGATAGAGGAGCTATAGGTGTGCGCTTTGCCACAAACGATTGTAGAATGGGTTTTCCTTTGGTGAGAGGGTTATAGCAAAAGCATATATAGCTTACGTTGGTCAATGGGTTTTCAAGTGTAGAGATGTTTGTGAGAATGGTGCGGGACACTTTTGTAAGGAATTTTGCGAGGGAGATTAAAGTGTTGGGCTTTTTCCTTCCTCATGTGAGGCCCATGGTGTTGGGATTCTTTCTCATGTGGAGGAGCTCTTTCCACATTACCTGGCGCCAACTATGGTTTTGGCACCTGACCCGGAATCTATTTTTTTCTTCCATATGACCCAAAAGTACCCAAAATACCCCCAACGAGAGATATAAGCCATCCCACTTTGCATTTTTCCATATTACCCAGAATCTGAGGAGCGTTTAGTCAGAGAAGAAGGCGGAGCGTGACAGAGAAGTTTCGTCCGACATCTCTGGTCATATCATCGTCGGCGCCGGCGGACTCAAGAAAGATCATCGTACATCAAAAAATGGTACGTCAAGTTCAAATGCTACAATTTTTATAATAAAAGTTGGTTCCAAAGAAGAAAGTTGAAAACTTGCCAAGTTTTCAACTATTTAAAATATCGTGTCTTTGACAACACTACTGTAACAATAGTCATGTTGTATGCAACACGACTCATAGACGATGTTTTTCACTCATATACGATTTTCAATATATCGTGTCTTACAGTTTTTTGACTTATTTCGGTATTTTAATGGTAGGTACTGATGGAGAAGATACTTGTGTGCATACACTACGATGGAGTTTTTAAAAATTCTGATGCGTACATGGGCGGGAAACGGAAGCTCATGCCTCTAGATATACGAGTAAAGTACCTAGAACTGTTGCAGCAAGTGGAAGAAAGATTATCGCTGAGGTCTGCAGCTAGTACATTATCTGTGTCATATCGTGTTGATTCTGAATCCCCATACCTCCTTGAAGATGATAAAGACCTGGAGTCAATATTTCTACTTCACAAGAGCAACCAAGGCACAAATGTAGTACTCCATCTGTACTTGGAGTGGACTTCTACTGGCAATAGCATGGAGACTTCTGCTCTCAATAAGGAAATGAATTCCACTGCAAATAGAGAGGAGGAGAGGATACCAGAGGCAGAAGTAAGGTCGGCCAGTAAGACACCGCTGGAGAGGCCGTCAAGCCCGGGCAATAAGACACCCGCATCAGCAGTTGAAGGAGGAAGAGATGAAGATTATTCATTTGAACCTGCGAAGTAAGACTTATAAGGCGCGGATACAGGCAAGTCGTGTACTATTATAGTCCACTATAATAGTACACGACTACAAATTTGATCGTGTCTTATGCAACATGACTATATATATAGTTGTGTCATTTGGTACAAGACTATATATGAAGTCATGTTGCATAAGACACAACTTGACTACTTCCAATCGTGTTCTCAAGTCCATTCATACAAATTTTTTCACGCAGATTGGGAGATGGAGAAGAAGGTGAAGATGAAGATGAAGACCAAGATGAAGATTCCAGTCGAGATGAAGAAGAATTCTTCGATGAAGATGAATTACCGTGGTCTGCAGATGAGTGGGATGAGCCTCTAACACTACCAAATTTTTGCCAAACAGATCCCACGGGAAGAGACTACTTTGTGCCCAATATAGAACTCCAACATGCAGCAATAGCATCGACTTCTAGAGTTCCCACGGCAGGAGACACATCTAAAGGGAAATCTGTCGTGTCGGAGCTGCAAGATTTAGAGGACGATGGTGACAGTGGTTGGGATTGGGGTACCTATTCACCACAGGCCGGTCCTTCAAAAAATTATGAGGACGAGATGATGTTGACTGGCAGTTTGCAAGCAAACGACTATGAGGCACAACTTGCCTTCGGGGCTAGATTCGAAAGCATGAAGCAGCTCAAGATGGTTCTTACTGATTTCGCAATCAAGAGGAAATTCATGTTCAAAGCTGTGGACAATAACAATGACACATTTGCTGCAAAGTGCCAGAGTAGAGGGTACACGTGGTACATACAGGCTTCGAATCTACTTGACAGAGTCGCTGTGACAAGGAGGGAAAGAAGGCATACATGCAACACTTTTGATAAGTTTTAAAGATCATCCATTGGCCTCACACCTATGGATTGTACGGAAGTGTCATGGCCTCCACAAGGATTCAAACTCCATAAAAACGGCTAATATGCAACAGTACATTGAGAAACATTGGGGCATAAAAGTTAACTATAAAAGGGCATGGAGGGCGAAAGAGGAATTGATTCGATTGATCGATGGCAACCCGGAAGACTCATATCGGATTTTGCCACATTACGGAAAGGAATTTGAGTGGTCTAATACAGGTACACATGTGGTGATAGAAAGATCTTCTGATATATCTGAAATTGAAATTGAACATGCCGGATACGACTTCAGTTGTGTCTTTTGGATGTTCGGCCCGGTCGCAAGATCATTCCGAAGATTACTGAGGCCATTGCTCACTGTTGATGGAACATTCCTAAAAGAAAAGTACCCCAGAGTTTGATTGGTTGCAACAGCACTCAACGAGAACCAACAATTAATATGCCTTGCATATGCAGTTGTCGAGAAAGAGACCATAAATACGTGGTACGTATGTAAAGAAGACTGTATGAGTAGTCGTGTCTTCGAGTACACAACTACTCATACAGTCCTGTTGTTTGATACACGACTGTCTACAACCTATCTCTTCTTTATTTAATATGCTTTCACTCTGATTTCTGACTTGCAAGAAGTGGTTCCTCGGCCTACTAAAAGCCACCCTGTTTACGGACCCCCCGACCTCTCTGGATACAATTGTCTCAGATAGACATAAGGGACTTCTGAGAGCGGTTGCTGATGTCTTTCCCAAGGCTCACCATGGGTTTTGCCTGAGGCATATGGCCGCTAATATGCTTTATTAATGATAAGTACCTCAACGACCTGCTATTCTGAGCTGCAAAATGCTTCAGGAGACCAGACTTTGATGAAATCATGCAGAAGATGAAGGAACACAATGAGAAGGCCTGGAAATATGTTCAGAAGATAGATAAAAGAAATTAGGCTAACGTGAAATATTTGGGTAAAAGATATGGCACTATCACTTCAAGCAGATCCGAAAGTGTAAATAATATGCTTTGGAAGGCTAGGTTTTGACCAATAACTCGTTTGATCAAGCAAACCCGTGCGACCACAACCTCTCATTTCAAGAGACGCCGCATGGAAGCAGAAGGGCTAATGACACCGTTAACAAAGTATGCATAGAATCATATCAACGAAATGAGGAATAAGAGTGTTGGAACAGTCAGAGTGCAACTGCTATCATTACTGCAATTTGAAGTGACATCTTTATACCATATGGTAAGAATTTTTATACCGTTAAAACCGTCCTTCCGAAATGGTCGTGTCAGTGAGAGACATGACTACGGATATAGTCATGTCTCTTGACGACATGACTATTCAAATAATCGAATACTTCACAACACGACTATTCATATAGTCGTGTTGCCAAAGACACGACTACTGATACTCTCCTTGTGTGTTGATGTGATATTTTTTCCTCAGGATGTTGACGAAGAGAACCTGCACATGTGGCTTCTTCCAGAGCATGGGACTTCCGTGCAAGCACGATATTGCATGTATCAATGAGAGGAGTTTCGACCCGGTAGAATACAGTGAGAAGTGGTACTATGCAAGCCTATACCGCACCATGTACAAAGAAGTAGTTTTCCCTACTTTAGACAAGAGTCAGTGGGGGGATTACGCAGTTTTATTCAAACGCGAACAGCCCAGGCTTGAAGCTCCAAAGAAGGGGAGACGACAGACAAAGAGAAGAGAGTCACAGCCCAACCCACCAGAAAGGTCGAGGTTGAAATGTGGCAATTGTCGACAAGTTGATCACAACCGTAAAAGGTGTACTAACCCAAATGTTGTGAAAGAACCAAGGAAGCGCAGAAATCAATGACTCCCACAACAAGGCAATCTTACTACTACCGAGTCAACGCAGAGACGCCGCAACGGCTTACCTAAGCCCCCACCATTCTTCATTTAGATTGTAGTAAAATTCTTGTATAACAAATATTACCTTATACCGCAATGTATGCCTGTACAGAAAAAGAAAATTTGAAATGCAAAAAAAAAACTTTCATGCATCATACATGTATCTCCATTATAGTAGTCAATCTCAATTATAGTCGTGTTGTCGTGTCTCTGGTAAATACAAAAACAAGACTCCGTAATAGTCGTGTTGTGGACTTAATATGGCTATAATAGTCGAATATTATAGTACACGACTATATACGTAGTCGTGTCGTTTAGTACGCGACTATATATAAAGTTGTGTTGCATGAGAGACGACTATATACATAGTAGTGTGTTGAAGTCGTGTTGCATGGGAGATGACTATATACGTAGTCATGTGTTCAAGTCATGTTGCATGAAACAAATGTAATGGAATTCATTGAAAGACTACTGTATGTACATCAAAGAATCTTTGTACAATAAAAGAATGTGGGTAGAATTGAATACATGCAAAAAAAGAAAGTATGTACGAGAAGAAGAATATATGTACAAAGACTACATGTGAGAAAAAAAATTTAGTCTTCATCCGACATCCGCAGAAAACCCACAACTGTGACTTCCTATTTTTTTGTCTCTAATTGAATCGTCATCAAACTCGCTGTGAATAACCCTGCGAATCATAGTTGCAGCAATGACTAGGTGCCACAAACGTATAATTTGGACGCCAAATATGCGACGTACATCATGATGAAGATGCCACAGTCTTTTGAGTTCTCTTGCCAGGGCGCTTTGGCGATCTAAGCCATCTTCTAGTCGAGCAAACCCATCCACCCCAGCTTGCTTGCCATCACTACGTTCATGAACTGCATGAATTTGTCAGCTGCTTTCCTGTGATGTAGGTACAACTGGGATCTGCCAGACAGCAGGTTGTAGAAGTGCCATACACAGTGCGAGAATTGTACAAAGACGAGGCAGAAATGGGAGCTGATGCGGATTGGGAAAAAGGCTTAGAACATGTTCCTGTTCAAGCCGTCGAGCATCCTCCCGAGCTTTTTTATCAATTTCACATTATTGCCTCCTTCTTTGTGCTCCTGCAAAACCGCGAGAGAGTCATAAAATGATGCTGGGAATGTCAACTTATCGCTACTGATGCAGGGAACGCTTACGTTGTTGAATATCTCTTTGAATGCGTGGCCGCCAAAAAAACACCACGGATACTTCATCCGGTCTCTCTCATTACGCTGCCACAAGAGACTTAAAAACTCATCTATAACCTATACAAAACAGCAACAGGAGTCAGAACAGTCAAAGTAAGGCAAGATACCACTTATAATTAGGTTGTCTACAAAAATACTCGACTTAATGAAAAGTCGAGTATTTTATACACAACTTTACGCTATGCGTTTAGTCGTGTCTGTCGAAGACACGACTATGCGTAAAGTCGTGTATTTGAAAAAGGAAAAGATATGAGGAAAAGAGGAAATCTTGTGACGAAAACGAAAATATAATGTATACTTATATTGGTGTTTATTTCTGTGGTTTGCAAGAGAGATACGTAGTCGTCATCATGTAGTGTTGGGATTGGATAAGCCTTCCTTGGATCAGTGATCCATCCATCTATTGCCACTCTATCCCACTCTAACAATACCCCCATGTGGAAGCATAACTCCAAACCGGAATAGTTTTCTGGGAGTGCAATTGTAGCCTTACCCTTTTTTGGGGTTTGGAGGACATCGACATCAACAGGCTGGGATGCGGTTAAGCCTGTGGCCTCCTTCACCTCCTCCTCCGTCGCCTCCTTCTCATCCTTCACCTCCTCCTCCTTCGCCTCCTACTCGTCCTTCACCTCCTCCTCGTCCTTCATCTCCTCCTCTTCCTTCGCCTCCTCGTCGTTCTCCACCTCCTCCATGGCCGTTTGGATATCCGACTACTGTAAGGAAGAGATCACCTCATCGATGATAGAGGTCGTTTGTCTATCGGATATGGTTTCTTCGGAGTCGGCTTTCGGCTGACGGGACCTATTCCTCCTTTCTTGCTCCACCGCCATTCTCCGCATATGCTCATCTTCCCTAATCCTCTGCAATTCAATTGCGGAGACAGTCCTCCTTCTCTTCCTTACCACTACACCAGAGGAGAATAGGTCCAGTATGTAGGTCTGACGGCCCTCGACTTCTGCACGCTCCATATGTTCGTCGAATTCTGGTTGGAGCTTCTTCAAGAACAACTTCACAGAGGATCTCTGTTGTGTCCCGGCATGGGACACGAACAGGGCCAGGTATCATGGCCGGAGAAGGAGGAAGAGACAAGGAAGAAAGGGTAAAAGGAATAGTAATTTCTTATTGCATACCCTCCATCAGAGGAGGACGATCTACATATATAGGAAGAATTGGCACCCAGAGATGGCGCCCAAAAGGTTGGCGCCAAGGGTTGGCGCCCCAGGCCAAGCTGATGGGCCTGATGGGCCCAATTACAATGATTATTCAATACCAGCACGTTACCTAACAATTAGCCTAAACGGACTGTTTACAAAAGATAGGTAAATAATACTAATGTTATCTTGATGGGCTTGATAGCTGTTGCAGACGATGGGCCATTGACATATTGGTAAGGCCTGGCGTTCACAACAATCCACCACGCTCTGCTGCAGCCTTGTCCTCAAGGCGACCAGGATGAAAATCGTGCCAGAAAGTCATCCTCGAGGAGGCATCCATGACGTTCACAACTATAAGCTTTGCTAGCTTCAGGAGGCAGTAAATATGTATCAGGCCATCGTGCAAGGAACCATATCACTGCCTCCATCAATCGCGGACTAAAAGACGCCGAACTCAATTCTGGATTCAGACTCTGCTCACAGAAAGTTATGATAGAACCAGATAATACAATAACAGGATGTTTTGTTGCATCTGAAACACTCGCAAACTGGAACCGGAATGCTTCTGGGACCAAAGGTGTTTCTCCATCTCCTGCATCTGCTAGAACATGGCCCGTTATCAACAACAGCCAATAAAGTTCCTCTAGAATACATGCAGGGTCACCTGTTTGCTGTCCTTCAGTAAAGTTTGTCTGATCAGGGTTCAAGCGCTGTGTTGATAATTTCTGCAAAGTGCGGAAGAGAACCCAAAAATTCCTGCGGTAGGCAATAATAGTTGCCGATTGAATCCGTTCACCAACATGATGAACTGCAAGGAGAGACTTGGCGATGTTTACGATTAGTATCCCGCTGCACTTAAGGAGCAATGTAGAGTGGATCTCTCGATTTTGAAAAATTGACTCAGCAGTTCCTATCATGCCAGACTGTGCATGCATATCAATCAGTGAATTACCTACTAACACGACTGATTCCACCAACGTTAAAATTGTCTGAGCATGGATTTGACTACCCATTTTTGAATCTTCTAAAGCTGAGACAATGCTCAAGATACTAGTATATGGGAAGTGTTTCCTGTCAAAGTCTTGCAACTGTAATTCTCGAAAAAAATCCAAAGCTTCTCTATTTTGGCCAATCCATGCATAAGCTGTGATCATCACATTATAAGAGACAACATCGTGTTCTGGTAACTCTTCAAAAAGTTTCTTGGTATCCTCCAGTTGATCACATTTGGAGTAGAAGTCGAGTAAAGCATTGGTAACAAACACATTCCAGCTGAAATTTGCCTTCGTGATTAACCCATGGATCTGCTGCCCAAGGACAATATCTGCCAATGCAGTATTAGCTGAGATGATTGCTGCATACGTAAAGTCTGGCGGCTTCAATTCCTCGTCCAGCATCTCCATATCCAGAGACACTTTGGGCATTGCTAGTTCAGAATCCTCAAGAAAACAGAATGAGGTATATACCAGAACTTTAAATACAGACTGCATGTAAACTGCTCTTACCGGTGGTGGACGAAGACAAGTTCGAGGTTGTAACAAAGCTTCCATTAATTCTCTCGTGTTCCTTGAGAACTCAACATACTCGCCTGAGACCCGAGAAGCTGCGGCCAATATGCTGTATAAATTCAGGTTTCTGAGCAAAGCCGGATCAATCAGAAGGCTCTTTGCAACCTGCACGAGCTCCGGCCTGGCATCTTTGACCCTCAAGCCAATACCAATGATTTGACGCTTAATCTCGTCGCCCTTGGCACAATGAGGTTCTTGAGCCATATCACGGATAAGGGATACAGACCAATTGAAATCGTTAGCTATCTCATACAAATTTCTGCAACAAATTTCCAGCAGTGATCCAAGTGTCTCATTGCAGAAATCTGGGTCCGACTTCATGGCATAGCTGACCAAAATTATTGAAATTTCCTCGACATTGGCCTCGGAAACCATTCCCATAAGAAGTTGCAAGGCCTCAAGCTTTATGTTGGGATCTCCGTCGCTCAGAGACTGCACAATGAGTTCCTTGTTCTCAGCAATAGTGTAGTGATCCTGCACTACGATCACACAGCTTTCATCTCCAATAGAATCTGCCTCCGTCAAAGTCTCATCATCCATAGATTCAAAAATAGGCACTTGGCCAGGGTAATCAGCAGGAGCAACTGCTAACTCAAACTCATCTTTTTCCCTGCTGCCTTCTTCATTTTGGGAAGCATCTACATCCGACGTGGGCAAAAGCAAACTTTCAACATTCTGGACCGAGCCATTTGTCACTGTACCTCCTGATTTTAACTCCTCTTTTGACATTTTTTCCAGCTCCTCAACCGTCAAGGCCAAACCACTTGCTTTAGTCGGATCATTTGGCTGGGCACATTGACCCGATGAAACAGCTTGCCCTCGAGCAGCTAGCAAGCACTTGCTGTCGTCACTGTTCATTTCAGCAAGCTCAAAGGAATGAGCAGGCGAGCTCTTATTATCCACACAGTCTGTATCGGCCACAGGATCTCCATGAACACTTTCATCCGGCAACCCGTCAATTACCTCTTCATGGTCCAGTGATTCGTCCTCTGTGTCAGAGCTATCGACAAAGGAAGGAGTATCCGACGTTGCTTTCCCGGGAGCAGGCACATCCACATAGCATAACACATCTCGGAAAACAAAGTAGCCACTCACCTGTGGGGCGAGCACGAAGAACTGAGCAAAATTCGTAGCCGACGAGAACTCCTGTCACCAGGATACTGATTCCACCCTTAGGTAACTCCTGAATCTCTTCAACTTTTGTCTCTGTGCTCATACATTCGTGGTGGAAAGACCGAATTTTTTTAGCGATCCCTTGTAGAGTCGTGACGGAATTCATAGTACCATTGGATGAAGGTCGGCTGAGTCGGCTTGAGTCATGGTAAAACTTGTAAACTTCCTCCGGCTTGGTGTAAATCATATAATAATACTGGTCCACAAAGAAGTTGCAAACCTGTTGTGTATAATCGGAGACGATAGTCGAAGAAGCGGGGGGAAAATTTGCCATTTTCCTCTCAGGCATTTCGTCGAGCAGTCAGCGGGTCTCCAAAGGCTGTACGTTTGTGCCACCCATTTCCGCAATCGAATGTGCGGCCTTATCAGCATAACGTCGACCGCCGAGGCCGCAGTCGGATCTACAGTAGACCGTCATCGTAGTGGTGAGACGGTCATCGGCAGTATGGGCTCCGATCGCGTCCAGGTCACCCACGAGAGGGCTGGAGAATGATAAAGGCACCGCCTTTGTAAAACCGCCGGCCTTCTGCATGGAGGCGGCAGCACCAACGGGGCAGTGGCCGTTCACCTCGACTGGGAATGGGTCTGTCACGGCCGACCGCAACCGATGCACATCTGGGGCAGCCGGGTAGTGCTATGTTCTGGTGGAAGAGGGCATGGCCGGTGGTGATTGAGGACAGGCGGAAGGTCTGGACTGCGAGAGTGAGGATCGACCAGCGGTGGGTCGCGCAATGGCCGGTGAGACGCTGCTGGCGGGGTCTGTCCACCTCGCTGCTCGTGATCCATTCCATCGATCAGGTGTGGTTTAGTACAGATCTCCATCCTCAGTATGTCCGTGCGTCGGCGATGGTTGCGGGGCAGCTTTTCCTGGCGACTGGGAATGGAATCGATCGGTGGTGTAAGGTGACTGTGTCGACGGCGGCAGGGTCATCAGAGACTTGGCCGTTGGTCGAACGGCGGCAGTCTTGTGGGAGTATTGGAGTTGTTCCATCCCGGTGGATCGGAACTGCTCTGATACCAATGTTGTGTCCCGGCGTGGGACACGAATAGGGCCAGGTATCATGGCCGGAGAAGGAGGAAGAGACAAGGAAGAAAGGGTAAAAGGAATAGTAATTTCTTATTGCATACCCTCCATCAGAGGAGGACGATCTACATATATAGGAAGAATTGGCGCCCAGAGATGGCGCCCAAAAGGTTGGCGCCAAGGGTTGGCGCCCCAGGCCAAGCTGATGGGCCTGATGGGCCCAATTACAATGATTATTCAATACCAGCCCGTTACCTAACAATTAGCTTAAACGGACTGTTTACAAAAGATAGGTAAATAATACTAATGTTATCTTGATGGGCTTGATAGCTGTTGCAGACGATGGGCCACTGACATATTGGTAAGGCCTGGCGTTCACAACAATGAATTGGCGCCCAGAGATGGCGCCCAAAAGGTTGGCGCCAAGGGTTGGCGCCCCAGGCCAAGCTGATGGGCCTGATGGGCCTGATGGGCCCAATTACAATGATTATTCAATACCAACCCGTTACCTAACAATTAGCCTAAACGGACTGTTTACAAAAGATAGGTAAATAATACTAATGTTATCTTGATGGGCTTGATAGCTGTTGCAGACGATGGGCCACTGACATATTGGTAAGGCCTGGCGTTCACAACAATCTCTTAGTAGCCCGTTGAATCTTCTCTTCCTCATCCACGCGTTTGATGTGAGCTAAAATGACATTTTACATATTCGTGTCAGTAGCAGCACGATAAAGAACATAGTCGTGTTACATTTGACACGAAAAACTAACTAGTCATATAGAATGCAACACGAAAAATTTAATAGTCGTGTACAATGACACGAAAAATTAAATAATCGTGTACAACTTACCTTTACCCCATTTCAATGAATCGGCGGCTGACTTGTGCGCCAGTTCCTTTCTCCGCATACCCATCGGAGTTTTCTTCATATTCTCCTTATCATCAGGCCACTTCTTCGACTCCATGTGATGCACCGATGACTTCTTTATCCTCTCCTTCTTCTCTGATTCCTTCGTCTCCTTCGTCGGCTCTTCAGTCTTCTCCTCTTTGGGATGCTCAAAGATCTGACCCTCTAACAGCATTAACGTTGTGGTGGCAAATGCCTTC
The DNA here is from genome assembly GCA_039654745.1 of Houttuynia cordata. Lineage (NCBI taxonomy): Eukaryota > Viridiplantae > Streptophyta > Magnoliopsida > Piperales > Saururaceae > Houttuynia > Houttuynia cordata. Next base: position 684,457 of record CM077503.1, read on the forward strand.
ATAGAGTGAAGAACCTCTCACAGAGGTCTGACACTCCTTCCCATCTCCTCATACGAAGATAGAGCTATCTCAATTAGTGATTGTATGCTCTGAAGCTAACCCTCCAATCGCCCAATTGCAGTAGACTGAGCAGCCGTCCTCGAGGAAGAGGGTGAAGGTTGTTTGGGAGTCCTCTTCATTTTTGGCCTCTTCGTCTTCTGCTGTCGCGGAGGAGGGGCCACTGAGGGAGACAAAGCAATGAGAGATGCCTCTTGGGCCACGGGGGTGATTACATCGACGACTTCATCCCATACTTCGAGATTATGGAACACTTCCTTCCAATAGTCGGTCATACGGTGCTTCCTCTGTGCACCCTTCTTGACCTCTGTAATCATGGCCCCACTTCCTGGCCACCTTTTCGCCCTTGGACTGGTAGAGCCCACGACAGCATGGAATATCGTCGTGTGCTCAAAAAACCAAATTCGCATAGTAAACAGATGGAAACATTAGTAAAAGACGCAGATATAGGCAAGTCGTGTACAATTATAGTCGACTATGATAGTACACGACTAGAAATTTGGTCATGTCTTATGCAACACGACTATATACTTAGTCGTGTTGCATAATACACGACTATAAATAAAGTCGTGTTGCATAAGATACGACACTTAGCGTCTATGTGTCGTGCTTTTCGAACTCTGAAAACTTAGAAATGCTACATACCTGAAGGACATATGATGTGCTGTTTGGGTATCCACCACCCCGTGACCCTCCTTGAGATCTCGCACCCACTAGTTTGCTGGTGTGGGTTATACCAGAAACCAACATGTTATGCATAGCCCCAGCCCAATTATATGTGCTCAATCTTGGGAGATCTTCAATGTAACGGTACAAGCTGGGATGCAGCACTCTAGTGCTATGTGGAAACAGAACCGTGCAGAAGAAGAGGTAGATGATCATCCTCGCCATGTCCTCCTCTGCCATCTTCATTTCGCCCTCGCTAAGCTTGTCAATAATTTCCTCAATGTGTGGAATATTCGGACTCCTGACGGTGAAGTACTTTCTGAAGAATTGTCCTTCTGGTCGGCGTGGCAAGGAGGGGATGACCTCAACTGTGTCGCCCTTTGCGGGCAATCCGGTGATAAGAGAAACTTCTTGCTCTGTGAAATGTAGCGTCCTGCCCTTGATATTGAAGACCTTTGCCGACTCATCCCAGTACCTGACCAAATGGTCAAGGAGGTTCCGAGAAACAACTACGTTCTCACCTTCAAAAATGACAGCGAAACCAGCTTCTCTGATCAGTTGGCCACATCTTTCATGACGCCGTAGGAGGGCCGCATACTTTTTCATCGCGCCCGGTTGACAAAACGTCTTTAGCGCCGGTCACGCATAGTATGTTCTCTTTATTAATGGGTTCATCGGAGCCTTCCTATTCCTACCCCTCTGTTTTCGTTGTCGAGGTGCCAACACAAAATCCTGATCCTCCTCCTCTTCTGATAGTATTTCCTCCATATACTCATCTCTTTTTGTATCCATCTGCAAGGAGATAGGTAAAGTGGTCAGTATAAAAGTCGTGTCAGTGCAACACGAAAACATAAAAGTCGTATTGTCATATGCACGACTAAATATACAGTCGTGTCTTTCAAACACTCCACCTAAAATCAGTAAGGATTGTTGTAACTTACCACAGTTTAGTCGTGTGTATGCGTGTATTTCCTGGCAAGCGCCTTTCACACTCTTCCTCACCATAAACCGAAGCTCAATCGGTCACTCCGCTGGTTGCATGAACGAGCAGGGAGCCGCGGGGGAAACTTAGCAACACCAGGCTCCAAAATCCCCGGAGGTATCCGCTTCAAATTGCCGCATTTGCGCACTCTCTGTTAGTCGTGTCGTCGAAATCTAGCACGGGGCAGCTCCAAATCGAGCTGGGGGACGTGAATAGGATCGTCGAAATTCGCAAGGGTCGCCGATGGAATCGCTGCTCGAACTCGACGGTGCGTCGGTGGAGTCGCCGATGGAAATCTCCGGAGAATCCCTTGTGTTTTTCGTGTTGTATACAACACGCCTCTTCCCACAGTATTAGCACGAAAAAGATAGAAGAAGGGCATTTTTGGTACTTCAAGTCCAGATTCCAGGCCATATGAGATTTCACGAAAAAAATCAGGTAATATGGGAATATGATAGTTGGCACCAGGTAATATGAAAAAAGCTCCATGTGGAGAGGTCCACTACTTAACCCACTTTGGGGTTAAATGTAATTTGCTAAAATAATGAGATATTTTTTTGTAAAAAGTTAATTCTTCTTAAAAGGGGATTCTTTTGAGAAAGAAAAATAGGAGAAAAAGACTACAACTTTGAAGGATCCTTGGAGACTAATAAATGAGGTTTTCTTAGAAGAAAGAAGAGAACAAAAGGAAGAGACTTTTGAAGTCAAGACATTCTCTTATAAAAGAGAAGACATATCATAGGTGATTTGTGGTCATCATTCTATATATTTTCTTTGTGTATTCTTTCTGATGGTGAGATTTTTTCATAGCTTGTAAAAGGGTCTTTACTCTTAAATATTGATGTGATCTCTACTAAGCAAAGTGTATCCAAAGTTGATAGTAGTGGATTTAGTCTCTAGACCTCGTGGACGTAGTTGTTGCCTTAGTAGTGAACCATATTAAATTTGTGTCTTCCAAATGTTCGACGAAATGTTTCTTTGTTAATCTTGCTTTGTATATGTGATAACTTGTGCATCCTACATCAAGTATGTGCAAGTAACTTATGCATCCTACATCAAAGAATGTGGAGAAGTGCGTATTTGATTAATCAAAAGAGGGAAAATGTGTAATTTTTCCAACAGAAAGAAAGGGGTATTGTAACCAATGAACAACCTGTGGGGAGACTCTAGCGATCGAGATAGCTCTCGTTTTTATGTACCCATTTTTGTTTTCTTTCAGTTTCTTAAATCACCCAACAGTCCTGCTCTTCTAATTCCCACTGTGCTTGATTATTTGTTCTCTTCTTCCAGAGGGTCGTCGTCTTTGCCTCTTCCTGCGTACTGTTTTCTTCTCCATTTTCGTGCATGCAAGTAATAAATGTTGTCCTTACTCCTTTTCTTCCAAGCCATGTTTGCAATAGAGATTCTTGCTTTTAAGGGATAGAGGAGAAGCTATCACGATTCATCCTTACTCCACTAACAGAAGTGAGAAGTCTTGGGGAAGAAAAGATTTCTGCTTGCCCATGAATCTTTTGTCTAAAAACCCGGGCCATTGCAAGCCAAAATGCTCTGGTTTCTCACTTAGGGTCAGTTTGGTAGAGGATATTTGAAGTGGGAAAAGTAGATTTTAGGGAAGAAGCAAAGGGGAAGAATTAAGGTGTTTCGTTGGGAAGAATCAGCTTTTAGAAAAGAATTTAGGGTTCGATGACATATTTGTAAATAAACATGAAAGACAGGGGCACGTAATAGAAAAATGAGTTTTCAATCACGAAAGTGTATTTTTTCTATTATATGCCCCCGTCTTATTTACAAAACTACAAAAGATGCCACTGAGAAAAATCAATGAAGTGAAAAATCACTTCTTTATAAAAATCTCCTTTGGTATGTAGCAGCTGCTAAACAGACCCTTACAATACTCAAAATATTAGACGATAAAAATTCTGCCCCTTCTCAAACTCTACCTTTGATCTGTATTCGAAAACTAAAAACTTGACTCGGGTTCAAACTATAGGATTGAAGTCGACCGGGATTTTTTGCAATACTAAAATAGAGTCATATATCTAAACTTCAAAATTTTACATGAAAAAATTCGATGAATATATAATTAATAAAGTTATAACGTTGTTTATAATAAAAATAATAATGTGATAATATTATATCTTTTTAACAAGTAAAAAATATTTAATTTATTTAACTCAATGAATACGAGTAAGAATCAGATTAAAATCATTGTTACATGCTACTTTTGTAAATATATTACATGAGTTTGAGCTACTCCCTCCATCCAGAATTATTATTACTATAATATTTTCCAAAGTGAACTAATTTTGAAAATCCTTATGGTAATAATAATTCCGGACGAAGGGAGTATTATAGAATAGCAAGTCATCTAATTAACTAATAAAGTTTGATTAGATTAAAGTTTGACTCAAGCAGTGACTCGGTTTAGTCAATGGAGTCAATCACGAAATCATGTCGCTTTTAAGTCACCGTGATGTTGACTCAGAAATCTAATGAAGGAGTCGACCCAGGGAGTGTTCGGAGTCAAAATAGAGTTTGCTAAAGCATGGTTCATAGACTCCTCACTTGTGAAGTCAAGTTGGTTCTACTAAAGCTTGTTGGAGACTTGGAGTTTCCAAATTAAACGATTAAACTTGCGTTCTTCCTTTTGGTTGCAGCTAGCTAGCTTTGTAGCAAAGTGATCCAACATACTCGACAAGGAAGAACCGGAGATGTCGGGTTGGATGGATGGGGACGAGGATTTGGAGAAGAAGCTGCTTGTGGTGGGGAAGGGAGGAGTGCAAGTGCAGGATGAGGGTGATCAGGAATTATAGTTCCATTCCTACTAGCCAATAGTCAAAACAAATTTACATGGTGAGGCGAATTGGGGACTATTTTTTTGAGTTTTTTTATAATTAACTAATTAGTATACATTAGTTCTAACATAGTTTTATGGATGAAAAGGAAATAGACTAACAAATGGAGGAGATTGCAAATGAACCAAATTCATAAACCGTGCTTTCAGAACATGGGAAACATCCTTTTTTTTTCGTACATTGTACATCGTGAAACCTCCTTTCCCTAAACTTACCCCTCAAGGTGGCAGCAAGGCTCAAACCTCGGACCTCTCTCTCAACAGGTGAGAGGCCCTACCATAATGCCAATAAGGAACATCTTAATAATATTAACATGTCTTCTTATGCCCCATTTGGTTGGCACTTTCCGCATTGGATTCTTGCAGAAAGTGCCGCTTTCCGCAGTAGCGCGTTTGGTAGCGCTACTGCGGAAGAATTAGACTTTGTAGTGAAGTCGACTTTCCGCCCGAAATTTTGGGGAAAGTCGACTTCTGGTAGAATCTCCTCGCGAGGAGATTTTGGCGAAGAAGCGTGAGCTCAGGGAACAAAGGTCTCGTTTTGCCCTTGGCCACTCGGCTCCCTTTCCCTTTCTCCACCGCTTCGCCATGGAGGGCTCCGCCACTTAGCACTTCGGCAGGGAGAAGTTCACCTTCCTCCACCGGAGACCACAGTCCCCATTTGACCTTTCTCCATCGCCTGGGCTTCGCACTAGGGCAATACACTAGCTGAAGAAGGCGGCCATCATCTCCCTCGCGCACGGAGCTCCTCTCGCCGGCGACCATCGTCTCCCAGGTTCTCCCTTCCCCCCATCTTATAATCATCCCTTACATAAAAAAAACCTTCCAGTAGAAAAAATTAGATTTTTTGTGATTTTTTGAATCAGTAACTCACTTTCAGCCACTTATCATGATTGAGTTTGATAAATGTGTTGTATGAATCAATGGAAAATCAGGTGGCTTTAATTTGTAGAATAATTGTTTTTTGTTGATAAAATGCTGCAAAGAAAAATTTTATTTTTTAATCACTTACTTTCAGCCATTAACATGATTGTATTTGATCAATGTGTTAGATGGATCAATGGAAAATGGGGTGACTTTACTTTGCAGAAAAATTGGTTCTTCTTAGTGATATGCTAAAAAAATTAGTTGTCATTGTATATGTTTGATGAAATTCTGCAAAGAAAATTTTTTTCACTCAATTTCTCCGTTTGGTTGCAACTTCTTGCAAGAGATGCTAGTTTTAAGAGATGATTTCTTCGAGAGAGGATTTGAGAGAGATTGAGAGGATGCTGGAGACTGGCATTGATATGGCAGGTTTTGTGGTCAAATCGGAGAGAATGAGAAGGTGGATGTCTCAAGATCTAGTAAAGTTTCCGGTGCTTTTTAAAGGCTAGGAAATGTAATTGCGCTTTTTCACTTTTGTTCAAGTTAGTTTGAAATGGCAAATTAATATGAGCTGGATCTCATGCTTTTGCTGAATAGCTTTCAATTAGAAGACCAATTGTAACATTTGAGCTTCTTCAGTTTGTGTTTGATTAAAGCTGATAAATCGAGGCTGGAAGTTAAAATTGGTTATGATTAGGTGCTGCCTGGCTATATGGCCAGGAATCAGGAATCTTTATAATAAGTTAACCCTACTAATTCCAAAAAACAAGATAGAAGTTTTAGATGTAATTATGGTTCTACTTTGTTTGCAGATTCCCTGTAGATGAACAAATAAACATGAAATATGTGGTTGAATACTTTAAAGAGGTGTACGGTTTTACCATTCAGCATTCACATCTCCCATGCCTTCAAGTTGGAAATCAGAAGAAGGCAAATAATTTTCCAGTGGAGGTTAGATTATTTGTTTTCCCTTCTGTTTTGGTCCTCATTTCTTTCTCTTATATGCAAAGTGCCCTCAATGTTATAGGCCTGCAAGATTGTTGAGGATCAATGATATACAAAAAGGTTGAATGAGAAGCAGATAACATCGCTGCTGAAAGTTACTTGCCAAAGACCGAGGGAGCAGGAAATGGATATTCTAAAGGTTTACTTCAACCGTATAACAAATCGCATTTGCTTTTGATAATTTCAGTTGGTTGGTTTTTTATCAGTTAAACTTCAGTTCCTTATGTAGTTACTGGTCCAAAGTACATCTTTGCCAGATATTGTTAAAAAAGTATGGTTTCGGTTATACATACATTGATTGTTATATTTTATACCAGACAGTTCACCAGAATGATTATGATCATGATCCATATGCTAAAGAGTTTGGAATCAACATTAGTGACAAGCTTGCTTCTGTTGAAGCACTTTCTCTGTTTTTTACTTTGAAGAGCGTATCAGCTTCTACTGGCAATTTTGTTATTCTATTTGAGCCGTTTGAACTGTTTCGGTTGGAAAAAAAGATGCAACTTGAAGGAGCTGAAGCGCATCGACTCCATTCTTTTGATTATCTGAACTGTTACTTCAATGTCACGGATGATAATGAATAAGGCATTCTGCTAGAATTATGGATAATGAGCAACCATGTTGTGGTTACGAATTATGGATAATGAGCTATCTGTCATGTGTTAACTCAATTATAACTCAAAGTTTGGGTTTTTCTAATTATAGTTTAAAGGAGCTACGACAATGGGGGTATGACGAGGAGGCTGAACACAATTTGGATGTCATCTTGCATATGAAAACAGTTTTTTGTTGTTTGTTTTGGTTTTGCATATTCTCTCTGTATTTGCAGTTTCCATAAATGTTTGAATGTATTTATCCCAACACAGTGTGTTTTTTGAATGTATTTATCCTATTCAGCAAAATTATTTTTTGAAGTTCAAGAAAGTGGTGTTCAAAGCAAATCAAATTGGAGGATGTGCAGAAGTATTATGTAACACTTGGGAAACAATTGAAATACAGTATGAAAGCTGCTAGGCTTCCTTAATTCTTATGTTCTGCTTGATATCTTCTTACCTTTATATTTGTAAACTGCCTGCAGTTAAAACCTGGTGTATTTATAGCAATACAAGTAGAAATACTACCTCATCACTTGTCACCACCTTTTGATGTGGTTAGTTATCGTTTGCTTCCCCTCTAAGATGGAAAGTTGATGACGAAAAGCCACAGCAAAAGTGATGAATGAAGTGGTGATTTCAGCTGGTGTTAATAGCAGTACTCAGGGAAAATAACTGATATGCTTTTAAAGATGATAGTTCAATTTGCATTATAATTTACTTGTGGAAATCAGTACAATTTTAGGGGAAAGCTATCAGAAGAAAATGAAGAAGTTTGTGCTGAATTTGAAAACTTAAAAACTGAGGTAAATTGCCGATCCTCCATCTGATATGCCTCCGGAATAATATTCATTTTGTTAACTAATTTTATATGAATTGTATAATTTTTCTATTTCGAAGGGACCAGTAGTGTATGTGCATTCTGAATCTTCATGAAGTTAAAGCAGGAGGGGACAGATCCAAGAGGGGTAGTTTTATAACTTGATGGGTAATTTTGTAACTTAAAAATCCAGAATCTGCTTTCTCCTTATGTTGCCAAACAGACTACTCACCAGAAAGCTGATTTATCCTTATATCCAACCAAACACACATCACTTCATAACTAAAATCCAAGAATCAGAATACCCTAGATTCTGCTTCTTCTACTCCAAGAAGCTGCAACCAAACGGAGCCTAAAGTCATTGCATGAATAGTAATCAATGGTATTGACTTGGTTTAACTACATTCTACTATTATGATGTGGTCCAAATACAATCAACGACTTGGGTATGGGGCAGGCAAAGCTATTCCAACTCTATATCTCAGTAACCATGTTAATATAAGAGTCGGTTTTTTACTAATGGGCTGTTTGTTTACTCTTATTAAGATCTGAACTATGGGCTTTTCAGCCCATTTGTTTGGATGGCTGAAATCTATCCTGAATTCAGCTCATGTATGTAAAAGGGCCCAAAAATTTAGATTGGAAAGCCCATGTAAATTTTCTGAAAACTACCCTGTGCCTCATTCAAGCTCCTCCAGCTCGACGCCAAGTTCTCCTTCCTCTCCTTTGCCCGCTCTGTCCTCGACCTTTGCGCCGCCCCCGGCAGCTGGCTCCAGGTTGCTGTCGCCTGCGTCCTCGTCGGCTCCTTCATCCTCGGCATCGACCTCGTCCCCATCCATGTTCTATCGCCCAAGACATCACCACCCCCGCCTGCCGCGCCGCTGTCAGATGCCTCATGACCCAGCACAGCTGCCCCGCCTTCGACGTAGTCCTCCACGACGGCCCCTCATGGAGCCCAAGCCCCTCAGCCTCAACCAGCGGCTCCTCCAAGGCTTGTCCAGCAGCCGCCTGCACCCTCCCTCAGGTACCTAACTCAAATTTTGAATCATTCTTTCCTTTTCTGGGTTTTCTCAGCCTTTGTTTTTTCGTTTTTGGTCACGATCATTTTCTGGGTTTTTCGAACTCTTCGTTGGTTTATCCTGCTGATCAATTTGGTTTGGGTCGCTTATTCGTTTCTTTATGGGGTCAGAAGAAAACTTTTTGAAGGAGAGGTGCCGACGCCGCCAGAAGAAGTTCTCGGCTGTGGTGGGAGAGGCAGATGAAGAATGCGATGAGGGAAAGCTCCCGTCTTTCGATTTTGATTTCGATTCTGATGGAGGAAATGGAAGCCCTCCTCAAATTAGAGACATTCTTAGGGGCCTTTGGGGCGTGATTAAAAGCAAAACATCCAGATGGGATGTTTTGCTACATTGTAGCATCTGGATATTTTATATATCCAGCTGAACACCTCACACCTCATGAGGTGTTCAGCTGGATGTAAAAATCCACATGGATGCTACAGTATATATCCAATATCCAGTCTAGATATTTTTGCAATAATCACGCCCCAAACGGCCCCTTAATAGTCTCAGCGCCAAGCTGGATTCTTTGTCAATCCAGAAGAAGAAAGCTTCCTCCAAGAGTTCGAACGTGGGTCCTTCGACGGTGGCCGATGGTGAAGGGATTTCAGATTAGATATCAAAATTTCATATCAATGGCTTTTAGAATTTTCATAATGCTTTTCAGATTCAGGTTCAGATCAAACAAACGGCCCCTAAGCCAATATGTAGGTAGCAACTAAGGGGCCGATTGGGTCGTGATTATTGTAAAAACATCCAGATTGGATTTAGCATCCACGTGGATTTTTACATCCAGGTGTTTTAGCTAGATATATAAAATATCTAGATGCAACATTGTAATAAAACATCTCATATGGATGTTTTGCTTTTAATCACGCCCCAAACGGCCCCTAAATATTTTTTTACTAAACCGTTCATCCTTTGACAGGGCCTACCTCCATGAGGGGAGGGGGTTAAGGTTAAGGTAGAAGGATAATGATATTACTACATCACTCTCATACAGCACTGACATACCCATCCGATGTGGCAACCCCATCCCACATATCCAACCCAATGCCAACTCTCCTAACCCAACCCCCAACTTTCCTTACCCAACTCAAATATTTAGGATTCTGGCGGGCAAAGATTTTCATTCGCCCGCCCAGCGTCCTCGCCCTTTTTACAACACCCACCGGCCCTAGCGCAACCATAATAACATCTGGCCGGCCGGCGATGATCCTGAAGCTAGAACGCGGGAATACCCATCGTGCTCGCTTGTGGTTATCACCATGACTCCAGCTCTCCAAGATTCTGCCGCAGCCATGGAAGGCTTTGGTGGAGACAATGCCGGCGCGGCCCTGGATTCGTGGGAGACGGCGGATTTGGAGGAGGGCGATCAGTCGCTTGATCCTTTCTCCTCAAGAAGAATTCAACCATCCACTCCTCTGATTTTCCGGCAAGGTGTTGAATTGTCTCCTCCGCCCTCTTCCGCTGCTTCTGCGGTGAGTGCTGCTTCCGTCAGGAATGGAGTTGGTCCGCCTGAGGAGGTGCTCAACCAGGTTGATCAGTTCCTTCGTGAGGCTTTACAGAACTACCGTGAGCGGCTTTCAGGTGTGTTTTTTTGTTTGTTTGTTTTTTTGGCAGTTTTTCGTAGTTTATACGCTTCTATAAAGGATATTTCGTTTGAATTTCTCTCGACTTAATTTTTTGCCTTTTTATCAATTGCAATAACCATGTTGCAGCTTAAGACTCATAATGGTCTGTTTGGACTTCTTGCAATTAACAAAGCATTACCTTTGGTATTGTAAAATTTATGGAAAATTCGAGTCTTTGGGTGCCTTTTGAAGTTAAGCACTGTTATTATAGTGTTGTACACGCATAGGAGGAACCCCGTATTGGTGCCTCTGTGTTTATTGGGTAGAAAGGTGGGAATTACCGGTCATTTGATCCCTGAGAACTGACAACTGAAAATTTGAAGGTTCAACAAGGTTAGAGAAAATGATTGTGCATGAATTTTAATAATGTCTTGCTTGGTACTTATAAACGATTGAAACATTTTATGTTGAGGCCATGATCGGCTCCATCTCTTCTGGTGCAACCCCTGCAGACAAGGGCCGGCCGTTAGCATTTGGTTTGAGCAATGCTTGCTATGACTACATGCTTTATATGAAGTGAAGTAATAATGGCAGGTTGTCGACCCTTATTGTTTGGCATTGATTGAGGTGATCAACAGATTTTGGTCTGTAGGAGTGGGATGTGAAGAAGTATTTTAGACGTATGTGCTCCTGAGAATACGTTAACATTAACAGTCAAGATATTGGTTTTCAGTCTTGTTTTAAAAGAATAGCAAACATTGAAGAGTAATTTTTGTTTAATATGGTGAGTCTGTTATGTATTTTTAACTACTAAAGCAGTTTGTATGAATTTATCGTGAAATGTTATCAACAGACTTTGTGTTTAACCTATTAGATACTTAAGGCATATCTCTTAAGTTTTCAAGGGCTTGGTCTTCACCCTTTTGTAGGTGGAAACACTTTGCCTTAAACCTCCTTTTTTAACGTTGGCCATGTTTTATCTTGCTTTTTGGCTGCTTTGTTTCTAGCTGACATTTTATCATGCTAACGAAACATTTTTTACTCTTTTTTTTTTCAGTTTTGCAGATGGAGCAAGATGTTTTAAAGTTCATCCGTGATCCTACTCAACTGCAGCTAGAGTTTCAACAACTTCCAACCTCCTATTTGAGGTTAGCTGCTCACTGTGTGGCACAACATTATTATCTCCAATTAGTGGTTGTGCGTGACCCCTACTATACTTGATGGATCTGCATCTCGAATTCTTATTTGCAAGACTTCTGATCGTCGCCTTCCTCTTATTCATCTGGCGGATATTCCTCTTAATCTGCTGCAAGAGGAAAGCAATTCAGGTTGCAATTAAACAGAGACCAAGAAAGCAAACTCAACTTGGTAGTAGCTCATTGGGAAATTCGTCCAATGCAAATCTTACAAAGAGTGTAGAAGAAAGAAAGGAGGAATACAATAGAGCACGAGCTCGTATTTTCAGTTCTGATGATAGTGCTAGTGGTGCTTCAGGGACAAAGCCTGGAACTGATTCAACTAGTGGCAGCAGTGCCAAATCTAGTAGAAATAGGGCAGAGAAGGAATTTGTAAATGTCAGATGCAAGCCTAACAACAGAGTTGCTGTCTTCCGGGACCAAGAGGTGGATTGGAAGGATCTTGATTATGATGGAAGCTATGAGGAGGTATACTTTTTTGTAGACAATGAACGTCGGAAGTTAGTGAAATGATTGTATAGTATTAATTTGTTATTAACCTAAAACCCTTGTGCAGTTATATGCAGAGATTTGATCCTGGGTTTGGTTTCAGTGGAGGGCCTTACACAGTTCAACCGTTGTATGCTCCAGCAATAAATTATAACACGGAATTTCCTCAACTTGCACCAGAAGCACGCAGGCTTCCACAGATTGCTCAACTTGAGCACCAATCCCGTCCAGTTATGCAGCATATTCAGGGACATCGGGGTGCTGACTCTGCTTCTCCTGCAGTTATTGGTTATGGCCCAACCAACAGTATGATGGCAGTGCCACCATTCAGCCCTGGTTGTGAGGGGACACATGCAGCATCTTCCATATACCATCTGAGTTCTTCACAATGTGCTCCACAGTTCCAGAATGACCTTTGTTCAATCTCCTGAACCTATTCCTTTGTCTTTTAAACAGGTACTTGCCCTTGCAGGCAGCACATCTGTATTTTGAAATGACATGTTTATGTGTTGCTCGTGTTGACTATAATACATGATGGACCTGGAGTTCTTTTATCTTCCCTTTCCAGTTGGACTTTGTTGATGGCCATATAACTGCAATCTGCTTCATATGTGCAGATTCATAAGCAACAAGATGAAGCAAGTTTTGGATTAGCCTGGCCCCACAAAAGGGCTTGGGCAATGCCTGCACCCCTGCCAAGTATGGGTTCAAAATGCATAGTACATTGTCAAAGTCATTATGAATTTATTTCTACTGGCAGAAGCATTTGCACCGACAGTGGCATCAGGGATGCTATGTGGAGATGGAATATGGTCCCTTCCTTTGTCCGTTCTAGCACTGCTCAAAGTTTGGCCACCCATTTGCATGAAATTCCTGTGTGCATCAGATAATGCAAGGGTTGATGCTTTCTTTAGTGGTTGAATTTAATTAGTTCTAGTTTTCTATTCTATCATATGGATGTATCTTCTCATTTTAACCCCAATGAAGCGAATTGCCTATCTTTTTTCTCCTGCTTGTATAGAGTATCATTTGTATATAAGTTCATGTTTTGAAAAACTGGAACCAAAATTTTGGAACGATCTATTTGTTAATAAGATATACATCAACTCAAATTTGTTTGGGTCTCTCCCCCACAAATTGTTAAAGAGCCATTCAATAGCTCTTTCGTCAAATAATGCAAGACTTACAGGTACACAACATAGCATCAAAATCTATATTTATTGAAAGGGAAAAGCAATCAAATACATAAGAAACAAACTTAGTGGCTCTAAACTAATTCAAATATTCTACTTTGATTGTCACCTAGCTCAAACAAATAAGAAAAAAATGTAAAAGAACAAGTATCTTAAGCCTTTGTTGTCTTTTGATTTGGCTGGAACACATACTTCATGGTTGATTCTTTGCTGGGGAATTTTGTCTTCAGCTTGGTGCCATCAAATTCATTGTTGCTCTCCAAAAGCCTTCCACGAGAAGCTTGGGCGGATGTAATGTCTGTACATCTGCAAAAGCTCATTGAGATTGACTGAAAGATTTGTGAAAGGCATAGCGGAAGGCAGCAAAAAGAAAGGAGAAAATGTAAGATCAATGAAAATGGTACTTGCGGTAATAATATAAGTAAACAATAATTATGAACGGTTGGAAATACGATATAAATGCAAAGTTGTCTATTGCTTATATTCAAATTAGCATCATTGAGGTCAGATATACCCTAGATAGATATGCGATATACCTAGAATATGCAATAGTGAACAAACACCAATGCTCAATTTGGTCAAGAAACCCCATCAATCACATAACCATTTACTTCATATCACTCATGTTTACCATTTTGGTTCTTAGAACGCGTTTTTCAAATGATATCAAATAATACACGTCCAGAATTGACATTTAGTTTGGAACATGAAACAATTCTCACAACAGGTGACTTCTGTGATGAGAATTCATGGTTTGATAAACCACATGAGATGGGCATCCTAACATGCACTGTGCATACATTCTTGTAATTATTCAGCAGTTCTTCCACCTGTTAAGGCATTCATTAAATTTTGTGAACAAAGAATAGGCTTTTTTTCATGCTGTCAAAGACTATGAAAAAGAAAAATTAACACTGCAATTATGCAAAAAACAAAATGAGTGAAGAAATAAATAAAAATAACTCATTTGCAAATGATATGCTATATTAAATTATTAAAAAAACATAATTGAAATGCTTAGGAAGTCTTCTCGTACAGACTGCTCAGGTATTAAAGGAAAAGATTGTGCTCTACTTATACTACATAAAAAATTGCAACACCAATTATTTGGGAAATTTGAAGTGGATTTAACTACACCAAGCATCGCATGAGCAGCGAATAACAAATTTACTTTGGCAGAAATTGATGAAAGACTCATGAAACATTCAATTGTGAAAGAAAAATATGACCTTTCCCACCAAAGTTCAGATTGTTGTACGGTTGGCACTAGTATATGCACAAATGACTTACAATCATTCCTGCGTGAGAGCAGATGTAGAAATCACAATTTTTAGGATGGCAAACCATGTTGTCAATGACAATACCTATACAATAAGTAGGATTAATTTATCATGGCTGATCAAACAATAGAATTCATGAATATTTATTTTGGCATATGATGTAGGATGTATCAGATCAGTGATAACCACGATACAAACACGAACTGGAGTTTGCCCTATATATGAAAACAAGGGGTGGTGCTACATAGTTGCCCTGTTCTGTGTCTAGCAAAACATTATGCTCACCAGGTGGCACATTATCAGGACAGTTGGGCTAAAAAAATTTGGAGTGGTGATTCTTCTGGGAAATTATAAAAGTAAACTTCGGAGACCAAGTCTCATCAAGAAACTTACAAGCCTGGTCAAAGAAAATTCAAAAAACAAGGTCAGTAACCCCCAATATGCTTCAACCTCAGAAACAGAAGTGAGGAAAAAAGTGGTAAATTGATTAGAAAAAAATGGTGAATTAATGATGTAATGAACAAACCTGGATAATCTGATCCAGCCCAATATTCAAAACTTGACTGAACTGGGATTCACTAACACCATCTCTGTCAACAATAAGGCATTCAATCACCAAAAAAGAAGAAACCAGGAATTGGAGATAATCAATTTTAAACAGAACATTCATAGAGTAGAAATTTAGAACCCACTGACAGGAAGAAGAATATAACACAAGAAAGAACATATTAACATAAAAAATTGTGAAGAACAACTAACTTAAATCACAACCTTTTCAGCTAATAAATTCCTAATGGCATGCATATTTCAGCATAAGAAATAATGCAAGATAATTTAGCTAGTATGACCTCAAAATGAGTAGACGTATAAAATAGCTCTGCTCACAAAATTTGAAAAGCTCCAATGTGGTAAGAACAAATACTAGCAATGAAAATAAGGACCAGACGAGTTGACAAAAATTTAAGTAAAATCTCGTATTTTGGGAACCACATTTCCTATATAATTACACTTTCTACAATGAAATTAAACTCTATATATCAAAGTAGCCAGGACAAACATAAGCTACTAACAACTTCCAAAATACTCTTATGAAAAGTTTCTTGCAAATAAACATACCAAAAATGATTATATGCTGCGGTTTCCTTTTCCCTGAACTCCCAAAAAAGTCCACCAATAACTCGCTGAAATCATAAAATAACATAATTTAATTAGTGTCAGACAAACTAGAAATATGTTTGACTATGTTATACCCCAATGACAATCAAATATCTAAACAACTAGAATTCCAAGCAATAATTTTCCACATTATCGATTTCAAGAATCGATTGAGCTTTTCAAGAAAAACTACATACATAATAAAATGTGACAAGATGTTAAGAGAAATACCGAATAATGCCTTCATCTTTATCACCCCTTAGCTTAAACAGAGAGTTGATCATTTCAACCTTTGGTGATTATGTTCGCACTGAATCACGATACCTGTAAATCGAGGGCCATTTCCTGGAGCTCACAATCTGAGATAGCAAACAAATTGCTCGAATATCAACTATGGCATTATGTTAGGCTCCGCAAGCCAATATCACAACTGACATAGTTATCTGTAGACCATTTTCCACAAATGAACCAAGAAGTAAGAGTCCTAATTTCTTTTGAGAGCTCTGAGGGTGATTGGGGCTATCTCCTCCTCCTCGAAGCGGAGGGAAGGGCTGGCTGCACGGTTGGCCCGAGAAGCGGTCGGCCGTTCTGAGCAGAGGGCGGCTCTGAAGGCCGACCGGATCGCCGTTTCTGCGCCGGTGACGGGACGAGCTCCGGCGAAGATGGAAGCGGAGGAAGAGATGAGAGAGAAGGAGCAAAGGAAAGAGAGGGCGAGCGGGAGTGACGGGCGGCACGAAGTGGAAGGCGTTTGGGTTGGGTTAAGTTTCTTTCAAATTTTAAATCCAAAACCAAACCCATTTCTTTCAAATCTTTAATTTGAAATTCAAACCGAGACCATCTCATTTTGGTTCAGTTTGAAAAGACGTCAGTAATTACCTGGCATAAGGAGCTGATGTGCCGTGATGTGAATGGTGCCAAGTGAGATGTGTATGGAACTGCTGTAGGAAAATGCTGTACCAATATCATTATC
Source organism: Houttuynia cordata (assembly GCA_039654745.1). Taxonomy (NCBI): domain Eukaryota; kingdom Viridiplantae; phylum Streptophyta; class Magnoliopsida; order Piperales; family Saururaceae; genus Houttuynia; species Houttuynia cordata. Next base: position 701,216 of record CM077503.1, read on the forward strand.
CAAGGTAGAAAGGGCCTTTAACCTATTTTGTTTGGAACTTAAGAGGGAGCCAAACAGCCCCTGATTCACATCAAGTCTTTCCCCTCACTTTAAGAGCCAACCCTCTTCCTAACGAGAGTTAAGGTCAAGGGTGATATTTTTTAGCACCCCAAAAATTCTTGGTAACACTCACTTTTGTAAGAAAGGTTACAAAAAATCATGTTTTTTAGCATATTTAGTAAATCCTCAATATTATATTTTGACTGTAGATGTCGACCAACAAATATTTCACTATTTGACAGTGGCATTGCATCGACAGAAATGATAACCGATCCATTAAGTTGAATTTGGCGGTAAGGGGCCACTGCTATATACTTGACAGTAGACTCCTACCATCAGGATTCTCAGTATCCAACAGTGGAGTCCTAATGACAAATTCGTGGATGAGAAAAATGTGGTGTTAGTGCTGAAAAGTATCACCCCAAGGTAAAAAGAGCCTTCGAACTATATTCTTTGTTTACCAATTGGATAAATTTAATTGACCTGTTGAGATTCTAAGTGATTCGATTGGCATTGTGGATCAGACAGAACAGGTTTCATTGGCAGCCCTATTAATAGTAATGGCTATTTATTCTAAGAAAAATGTGGAGTACCATGTTTTTAAAAAATAAAACCATGCACAGAGCAATTAGAGGTGAGCCATGAACAATGTAAATTTACAAAGACAACATGTTCATGAGATAACTCAAGCAGTGGGGACAGAAGAAGCAGAAGCGGAGGCTGAGAATGAGAATGCTCTTAATGGGGCAATTAGAGGTGTGCAAGATGCAGTGACAAGCATTAATGAGCACTTAGAGGAAGTCAGATACGAAATAGAGGCTTTAGGGGCTCAGTAATTATGACATTCAAACAAGATGAAGTTGGGTATTCTTTGATGTGTTTGTCTAATACTGTAACTGAACTGATGGTGATAGGGAAATCAGTTTAACATGTTTATCCAATAGATGAAGAGAAATACTAATTGAAGGTTAAATACAAGTGTATTCGATTATGCACGGCAAAGGAAAATTGTTCTTCCATCAGGCACCTACCACTACTTTTCTTTTTGTGGAAAGGGGAGGATTTCATTCTTCGTCATCATTGTCTTCTTTCGGGTGGGCCTCCAGCTAGCTTGATCACCCTCCCTCCCTCAATCTTTCTCCTTCACCCTCTCCCGCATCCCTATTCGTAATTGCGATTTGAACTGATCAGTGAGTACCAAAAGTAAGGGGCCGTTTGGGGCGTGAAAAATCAGCTCCATCTATTTGGAAAAATTTGGAAAAATCCAGCTAAATAGTGAATAAATGGGATAATCCACTAACTGCTGTAACACACGCCAAACCCACCAAATATGTACACATATAAATGAACAGAAATAACAAGAATGCCCTCACCTACGTGGTATCACCAGATTGGTAGTTCTTGA